>CM049839.1:12468539-13080750 GCA_027422415.1 Schizothorax lantsangensis
TAGTCATGGTAAGTTCTACCGATTATTTTCATTTTGGCTTAATATTTGAGGTTTTGTAAAAGAGCGAGGTGGTTTTCATTCATGAATTAGCTGAGAATGCGGCTGTATGTTAGCATCTGGACGTAGAGCGGACGTTGTTTCTGTAGTTCAATGTTTTGTTAGTAACACTGAGCTCGTATGATCAATGTCGTATGGTCAGCTGCCTCCCTAGGTGGTGTTTAAAATGCTCTCTGTGTAGAAAAGCTTGCTTTCCTTTTGCCAAAATCTTAAAGGTCTTCGTGTTGTATTTCTCTGTTCATTTCGCAACTAAGTTAATTCATCCAACAAGAATATTATAAGACGGTTAACTAAAGTTTCTAATAAGATTTATGCATTCGCTTGAGAACAAAATTATATTGTAACGTTATATAGTAAAATCTTCAGAAGCCTGCATATTTTTTTTTTTTTTTTTTTCTTGACATTTTTTGAAATATTATTTCCTTGTGATATTCCACAGAAGCATCTTAAGTTACCCTATACAGTCTTATTTGCGACTATGATAGAAAAGTTCTCATTTGTGTTTTATGTTGGAATTCAATGAAATAATTCCCTTTAGGATTGTTCCAAATTATGATATGAAATTCCAGTTTTTTTTTTTCAAACTTAATATCTAACACTGAACTCTTTTCTGCAGAGTTTGCCGCTGAACCCCAAGCCCTTTCTGAACGGTCTCACAGGAAAGCCTGTGATGGTGAAGCTGAAGTGGGGTATGGAGTACAAGGGCTATCTGGTGTCTGTGGACGGCTACATGAACATGCAGGTATGCCTGATTATAATTCATGTTAATAAATCCATCAGTCATTGATGCTGCTGTTTTTATCTGCTACATACAATATCAATATACCAAACTAGCAGGTCACAAAATGCGCAATATCCAGTGTTATTTAGAGCAATGCTCACATCTGAGTTTATATTGATTGTTATACATTAAGCATAATGTTGTAAGTAGTCCATATGGGTTAATTGAGCTTTGTTTCTCTACTATATCTAGCTGGCAAACACAGAAGAGTATGTGGATGGAGCATTAGCGGGTCATCTTGGTGAAGTGCTCATCAGGTAAGGTTTTGGATTGAACTTTTTTTACGGATTTTTGAATCCATAACAAAAAATGCATAGTTTGTATTAAATAGTAATTTTGTTTCCTTTTCTGCAGGTGTAATAATGTTTTGTACATAAGAGGAGTAGAAGAAGAGGAAGAAGACGGCGAGATGAGAGAATGAAGAGTGAATTGATTTCTTTTTCTAATCGGATTGGATGATTTATTGCTTGTTTTGCAGTTTGTCTCAGTTTTATGTGAAGCTGTCTCTTTTCTTTGTAAAATTGTTAGTTATTTTTTACACTGTAAAAGTTATTGGTGGCACAATGACAAATAAATTGTGCTGTTTGTATGTTTTTCTTGTCATTTCTTTGACCTGTAATATTTGAAGTCAAAATTAAAAAAGAATTGACTCTACTTAATGCAACAATTCATAAGCTTCATAAGATATTCCAAAGAAAAATACTGTTTTGTGTTTCAGCAATTATTCTGAAATATAATACAATGTACAGTCTCTGGTAATGCCAACTGTCCGGTAATTGCAGATGGACAGTTTTTTAGTTGAAACTGAATATCAGGTTCACTTGGTGACAGGTCACATTAGTAAATTGGTTCATGAATGCTAAAGTTCACTGTAAGAGTGTATTCAACATTATTTTCTAAATTATCAATTTGAAGGCAATTATATTTTTAATTAAGTTATACTGTATGTGTATTAATAGTTTATTTAAATATTTATGTAGCCTATATAGTTTGGTATTAATCTAAAATCATATTATTTTCCCCAGTAGTCACTCCAGCCAATTTAAGTAAACTAATACATCCGGCTTTAGACGGATTTGTTCTGGAAAATTACACGGGCAAGAGAAGGAAAAACACTTGTTTTAATGAATTATGAAGGTTTAAGGACGTGTACAAACCTGCTTTTTCGTTGTTTGAAAACATAATGTTTACATTTTGTTTAGCTCAATAGCATTTGAGCAGAATGGCTTACCAGTCATAAAACAAAACTGTAAAGTGTTCATCTAGGTGTCAACTATAATGCACACCTTTTACATTTTTTATATTTATTACAATAAACTGTAAATCATATGTAAAATTGCTATTTGTCACTACCGAATGGGCTCAAATTATTGAGCTTTAAATTTGCGTTTGAGCTCATTCGGAAGTGGAAAGTAGCATTTTTTTGCATATGATTTTGAGTTTATTTTAATAAATATAAAAAATGTAAAAGGTGTGCATTATAGATGACACCTAGATGAACACATTACAGTTGTTTTTATGATTGTAAGTCATTCTCCTCAGATGCTATTGAAGTTAGAAAAGTGTATACCATATCACATGTAACTTTAGAGACGGTCCCTTAATTTGCGAATATTGAACGTTCAACGTCAAGCCAACTTTATATTTTCGGCGGATTTTTGTGATAAATAAAGTATGGCATTTTCACAGATTTAATGATGAAACAAAATAGAAAGGCAGGGAAACTCGTCATTGTCGTTCATATTCATTAGAAATACGTTTTGTTTTACACTTTTTCACAATGCCGTTTGTTTACCTCGTACAATATTTTTTCAGCTGAAGATGATTCAGATCATTGGTGATTCCAGTTACCTGTTTCTCTTCCGACCTTCGTCCAGTTACTCAATTTGGCTTCGCTAAATATTTACCACTCTTTTATCCCTGAGCTCTGAGTCTGCTCTGAATCATTGCACCAAAGTTAACCTAACAATGTCTGCAAGCAGTTTCAGACTTTTAGTCAAGAATGCAACACAAGTGGTGTTAGTTTGTAGAAATGGTGAAAAGTATCTCACCAGAGATGGGATGCAGACGCTGGCTGTCGTTGAGAATGGCAGTGTGCTGATTGGACAGTAAGTTTTCACTTATTTATTGTTATGAATTCAGCATGTAAATAAACGTTTGGAAAACGCTCATAGTCTGTTATCTAATAGGCTACGTAAAATTTATTGTATCTTTGTAAACAATTTTAATGAGCTCTTTTCATAGTAGCTAAATTTATTTTTAGGGTAGAATATATATAAAAAATTAAAGCATTGAAGACTGCTTTGAAAAATATTTTTCATGGCTCTCTTAAAGGGAGATTAGATGTATTACATGAAGTTGTTAAAAATGCAATAAGCTGTCTGCTTTTAATTAATTCATTATATATTGGGACAGAATTGTACACAGAAATTAGAAAAACCTCCTTTGGGAGAATCTTTTAGGGTTATTTTGGCTAGTCTCCAGTAATTATACATTTTATAAAATAACAATTTAAGTATATGGGCTGTCCTCATTTAGCTGTGTGTGTACCTATTTATCACAAGGATTGAAATACCAGTAAATTTTGACCTTGTGGGGACTTTTTTTAGGTCCCAATGAGGAAAGCTCAAGTTTTTTGAAAATCTAAAAATGCAGAATGTTTCCTGTGAGAGGTAGGTTTAGGTGTAGGCGATAGAAAATAGTTTGTACAGTATAAAAACCATTACGCCTATGGAATGCCCCCATAAAACTTGTGTGTGTGTGTGTGTGTAGTGACGGACTAATTAAAGCTGTTGGACCAGCAGACATCATTGAGTCTCAGTTCAAAGGAGCAAAGTTTGACAATGTTCTGGATGCTTCTGGCATGTGTGTTATCCCTGGTAAGTGTTACATCTATCACCGTTTCTGTTGACAATTCCTTTAAAAAAAATAGGTTGAAAGAATCTTAACATAATGTTTCAGGCCTGGTCGATGCACACACACATCCAGTATGGGCCGAGACAGAGTGCATGAGTTTGCCATGAAGGTTTTGCTCTCATTTTATTCCATCTGTTCTACTCTTGCATTTTATATTATATGACTATATCTTTAAGTCGTTGTGTCTGAGAAGCTATCTGAACAAGTATCTTAACATCAAAGCATCTTAATACAAGTAATGAAGCATTATCATTGTGCCCTGTTGTGTGTACAGCTGGCCGGTGCCACATATATGGAAGTGCATGAAGCAGGAGGTGGAATCCATTTCACAGTGACACATACTCGCTCAGCAACCGAACAACAACTATTAGATGGGTTAAAGAGTCGTCTGGAGCGCATGATGAGAGCTGGAACCACGCTGGTGGAGTGTAAGAGCGGATACGGGCTTGAGCTGGACACTGAACTCAAGATGCTGAGGGTGATCAATTCAGCCAGAAACTCGCTGCCAATCGGGATATCAGCAACATACTGCGGAGGCCATGCAGTACCCAAGTACATAGTCTTTATAACAAACACTATTAATTTTTTGGTTTATTTTTGATTAAATAAATGCAGCCTTGGTGAGCATAAGAGACCATCCCCAAATGTTTAAACAGTAAACAACTCTTAATTTGTTTAACATCCATTTTCTCAGAGGTAAAACTATGGAGGAAGCCACTCAGGACATTGTGGCAGTGCAGTTGCCCAAGATAAAAACACAAATCGCTTCAGGTGAACTGCAGGTGGACAACATTGATGTATTTTGTGAGGAAGGTGTGTTTGATCTGAACTCAACACGTTGCATACTCATGGCTGGCAAAGATATGGGCCTCAACATCAACTTTCATGGCGATGAACTCCATCCCATGAACTCGGCACATGTAAGCATGCATACTCACATACTTTCTTGCACACACATGCTTGAATGTTGAAATTGTCTTGTTTCTTACATCATCTGTGTCTCTTCCTTGTCCACCTGCCTAACAGCTTGGGGCAGAACTTGGCGCTTTAGCCATCAGCCATTTAGAAGAAGTGAAAGATGATGGAATTGCTGCAATGGCAAAAGCTAAAACATCAGCGGTCCTCCTGCCCACCACTGCCTATATATTAAGGTAAATAACTACAATGTTGATGTTTTCCATAAACTAATTGAAAGAAATCAGGGATTTGATTCTCCTTGTATCTGTTGAAGGCTATCTCCACCACGTGCGAGAGATATGCTTGATGCTGGAGTCATAGTGGCCCTTGGCAGTGACTTCAACCCCAATGCCTACTGCTGCTCAATGGTGACCACAAGACTCAAAATTTTTTGAACAAAAGTTATCAGTAGAAATTTAACATGACCACTTAATTTCATTTCATTCTATTCTGTTTATTAGCCTATGGTGATGCACTTGGCCTGTGTGCTGATGAAGATGTCTATGCCTGAAGCTTTGGCTGCAAGTACTATAAATGCCGCATACGCTCTCAACCGTTCACATACACATGGGTCGCTTGAAATCGGGAAGCAGGGTGACCTTGTGATCATCAATGCACCACGGTTAGATCATATCCACACAATACCTAGAGATCTATGAGGGCAACTGCTGAATAGTTTGTTCACAAGTTGTTTGAAAATGGCTATATATATATATATATATAAACAGGGTTATTAGTTAATTAAAACTAAAACATAACATAAAATGTCATTGAAAAAAAAAAAAAACATTAACTGAAATAAAATTAAATATTTAAAATATATATTTTATTTCAGCTAGTTGCCAAGTCAACATTTCTCAATTTTGTTTAGTTTAACTTTAAATACTTAAGTACTACTATGCTTTGGATAAAAGCGTCTGCCAAATGACTAAATGTTAAAAAAAATGAATAGCAATGACCAAACACAACAAGATTACTAAAACCAAAACTAAAATTTGTGAAAAATGAAAATATACAAATGAAGTCTAATTCAAAATATTAACATGATAAAATAACACTCATATAAAATCAGTTATTGAGATTCAGATATAGGTTTGGATTATAACTGGTGCTTGATGGGACTTGATAGGGAGGTTGTTATAATTGGAGTTCTCTTCTCCTCTGTTGCAGATGGGAACATCTGGTCTACCAGTTTGGAGGCCATCAGGAGCTCATCAGATATGTGATAATCAAAGGCGAGATTGTTTATGAAAATGACAAAGTCTTGAACCTTTGAGGATCCTGCACCACGACCAATCCCTCAATGAATCAACACAAGATTGTATGGTAAAATTTTATTACCATGGTTAGTAAACCACATGGAGCCATACTCAATGATAAAATAAAAAACATGTTTTATTGATAAATTATGCATAAATAAATAATTTGTATAAATATTCACACAAATTAAAGGTTATTCTGTTTATAAAAGCTGTATAAACTCATACAAACATGTTTTGTATCAGTGCATCCTTCCATCTCCAAAATGTTTCTGTCATCGTAAAGGAAATGCACGGTTTAGCACCAGCTCCATCTTCTCTCCTCCTAATGCACATGCATCTAACACACACAGCAGTCTTTGATTGGTCAACTGGTTTGCAGTGGCGATCAAGTCAGCTGTTGGAGAAGAAAGAGAAACCAGATTTAAATGTTTAGCTCATATATTCCCACAGGAAATAAAATAAAGTTTTAGTGGTAGTTGTTATTTTTATTTAATCGAAATAAAAATAATTCTCACATATAAGTAGCTTTACCATAGGCTTAATTTAAAAAACAAAACAAAACAAAAAACACTGGCATTTTTTAGCAGAATGCAGTATGAATAATATTCCTGAGATTTTTTTGTTGTTGCTGAAAGCATTATCGAATAAACTAAAATATGACAATTTATGTGTGAATGCACTGAATAAATAAAGTCCATTTGCTTCATATTTACCAGGGCTTGGGGGCGGGGCGTGTGGTGAAAAGCCTCCGTGTGATAGGATAGACTCCCAGGAGTTATTGTGTGAAAGGGGGAGGGGCATCCAGTGCAAGTTTCCCGGGGCAGCAGGCAGAAAAAGAACATCAAGCATCACTCCATCTGATAGAGCTATAGTAGAGAAATAAAAAACATTTGATCACAATACTACAAACACGCTGTGACTATCACTCTAACTTCATGCAAAAACATGTTTGTGTATGTGTTTTAAATGTGCACCTCTCATTGTCAGAGTGAAGTAGCCAGTGTAGCAGGAGGCGGGGCTAAAAGACTCCAGCTCTCTCTGTGGGAGGAGCTTGTGAAAGTTGTTAACCTGCAGCCCCACGGCAACAGCCTGGACGTGTCGCCGCTCATAACAGAAAACCCGTGGCAAAGTTTCAATGGCAACACGTGTCAGCCCCAGGCGAGAGGTCATGGGACTAGTGGGCGGCGTCAAGAAGTCTTCGTCTTCATCTTCATCATTACTGTCATCTTCCTGTTCTCCGACTAGAAACTCCATGGCGCCATCAAACAGGGAAAAATCTGCAGAGCACAGGGACACAACTATCTTTCTCTGGACATTCATAGCAAAATTTGCTTTTGGCAAAGGATTTCTGTCAATATTCATTGATAATCCTGATTAGCTTTCTGGTTAACTGTGAAATGAAGGGCAGGATGCATCCAGTCATTTTTATGGCTCTCACCTCTCTCTGCATCATCCTCCGTTGCAAGTGGTTGCAGAGGTGGTGCCAGCCTGAAGAAGAGAGTATTATTATTCTCCACTCAATAACAGCAGTTCTTCTCTATCGGACAGAAACCAAACATTCTTACCGCTTTCTAGGACTAGTACTGCTGAAAAGTTTCCGCTTCACAGGTGTCCTGTGAGGTTCAGACCTGTGGTAAAAACAGTTATAAATTAACTTGAAGGACAGTTCACCCAAAAATGAAAATTTAATAAAATAAAGATCTCCTATGATCTTCCTTCTTAGAAAATCAAAAGGAGTGCTTTAGCTGCTCAGTTCCATGCAGTGACAGTGAAGGAAAACAGCTGCTGTCGTGTTCCGCGGAAGTTATCGAATCTCATTTACACTTCTGCTTATGTTGCAGGTTACAAGACATTTTTTGATGATTTTTGGACAAATTTATCCATACTTATAACACACACACCCCTCTCTTTGCCGTCGTACTCTAGGACTGAGTGGAGCTGATGGAAGATCTGAATACTGTGTTCGCCCACTGTCCTATAAAATAAAAGAAAATAGAGATAGCAAAAAGAGTTACACTACCGTTCAGTTTGGGGTCATTAATTATTATGTTGTTGGTTGTATAATAGTATGGGTTATTTGTTGCTGTCGATGTACCTCTCTATGATGGTAGCAGGCTGCAGTGATGACACACTGAATAGCAAACTGCCGTTTCTCTCTATAATTTAACTTCTCACATTCTAATTTCATCTCTCCTCCACTGATGAGACCAGCTTCCCCTGCAAACACACACTAAAATTAGTCAAAGGAAGAGCGCTAAGTGAAAGTATCAAAACCTGAAATGGTACAGCAACACATTTGACTACTGAATTAATTTCATCACAGTAAACAGTACAGGCTGCCATTATCTGGCATCATTCCATGCTTAGTCCATTCAAAAACATATATATTTACAGAAAAACTGGCAAAATCTAGAAACATTCTCAAATCGTTTTCTGCTTCTCACCTTGTCCGTTTTCCATGAAATTATGTAATGAAACAGGAAGTGGTGGGTAGCTGAAATATCCTCCAATCACAGCTCTTTCCAGCAGACTGCTCTCATCCACCTGCTTCAGCCAGTGGAGAAACTGCCGGATGGGCCGCATCCCTCTGTATGGCATCACGGGGTGAGACCCTGTGCCTGTTTTTATGTTTGAAAATAATAGCATTGCATTCTTTTAAATCTTTAATAAAGATTTTTTTAAATGTTTTTAAAAGAAGTCTCTTAAGCTCAGGCTGCATTTGTTTGATGAAATGTACAGTAAAAGCAGTAATATAGTAAAATACTATTACAATTTAAAATACTTGTTTTCTATTTTATAATATTTTAAAATAGAATTTATTCCTGTGATCAAAGCTGTATTTTCTGCATCATTACTCCAGTCTTCAGTGTCACATGATCCTTCAGAAATCATTCTAATATACTGATTTGGTCCTCAAGAAACATTTCTTATCATCATCAATGCTGAAAACTGCTTGTACTGCTTAATATTTTTGTGAAAAACAAACAGAAAGTTCAAAACAGCATTTATTTACAATAGAAATCTTCTGTAACCTCATGAATGTCTTTACTGTCACTTTTGATCAATTTAATGCTTCCTTGCTGAATAAAGGTTATAACTTGTCAACAAAAAAAAATCTTACTGATCCCAAACATTTTTAAACAGTAGTGTATATATGTCTGATTTATAAAAGTGTTTAAGTGTTATTTACCTGTGCAGTAAACCTGTGTCAGCGATGTGTTGGTAAGATAATCAAAAGTTGTAGCTCTGTCAACTGCACTTCTGATCAGCTTTAGTCTGGTGCAGACAAGCAGTGCCACTGAATAGAAAAAAATAATCAACATCGATGGTTTGTCTATAATAATGACACAGAGACAGTGAAACAACTCTTTACTTGGATAGATACGGCTTTGAATGTCAGGCTGTGACGTGGAGAAAAGCTTGATCATGATTGGCTTGTCTGATGTTCTGTCTGCCAGTTGAAGCCAACGATACTCCTCGATTTCTGACCTTTGCCCATCTGTAAGGGGAAAGGTTTTCAGTCTTTTGGCTAAAGATACATATTGAGCATATTTCTGTGTGTACCGAACGTCCCACCTTTCCTCCTGACACGTTCTGGTCGACCCACAAAGATCACAACACCAATGACGTCGCAAATGTGGCCTTGTGGACAACTTAGAAGCTCCTGTCTGTAAAGCACAATCACTTAGTACATTTCTTTGATTTCAATTCAAGACTATAAAGGATACTTGGATTGTGATCTTGTACACATACCCACAGATGAATGAATGAGGCAGGTCTGGTAAAATCCAGTCTGGAGAAATCTGGTTCTTGGGGATGATAGTTACTTGAGCAGTGGGGTTCCTGGAGTTAAGACTGATCTCTGAAGGATGAATAGAAGGTACAAAGAAACTAAATATGTGTGAATAACATCCATGTTATAAATAAGAACAAATATTTTTTCTTTTTCATATACTGCAACATACACTACCGTTCAAAAGTTTGGGGTCAGTAATTTTTTTTAAAATACATTTTTAAAACATTAATAATAAATTACATTTGAAAATATTAAAATAAAAAAAATAGTTATTTTAAACTGTAAAAATATTTCACAATATTATTATTTAACTGTATTTTTTTATCAAATAAATGCAGCCTCTGTGAGCATAAAAGACTTAAAAATCAAAAACATAATCTGGCCGACACAAAACTTTTGAACGGTAGCATGTACAGTGGTGTGAAAAAGTGTTGGCCCCCTTCCTGATTTTTTTGCATGTTTGTCACACTTTAATGTTTCAGATCATTAAACAAATTTAAATATTAATCAAAGATAACACAAGTAAACACAACATGCAGTTTTTGAATGAAGTTTTTTATTATGAAGGGAAAACAAAATCCAAACCCACATGGCCCTGTGTGAAAAAGTGCTTGCCCCCTAAACCTAATAAATGGTTGGGCCACCCTTAGCAGCAACAACTGCAATCAAGCGTTTGCGATAACTTACAATGAGTCTGTTACAGCGCTGAGGAGGAATTTTGGCCCACTCATCTTGGCAGAATTGTTGTAATTCAGCCACATTGGAGGGTTTTCGAGCATGAACCGCCTTTTTAAGGTCATGCCACAGCATCTCAATAGGATTCAGGTCAGGACTTTGACTAGGCCACTCCAAAGTCTTCATTTAGTTTTTCTTCAGCCATTCAGAGGTGGATTTGCTGGTGTGTTTTGGATCATTGTCCTGCTGCAGAACCCAAGTTCGCTTCAGCTTGAGGTCACGAACAGATGGCCGGACATTGTCCTTCAGGATTGTTTGGTAGACAGCAGAATTCATGGTTCCATTTATCACAGCAAGTCTTCCAGGTCCTGAAGCAGCAAAACAGCCCCAGACCATCACACTACCACCACCATATTTTACTGTTGGTATGATGTTCTTTTTCTGAAATGCTGTGTTACTTTTACGCCAGATGTAATGGGACACACACCTTCCAAAAAGTTCAACTTTTGTCTCGTCAGTCCACAGAGTATTTTCCCAAAAGTCTTGGGGATCATCAAGATGTTTTCTGGCAAAACTGAGACGAGCCTTTATGTTCTTTTTGCTCAGCAGCGGTTTTCGTCTTGGAACTCTGCCATGCAGGCCATTTTTGCCCAGTCTCTTTCTTATGGTGGAGTCATGAACACTGACCTTAACTGAGTCAAGTGAGGCCTGCAGTTCTTTAAACACTTTTTCACACAGGGCCATGTGGGTTTGGATTTTGTTTTCCCTTCATAAAAAAAAACCTTCATTTAAAAACTGCATGTTGTGTTTACTTGTGTTATCTTTTATTAATATTTAAATTTGTTTGATGATCTGAAACATTAAAGTGTGACAAACATGCAAAAAAAAAAAAAAAAATCAGGAAGGGGGTCAACACTTTTTCACACCACTGTATGTCATAACTTGTACCCCTGGTTTCACAGACAAGGCTTAAGCCTAGTCCCAGACTAAAATGTAATTCTGAGCTGTTTCAACTGAAAGAAACTTGCTCTGACTGATCTTAAAATATATCAGTGCCTTTGTTTTGTCTCAAGATGCACACCAGTAATGTTTTTTTCAAAGGCATGTTAAGAAAAAATACTTAAATGTCCTAATTGAACTATGGCCTAACCCTGGCTTAGTCTAAGCCCTGTCTGTGAAACCAGGCACATATGTTAGATGAGTTTAATGTTCTCTCTACCAATGTGTGGCTCTGATTCCTGCCCCGTGCGGCTGCTGTAACTCTCCTTAACTCTGTAGCGACACAATCTTACAACTTGACCCGGATGAAGGATTCGGTACCATTCCAGACAGACTGTGTTCCACAGCACAACACAAGCACTGGATGAGCCATCACCGACCTGCAGCTCTGCCTGAGGAACACAGATTGATGGAAGAAGTTAAATTCAACGTCAAACCATGTGATGCATAACTAAAATTAAACATTTTAGACTGGCATACAGATGAGATGAAACAGTTGAAGATAAAGTTGAATAGTTGAAATGAGAAGTGCCCACAATATTAGTCAATAAATATCAAATATCGACCAACACAATAAAATCACATAATCTTGATATACTGCATCTCTGCTTCTTATTAGTTTCTTTCTTACCAAAGCAACTTGTATTCTTCCAAAAATTACTACAAATGTTAAAACAATATTTATTTTATTACATATGACCAAGTTCCTACTGTTAACAGATATTTGCATGGAAAAGGATGTCTTGTATTTGACCTCTGACCTTATAAGGACATTCACATTTCTGATCTGCTTTCCCATAATAAATCAGTCTGGATTTGTGAAGGATCCTCACACACAGAGCGCCTCGGTACCGCCGAGATCCACTCAAGAAATGTCTGCGTACTTCTGCGAGGGAAACCGCGGACCCAATATCTGCCACCAGAAACAAACGCATATGCATGAATTTCATTTGTGTTCCACAGAAAAAAAAGTAAGTCATGCAGGTTGAGGGTGAGTAAATCATCATAGAATTTGTTATTTTATAGATTTTTTTTTTTGGGAGTGAATTATCCCCTTATGTTTAAAGGTGAATTTGACCCATATATTTCAAGGTTAAAAGCCTGCACAATAAACATTTTGTTATGCCAATTTCTCTACTACTGTAAGTTTTCCACACTTCTTCTGTTTAAAATCTTTTAGAAAATGTTTAAAACTTGTTTAAAATATTCAAATATGTGACAATTGACCACAAAACCAGTCATAAGTAGCACGGGTAAATTTGTAGCAATAGCCAACAATACATTGTATGGGTCAAAATTATGGATTTTTCTTTTATGCCAAAAATCCTTAGAATATTAAGTAAAGATCATGTAACATGAATATATTTTGTAAATTTCCTACCGCAAACATATCAAAACTTAATTTTTGATTAGTAATATGCATTCATTTGGACAACTTTAAATGCGATATTCTCAATATTTAGATTTTTTTTTGCACCCTCAGATTCCAGATTTTCAAATGGTTGTATCTCAACCAAATATTGTCCAACCCTAACAAACCATACATAAATGGAAAACTAATTTATTCAGTTTTCAGATGATGTATTATCTCAATAAAAGAAAATTAAATAAAGACCTTTATGTTAACATTACGTTATGACTGGTTTTGTGGTCCAGGGTCACATATTCAGTTTTTTAATCATGCTCAATTTTCTTCATGTGTGAGAAGTATTAATGTTAAAGGTTGTTGAAATCCAGTAAATAATCCAGTTAATAATACAATAATGTTAAGTATTTTAGAGGGAAGGTGAAAACTATGGATTCCAAGTTATATGTTTATAAGTGAGTGATTCCCTCAAATGCCTCCTAGATCTTACACACCATCTATCTCCTCCTCAGAGTCCTCCGCGTCGGGTTCAGAGGCAGCCGTGTCCCGCCACATCTCTCCAAAGAAGTCGTGATTATTCCACAGCGGCAGATACGAGCTTCTGCGGGCTCTGAGAGGACCTGTGCTCGGCTCTGCTCCCATCCACGGAAGAGCCCTCACATTGACGGAAGAGAGCGCCCTCAGAGCGGCATCGCCGCCGGAGAGTCGGTCCACCTCCAGACTGCACACATGAAAAGACGCGCTGTCTTCCCCGCGGCTGAGCTCCACATGCCGTATAACGGAGCCGCAGTGGAGCGCATTGACGCTGATGAGTCTGTTCACAGCGGGATTCAGAGACACGCGGATCTTACAGTCTCCATCCGTAAAAGTGGCGTCAAACAGACTCTCTGACATGGAAATGCTGTCCGGGAAACGGAGCGCGAAGTCCGCGTCTCTACAGTAGCGCTCCAGAGAGATCACGTACAGCGGCTCGGAGCGAGTTCGCGCTCTTGGGGAGGAAGATGTGTTGGATATTAACCTGTTTAGGGTCTTTTTGAGTGTGCAGCACTCAGAGGAGCTGCCTGACAGCGCGGCCATGTTTGCGCGACACAATAACAATGCCGCAAAGCATTATGGGAGATTGAGTATAGCACTGAAAGAAAAAATAAAATTTAGAAGAAAAAAAATATGCGACTAAAATGCATGGTTGAGCAGTCCTAACTAAAAGCAACTGCCATTGATTTGTATCAAGATGCACAGTAATGTGTTTTTTTTTTTTTTCCTCTAAGGCACGTTTTAAAAAAATAGTCCACTTAAACATTCTAATTTAACTAAGGTCTAATCCTGGATGAATCTAACCCCTGTCTGTGAAACCAGGCTATAATGTTGAAAACAATTACTGAAATCAAGAATGAAATTAAATAAGAAATAGACAAAAATAAAATAGAAAAAGACATAATTCTCAAAAATGAAAGAATAATCAGAACAAATAGAAAGAAAAATATATAGTAGAAATATGAAGTATATATGAATTATATTTGAAGAAATAAAATTAAATATATAAAGAAATAATGAAAGAAATTAAATTATTTTTTAATTATAAAAATGTTTAGAAAATAGCAATAATAAAGAAATAATAATAAAGAAATAAATAAAATATTTATTGATATAAATAGCCTATAACAGAAAATAAAATATATGTATGAAGATAAAGGAGAAACCTACACATTTTTATTTTCTAATTTTTTAGAAATTCTAAGAAAAAATCTGTAAAGAAAAAACTATCAAATAAAGACTGACAAAATATAAACTCAAATGACAAAAAATTTAAATCAACTAAAAATGAATTACAATTAAAGAAAGACTAAATAAATAAAACACATTGAAATAAACAGAATAGAAAATAAGATATGTTTAAAGATAAAAGAGAAAACTACAAATAGCCTATTTTAGAAATACAAAATAATAATATATATAATGAAACCAGTGCAATAAAGATAAAATCTAAATATTAAGAAAAATGAATATCATATAAAAATCATTACAATTAATAATATATGTAATAGAAAATAAAATAAAATACATGCAGATAAAAATACAGAAAGTCAAGTATGTAAATAAAAAAAGAAAGAAAGAATTTTGAAGCAGTTTGAGCTACTGTAATTAATTTAGTAGAGCAAATTTGAGCATTTGGTTCCCATGGCAGTGTGATGATAACACACACAGGTCGCCATCTAGCGGTGACTATAATGCAGCTGAATGAACACATCTCCTCAGACGGGCTTGGATTCAGGACTCGTATCCCTTTATTCCCTTATAAGCGGACTTTAAAGAAGACACATTAAAGACCGCAATATGGATACAACTTACTAGCAGTTCTTTTTTCCAGTGTTTGAAGCCTGCTGTCCGGACTCTCGTGCCATGTGGAAATATTACAAAAATGGAGTTGTACCGAAAAGAAGCAAGCAGAAATCGGTAAGATTGTATTTTCAATTTAATATATTTTATCCTTTAAAAGTGTATTTATCTATACAGAAGACGTTTCCTCCGTGTAAATTTAAAATGGATTATTTGTGTATGATAGCTAAACTTTTGATTAAAAATCATTTAAAGTGCAAATAAATAGACAAAGTCAACTCACGTAATCATATAACAGATATATTCAAATTTAATAAGAATGTGTTACAACTGAACAGGAGAATGAAGTAGTCAACCTCCCTCCCATTTCCAAAGGGATTCCCGCAAAGTCAGCAGCAGGCCTACTGGTGAGCGTTTTCATTGATTAATGTTTGTGCTCCTAACAAGCCTACAGTTGTGACAGTTTCTTTATTTAGCAGTGGAAGACTTTGCATCAGCTGTAACACAATCTGTTAATTTAGTCTTGCTAATTACGCTTCTTGTGTTACTTGAGGAAGCCAATCATTTGAGCTGTTTGTGTACCACACTTTGTTGCTCCCTCATTTAAGATGCATGACTTGTTCAGGATCACCAGAGCAGGGGCCAAACCACAGCCCAAAGACTGCAGGAGCTGTTCTTCTTCTCTCAGGGCCTGAGGGATCACGGGCCCCTGGACAGAACCGTCAGGAAGAAGGTGTGTGAAATTTCAATTTAGAAAACAGATCCCATATTTGTATGTTGTAAGATGTATGTGCTAATTATATATTGTATGATTTCCTTAATTATGTGACAGAAAAGCATTTTAGGCCACCAGAGTGTTCCATTATCCAGAGTGAGTGTGGAAACAGAGCTGGAAATCACTGCTCACCTTAAAGTAAGTTTGGAAAATTAATTCATGTTTCAGAATCGATTTTAGCCTAATCTTGGGTTCGGACTATTCTCTATTTATTCTCATAATATTGTCTTAAAATGCTTAGGATTATCATGCTTAAACCATGTTTATTGCTCTTTATTGGATATATATAGGCCTATATCAGATAAAGGAATGAAATAAAGACTGATAAAATATAAAAATGAATAAAGGAAATCAAATAAGAATGAAATTCAATTAATTTATACAATTATTAATAAATAAATAAAACAAAGATTAAAATAAATTTTATAGAAAATGCATGTATGAAAAAAAGAGTGAAAAAATACAGTTACAATTAAAGGATTAAGTAATGATTAATGATTATTCTTTATTCTTTATTTAAAATGCTTTGGATTATCAGGCTTAAATCATGTTTATAGCACTTTCATTATTGCATTTGTAAAACGGAATGAAATAAAGACTGATACAATAAATATTAAGAAAAATGAAAATCAAATGTAAAAAAATAATTGCAATTATAGAAAGACTTAATGAGTAAATAAAACAAATATTGAAATTAATATAATACAAAATAAAATACATGTATGAAGATAAAGGAGAAAAATATTAAAATATTTTGAAAAACAAAGTAACAAAATGTATAAAGAAAAAAATGAAATAAATACAGATAAAATATAAATATTAAGAAAAATTACAATCAAATATAAAAAACACCACGATGGTCAAAAATCTAATTAAGTATTTTTTGTGTTTGATCATCTAAATTTGAGAAATTCCAACAAAAGAAGGTGCAAATTAAAATAATTAGTTATTACTTTTTCTCTGTTCCAGTATCATTTGCATCAGCGTCACTTGAAGGGAACCACTCAGAATACGTCTCTTGAGGAGAAAGAAGCTGCAGTGTTTCAGAAAACAAAAACTATTGTGTTCAAGGTTAGTATGACATGTTAATGTTTTAAGCATTTATTATAAGTATATAATTTTACGCAGCCATGATGTGATGATTCCTGATGATACATTAATTAACTCTTCTTTGGTGTTAAAGGACCTGGTTTCATCAAACGGTCCTCCTGATCTCCTACAGAGCCATGTGCCACTAGATGAGAAAGAGAGGGAAGAAAAAGAATACAACAAGGAAAAAGAAAAGAAAGAGAGAACAGTACAAGTTCAAAATGCATCTTCATGTACGGACGAGGCCCCGGAGGGCCAGGGCTCTCTGTCTGAGGGACCATTTAGAGCTGCGGATATTGACTACAAACAAAGATCAGATGCAAGAGATCCAAGACTACAACGTCATTCTTCTCCAAACACCCAACATGATGACAATATTTCATCATTACACTTTAAACACAGGAGATTCATGATCTATCTGTGTGGTGGATATAAAGGTAAGGTGGATATAGATTCTCTCAACAACACATATACTAGATTGCTAGGTTACACACACACACACACACACACACACACACACACATATATATATATATATATATATATAGTTCTAAAGTTTAATATTTTTAAATGTTTTTGAAGGCTCTTATGCTCAACCAAGATTTCATTAAGTCTCTAATATTGTAAAATAGTATTACTATATAAAATAACTGTTTGATTTTTGATTATATTTTAAAATGTAATTTATTCCTGTGATGACAAAGCTGAATTTTCAGTCTTTAGTGTCACATCATCTACAGATAATTAATTTCTGTCACTTTTGATTAATTTAATGTTTCCTAGTTTAATAACACTTTAATTTCTTTAAAAAAAATCTTACTGACCTCAAACTTAAAATTATAATTTAAATAAAATAAAAATCTAGCTATACATGACATATGTTGTGTGTGTAGATACCGTCCCAGAGCGCAGTGCACTGATGGAGAGTGTGTATCCACGGCTGTATCTACACTGTAAGCAGAGAGGATATGATTTCAGGATGATAGACCTGCGTTCAGGAGTCGGAGATCCTGTTTCAGACAGTCATGATTTGGCAGAGATGCACATGGAGACACTTAGACGTTGTCAGGAGACTGAGGGGCCAACTTTTATTGTAAGTTTAATTGCACACGGTTCATTTACCTTCCAAGAGAGTCTCATGGGGGGAAATTTTATTTCTATCAATATTTAAGCCATAGACTTTTTCCTTTTCTTGTAGGTGTTCACTGGACAGAAGCATGAGATACGGTCACTGCCGAATACGATTCCCCAAACAGATTTTGAAGCTATTTTAAAATTTGTGGAGAGAATTAAGAAGAAGCTGTCCAGGAGGCAGTCAGACATGGCAGACGAGTCACAGCTCAGTATTGACACCGGTGACAGTGGGAGTTTTACTCTGGAGAAGGAACCTCGTTTATCAGAGGAGAAGGAGCCTTCTCAAAGTTCTGCCGTCTTGAGCGAGATTTCCATCTCCAGCAGTTCCACGTTAGATGGAGACGAGATACAGCTGGCCAGGAGCTGGATGGACTACGACCAGGATTTGACTCTCTTGCAGACATGGTATAAGCTGGATAAAAACACAATTCCTGCTGTGTACCGCTTACTTCCGGTCAGGTAAGTGCATACTTTAGTGACGTAAATCTGCATATCACATAATAAGCAACATTTTTTACTCTGACAACTGTATGTTTCCCTCTCAGAATACATCTTAGTCAGGGAAGTGCCATATTTAATTTTTGACACAAATGAAAACGAGGCTGTGAGGGATAGAATACTGTCTATTACTTGTAAGCAAAATAGTAAAACACATATCTTTTCATCAGTTCCATTTCCATTTATTGAATATGAACAGCACAAGTTACTGAGCATATATCAATATCTATGAACTACTTGTTAGACGAGTTGAAAATAAGAGAGTAATTGCTGCTATTGTTACTGAGCTTTTCATATTCAACTCTTTGTTTGGTTCCCATGGCAGAGTAGTTGTAGTGATTTCCATGGTAGACACAATACAACTTGAATGGTTGCAGTTGTTATGTTTTAGAGTTGTTAGAATTAGAGGTCTTAAACCAACATAGTTTTCCAGCTAGTTCTTGTAGCTGGAACACATTCCTCTGGCTTCTTAAAGGAATAGTTCACCCAAATATTAAAATCCTGTCATCATTTAATCACTCTCATGTCGTTTCTGTATGACCTACTTTCTTCTGTAAAACATAAAAGAAGATATTTAGGAAAATGTATTTTTTTCAACCATAAAGTCAAGTCACCTTTATTTATATTGAGCTTCATACAATACAGATTTTATCAAAGCAGCTTTACAGTGTTATATAAGGCGACAGTGGAAAGGAAGCAAAACTCCATCGGTGACAGAAATGGAGAAAAAATCCTTGGGAGAAACCAGGCTCAGTCGGGAAAATCAAAGAAAGAAAGTGATAATCAACCAGGATTTGGACTTTTTAAAGATTTTTTGCATTGGTTTGACAACTATGTCCACTTGGCCGATTTAAAGAAATGGTGGTCCTCTCTGAATATCTCCCTAGAGCTCATTTCATTTAATTCAGATGCTTTTGTTTTTCATTCAGAGGCTTTTTTGTTTATTTCATATTAGCACACATCACCCTGACTACCTCAGTCGGGATGGGCATCGCAGGAAGCTGGGAAGGAAGGTGTGGCGCTCTTCCTGTGTGAAGCTGTGGAACGTGCTGTGGCGATCTGGACCTGAGGCCATTGGAGAAGAAGCCACCTATCATCTGCTTAAAACAGGCATGAGTTTTGCAGTCATAAGGAAGTTTTGTGTCAATCACAGATGTAGAATATATGTGCACTTGACTTACTTGAATGTAAAGAAGCCTAGTTGAATCACAAAGCCAAATGCGTGTGTTTCAGTGTTGGACTGGGAAGTGGAACAGGGACTTGGAGGAAAGCAGCCTCCAGAGGAGTTCAGTCACTGTTATAAGAGGATCATCACTGACCTTCTGTACAATCTGAAAATTGAATATGCACCACAGTTTATAGACCTGCACAAAGGAAGATCTGAAATCAATCAAACCTTGCATCAAGCTCAGCAGCGCTTTATACGTAACATTCACCTCAAGGTCGGTATCTCTCTATCTAGATATCTCTAGCTAGCCACGGTACTGTTCAAATATCTGTGGTCAATAAGATTTTTTAAAAATAAATGAATACTTATATTAATCAAAGATGAATTAAATTGATCAAAATGACAGTAAATGCATTTATAATGTTAGAAAGATTTCTATTTCAAATAAAGCAGAAACCTGTTTTCAACATTGATAATAATAAATGTTTCTTGAGCACCAAATCAGCATATTAGAATGAAAATGCAGCTTTGCATCACAGGAATAAATGACATTATCCTCTCAGAGATATATTTGAAAATATCATGATTGTACTGCATAATCATTCTGAGTGTATAAAGCATTGTTAAAATGATTCATTAAATCTTGCATTTGAATTCTTTTCAAGCTGAGACACACTAATATCCATGAGACAAACGTCAGCTGGGGAAGGAAGGGTCTGAGTGCCAAACACAACAGATCTCATCAGTTTTATGTGGAACGGCTCTGCTCACACTTCCAGCGCACTGTCACTGCATCCCTCAACAAGTAAGACGACACATTCGTCCTTCTGTTCTTCATCTCAGTTTATCACTGTCTGTCAAGTTCTTCTCAAAGTGTTGCTTCAGACTTATGCAGGTCCGTCAGTCTAAAGGCTCCTTCGACATGCAGAGGAAGGAGGTTTCCAGACTCCGAGTTGAAGAAGAGATTCGCCGTCATGTCAGATTTGGGAAAATACTGTGAGTCACAGATTCTAACATGGTTCAGTTTTATTTGACTAGTTTGAATTGAATATAAATGTTCTTGCTTTTTCCTTGTTAGAGCACAGGGCTATGCATTCAGGCAGGACTTTCTGATGGAAATGAAGCATGCACTTGAAGCATCGGCGTCTTCCCAGAATGCTGTGCTGTTACTGGGGGAACCGGGGTCTGGAAAGAGCACAACACTTGCCAAATTGGCACAACTCATACCTAGCTGGATGCCTGGGTAGGCTAACAAAGGAAACATGAATTAAAAATTTTTAAAGTAGGTTTAAGAAGTCTCTTTCATTTATTTGTTCAAAAACACAAGAAAAATGGTAATATTGTTACAATTTAAAAAAAATATTATTACAATTTAAAATAACTGTTTTAAATGTAATTTATTCCTGTCGTGGAGAAGCTATTTTCAGCATCATTACTCCAGTCTTCAGTGTCAAATGATCAGAAATCATTCTAATCTGCAATTTTGTGTTTAATTTTTAGGGATGCCAAAGTGCTGATCTGCTTTGTAGGTCTGACATCCGACAGCAGAAATGTACGTCTGCTCCTCCAGACCCTGTGTCTGCAGTTAGCCAACATCTATAACCTCAAAACAGAGATATCTGAGGTACATAAACACTTTAAAGATCAATCAAATATGCATAAGGTCTTTTACACCGTATTGGATACACGATATTGTGAGATTGCTTGACTGTCTCACAGATAGTGTTGCACTATGAAATACAGTCTATGTTTTTTTCCTCACAGTCACTGTCAGAGTTGTCTAGTGAGCTGTGCTCATTGTTGGGCCTGGTGACAGAAGACCGGCCCTTGACCCTGGTGCTGGATGGTCTGGATAATCTGAGTGAGGAACATGAGGCTGACCTTTCCTGGCTTAGTAATGCTTTACTGCCAAACGTCTTCACTGTCCTGTCTGCCGGCACACAGTCTAAATGTGCTCGTAGTCTACAGGTAGGCAAATGTGTCATAGAGGATTTACACTACCATTATTTATTATTTTATTTTATTAAATTTAAATGTTTTTTTAATATTTTAAAATGCATCTGTACTCTTTGGCATTTAATACCATATGAGAGCAGGTTTTTAAGATTGTTTTGGTCTTATGTTTTTATGTGTCTATTGTTATAAATTAAGTATGCTTGTACAGCACTTTGTTAAACACTTGTCGTTTTTAAAAGTGCTTTATAAATAAACTTGACTTTGACTTATTTTATGAGTTATTTTTATGTATTTTTAAATGAAAAATATAAATAATATAGTGAAAATAATGATCAGAGCAATGATTGTTTTTTAAGGGTAGTCAGTTTCTTGCCTCTTTCTTTTTTTCAGTCCCAAGTTAAGGTCACTGTCCTGTCCCTACCGGCCCTTAACCGTGAGGACATCACATCAGGACTGGTGTCAAGACTAGCATCAGATTTTCGCCAGTTGACTAAAAACCAGTGGAGCCTTTTATTCCAGTCCTGTCTATCCTGTCCATCCCCTCTCTACCTCAATTTAGCCTATGCTGAGACCAGGAAATGGAGTTCCTTTACACCAAAAGAGAGTCTCAACATCCCTACGGATCCGAATAAACTCTTCATGAGCATCCTTGTTAGTTTGGAGCGAGAGCATGGGCCGTGTTTGGTGCGACGCACGGCTTTGCTCATATCACTGTCCTGCTCTGGTGTGACTGAGGAGGAGCTTTTGGTGCTTTTGGGGCACGATGTTCATATCACACGTGAGATGGCAGTTTTGCATCATCAGACGATTCCCGTTTCTGAATACTCTCCAGTGCCTTATGCATTTGTGGCACGACTGCTGCATGGTCTGAAGGGTTACGTCACAGAAGTGGAAAGTGACGGCACGTGGGTTCTGCACTGGACTCATACAGAGTTCCCCCGCATCGTCCTGCAGCGATACGCACCAAACAGAAGACTCAATAAAAGCTGTACATGCAGACTTTGCAGATTACTTTAATGGGAATGTCCCAAATAGACAAGTTTTTCAGCCGCTAGCCTGGATCAGGAAGGAAAAGGGAAGGAGGTGTTATGAATTTAATTTGCGCAAGCTCCACTGTTTGCCCCATCATTACATCCACTCCGAGCAGATTATTCCTTTACTCACGCAGTGTCTGTTTAACTATGAGTTCCTGCTGCATAAACTGTGGGGTCTGTCCATCTATCATGTCGAGGAGGACCTTAAAGCTGCTGTCATACCAGAGAAGTATGAATATGAGCTCAGCAAACAAGTTATATATATATATATATATATTAGTATATACACACACACACACACAATATATATATATATATATATATATATATATATATATTTATTTATTTATTTTATCATACATATATAATATACATTTTAAACTGTTTAATTTCATATATATACTAAATATTTTAATTTCTATCTTAAATGTTTTGGGGATTATAGGGATAGTTCACCCAAAAATGTTCACTTATGTCATTTCAAACCTATATGACTTTATTTCTTATGACGAACATAAAAGAAGATTATTTGAGAAATGTGTGTATGTGTTTTATATATATACAATAAAAGTCAATGATAACTAGTTTGGTTATCAACATTCTTCAAAATATTTTTACAATGACATGAGGGTGAGTAAATGATGACAGAATTTTCATTTGTGGGTGAACTATCCCTTTAACATTAGTTCAAAAAGTGCCTAAATGTATTTTTATGAAGTGTCAGAAAATGCTGAGACCGAGTATCATGTGCGTATGTGCTTTGATTGTGTGTGTGTGTGTGTGTGTGCGTGTGTGTGTGTTACAGAGAGCTTCTGGATGTGAAGGTGTTGGGTCAGGTTTTGTGTCTTTCTCATTCGGTGCTATTAAATGATCCATGCCAGCTGGCCTCTCAACTGTTGGGCCGTTTGGAGCGGATCATTTCCCAAGATAAACCTGTTACTTCAGGTACACACACAAACCTAAGCACTAACACATACTGTACATGTATATAAAAATGTCAAACATGAAGTCATATCTCTGTGTATGTGTTGCTTTAGGTGACCCAAGACGATACTCTTTTCTGCATGATCTGTTGGCACAGTGCAAGAGCTCTTCTCTACCAGTTCTCATGCCCTCCTACACCTGCCTGCTTCCTCCAGGTGGACTCGTACACACACTCCTGTCAGGTACATGTATTGAATTTCTGGACATCTACTGGAGGGCTCAGTTTCCCAACATCACCATTCAGTCAGTGATTTTGGCTTAATGAGTGTCCAAGTTCTGATTCTTAGATTAGTAAATAATGTATTTTAAATGGCATGTTAAGTCATACATGACACATTATTCTCAGTAGCACTGGTCAGACTCAAATTGTAGCCTTGAAGCCTTGGGTTTCAGAAGAGGATTGGGAGAATGTTTGGGAAACCAAATACAACTTTTTTTCCTAGGGAGTTTTAGAAAGAAACATCATGGTTTCGTGTAAAGGAAAGAATGAAGATTTATGAGAAAACCTCCTTCCATAAATTAATGGCTGGGTCTTTCAGTCTGTGGTCAACATTACTGGAGTGGTGAATACACATAAAATACACACAGTCATAACTCGTGAGTGAATTTTGAATTTACTGACCAAATACTTATTTTCCACCATATTTGCAAATAAATTCTTTAAAAATGTAAGTTGATAAGTTGCCAGATACATACAGCGGATGTCACATGAATTATAGGTCAGTTGACAAGCACATAAACATCCTGGTACTTTACACAAGAAGTGGGTAATAGTTCGGCTTTTAAATAACAAAATAAACTCTACACCAGTGTTGTTATTGTTAACAAAACTATTAAAATAGTTCAATTCAATACTTGAAATACAGCTGAAATAAAATGTAATATATATTTTAGAAGTTAATTTTAAACGTAAAAAATTAAAATGTAGCCTTGGCAATTAATTGAATAAAATATGTTTAAGTACTAAAATTATTAAATCTAAAACTGAAATAAAAATAAAATAAAGCTAAATAGAAATGAAAACAACACATAACAAAATTACTAAAACAAACTAAAATTAAGATAAAAACTAACAATATGAAAATAAAAGATATACATAACCAATAATTACTATGATAGAATATAAATAACTTATTTAACTAATTTTATTTGTATTTCTTAATATTTTTCTTGCCATTCTCAAATGCATGGATTGCTAATATGGATTTTATTCATAGTGCCAACTTTACTGCCAACTTTCTGCAAGCAGAAGGAGGAAGTGAGTTTATGTGGTTTGGCGAATGATCTGTCACGTGGAATTAAGCACACAGCTGTCTTGTTAGCATTTTTAAAGCAGTGGTTTCAAAATTCACATTTGAGGATTGATTGTGTGGAATTACTGTATGCTGCAGAAGAAGAAGTCTAAGTGTTTTTTAACCACACCTTATTTTACTAAAAATTGAAAGCAGTCTTTCTAAAAAACCCATAGAAAACTCCAAAGGGAACCCATAGTGAATTAGCCTTTCGTTTTGTCCTACAGACTGACCTCATGAGTGAACATCTCTATAACCTGCAGTGGTTTATGACCAAAGCATAGAACTCTAAAATAAGATTCTTTATCACATAGTGGCTGAATGATCTGTCCTTAACATCCTGACTCATTTTTAACTAGGTCATATGAGTGCTGTGACAGCTCTGGCTCATGGTCGGCATTACATCATTTCCTGCTCCTGTGATGGAATGCTAAATCTGTGGCGCCTGGATGAGCAAACGAGACCCGTGAGGTCCTTACCGAGGGCTCGTGGATCTGCAGTAGACTGGGCCGCTGACTCGCTCACCCTCTCTCTGGATGACAGTGTGCTTGTGCTACAGATGGGCCACTGCCTCCAGGTGAGAGAGGTGGATTCTGGGAAGGTGCTGTACATGGAGAAGGATTCTCTGGATGTTCCTGTGGTCACAACTGCCTGCGATGGACGTTTGCTGGTGGTTTTTTATGACGGAAGTCACCTGGTTAAGGTGAAACCTCAGGCAGACCATTCTTCCTATATGTACTGTACACTGCAAAGAAAAAAATCCAGTTAAATTTACAGTAAAAGGCATATTTTTGAATAAATTGTCTATATAAATATATTATATACTTGAACTACCAAAATCAGCTTTTTGTCTTAAAATTTACTGATAACCTCCTTTAATAATACAGGTGGTACAATAGAAAGCCACATGACGAATCAGAGTACGTAACTAAATAGTACTAGTGCTTTCAAACGATTAATCGTGAATAATCACATCCAAAATAAAAGTTTTTGTTTACACAATATAGGTGTGTGTACTGTGTATATTTATTATGTATATATAAATACAAACACATGCATGTATATATTTAAGGAAAATATGTTATGTTTATATATTAAATATATTTATGTATAATATAAGAATATAAATGTATATACATGTAAATATTTTCAATATATATACTGTATGTGTGTGTATTTATATATACATAAATATACACAGTACACATACATATATTATGTAAATAAAAACTTTTATTTTGGATGCGATTAATCGCTATTAATCGTTTGACAGCACTACTAAATACATAACTAATATACATAACTATGCAATAAACATTGACTAAATAACATAAAATGTAACAAAAATACTCTAAGGTACATTACTAATAACAAAAATTTGAAGAAACTATTTATATACATGATTTAGATACATGATGTCACATCCTTTTACTGTTTTTCACAATAATTTAAATAGTAATTTAGTTTTTAACTTGCAATAAACATCAGTTTGACCGTATTTTACTGTAAAATTACATATAATGTGATGTTCAACCATTTACAGTTTTTTCTGTGTATGGTAACTTGCATTTAACCAATTAACAGCCATTGACATTATAAAAGAATATGACCAGTTATCAGTTCGGTTCTAACTTCCTCTGTTTCTCTTTTATTTTGCTCTTAGGTGTTTGATCTTGTGGCGTCCTGTTCACTGTTGCATTGTGTAAACCTCACCCTCGAGTTTGAGCCCATCCACAAAGATCAGTCCATCTTAGTCTCTCGTCACTCTGTTAAAGACTATGTTCTCTTCGCCTACAGGTTATTAGTACATTACAACACACATAAACGCATGCACATCTAGATGAATTAATCAATGCAGTATTTTGTTCTTAAATAACAAATGCATTCTCACATAATAATAGAGTACATATCCAGTTTCCACCCATGTGTGAAAACAATGCTGCTGTTCTCGGACTGATTTATATTTTCTGGGCACACAATGTATTATTTAAGAGTCTGCTTCTCACCCAACACTAATGTGTACGTGTGTGTGTGTGTGTGTTTGCGCTACTGGTTACTTTTGTCGATGGCTTTGTGTAACGCTGTAGCTATAAAAAAGGAAAAAAATGTGTAAAGGTTTCCCAGAAGCTGTTTATCTTTCTTGTAGTTCATTACATGATTAAAAAGCATGGATTAATCAGGATAGATGATTGAAAGGTGTAATGAACCTTTGCTCTTAATGTGATTAAGCTGGAAGCATCACATGCATGCACACACACGCAACTGGGTTGACTAGTAATATGAAACAGTCTGAGTTTGTTATTAAAATAACAGTAGTTATCAAAACTATGGAAACATGAGGCTTTCATATGAGGAATAACGGTCAGAATATTCCTCTTGTTGTGTGCCAGTTCCCTTTTTTTATCACTCTCCCTAAAGATTTCCTGTGTCCTCTCTTGTCTCTGTCAAAAAAAACAAAATGGCAGGGGTCATGTCATGAGGAATCAAATACTTTGTGATAAAAGAGTTCATTGTACTGTGTAAACATACTGTCAGAACCCCAAACTTCCTCCCCAGTTCAAAATGACCTATTACTGAAACTAAGCTGCAAATGTTTTTTTTTTTATACTTCAGCAGCTTTCTGACCACAGATAGATGAGGAATACATTTAAACAAAATGCCCACATTTACACATCAACTTCTTTGAGATTTCAAAAACTTTACCCACAGAATAGATGCTATTATTACTAAACATCAGAAGAAGTATGATAAGAGAAAGATGTGGGAAAGTGTGTGTTTGTGCTGTTTACATTTGCATGTAGCACCTGCTGCTTTGCATGTGCTCCTAAGGATCCCAGTGTTAGGAAAGAGCAGCTGAAATGTATTTCTAACAATGTCCCTGATCATTTCAATCTGAACTTGTTTCTGTGGCACATTTCTGCACAAATTATTTAGTGAATATGCCATAATGTCACAGAGGCTTTGATTAAGAGGATGTTATTAAAGGATGGGACAGTTAAAAACTATTTTTGGCTTGACAGCAAACATGCAACCTGTGAGTAATTGAAGCGCAGCACTGTTACTCATGCCACATGCATAAAAATCATGACAATATATACAGTACACCAATATCGTGCACCAATATTGCAGTTATTTGATGAAAAATTACAGTAAAAATAGTAAATATTTTTACTATTTAAATTTATGGTTTTCTGTTTTGATGTATTGTAAAATGTAATTTATTTTTGTGATGGCAAAGCTTAATTTTCAGCATCATTACTCCAGTCTTTATTTTGAGGAAACTGATCATTTTTTAGGATACTTTGATGAATCAAAATGTAAAAAGTACACCATTTGTATTAAATAAAAAATTTAAAAACTACTTTACGACTTTTAAAAAAATATTTTAACAAACCTTACATGTGAAGCCTTACTTTGATGCACTTTCATGCTTCTTTCTTGCTTCGATTCTCATTTGCAGGGATGGAGGAGAAGCAGCCATATTCAATGCTAAAGGTGGAGTTGTGTCGGTCACATTGAAAGCTCAGCACCCTGCAGCATCTATACAAGCTGTAGAGATCAGCTCTCAGTATTTACTGCTCTTCTGCAGGTAATGTTAAAGAGTAATTCACCCAAACGTGAAAATTACTGTGATGCAACCCTGAGTTTTTATTATCCATTATATCTGTGTCTTTGGTTTTTACAGATACCCCTATAAAAGACAGAGTGAAATCATTCACATTGAACTCTTCAGCACAGCATCTTTCCAGTTCCTGCGCTCTATCTTGGGTTGCAGTCAGGACTACATTTCCCAGGTCACCATTGCAGGGGGTGGGTCCCACATTGTGGCCTTTTGTCCCACCCCTCACAGCGCCACCACAGAGATTATTATCTGGAACCTTGAGACTGAAGATCATAAACACATGGCACGGTTTCCTGGCCTGCTGGCTCATGGTTTGTCAATAAACCTGTTAAGTATTATTGTCCCCAGCACTGAACACCATTATGACTCTTTTGTCAAAACGAACACACATTGTTTGAGTCCAGTCCCATTTATATATAATGGTAGCATTTGTTATAGTGCCTGTAATTTATACAGATAAATAAATAATACATTAAAAAATAATAACTAAAATAATTGTGTCCAGACCAGTGTTATTTTAATATTGTTGATATACTACCATAGTGTCGTTATAAATTTAGAATTGTTTTTTTTTCTATTGTATTTTTTTTTCATCTATGTTTTCATTCATTTTTATTTTAGTTTTAGTATAGTACTTAAAGTTAAATTAAAAGAAATGTTGTTTGACTGCTATTTTTATTTATTCATGTATTTTTTTTATGGTTTTAGTTATCTATAATAACCTGATCCAGGCATGCAGTAAAAGCTTTTCATTGATCTCTGAGAAAGATAAGACAAACACACTTGAAAGTAAACACCCATGAGGAAAATTCATTATCATGTAAATAATATCATAATGCAAAAAATCGAAATGGTCTATATATATATTTTGGTTTATATATGGTATATATATTTTATTTTCTCAACAGCTGTATTTGTATGTATGTGTCAACATGGTTCTTCTTCACCATGTTGCAGGTGTGTGCTCTGATCTGCGGTACTGCGTGGGTTTCTGTCCCGGGGAGCGATTCTTACGCATGTGGAACCTGGGATCCAGAATAAATGACCTAACACTCACATATAACGTGCACAAAGTACACAGCGACGGCACAGCGGAGATTGTAACCATGCAGAGATATCCAAGGTACAAAGTCCACTGAACAACTGGCATACATATGGCCACTCTATGTGCAGTTTATTACTGTAAACACAATGAGTCTGCACAAGATATGTTTGAGGACCAGAATGTTCATAGCCATGTTCTGTGCATAATGTAACTATAATAAACAGCCTCAGTTACTGCTATTGTTCTACAGACACCACCTAGTAAAGTTTTACATGGCAGTGAGATTTCTGTAGCAGTACTAATGAACTGAACGTGTTCAGGTTTATTAATCAATAAATTTGTTCTATACATTTTAACTAAATTAATATTTCTTGTTCCGCAGCTAGCAATTTTTTAACCTGTTAACCAGCACCCCCCATATTGGGAATCACAGCTGAAAATGACTAACTAACTTAAAATGGTAACAGTTCCTGACTTCAGTGTGCCACACACACAATTTTGGTGTCTTTGGAAAGAAGACCCTTTGGGCTTTACTATCCATCATCCAGAGTTGATAATGCTCAAAAATATAAAAAGTTATAGACACTGAAGTGCCTTGATAAAAATTGTACCACACTGATTTTTTTCTTTAATTTCATATAAAAATACATGAAATCAGTCCTGAAGCAATCCAGAAAAGTAATGGGTGGAAAGTCACATGTCTCATGAGTTTATATTTCAAATCTGAAGAAGATACCATGAAGAATGAGATTTCTGCAGCCATTTTTCTAGTCCCCCCCCCCCCCCCTCTGTTTGAGGAAAAATATTTACCAAATTATTGAAGGGTCCTACTACAAACTATTTAGTCATTATACATGCCACTGCAGTTTTTCAATTATAAAACAGTAGACAGAATCTTAGACATCGTATAAGTGATTTATTTGAGCACTAGAAAAATACAATAATAATTTTTGAGTGATGAAAAAAAAACAATAATAATAAAAAAAATAACTTGAGTACATACTGATTTCCTGACATACAGATGCTCCTGCTCATACATTAGTAATCACATGCTGACGATCATTCATACAGATGCTAATCATACAGATGGCCGCCCAATATAGTCAATAATCACATTATAATGGCCTTTAATATAGACTGCATTCACACTGATATCTGTGAACAGTCAGGAATTGCAGCAGTGGATACGTTTGAGTGTCGTTATCAGGATGAATCTGGTATGTACTGCGTTTTTTTTATACATGTTTTGATGTGTACTGCTTACACACATTTAGCAAATACATTCCTTTATAAGCTTTCTATTGAGAAACAGCGATCTGTCGTCGATGCTTGAGGCTTAGACCTTCAAAATGATATATAGTTTGTCAAGATTCATTTTGTCCTGTTTTACTTTATCTGTTTGAAAACAATGACATGTGCAAACAAAGAGCTTTCAGTGCGCCGGCGTCCTGGTGCATGTTAACAGGTTAAACCATGTTCATATTTTTTTACTGAATTAATTAAATTATTTTCACACGATTAACAGATTTATGCTTATTCTAAAATATTTCAATAAATGCATTTTGAAAATGATTATTTAAATAAAATAAAATAGATGCAAAGTTAATAATAAACTATGCCATGATTTTTTGAGTTACCTGTTTCATTTATGTGCAAATATTGATGACAAAGTTTGTTAAAACTGTGTTATCCAAATGAATGGCAATTTTACATGCAATTCAAATACATGAACCTAAATTTATTGTTTTGAGTATAGTTTTATACCCAAAAGCCATGAATTTCATAAAATATGTCTGTCACTGTTATATGTACAAAAAGAAAGCTATTTTTTGGTGGAAAGTTGTAAAAATTCCGTCTGAATCAGGTATGTAGTGTGTCAAAGCACCCGTCCCGGGACTGTGAGAATCTGGAATGTGGTGCGGACGAGATTCAAGGGTCGTCCTGTGCAGGTGGAGCATGGCCTGTTCTCCAGTTCAGACATCGCTCTTGTACGAGACCTGAAACTCTATATTCTGTCTGACCGCGGTACCGCCAACTTCACCGATACACCTACATCTGTCTACCAGGTACTTCTGTGCACCGCACAGACTGAAGAAATTATATGGGACACATATTTATGCTGGTCTGAGATCTGTCACCTGAAATTGAAGCTGATAGTATAGTTGTTTATGCTTATCAACCATGCTCACACTTGCATCACGTCCATCTTCAGCAATGTCTCCAATTAATTAAAACACAAGGCTTTTCATGAGACGCTTCTTCACAAGGATGAAGGACCATTGTGTTGTTCAAATACAGTTAACTAAAATAGATCATTAGCTATTAATGAACAGTGTAAGTTTTCAGTAAATCAATCAAATCAGTAAAATGTAAATAAATAAATACATTAAAAAGGGGAAAAATAAACAAAAATGAAAAAAATAAGTAATGTTATTTGTAATATTTATATACTATTATAGTATTTATTAATTTTTGGGATTAGCTTTTATTTTTATATTTATATGTTTTTGTTTTTATTCTCTTTTTTATATTTCAATTTGGCTTTATTTTATTTCAGGTTTAGTACTTTTATTACAAAAACCTAAAAAAGTTTTTACTCATCTATTAATTACACTTAATTCCATTTAACACAACCAATTTGTAACATTTTTAGTTATAAGTAACAACATAGGAGGAAAGATTATGGAAGTTATGACCTGCAAAACAAAAAATTGTACTAGAGTTATACATGCCATTTTACTACCCTGCAAACTGTTTCCTGTTGCACTTTTTTCTGTAGACATTGCTGGTGTATGACCTTCTTAAAAAGAGCTACATTAAGAGACAGACTGGACTGTTCATCGTGCCCTCTCCTCGACAAGACTATCGTCTCTTAGATGGTGAAATACTGCTGGGCCTTTCAGAAACACGGTAAGATCTCACTTCCTCATTCAGCAGAAACAGAAAATTACTAAATTGCTTATTCTAGTTTGAGTAATTTTCATGAGGTTGCATGGGTATGGCATGTAGGGATCATCTGATATTGTGGGATCTGGACTCTGGCTACATTAAAGGACGTATCAAGACATCCTACAAAGAAACCCTACTCTCCAGCATGGACGGAGAGTCCCAGATTATGTACTCAAACGAAAAGACAGGTATTAAAATGTACATGATACTTGACTTTACCATTGCATTTATACAACGTCTCAGTCCCACGTAGATTTTCATACCATATTCAACATAAAAAAAAAACAATCCTAAGTCTAAACTTGTTACACAGGCCTAGTAATGCCATGGGACAGGCGCACTGAAACCCAGACGGCAAAAAGGAGGCGACAGGACCGTGAGGTGAAGAGAGAAAAAGATGAACGGCAGCGCCTCGAAAAAGAGAAGTTCAACTCTATAGACCAGTATCTTCTCAGCGGTGATGAGCGGGTAGAAAGACAGTTGACCAATAAACTAAACCACTGTTCTTTCCTGAATTATGAAATAATAAACCATATGTGATCTACATGGTTGTGAACTGAACTTAAGTGTATCGAGTCCATCTTTGAATCTCTTGATCTCTCTCACTTTTCTCTGTGTATCACTTAGGTGGTCATATGCTCATATTTTGCCCATCATCTCAACGTCTTCAGTGTGGTTTCTGAGGAGCATCTGCACACCCTGGAGGACCGCTGGTCCCATTTGAGCCTCCGTACTGCCGCGATCACTCACACTGGAGGGTACTTGGTGGTCTCCAACTACAGTGAGGCCCAACATGCTCCATACCTCACCGTTTGGGACACACAGCAGGGAAGAGTATGCAAATCTGTTTAAAAATGGCTAACATTTTTTTTCAGTCATGTTATTTTTAATCAGAACGAAGTGGGCACATTGCTCACTTCAGGCCCAACAGTTAAATCTTTACATTTAATAAGTATTTGCTTGTAATGTAATTCATCTTCTCTATGTATTCAGTAAGATGAATGTTTCTTATTAAAGGTGTGGAAGAGATTGAAAAATGAACCTGGAATCTGTTGCATTGCTATAAGCGATGATGCCTGCAGAGTGGTTTTCGGCATTGCAGGATTCAACAAGTATGTGCCACCCCAGTTGCAATGTTCAAAACCTGTTCACTTATATCATAGCATTTTTATACACTATACACTATATACACTACTGGTCAAAAGTTTGGAATAATTCATAAAAATAATATAATAGTTATCATTTTTTAATGTTTTTAAAAAGTCTCATGTTCACCAAGGCTGGCTTTTATTTGATCACAAATACAGTAAAATAATATTGTGAAATATTATTTCAATTTAAAAGAACTGTTTTCTATTTTAATATTTTAAAATGACAAAGTGTCAAATCTTAATAATTCCAAACTTTTGACCAGTAGCATACATAGATATGTATTTATATTAAAATTTTTATATACATGTAGCTCTTAAGAACATGGGTTATTGTTGCATTTATCTTAAAACTTTTTTCCTAAAACTCAGATTAAAAGTATGGGAGCCGTTCCGAAGGAAACATAAAACCATCTCTGGCTACGGAAGTTTAAATCTTAACTGGTCCAGCTTGCTCTTTATCACTGAAGGACAATCCAAGGCTATTTTATTATCAGGTACAGCAGACCTTTGCTCATACTTGTGATATCAGTTTAATCTAGGTCAAGAATAAGATTCAGACTTTAGTAATCTTTAAAGTTTAGTATGGGATGTGGTGGTGATGTCTTAAGGTCATTGCACACCGAGTCTGAAATTTTCATGTGTTTTTTTTCAGTCTTTTCTTATTCGTCATCCTTTCCTATCAAAATGCTTGCTATGGATGCAAAAACACAGAAAATCGAATCTGAGCAGAATTTTTTTGTGACAGACGAAAGTTTCGGAGGCAGTGTGTAAATGTGATTGACACAATGTGAGGCCGTATTTATTTTTAACATGCAAAAATTTCGGTGTGCAGTGTGCAATGGCCTTTAATAGGGTCTTTGCATCTTCACAGTAGATTAATCATTTTTTGTGTTTGAGATACTAAAATTAGATAAAAATTGCCAACATTTGCGAGTATGCCTTATTTATATGGGATGCATCGTTCAATCCTTCTAATTATTTGTTGAACAGAAGCAGTGAGCATGTGGGACCTGGACAATGGTACGATGTTGTCTGTCTTCACACCTGACTCCAAGATCCAGACCATCTCTCTGCATGGACCTGACAACAGCACACTGCTTTTGGGCTTTAGTGACATCTCTACTCTAATCTCCATGACGGTCAGCAAACAAGATGCACACACAAAATCCAGCACTGCTGGTGGAAAAGACATGTTTGGGGAATCCAGCAGTAGTGAAGATGAGGAAGATGACAAAACAAACAAGAACTGATATGAAGAGCACTGGATGTGTACTGTATAATATAGAAATTAGGTCTGAATGGAAATAAAGGGCTTTAAGATCTCTTACATTCACTTTGTCTTGAAGGATTCAAGAGATCATTTTAGTTGTACACTGGAAATGCGAAAGTATGTTACTTCTGTCTTCAAGTCTAAGATGAGAAATGCAACCCATTAAGATCAGCATTTCCAGTGCTTGTTTTTCCACATACTATGAATTTACCAGAACTTCCCCGCCTTACCCTGGGAGTCATGAGATCACGAGGTTATGATAAAACAAATCTCAGCAAGCATGTGTTGTCATGTTACATGATTTCAATGTATTTTCCTAGACTTCAGATATTTGTAGGCCTATATTAAGATAAAAAGATCTAATTGTGTGAAAACTTTGACAGTTGGGTGTGTATTGAGACAAGCTTAAACAGGCTCTCCTTCTGTAACTGTCATGCATGGTGAGTCAAATTTCACTTCCTGCATTTGTCACATGATAGATAAGCAAAATAACAACCTGAGTTTTTAACAACTTGTATATGCATTATCAAGACAAATAAATATTAACGGATGCCATTTGTTGCTGTTTTATTTTGTATTTATTTATTTTAGAGCTTTCTGTCTTTATTTATAGGAAAGTATGAGGAAGAGAGAAGGTGTGAAATCAGCACATGACCCATTTTTTTTGTTAAGGTTGCACTGGCTGATATATGGCTGTTGTCATAGACTTATATGACACCTAAACATATAATGCAATCTTTTCACATAGTAGAAGATGCGCTATTTGCAGTCAGCCATGTTTTATTTATTCTGCAAAACAAAAATATCCAGTAAAATGAGGTAAAGATTTGATCTTAAGATGGCGACCCAGTTTAAGTAGCCGTTCCATGTGAAATAAAACCACTTTTATGGGAATGTCTATTAATAATATTTTTCTGAAGTGCATGCTATGTAAAAGTTTTAATGAGTGGGGGAAATAGCGATATAATGAAACAACAAATCTAAGTATGAAATCTTGTAAACAGGATTATCAATGCATAGCTATCTGTTTCAAAGATGATTACCACGATAAAGTATCTCATAAAAGCAGTTCTTCTAAATGTTCCAACAAGAAATATAGATATAACAGTGACAAAATCTTAACATCTGTTAATTTTCGCTTTCTACAAATCTAACTGGGTCACTGTATTGAATTTCTGGGACGCTGAATGCTTCACTAGAGTTGTGATTGGACAAACACTCGAAGTGTGGAAAGGTTGAACTTCCTTCACTTTATCAGTGGTTTCGTTTCAGGCGAATAAGTGCAGTGTGTGACAGGCTTTCAACGCCAGATACTTGCTCCGCTTTAGAGCTCACATCCAGCGAGTTTTTGTGTCAGGTACATCGGAATAAGAGCGAAAATGAAATACGGATTATTATTGACCGCGCTTTTCATTGCTGCAACAGGTAAAGTAAAAACAATAATTTATTGCATTACTCGATTTGAAATATGCATTTATCGTGTATTCACCATTAATTAAATACTGTGGTAGTTATGTAGGCTACTTTCTTTGACACCATAGTACTGAAAATGTAATAGTATTGTGCTGTAAGGAACTTGAAAGAATACTCCATGTCCAAAAAAGGTGCAAACCAATATCAAACCTTTTTTCAGCAATAAGGAAGTAGGGTAGGCCCTAGTTGTGTTCCAACGTGTAAGCTAAAATCAAATTCATATTTAAAATTTGACCCCAGGTTTTACTCATGAGAACGATTTTAATTTAAAATAACAGGAAAGAGATTTATTAGCCTATTTGGCATACTTTTCGGATACCGCAGTTTCGATTCTATGCTTGACTTGAATACAAGGCCATTAAAACAAAATGGTAAAACAACGCTGGTAAAACAAAACCTAAGGTCAAATTTTAAATAACCTATTAATTCGATTTTACGTTAAAGATATATAGGACCACAACCACTTCCATAGGCTAAGTATAATCGTTCCTCACAGAGCAATTCAGAAATATTTCTAAATATTTCTAATCTCTTAATATCTAAAAGGAACAAGTGCAGATCAGCTCACAAGTGTAACTACACAAGCGTACTTTTTGTCTGGTGAACTGGTAACCTGCGAAACTTTCCCTAAACCAAAGAGAGTGTCAGTGACATTGTCAGCACTTACATTTATTTTCTGCGGCTAATCAAACGATCAGACATCACGTGAAATCGGCTGAAGTGAATTATCACATTTCCCTGTTGGGAAATTTTGACGTGTATACACTTGTGACAGCGCGCGCTAGGGAGGAAGTGCATTTGGGTAAATAGCACTCCATGTGCAGAACAGATGGACGCTCTGTGTATAGTGTCTATTTTTCTTTTTTCCTTACAAAACGTTTATCTAGCTAAATGATTTTTATAAAGGTAATTATTGTTTTTAAAAAAATATGAAAAATTGTTCTAATTGAGGATGTCACTTAAGGTTTTGTCAGATTTGGGGAAAGATTTTCTCACATTGTCTGTCTCTTTCTCCTCAGCTCTCACCTCAGGTGAATATACTTCAGCTTATATGGCCACTGGCTTGAACACAACAACATCCCCCACCCCGAACACAACAACCCACAATCCGAACACAACAAACCTCAGTCGAAACACAACAACCCACAATCCGAACACAACAACCCACAATCCGAACACAACAACATCCCCCACCCCGAACACAACAACCCACAATCCGAACACAACAACCCACAATCCGAACACAACAACCCACAATCCGAACACAACAACCCACAATCCGAACACAACAACCCCCAGCCCAAAAACCACAGTTACCACTCCAATACCATCTCCAACGTCACCCACCAACATGGCGGTGGGCCATTATAATTTTACTCAAGATGGCAAACTATGTATTATGGTTGAGATGGCAATTGGGATCCGTGTGAACACCAGCAAGGTAAGATGTTTTCTGTTGGGAGTGACAGATCAACATTCATATATGATTCCTGCTTATATCTAAGCCACTTGCATCCTTAACACTGACTACTGCATTATTTTTTCATATTGCATATAAATATCATCCTTTATTCTGAAACATTTCTGTCTTGCTAGGTTAATGGCACATTCATTGTTCAGCAAAACCAAACTACTGTCACTGGAGAATGTGGGGAGAAAGCCTATACTATCAATATTAATTTCAGTGAAGGCAAATTTACCCTGAAGTTTAGAAATGTAAGTCTGTTTATGGATTTTCTGAATGTTCATTACTAAAAATGATGTGCTAATTGGCAACAAAAGATTTCATAACACAACCTTTTTTATCTAATAGATTCTCAAGAGTTTTGCATTCAAATTAGTCTGTATCAGGCCAGTTATGTTTTTTTGGCAAAAGAGTTCATGTGTCTTTTGGTACAACCTGAGTTTGTGTGGGAACTTTGAGGCACTTAAGGAGGAAGTATAAAAGACTTGTTAACTTATGTCTGATAAAACCTGAAACCTGAGCTACCTCCCAGCATCAATTTATCAAATAAATCTTACAGGGAGGTGCCAGGTGTTCTCATCAGATTGACTGTGGTAAGGTGACCAACACCATATCAGTATGCTGCAGTTATGTAGATAATACTTGTTACTCATTAAGGGTCAGGTTTATTGATTATGTTGTTGTGTACAATATGAAGGTTAATTTTGTCGTTTTGTTCAGACGTATTTATATGTTAATTTGTTCTGGGGTGTATTCCAGAAAGCAGGTTATGTGACATACCCGGGTAAGTTTGAGGATAAGCGAGCGGATAACCTCAGCTTTCGGTTCCAAAATCAGAGGTTACTTTTAGGGTATGTAAGTAACCATAGTAACTTGCTCTCTGAAGATAACCTGCTCTGGAGCAGGTTATGTTCCAGGGTTATAGTTCACTTCAGCGCACGCTGATGATCGACTGACGAGCCATCAGTGGGCGTGACAAGTAGCGCACAAGATTATATAATATTACAATATATAATATTGCCTATTATATATATATATATATATATATATATATATATATATTATATATTGTATATGATATGTTAATTATAAAGCGCTAATATAAGTAATAAATAAGGTAATATTCTAGAATGGTTATTATATTTATTTTATTGGCATATGTAACAGTTATCTGTATAAATCATAAAACACTATTATATGACAAGGTAATGTTTAATTTATTATATTATAAATATTTATTACATTTTATATAATCATCTCATACATGGATCGGCATTTTCTATAATGTATTTCTATAATAAAAATACATATCTGATATGACTTAATTTATAATTAGCATCAAACAAACAATATAACAATTCTTATTTTCAAGGATTAAAGACTAAACGGAAAAAAAAGAAAAATTATTGCACAACCATCAATTAGGTGGCGATATACACTAAGCATGTAAGTTAAACGACCATTGAACAAAAGAAGAAGAAAGAAACAGCATGGCACGCTTTTTTGTTAGCGTCCGTTTCCATAGTGACTCGTCAATTCGTCGCTCTGTTGAGAATGTCTTGAGTCTTAACCAGTAACATACTCTTGAGTTGAATGAACTCACTCCCGGACACGTTTTTGGAACCACATACCTCGAGTAAGCAAGGTTTGGGGTTAATCAACCCAAAGTTCAGGGTTTAGCTGACGGTAAGTTAACCGTGCTTTCTGGAATACACCCCTGGTTTTCAAACATGTATTTGTTTTGTAATGTATGTGATGGTTTTGGGATACATTATGGTTCTTATCCTATTGTGTTTGTGTATTTTGGTTTACATTCTAATCTTTTTTTTTTTTACTTTCCAGAATGAGACAATAAAAAAGGTCTATGTGGAGTATGTGGGGTACGACTTGACCTATGCCTTCAAAACAGGAGGTAAATTTCCTGCCATATGTGACTATTACCATTTGCCTTGAAAATACGTACAACAACACACATCCTCAATTTTCTTCAATTTATTCCCAAATCTTTGGACTTTTATCTGTATGGTTCAATAAAGAGTGTATCTAAATAAAGAATAATCTACTGAAGACAGAATTCTTAGGACAGACAGAAAATCCTTTTAAAATGATATAAATAGCCAAGCCTCAATAAAACAAACACTAGGCCATGCAGGTCAACCAGTTTGGCAACAATAAATGTCACATTGTGCCGAGGAAGAATAAGGAAGTATTAGTGTAATTTTGGTTACGGTAAATAACGTCTTTCCCTCACTTCATTTTGAATTCAAAAATGACAAAAATGTTTGACCTTGCATAAAGACTGAGTCATAGTGGAAGTGTTTGTTTATAACAATTATGGGATTAAGAAAAGGGAGAGACTTGGTTAATGTTTTTATCATATTGTGCCCATCCATGCTAACACTGATCCAATTATTTTTATTGTTATCAACAAAGAGTCAATCAACTACTCAGGGGCTAACAGTTCTCTTGAGATGTTTTCTGTGGATCTGGGTCACTCTTACTCCTGCCAAGCTGAGAAGGTGTACATGGGAAATGGTGTTAGTCTGGACCTGACCCATAACAAGTTTCAGGCCTTCGACTTCAAAAACAATGAATTCGGACCACGTAAGTATAGAGTGATGATACTTCAATATGGACTCCTTGCATTTTATGCACTGTATACCTTATGTCCTACATACTTCATACAGCTTGTTTACACTTGTTTTACTCTAAACAAATGGTACTAGAAATGATGTCTTGCCTGTCATAAAGTACAAAGGCCATCTAACATATTTTTTTTTACTAATGTGGATCTAATTCCCTGGATGTTTTTTTAAATGAAAGTCTGCTACTTTTTCATGTAACTCTTATTAGATTTTTATTATTGTTTGACATGATTTGTTAGCTTTAAATGTAAAATATTATCTTCAACACAACTGATAATGAGCAGTTGTTACTGACCACCTGTGTATAAGTATTATGTATATATGTTGTGAAGCTACTCAATAATTGCAATTTAAGTTTGGAATACACTTCACAACTTTTGCCCAATTTTGCAGTCTGGAAGAATCAATGCTAGTTTCCGAAAGTCACAGCCAGTATGCAGGATTTGGACAGATTTCACAGAAATACATGCAGTGTATGATGGCACATACTTACAATTCTATCCAGTTCGGAGGATATCAAACATGTTTGATATTTTGAGCTTATTTCAGAACACATACGCTGTGTCCAAAATTGAATAGTGTATAGTAGATGCTACATTTGATTTAAAACTTGCTTTGTGACCATTTAGACAAACTACATCCGTCATGTTGTCTCTGTCATGTGTCCTACTACATTGTCATTTGCATCACTACACTTCCATTCACAAATCCACTTCTATAGCCTAATTTGCTAGTAAAGTGTCCATCAGATGCACTTCTCAGAATCTCACCAGAAGTATTAGCTCATCAATGTACTTTTTGCATACTGTTTTATGAATACTGTGAATTTGAAAATACTACTCAGCTCATATACTGTTTTATATTGTATGGAAGTGGGCATATTCTGACATAGGGATATTGTTTTCATTTGTCATGCTTCATCTCCAAGCAATGATGCACATTTCTGCATGAGTTTGTTGTGTTCAGAAAGACTTGTAAGTCCTCAGTCATTTGGTGTATGATGGTAATTTTTTTCCCTCTGTAAGCATTTACAAAATCAGTAAGCATCTGATGCCGAGTGTTTTAAAATCTGTTCAGATTTGAAAAGTCGTGTAGCGTATACCAGCTTTACATTTTTTCAACTACAATATTGACTTCATTTTCATTTCTTACAATGAGATGTGAGTTCATTGTGCTCTGTTTTGTTTGTACAACAGCTGAACTATGCAAAGCTGATCAACCTGACTACCGAGTTCCCATCGCCGTGGGCATAATCCTCATCATACTCATCGTCATTGTAGTCATCGCTTACCTCATCAGCAGGAAACGAAGGACTGATGGGTACCAGTCACTATAGAGGTCTACAAGTCGTGATTTATGAGAATACCAGCAATTCCAGTTTACAGGAATCTTAATGCTGTTATGCATTTCTTAAGTGAATGTTACTTATGTATGATGAACACGGATGGCCTAGGATCTGTCCAAACAATGTTTACTATGCAGGGACAGTATGCCACATCCTAACACAAGTTGAAGTTGCCATCACATAAGATCATAATAGAACCAGATAAACAATTGGCTTAGTACATGCCTTATTTAGCCTGCATTTGTATACTAATTACCTTTTTTAAAGAACCTAACCTAATACTGACATTACAAATGGATGTCTAATCTCTGTTGATCCATCTTAAGTGTAAGTGCTCTTTTCTATAAGTGCTCTTCACTGTCTGTCACAATGCATTTTCTGTGATATAGGCTGATAAACCATTGTTAATCTGATAAATATGTACAGTGCTTCATTCTTTCCTAAGGGGCCTTAAAACCTATAAAAGGGAGTTCAGTTGCTTACATTGTGTAGTTAATAATTGAAAGGATTTTAAAAGCAGTTGCATCCTAGTATTCATTCTGTTGTGCTTTTCTTTTCTTTTCTTTTTAAACCTGAAGAGCTTTACTATACTGTATTGTGATCTGAAGCTGCATTTATGCATTGAATATTGGGAGTAATGTGTAATTTTGGTTACAAATAAAAAAAATAATTTGTTCAAAAATCAGTAATTATGATTATTTTATATTTAATATGCAGCATTAAATAGAACATATAGTAAACAAGGCATTATCATGGGGACATGTTTAAATTTGGTTCTGTTTAGTTTGTCTTTCTCACCTTGCACAGTGTATGTTGTGTGTTATGTGAAAAGCAGTTCACTTGCATTAAATAAATTCATGCGGATTACCTTGTGTATCAGTGGAACCAACGAAAATTTGAGTTTTTTTGTTCGCATAACCGAGTTCACATGAGTGCTCCTGATAAGAGAAAAACACAAGCACTATTTTTGTCAGTGTGTTGCATGGAAACAATGCAAAAGCAGAAGAACAAAGGATTTTAGAAGATAAATTATTGATTTTTACCTATCAATAAATATAAGTGAAATTTATTATACATAAACTAACTTTTAAGCCATTTATAATCATATTATTTGTTGTTATGAAGAATTGCTCGAAATTCGAATTTCCGTAGGCGGGATTTATTTTAATGATATTCTAATGGGCCGCTTTGTGATGTCACAACACCTGGAAAACAACTTTGTAGTCCAAACGAGCCGTTCGTTGTAGTTCTTGAAAAGGGATTTTTTTAAAAACGAAATATCTCCCTTTGGAGTGGACTTTGAGATTTGTAACTTTGTAGATCTTTTTATGGCCAAACATACACACTACACACTGACTAAAATACAAAAAGTGAAAAAGCATAATTGGACCCCTTTAAATATGCTAGAAGCCACATTGTGTGACAGTAAAGGTCATCTGTACAGTGATGTCTAAAATGCAGCCACTAATAACCTTATTTTGCAAGTTACAAATCACCAGGCCTGCTTATATGTTTATAATGAAGTGGAGTTGTCATATGTCATGATATTTAGATTTTTTAATCCAATACCATTTGATTGCATTTACTTACTTATTGGCTAAACTTAGTGTAGAATAAAAGTTAGCAAGGTTTTCTTATTTTAGTATGGTTACTCACAAAAAAAAGAATTAAATTGAATAATAATAAAAAAAAGACAAATAAGCAACAGAGATCCCCCCCATTTAAAATGAGTGGCGCTCGAGAGCTCACGCGTTGCATCTTTACTTTGGAAACTGCTGCTATGAAATTTGAAACCACAAACCAGCAGTAGGTCAGGAAAAACACAGTAGTGGACGTAGTGAGAAGCATTTCACATTTGTCAAAAAATAAAGAGAGGAACTGAATACAGCTACGCCTTCTTTGTCTCATCTCATTTAGACTAGCAATATACACACCGTAAAGTTGTCTTTCTCTTTAAAAAAACTTTCTATTTTCTTTTACATTTCTGCACGTTTGTCTAATGCTTTTATAGCCTACATACAGCTCAGACGTGTTCGTTGACATCGTTTTTTGCAAACGTTAAAAAAGTATTGAGGATAAACGCACTGTAAAAGACGTCTGTGGTTTCAAGTTCAGCCTCTCCAGCTGTAATGTCGAAAGACTGAACTCTTCATGCTCCAGATGGGAGAGGGGCGGACACATTCCCCAAACCCCACAACGGAGCCTTTTTAAGGGATTTTGGCCGCCATACAATAGCGATTGTTTTGAACGCGTACACTGAAGACCAGCAGAAGAAAATGACCAGTAAGATATCTTATAAATAATGTGTATTTGTACCAACCGAGCCAGAACTGATGCAAAACTTCTGACGATGTTTTAATGCGCAGGCGAACCCGAGGAGCCCGATGTTTCTGTTGCTGCAGCACAGAGTGCGAGCGGCTCGGCCGAGGAGGGGACCTTACTGGAAGTTACTTTCCAGAGGAACCCCCGTCAAAAATACAAGTACCTCGAGGCAGAACCCAAGATTTTAGGGGTACACGTGAAGTTGATATCGAAGGAGAATACAATGTAGTCTCAAACACATCTACTGAGGGATTATTATTTTTTTGTCTCATCCGCAGGTGACAGAGATCGCGCTGACTGTCTTCTTCGTTGTTTGCAGAATATCGTTTTATATAGGAGTATCTGAATTGATTTCAAATAGCTTCATGCTGGCGTTTTCATGTGTTGTAAGTGTCCATTTTATATGTTTTTACTGTAATATGTTTGAACTGTACAATATGTACTAATATTTTCATATTGTTTGATGATCTTAAACAAGGGTGATTTTGTTAGCTGGTTAACATGCATACATGCATGTTATATATATAATTTAAATATTTAATGTAATTTGTATGCAATAATAATGTAATAAAGTAGTAATAATATGTAATAATGTAGTATTTATTAATTTTATATTTAAAGGTATAATTTCTGATAGTATAAATGTTACAGCATTTCAGCTTTTTTATTTGGCATTGGTGTAGAGGTCTACAAAAATATCCTTCAATATGATTTACCACCATGTTTCCTTTAAATAGGGCATTATTTCTGGCAGTGTGGCCATAGCAGCACAGAAACTTCACTTGCCAACAGTAAGTTTTTAAGAGCCCAAACTGTGAAGAATTTTATCATGATTTATTGTCAAACCGGTAATCGTTCCATCCATGATCACAGCAAAAACTATGAAATATTATTAAAAATATTTGCGATTTATGCTAGTTACGCACTATATGCAGAATGTCTCCAGTGAATTTCCAACTCTGAATGTATCACTGAAGAGGCACTTAGAAATAAGCACTCCCGAGTGTGTGTTTGTCGTTTTATTTCTCAACAGCTCAAGGCTTGTTTGGGAATGCAGGTGGTCACATGTGTGGCATATACCTTCTGTCTTCTGGGAACAGTTGCTGAGCCACACATCATTGGCTGCTGGCATCACTATAATGACAGCGAGATAACACATGAAAATGACACATGTATACAATTAGAGGTAAGAAAATTTTTATGTTATTAGTGTCACTGTATGCTGTATACATGCAAATCGCTATGCTGTATGTATATACAGTGCCCTCCACTAATATTGGCACCCTTGGTAAATATAAGCAAAGGTGGCTGTGAAAATAATCTTTAAATAAAAAAATAAATCTTTTTGATCTTTCATTCAAAAAATTCTAGCCTTTCATTGAAGTAAAACAATTGAAAGTGGGGAGAATATGTCATGATGAAATAAATGTTTTTTTTTCCAATGCATGTTGGCCACAATTATTGGCACCCCTAGAAATTCTTATGAGTAAAATATCTCTGAAGTATATTCCCATTCATATTTACATTTTTTAGCACACCAGGCTGACTAGGTGGAACAGGAATATTCCTGTTTCACAGGATTATAAAAATGAGGAACACAAAGGCCAAATTCACATAATAATCCATCACAAGGAGTAAAAAGAATATAGTTCTGATGTGCAGAACAACATTGTTGAGCTTCACAAAGTAGAAAGTGGCTGTAAGAAAAGAGCTAAAGCATTGAAAATCCCCATTTCCACCATCAGGGCAATAATTAAGAGGTTCCTATCAACTAAAGATGTTACAAATCGGCCTGTAAGAAGATGTGTGTCTATATCGTCCTAATGCACCGTGAGAAGGAGAGTTTGAGTGGCCAAAGACTCTCCAAGGATCACAGCTGGAGAATTGCAGAGATTAACTGAGTCTTGGGTCAGAAAGCCTGTTTAAATTTTTTTTAAAAAAAAATAATTCAAACACCCCCTACTGTTCGGGAGGGTTTCAAGAAACATTCTCCTGGATCATCCAAAAACAAACTCGAGCATATTCAGTTGTCAGACACGACTGGAACTTCAAATGGCACTGGATTCTATCAAATACCAACAAATAAAAAATCTAAACCTGACTGAATCTGTTAGAAATCTTATGAGCCGTGGTTGGATCTTCCTAGTCCTATAGAAAATGAGTGAGGTGAACTGAAGAGAAGAAGCACCAACATGGAGCTGTGAATCTGAAGGATATGGAGAGATATGATTGAATGGTCTCTGATCTCTTATCAGGTGTTCTCCAAACTCTTCAGCCATTATAGAAGAAAACTCAGAGCTGTTATCTTGGGAAAAGGACGTTGCAAAAATTGGGGGCCAGTAATTGTGGCCAACATGAACTAGAGAAAGCATTTATTTCACAATGAGATTTTCACCCCACTTTCAATTGCTTTACTTCAGTGATAGGTTGGAATTTTGTGAATATTTTGAATGAAAGATCAAAAAGATAAACAATGCAGATTTATTTTCACAGCCGCCTATATTACTGCCAATATTAGTGGAGGGCACTGTATATGTTTGTGTGTGCGTGTATGTATACTGTATATACATAGCAGTGAACAGAGAAACAGTCAGTTCTTGAATTTCATGTATTGGAATCAGGAATAATGGGCAAATGAAAAGATCTGAGTGACTTAGACAAGGGCCAAACAGTGATGGTTAGACAAATGGGTCAAAACATTTAGCTATTGTAGCTAAAAATGCTGCAAAACTAAATGCTGGTTGCAGTTTGGTTCTGATGGGCCTGCATAGTCGCAGAGTGCCCACGATGACCCCTGTCCACTGCCAAAAGTGCCTACAGTGTGAGCTCCTGAACTGTGACATGAAGCAATGGAAGAAGGTCGTCTGGTCTGATGAATCATGTTTAGATCAGTTGGATAGCTGGGTATGTGTGCGTTGTTTACTTGGGGAAGAGGTGGCAGCAGGATGCACTATTAGAAGAAGGCAGGTTGGCGGATGTATTTGATTGCTCTGAGCAATATTCTGCTGGGAAACCTTGGGATTCATGTGGATCTTAATATGACAAGTACCATCTACCTAAAGATTGTTGCAGACCCTTTCAGTAGTGTTCCCTGAAGGCAGTGGCCTCTTTTAGCAGGATAACGCATCCTGACACACTGCAAAATTTGTTTAGGAATGGTTTGAGGAACACAAAGAGTTCAAGGTGTTGCCCTGGTTTCCAAATTCCCAGATCTCAATTGAGCATCTATTGGATGTGCTGGACCAACAAATCCAATCCATGCTAATGTCTTGGTGCCAGACACCACAGGACACGTTCAGATGTCTTGTGAAGTCCATGCCTCAACAAATCAGAGCTGGTTTGGCAGCACAAGGGGGAACTATATGATATTAGGCAGGTGGTTTTAATGTTGTGGCTGATCAGTGTATATTTATATATTGTTTATCCTCTTTACCTACAGAAAGGATTTCATCTACTGTATGCATTAGAACAGCTCACGGAGGTGACTCAGATTGTCCTCTCTGTCACAATAGCTGCATACTGCTGCAAGGTGATTCCTTGCTGCTCTCCCAGATCTCATGTGGTAAGCAATGCTCATTTCATATATCTGTCGATGCTGGTGAGCGGTATGAATGATGCACAGTTCTCGACTGTAAACTGTTTCTGTCTTTTTCAGCCAGTCATCGTTATGACGCCACCCACGGATGCACAATGAAAGTGAGAGGGTGTGCATCTAAAAAGGCTAATAATACTAATAAAACTCAATCTTAGATACTAATACATTATACCATAGTCGAACATATCACTAATATATCTCTATACAAATATTTTGAGAGCATTAAAACATCTTGTCTTGTAACAGTTTTTTAATGGTCTTTTAACATAATGTGCAGACTGCATACCTATTTCTGAATTAATATAAATGTGTATAATTGCCAGTATGAATTAATATCTTAATCAGCTTTACAATACAACAAATAAAACTTGTAAAAATAGCCTTTAGAACATATGCTGTATGTTCCGATTCATATACTGAATCCATTGGTGTATGGACATTGTCAATACTCAAATTAAAAATTATTAAAATTGAATAAATAAATGTAATAAACAAAACAAAAAAGTCTAATTACAGTTGTCACACGGTTGTGTGAGTTGTATGTGTTGACAATTTTTTTAGCATGTTATTTACCTCCTTTGGTATTCCACCCAAAAATGAAAATTCTGTCTTCATTTCCTTGCCTTCATGTCATTCCAAACCTGTTTCTTTCATCTGTGGAACTCAAAAGATATTATGAAGAATGTTGGGAACCCAACTAAATTGGAGACCATTGACTTCTATTGTACAATGTTGACCAAAAAAAAACAAAAAAACCCAGCTTGGAACAACATGTTTCAAAACTGTATGACACTGAACATCATACAGGTGTGCGCATTATGACAGAATTCTCATTTTGATGTGGAATATTACTTTAAGCCAATGTGAAAACATAACAGTAATGCTATTAATGTATCAGTGGCGATATATTTTTGCATTGAACTTCAACAAATAAAGTTCACATTCACCCATTGACCTGATGTCCAAATTGTATATGTACTTTCTAAATAAGCAAAGAACACAAATGAGTCTAAACACTTCACAAAATGTGTGATGCTTAACACGATCTTTAATAATTTCATAAGAAAAAATAAATCAAATTTTCAAAAGGTGATTCAGCTTGTACACATCTTAAAATCATTACAGACATTTTAGAAATAATTGTAATAAAGAATCTTCACAGAAGATAAAAATCAGATTCTACAAATCTGTCTATTTAAAGTAAATGAAAAAGGTTCTGATCTCCTTCGGATAAATGGTCACATTGAAGTCCTGGATTGTGCTGTTGAAAAAATCAGTTTGCTCTGTAACAGAGAAAAAAAACAACAACAGTTTTTAGCACTGACATTTCTTATTACATCTATTCAATAGGATTTAAATACTTGTCAGATCAAATATTGTAGTTACCAATCAAAGGTGAAATCTCACCTTCTTTCCGTACACTTTCATTGGTTTTCCAGCTCCACCTCTGGAGGTCTGATATATTCCACGTTCCAGTGAGGGAACGCTCCTGAACTTTGGTTACTTCACCTATGCCTCTCATAAATTCCTGTTAATGAATTCATGTATGAATTTACTGTTAAGTGGTGATGCTTAATAAGTCTACCAATTGCTCTACCAATAAAAACATCAAACGTGAACAGATTAAATGTACCTTCAGGTTAATAACGGTGGGTTGTGATAGGACTGGGTCTTCTCCCTCTTCATACAGGTGTGTGATTCTCAAAAGAATACGGTCAAAGTCTATCTCAGACTTTCTCTCGCCACCTTGAAAAATAATATGTACATTTTGAATATAGCTTCTGGTTATAAGCAGAATTTATCCTTCACCCTGAGTCTCTCCATCAAATCCCGATTCACATAACTGTTATGAAACATGATTGTTTTGCGAGTTTTGTAGTGTACAGTATATTGTGGCCTGCCTGAGTTGAGACTGTGGAGGTGCTGGGTGTGATCAGGACTGTAGCTCCAGCCAGGGATGCTGAGGGTCTGCATGTGGAGGTTCTGGGGCAGCACAACCGGCTGAACAAACGGTTCACTACATTTCTCTCTCTGATTCCACGGCTTTTCTGTGTAAGGGAAACATTTACATTTCTTTGTCTCTGTTTGCTTACCAAAATGTACAAAACACATTGGAAAAGAAATGTTATTGTTGTTCAGTACACTTTAGGTAAAGCACTGTTACTTCACATTTTGCTCAATTGACAACTTTTGTTAATGATTTTCTCATAATTTTTTATGATACATACAACATGGGGAAAAAAACAAGAAATTTCAGACAAAAGGGAGGTAATAATGAAAATGTAATAAAATAAATAATACATGAAGGTAAATCATTTAAATGTACAAACAGAGATAAAATAGTAGGTGCACTAATTACAAACAAAATACTATAAATCTATGTCATCTGGATGATGATGCAAGAGTGCATACGTATGTATGTAAAAAAAAAAAAGGGCTTACACATTTTAAGGAAAGATGTAATGGGCAGTGTTATTTCAGTATTTCTTTATTTCAATATTCTGAAATAGTTTGATAATTTTTATATTTTCTGTTTTCATTTTAATTTCAGTTAGAAGTTTTAATATTTTTTTTGTTTTTGTCATTTTATTAGTATTTTTTAATATGACTATAAAGATTTATTTCAGTTTTAGTTATTTTAGTACATCATATTAAATTATGTCAAAATAAAATAAAAAATGAGACATGTTGCCTTAGCACCTAGCAGAAAAAATAAGTTTTTTCTAATTTATTATATTTCAAGTAATATACATCTTTATGACTGTAGTTTAGTTTACTGTAAAAACCTTGGTACTGGGCCAATGGAGGGGATTTCTATTTTTAACTGACATCTTTTTAATATAAATTTAAACTGCACTTGTTTGTCAGTAGTTGTACATTAGTAATGGCAAGCATTTAGATTAAATATAAATGAAGGGTATGCTACAGTATGTTACCTATTATTACTCATTAGATGGTTAACACTGAATGTAATACATTTTTGGAGGAACTGAGACTGAAATGAAAACTAGTCGAGCAATGCCTGTGTCTGCAAACTCACGGGGTTGGTCAATGGGCATAACCACAGGTCTGTGCTGCAGCTCTAGTGCCTCCTGTTGGTAGATAGATGACAATGCAGAAGGGGAGCCCAGCAGCATCCAGAGAACGGGCCGCACCACAGACGAGTCATTAAGAGTCAGGTTATAACCCAGATTCCACTCCTGGTTGTTCCAAAGCCGTCTATGAAGCATCACCTGATGCACACAAACAATGCACAGAATACAAATCCAGAAAACAGCTAAGTAAGGCCTTAGAGACTGACACAACAGTGCCAAGTATGTGTGAAAGGCAAATGCAAGCCCTCACTTCTAGCTGACCCTGACTTAGACTGGCCACTCCATGAGCTCTTTCACTGAGGAACACAACTCTGCTGGAATCATCTTCTATGTAGGCCGCTCGTACCATTGGGTAGTAATTCTGTGCATGTAAACACAACAGACGTATGTTAAAAAAACAAGCGTATCTCTTAATATCTGACAAACTGGTATGATTTATGAATTTTAGGTGTAAAGCAACCTTACACGGGCGATTGTGTTGTTCACAAAGGTCTTATATGTCCTTTTCATCATCTGATAGCCGTTGTTATCAGTAAACAGTGTTCTGTTATTCTTCAGACTCGTGCGGGTTATGAACACGGTCTCTCTGTTCATCTCTAGGGGGCCCACTTTATAGCTCTGCTCCAGTCTGAAACATGCCAGCCGACCCTCAAACCCTACCGGCACTCTGGTGACCACAGAGTAAGAGTGGTTCTTGTCTTCTTCCTCTCTGCAGAGAGAACACTAACACTTTTAGGACTGAGAACTATTGCTAGATTTGTGGAGAAAATGTGAGTGGTGTTTAAAGTTGCAATGATACAGACATAGCGGCAGATTTTTTCTTTTATATTGTGGTGTACATCAGAGCTTAACAGTTTATTGAAAAAGAAAAAAAAAATGGTATGCTAGGAACTTGGTATTATCCATCGGTTGTTAATTGCTTGAGATGTGGGCATTGCAGTCATAAAAAAGCAAGCTTGCAGATGATCATGGTAGGGTTTAAGCAGACTAAATGATTGAAGAAGTCTGGTTTATGTGACTAGAAAGAATTCTTATTCTTAGGTTATGACATAGTTATGACATTTTGATTTAAATATATGAAAAAATAAGAGATAAAAAAAATGCTGAAACATGCATGGATTAATTGCTCACAATCACAATAAGATCAATAACATACATTTAGAAAATAGATTTTTCATTTTAATTTCATGCTGACTTTAAGGTAATAATTTACTTTGGCCAATTTATATAGTAATAATTTATATAGGTTTTTATCAATCGGTTGTGGATATTTAATTGTGCATGCTAATTTCCTCTTTTTACATTTACACTTAATGTTTATAACACTAATAATTTAATATCACTGTAAAATATTTTTTTTTATAAAACCTAAAAATGAATATCAATTTTTCATACTGTATATTATAATGTTGTGCATAAATTAATTGCATATTATAATGTTCCTAAATTCACTTTATACTTAACACTTCAAATAACTCACTGTGATTTATTTTATTTTATATAAATATATATTCTCCATTTCTCAGTTATCAGCCCTAACATAAAATTAATTATGGGCTTATCGAATTGACTATAATTTTTTTTGTCATGCCTACTTTAAATAAAGGTTGTATTTTAAATTGCTGCCTTGTATTTTAGAGCGAACAACATCCCTAGAAGCAGACAGACATAGTAGATTCAGGATATCAAGAAACACTTTTTCTTTTACCTGTAGAAATACTGGCGTATCTCTGAGACTACCTTCCCTGGCACAATCTCCATGGCCACAGATTTGTATGCAGGAATAGCTGAGCCGTTGGCAGTAAAGATATAGTTGTCCGAGATCGGCCCAGAGTGGATGTCCCCATTGGCCTCATACTCCCAGAAATCCTGCTGTACTCTAACTCTCATCTTTTCACACCTGTAATGGAAAGACTAGGTCAGAAATTCAATTGAAATGTTCCATTGGACATAACTGTGGCAATCTGATGCATATTGAAGGAGAACTTGCCGGTCTGTGATGCTGTGCAGAAGGTTTGTCTCTTGGTCAAACATCAGCTTGTAGCACTCGTTCAGCACTGGTAACAACTTCCTACCTGTCCTCTTCCACTGACTCACATTCTTCTTTTTAAATTTCACTACTCTGGCCACATGAGTCGCCCCACAGGCAGATCCAGTGTCACAGTGGGATTGTGGGAACTGCACAATGTACTTTCTGTATTGCAGTCCACCCAGCTCAACAACGAAGAACAGATCGTAGACAGTGGAAGACTCCATCGATTGCTGAATCTGCAGATATTTATTGAGTGTGTTATTAATTGAAACAACTGATAACTGCATGTCATGACAGAAGCAATGAACGAGATCAACAGAAAAAATATGTTTTGCAACCTGAGCAGGTACTGCCTTTCCATCATCGTCAAGCACAACTGCCCTTGCATATGCCACAGAAATATTAATATATGTTGAAATGTTCCAGGCAAGTGGGTTGTATACGATGATATGCTGTTCAAGAACATTTCCAGAGTCTGAAACAACAACAAAACCTTTATTAGACAATATAGCCTTAAATCAACCAAACTTTACTTCACATTTTAAGATTTATAACTACTAATGCTGGCAATTAGACTGAAAATATAATTAAAATGTACTTAAACTGTCAATATTATCTGTCTACATTATCAATTGATTTTAATAAGATATCTAAAAATAAAAATCAAGAACCAAGAGAAGAGGCTAAAAACCACAAGCCAACTTTGTTTGTCTACCAAAAAATGTATTACATTTAAACTTAACTTAGTTATATTAACTTAGTTACGTTATTTAGCTATTAAGTTTTAATATAACTGTAATAATAATGACATAAAGGAACAATATCAATGGAATCACTTTTACAGCCAATCAGAATTCATCCTGCTTTAAAGAGCTCAAGCATTGAGCAAGTGGCAGATGACTGGCAGAAACTGCAGCATGTGCTTACAATGAACAGAACGTTATTGTGCGTTGGTGTGGATGCTAATATAGTTATTATAATAGTTATCATTATAGTTATCGTTCTTGGTGTGAATGGGCCTTTACTCATATCTTGTTGGCTGCTGGTATATTTAATCCAGGTATATTTTAAAATGTATTTTTATTTCAATATAAATTATAATAAATTATTTAATTAATTTTAATTTATTTTAAATCAAATTGAAGTCTAATGCATTTCACTGGTCAATTAACAGGAAAAGATCAGATCTAAACAGAGAATATAGTTCTACATGCTGAGAAGAAAGATTCAGAGAATATAAATAAAGAAATGCACCGGTCTTCACTGTAGTGGATCTGGTTTGGGGTGTGTGATGGATGTCATTGGAAAGTTCAAGGGTTTGTGGAAGCAAGAATATGGCTGCCAAGAGCTCCTCAGCTCCCATCATGCCTTGCATGAGATGCTCCATGTACATATCAGCCACTTTGGGTGATTCTGTCCCTGTGATGCCATCGTGGTGCTGAACCTGGTGCAAATCAGATGATAATGACCAGTCAATTTCTAGTCATACACAAATGATTAATGTCTTAGTAAGGTCATGTTTGATTTGGGCCTATGGGCCTGAATCATAAGAGAAAGTTCATGAGAGAAAGATTTTTATCAGATAAACATTAATGAATTACATTTTTCATCATTGCAACTAAATAAAATTAAATTGTAAATTCCATGCTGCTCAAAGTTGCTCAAAAGGAAATGGTAGTGGCATAAATAGATGTTTAAAACCAGGCACCTCTGAGACAGCCCATCGCAGGGCCTTGAGTTTGTCTAGAGCCCATTCTCTCTGAACTGGACCTTCTGGGTAGCTGATACGGTATCTAGTGAAGAGAGACTCTGCTGCATACAGGAGGGAACTCGCTCGTCTAGCTACTCCTTTCAGAACATTTCTGGACCCGTAGAACCCCGTCCATGCCTGAAACGGTTCTGGAAAATGAGAATAAAAGACCTTTCAGGACCATTTGTTTTTCAGAAATGCAGAGAATCACTAATGGACCCTTTTGACATTTCCAGGGTTCTCAGAATCCACAATAGCATTTCTAAAAAATTTCTTACATTGGCCAGAAGAGAGAAAAATGTCAAATTTGCTGTCACCGTTATATATATCACAACCATTATATTAGAAACACTCACACAGCAGCGTTAACTATTCTTTTGCAATTTAATGCATGGTAATAACAAACAAAGTGTAGTGTTAAAAATGTTCATAAAATGATAGAAGCACATCATCACAGTCTGTGAAAAGGGTTCATCACAATTATAGAAGTAGCTATAATATCCAAATTGTAAACCTGTTGAGTAAGGTAGGAAGTCTTGGTTTCCTCTCACATCCCAGGACAGATTTGTTTGGTGCACTGTCTGGAAATAGTCCTTTAGCGTGGCATACTGAACTGCAACTCCATACTTGTCACTGTGTGCGTTAATGTAGTTCATTAAAACATCCATGTTCATAAACTGCACTGAAGCATTGAAGAACTGCTTGTCACAACCCTGTAAATACAACATACCCTTGTAATACTGTATGAGTTAGTGAATATATAAAAGAAATACTGTACTGTATGTGTTAGCCTGTGGTATGATGGTGCTGAACTGACCCAAGGCCAGAGAACATGACTGGTCGTGAACCACTGGGCCCTCTGTTTGATGTTGTCCACCATGGTCTGTGCGTAAAGCTCTACAGTTTCTTTGGTCACTGGCAGACTCATGTTGGGGTACATGCCATCTTTAGGAGGGTCCGGAAACAGAGCAACACCATTCCAGTAAAACCCAGACCTGGGCACAATTACCATCAATATAACAGCATGCTCAAACTATTTTTTTGTTCTAATGCTTTTTGTTTTTACATAGAAATATGTTCTTTTTTTTTTTGATAAAAGTTTGTTTTTAACAAAAGTTTGGGGATGGTAAGAATATTTAATATTTTGAAAGAATCTTATGCTCACCTACATTTATTCTACATTTTGATTACTACATTTATTCATTTATTACTACATTTATTCACTCAAAATTACAGTAAAAAAAGTAATATTATGAAATATTATAACTTAAAAACTTTTTTTGCTTTAATATATTTAAAATAGTAATTTATTCCTTTTTTTCAGGATTATTTGATGAATAGAAAGTTTTAAAAAACAGCTTTCTTTTTTTAAATATAATCTTGGGGAACATTATAAATGTCTTTATAGTCACTTTTGATCAATTAATGCATCCTTGTTAAGAATAATATTAATCTTACTGACCCCAAAATGTTGAATAATAGTGTACAAATTAATAGAACTTTCTAGATCTTCATGCTAAACAAAAATCACAATTGAGGTGTTACAAAATAAAAAATAAAAATAATAATAATAAATAAAGTTACTGGGCGTCACCTGTTAGAGAAGGGGAGATACGAAGGTGTGCAGTAACTGAACTGGTCCATAGTGTGTGTGAATATCTCTTGTTTTTCCTTTAAGGATGGTGAACCTCTCCACACAAACTGCAATTTCTACAAATACAGATGTAATATTATTACATGTACCAATCATAATGTAAGCAGCATTTATTCCAAAAACTTCACATGCAGAGCTGTACAACCTTGTTTTTCTGCATGTCATCTTTAAGGTCATAGTCGATGCGAGAGATGAGGTGAGCGTCAAACCCCGCAAGTGCAAAGAGGACCGGGGTGGTGGCTGACGCACCAAACGGATCAACATGCCATCCGAACCGTGGTCGAACACCAAAAGTCTCATACAAGAAGCCGTGTCCCTCTACAAGCCAGAAGAAGAGAGAGAGAAAGAGAGGGAGATAAGAAGATCTATACTACATGCAAGATTTTAACACTATTTAACATAGCATTATTTAAAGTAATGTGTAAATAACATGTTACATAAAAATGCTAATCATTCAGCAGCACTATGATATCTGTAAAGAGTGTTTCATGCTCACGCACCTGTGAGCTGAAGAATGGCATCATCTACATCTGTCACTGCTTCATCATGCATCACCTGACCCCCGATTATGAACTCCAGACGACCCTCGTTTAGCAGCTGTCTCACCTGACATATAAAACAAGTCACCTTAAACCTGTTTATTTATTTATTTGTTTGTTTGTTTTTGATCTTTCAGATGCCACAGCCCTCAAACGTGATCATACTTGCAAGAACCCCATCCCAAAATTGAAAAAGCAGCTATATATTTTCATGCATAAAAAACACCCAATTTATACTGTGAAAAATGTATTTATATAATTTAGTGCTGTCAAATGATTAATCGCATCCAAAATAAAAGTGTTGGGTTACATAATATATGTGTGCGTACTGTGTCTATTTATTATGTTTTACCTTCATTTCACTACTGATTATACCCTGTATGATTGTGTATGTGACAAATAAACAAGAACCTTGAACCTTGAACCTATGTATATTTAAACACACACACATACAGTATATATTTAGAAAATATTTACATGTATATGCATTTATATATTTATATTATATTATATATAAATATATTTAATATATAAACATAGCATGTTTGTATTTATTATGTCTATATTGAATATATAATATAATATAAAATATAATAATATAAATATATAAATGCATATACATGTAAATATTTTCAAAATATATACTGTATGTGTGTGTATTTATATACATAATAAATAAACACAATACACATACATATAGTATGTAAACAAAAACTTTTATTTTGGATGCGATAATCGCGATTAATCGTTTGACAGCACCATTATAAATGTATGTAAAATAAAATTTACCTTTTACTACTACTACTACTTACTACAGTATTGTACTGTTAGATTTAATTATTGATTTATTTTTATTTACTTGAATATTTTTTTTATCTATTTACTTATTTAATTTAACTTTTTGAACATTTCTACACTGTTTTTTCCATGCTCCAGTTTGAAAATCTGTCTTAAACAATAATTAAACTGATTTACCTTCATTACGTAATACTTAAAACGACTAAAACAGCTAATAAGATATCTGTAAGTCCTTACCTGTTTCTTGTGCCAATCTGTTGCCACATTCACCCACCAGAGTCGGAAAAACTCCTGTTCAACTGCGATGAACTTACGGCTTTTGACTCGTGCCAGCTCTTCAACTACACTGCTGTACACATTGCTGGCGTATGCATGCATGCTCTCCTACAACAGAGGAGTTTGACAACACTGATGAAGATAGCTCCACTCAGAAAACATACAAGCCATTAATGTCCGCGTTTTACCTGGACGCTGTACACCCAGCCAACATCCATATGACTGTGAGGACTGACGAAAGCTTGAATCCTCTCGGCTGCATCGTTTTCAGAGACTGTCATGAGCAGTAAACCGAGAAAGAAAGATAAAAACACCATTGCCACTACAAGATCATCGAAATATCATAACCGGTGTTTCAGGAGAGTCTCATGACTGCGTGTGATCACATGCGCATGCGCACTTTTACTTCCCATTTCATTCGCTGTGTTTGCAGCTTCTTTGAAAAACTTTTATCATATATATATATTATTTGTTGGTTTGAGATGGTTGCATATAAAATAGAATAAAAATCTTAAAAATTAAAAATCACTTTCTTATTGACGTTTTCCAAAGAGGTGCTTTGCTGTGATTTCCTGAAGTAAGTGTAAAAATATTTTTTTGCCAATGTCCAAAATAATTTCCTTCTAGATGTTTGTGTCACAAAAACTATAAAGTAATCATTTGGTCAAAGAAAAATAAATATAAAAACTGTTTGTCTCCTGACCAGTAGGAGGCGCCCAAACACACTCGTCTGTGTTTATCACGCTTGCTCGGGTCCTGCTTTACATGTTAAAGATGGCCGAGGTTGATAATGATGGGGAGCAGAAAACAACAGACAAAGATGATTTGCAAGTGATAAAGGTTTGAACTCACTCTTTCATTTCCCTCTGTTTTTTGGTGAGGTAGAATAAATAGGTATCACCGCACTCAGATGATGTCGATGGTGTATAATGTACACATGGCTGTATAACAACTGATACACTGCATTGTAACAACGGAGAAAAGGCAGGTTTTAGGACAAGTAGCATCTAAATATCTTTGATTAAACTCCATGCAGTTGTAGCCTGATCGTGTTATCATAATGTGCTTTCCATTATGTCGTGTAATGCTTGTTTTACACAACATTCACCTCTCACTGCAAGAGACACTTATTGTACTGTAAAACTATGATAAATTAATTTGAGCCGTCTAAGAAGCTTTCATCATTTTTAATCTCATGTTTGATGACAAATACTTTTATGCCACAACTTTATTCTCATAACTACTGTAGTTTTTCTTCACTGCAGTTACTCTGACATCTTGATATAAGATTTACGTACAATTGTAACTTTGTAAGAGAAAGCAGCAGTAAAGTAGAATCTCTTCAACTTTCTTTTTTTCCGTAAAGGCAAAAGAAGACCTTAGTCACCATTTGCTTTCATTTTATTAAAAAAGAACGCAATGCAAGTGAGTGTTGACTGGGGCTGTTATTCTGTCTAAGATCTTTTGTGTTTTACAGGGTGATGAAATGATCATAAGAATTTATTTTTGGCTGAATGATTCCTTTAATGCATGAAATCTCTTAGTTTTTGAGGAACTTCAAATGTGCAGTTGTTTAATAATAGTATGTTTCTCTCACAGGAGCTGGTAGATGATCTTTACTCCTTTAGGGACCGTTACTTTGAGACGCACAGTGTTGAAGATGCTGGTAGGAAACAGAATGATGTTGCTCAAGAGATGGCAAAGACACTTAAGAGACTGGAAGAAAAAGAAGGTGGGGATTTCTTTGTGTTCCACAAATTTTTATGGCAAAGAAATTTTAATGTTTAATTAAATATATTTTGGCAATTAATAAAAGAATATGTTGATAGAAAATACACCAGAATCCTTTATTATTGTCTCAGCACCATTAAAAATGCCACAAGATTATTGGTATTATTTTATTATTATATACTTTCAACAGATTTGTACAAACACAGCGCCCAGTTCCTGCTGCTACGGGGTCGGTGTCTGAACGTCGCTCCGGAGTTCAGTCAGACTGCAGAGGAGTGTCTGTCCCGGGCTGTTAAACTGGAACCAGGTTTGGTTGAGGGCTGGAACACACTGGGAGAGCAGTACTGGAAAAAAGGAGACCTGACAGCGGCCAAGACCTGCTTCACAGGTGCACAACAGCAGGTGAGTCTTTATTATAGCCAAGAACAATGGGTCTCATTCATTAAATGTGCATACACGTGGTATAATCAATAATATAATTCTTATCCTGTATTTCTAGAATTCTTATCCTAATCTTCACCTATAATCATGTTAAGATGAAATTTTATTTTATCTTAAATATTTTTTATCATATAGAGTATATGAGGGAGGGAAGTCGTGGCCTAATGGTTAGAGTCGGACTCGTAATCCAAAGGTTGTGGGTTTGAATCTCAGGTCCGGCAGGGATTGTTGGTGGGGGAGCTGCGCTCTCTCCTCCTTCAATACCACGACTGAGGTGTCCTTGAGCAAGGCACCGAACCCCAACTGCTCCCCGGGTGCTGTAACATGGCTGCCCACTGCTCTGGGTGTGTGTTCACTTAGGATGGGTTAAATGCAGAGAATACATTTCACTGCTGGTTATATACTCTCTATATAATCGTGCATGAGACCAATAAAAATTCTAATAGCTCAAGCTGCTAGGATTCTGTGTGTAAATTCAGTGTTTCTTTGTCTGTACAAAAGATGTTTATTGTGTTTGAACTGGTTTTGAGGAAGGCACAGGCTCTTGTTGCAAGTACTCAGGTGAGAGCTTGATTTTAAAGAGCATTATGTTTGCTGAAGAGTGATGAAATTATGAATTAGGCAGAATTTTTAGTCAGAAGTTGTGCAAACAAATAATACACATAACATATAAGCAATAATCCATGGATATAATAGTGAATGAGGCCCAATATCTTTTAGGATGTCTGCCTCTTTTGATATGGTACTGCTCATGAAGTTCAGATATGAACTCTTGGTGTCTTATCTTCATCCAGAGTAAGAATAAAGTGTCTCTGAGAAGCCTGTCTATGGTGCTGCGACAGCTGCCACCAGAAGAAGACTTGCAGGAGCAGAGCAAACGCATTCTGGAGAGCGTGGAGCTGGCCAGGCAGGCCGTGCAACTCGATGTCACTGATGGGACTTCGTGGTGTGAGTATATTACACGGATATCTCACATTTCATTGCTGGTTATACAATCTCTGTATAGTCGTGTATGTGACAAATAAAACTTGAACTTGAGAAAAGAACACATTAGGTATGTTCCTAGTGGATATAAAATGTATTTGGACCACAATTGAGTTTATTCCGCTATTTTAACCTATATGACTTTCTTTGTTCCATGGAACATAAAAGAAGATATTTTGAAGATTGTTGGTAACCAAGTGGTTTTGGTTCTCATTGTCTTTCATTGTTTTTTTTGTCCATACAACGGAAGTCAACTGGAATTTGAAACCGTTTATAGCATTCTTCAAAATGTATTATCTTAGAAAGTCAGTCAGTTTTGGAAAGACATGAGGGTGAGTAAATGATAACTGAATTTTCCTTTTCAGGTGAATTATGTTTTTAAGTGAAATTCAATCCAAAAGAATGTTTTTATCAAGTGAACTCCAACAGATATCCATGCTGTCGATCAGAACACAGCTTGTTTCCTAACAGCATTTTTGAATAGAGAGTTTATAATGTTGGTATATTGAAAAAAAATATTTTATACTGTTTTGCTTTGACCCAACAGATATTTTAGGAAACGCGTATATCTCCATGTTTTTTACCAGTGGACAAAACCCACAGCTCTCTCAACAAGCCCTCAGTGCCTATGCACAGGCTGTGAGTATTTCCTCTTTGTCTCACTCATGTATCATACAAACATTCATGTTTAGAATTAATTAGCCAAAGCTGGTTGTCATATTTTTACCTTGTAATTTTATCTGTCCATATTTACAGGAGAAAATCGACAAAGCATCCTCAATGAATCCTGACCTTCACTTTAACAGAGCTACGGTAACCATTCTTTCAGTTGCTTTCTCACACACATTCTCAAACTGGTGGGTGTGCACCAGCAAATGTGTCACAGTAAAACCAGCATCTTATCCACTTTGTGAATATATATATATATATATATATATATATATATATTTCTAAACTGGTAAACAGCCTGCTGTTGCACTTCCACTGTATGAAGCAGACCTAAGAAACTCTTTTCTGTCACAAGCTGTTCCAGTATGAGGAGATGTACAGTTCAGCTCTGGATGGATACAGCCGTGCTGCAGCTCTGGATCCTGGCTGGGAAGACGCTCGGGAGAGAGAAAAACAGCTGCTGAATTACCTAGACCAGGTTAAAATGTTAATAGAGAATAAGGTGAGAGAAATGAACAACGACATTGTTTACACTGGCCCAGAACAGGCATTTTCAGTTAATTTATATGGGAGCTGAGCTATTGACAGCAGAAGTGTCGAGAGCATCTGAGAATGTTAAAAAGTTCAGACAGGCTCAACTTTATTCAAACATTGAGTGAAAAATGGAAGTGGCAGCCAATCACTGTCAGGTGCGGATAATGTTGTCTGTCATGAGCATTTCAAAATCTGCATACTGTACTGGAGTTTTTGTTGAATTTAGTGCGTAAATCATATTATTTACATATTTGGACTCTTTCACTGAGAACTGACTATCTGGTTTTACAAAGGTGTGCTAAATTAACAATACATCTTGATTTGTTTGCCATTTGGAAACAAAGCTTGCATCTGTCCAACTGTTACAGTGTATATAATTATTATATTGAAAGAAAAAAAAAAAAGCATTGGCTAAACACATTTGATACAAAACACCCCGAATGTGAAGTGTTGTAGCAGCACAGAGCTTTATTTAGTTCTGTTGATTGTGTAAAAGCTCATTGAAATGGTTGTTTCGTTGTTATTTTGGATTGTTTCCTGGAGATGGCAGTAGAATACATTTCGTCATTTAGTAGACGCATTTATCCAAAGCGACTTACAAAAGTACAGTCAAAACAATATTCTGGAGGTCCATAAGAAATCACATTAACCCCACTCTCTCTGTGTTTCAGGGAAAAGTAAAAGCGCGGCGTCTTCGTAACATGCTCTCCTCACTCAGTACCTCCGCTCTGGGCCCGTGCTCCTCCCCTCAGTTCCGGTCTCCCTCAGGCCGCGTGGGGAGCCTTGAACCCCACAGCTTATCCTCTCTCACTCACGGCCATAACGGTGGGGTGGCAGCACTAGGAAAAGTGGTCTTCAGCCTGGCCTCAGAGGGCCGTATGGCTTTGTGAGTTTAAATGCCTCTGCCGCATTAACAACCTCTACAAGTATTTACCGTACTAACAAAACTAGAAGGTTACTGGATATAGCTAACTGGTTGCTTATTGTATTGTTTTTATTTTTAAAATGGTTTTCTTGTTTTTGTCTTGCAGCACATTTGGCATGGTGGACAGTGATGAGACCTGTTGTGTAGTCATGGTGTATAATACAGCAGACAGCTGGGGTGTTTTAATAGGGGATACTGTAGTCATTCCTGAACCACAGGTTAAACGGCACAGCGTAACACACAAAGATAAGGTTTGTAAACAAGACTTTTCATTATACTTTAAAGGTTTATACCTCCGCTTACACTACCATTCCAAATGTTGGGGTCATTAAGATTTTAAAAATGTTTTCCAAGGAAATCTCTTATGCTCACATTGTGAAATATTATTACAATTTAAAATTGACTGTTTTCTTTTTATTATGTTTTAAAATGTAATTTATTCTTGTGATGCATAGCTGAAGTCTTCAGTGTCACATGATCTTTCAGAAATCACATTTCTTCTTCTTCTTCTTATTATTATTATTATTATTATTAATGTTGAAAACTGTTGTGCTGCCTAATGTTTTGTCACAACATGGTACTTTATTATTATAATTTTTTCCAGGATTCTTTGGTGAATAGAAAGTTCAAAAGAACAGTATTTTGATCAATTTAATGCATACTTGCTGAATAAAATTAAGTTCTTTAAAAATATATTTACTTACTGACCCCAAACTTTTGAACAGTAGTGTACATATTTACACAATCAAGCAAATATAAACAAGTTTGCAGCTGTTATCTGTGGCCACAGTAATAATAACCCAATTTTAAATGTAAAGTGCTTATTTTTTGCATTACAACAGGAGTAATAAATACAATTTTTTATAATGTTTCTTCTTTGCTTCTCCCTATACAGTCATATGACTTCCGAAGTATACGTGTGGACTCTCCCTTGCTCCTTATAGTCAATGGGAAAAAACAGGTGATGAAAAGCCAAAGTGCAGCCTTTGTTACTTACAAACCACAAAGTGAATGAAAACCCAGAGAGAGGACGTACAGTGAGAACATTGAGATCAATGAGGGTAGTGTTTTTCCATTTTGTGTATATTTTGTTTTGTTCCTGTTTGTGAGGACAGGAAAACTCTTTGTACATATTTTTTCTAATTATTTCCCTTTTTTAATTTTCCTCTTGTTTGTTGATGGGTATCATTGTTAAGATTGCACTGCAGTCTGTTTCATATTTGGGTTGTGAAAATAAAAAATAAAATAAAAATCCCAGTCTTACTCTGATCAGTTTGGCAGTTCCTACAGGTAATAAACATAATTAACGTAGAGTTTTTCACATATTTTAATTATGAGTTATTTTCCACAATAAGGTAATTTACATTAGCGGAAACGTGTTGAGTATTTACAGCATAACACCTTCTTTAAATGGTGTAACAGCTTTATCAATAAATAACCAACTTGAAAGAACATAAACAGAATCAACCATATTTGGCAGTTAGAAATGAAATCAGAATTCCTAAGTGAAAGAAACAAGCATCTGTGAAACTCATGTGAAACTTAGTTTTTCTTGATAAAAGATTGGGCTCTGTCTCGGGTGGGTGTGCTGAACTGGAAGAAAGTTTTAGCGTTTTCTGGTCCCAGAGAGAAGAACCTGTCACCTTCTGGTGCCAGGAATGAAGGACTGCTATGCGATGAGCGCTGTTTGACCAAACCTGATGACAATAATTGCAAAGATTTTTCATATTCTGTGCTTTACAACAGTTGATCACATCTGAACAATTTTGGTCTCAGTGGGATAAAGAAATCTTGACCTGATTTTACTTATGCAGGGCAAAATAGACAATTACAATAATTTGTTTAAATAAGGAACCATTATACATGTTTCTACCCATTGCTTTTTTCCCCCCCTGACCTGTAGTGAAAGGGTGGGAAATGGGATCTTTCTCTCCCGTTCCCAGCGTGTGCATCCGTAGTGAGTCAAGAAGTCCCTGCAGCTTCTGATATTGCCTATTTCGTTCATTCAGCCTCTCCAAAACCTCGTTGTACTTTCGCTTATATTCCTCCAGCACCTGGAGAATGTAAAAGTTGAAAGTGAGGACACTGATTGTTGTTAAAGAAATACCAAAAAAAGCATCCTTCTCATGCTTCTATATATAAAGTATGTGTAACCACAAAACATTTTTTATTGATACAGTGAAATTGTGAAACTATCAACATTTAAAAAAAATTTTTTTTCCTTTTTAAAATATATTTAAAAACATGTATTCCTTTGATGGCGAAGTTTGTAATGTAATAACAAATGGTAGCATTTATTATTATCAATGTTTAAAACAGTTGTGCTGCTTAATATTTAAACCATTATACATTTTACGTTCTTTTTTTATGAATAGAGAGATAAAAAGAACAGAATTTATTTTAAATACATTTTTATAACAGTATAAAAGTCTCTACGGTCACTTGATCAATTTAATGCATCCACTTGTTGAAATGGATGAGTGGTGGTTTTTTGACAGACCAAAAATGTTTTTATATGGTTAACATTTTTGGTCAGAAAAATGGTCCTTCCATTTTTTTTCTTGTCATTTCAAAGTTTTGATAGCACTTACATTATTCTTTTTTCTTTTTTAAAGTTATTTTGACTGTTACTGTATATAAACAGTGAGAGTGGGCATTGGTTTAATGGCATGATCATATCTGGGACCTTTTTCATTGACGCAATCTCTCCTCTTAATGCATTTAACTCCAGCTCTTTGCTGTGGTTCTGCTGGATCATACACTTCTCCATCTGAAGCACTTGTCCTCCAGCCCTGGACAGATTGTACTCCATCAGCATCCTCTCCTGATTAACCTGAAAAAACCCACAAACAAAAGTAACAATTTGAAGGAAGGTGCATTAATCCCAACCTCTCAGTTTCTTCAGACATCAAACCTGGTAGGTCCAAAAGTCTAGCGCTTTATGACTGATTTCCAAAACAGTCTCAGGCTGTAGTCCGACCAAAACCATAGCCTTGTATTGCTCTGATGGTGCCAGCTCGGTTCTGAAGACGTCCAGTTTGCCCGAGAGCATGGAGGAGCAGGCGGGGCAGATGGCAGGAGTGCGGCTGAACTCCTCTGAACCGTGTTGATCACAGAAGACATGAGAGCAGGCCGTGACCCACACGCACCCACTCAGCTTTGCCCGGCATTTATGCGAATTACACAGCAAGGTGAATTTAGACGCAGACATGGCGGTTCTTATGGAAGGAAACAGAAATTTAAAGTATTATATTTCTATATGTTTATTGTTTTACTGTTTAAGCTGAGTCTGACAAAAAACGATAAAAGATTAGCTTTACGTGTAAGCTAGCAGCGCGGGGAAAGTATTCCCAAGCTTTCTTAGTTCTGTTCGAATCCTAAATCAAACTAATGCGGCTACAAAATATATATTTATATATCGCTCTTCACAAATATGTAGCTTTATAAACCCAGGATAGTTTACCGAGAATTTGCACGTGTGTTGTTCATTATTTACAGTAGGTCAGTCACAGGTAGAGCGTCGCGCGGGTTTTGACTGGTCTCATCTGATTGGCTGCTGACTGAGCGAACTCAAATAATTCCAGAGGCGCCATGATGCACTTTAAATAACACTTTTGTTCCTCGGGACAAACATTCTGTAAAACAGTCATAAATAATGTTTACGTACTCAGAGGAAGACGAATAAGAAAAAAATGACGTTCACTGGTCAAGTAGGCTACGTTGCACTTACCAAAATATGTGGTGGTTTGGTCTAAGGAAACAGGAAACACATTTCATGATAAAAGGTTGCCTATATGTTTTTTTTTTTTTTTTTTTATTGAACATAATATACATAGGCCTATACAATGGCACTGATAACTGTAAATAAACAAATATTAAGCAAGGCACATATACAAAACAGATGCAAAATACCAATAAAATTACATATATTCCGAGAGAGAAAGGAGGAGGGGGAAAAAGTAGAAAAAAATGTAAGTAGGGGTCTCTTCATTCCTCTTCAAATAAATCATGTTCTCTTGGTTACCTACATGTTACACACTATTCAAAATAATGTTTTTAAAATCAGTCTCTAAGGTTCACTAAGAATGCATTTATTTGAAAAGTGCTGTAAGAACAGTAATAGCCTACTTTGAAATATGATAAAAATTTATAATGTAATTTTCTTCATGTGATGGCAAAGCTGAATTTTGAAAAGCCATATTACCATATTTTACTTAGAAAGTTCAAATAAACTTTTATTGTAGATAGAATGTGTAACAATGTAAACGTCTTTACTATCACTTGTGATCAATGTAATGCATCCATGAAGTATTACTGATCTTACTAACCAACTATAGTGTTTTTATTATTATTATTATTTATTTATTTATTTTAGCCAAATGATTGTTCAAATAGCATTAAATATGTGGGAAGTGATCACATTGAGTGTTTCCTGGAAACACTGGTCTCCTCCAGCATATCTCTGTAGCCAAAATACATCCATGGCCTTCTCAGAAGAGAAACTCACAGATGCAGCATTTCTCCATAGTGTCGAATGCATCATCTGGGCATGAGAAAGGTAAGTCTTGACATTTTTCTGCTTTTCTTTTCTTCTCTGTTTTTCTTATATATCCCAATTTTGCGTTGTTTAGATCGACTAGGTAGCTACTACCCAAAACTATGAGCAAACACGAATTTGGAAAATGGTACCTCCTCCAAACAGCAGTAAATAATGCAAGGGTCATTCCACGAAATCGGTGCCTTTTGCGTCCCAAAGATATAATCAAACATAGATTTAATATAACAACAAATGAATGTGCAATTTAAAAGCATAACAATACTATTTATGCTTTCATCAATATTACATCAAAAAAGTCAATTAAATATTATCTTAAATAATTTAAATATAATTAATGCTGGTAAGGTTTTTGGCCTGTCCCTCACTATGATTTTTCTTTTTCAGCAGGACTTTTAATTTGTAAAATGAAGGCAAAATGATATAAAAATAACATTTGCATATTGTTCTAAATATAGTCTCATTTTTAAGCAATGTTTTTGGCATAAGTATGCATTTTTTCTATAAAATATAAATAATTTTATTGGTGTCCCCTGATTTCATGTGAGCCCTGTTACACTCATCAAAAAACCTTTGTAAAATAATGTACATTCAAGTGACATCACTTCTAGGAGGTTACATTACCAGTGTTGAAAACTATCGCCTTACTTTAGCCCGATTCACAACGGTTAGCTTATAATAATGTTTTCTAATTTGAGTGGTACGGGTAGGTTTTCATGGGAAATTCGAGCATGGCACTGCGTCATTACGTCCCGTCTGTAAACATAAAGAAGTTGTCCCGGCTACTAGGCTATCACACGTGAGGATCCTGCAGGTGGCGGCTCATTTATAGCCTTTTCTCACAGCGGCTGGAATAATTAAATGTATAATTTTGATGGCGGATTGTGATCCAGAAAGGATTATGTGTTTATGAAACACATGTGAATGAAGTTAAATTATATTCCAGTTTTAAATATGCTTCTGATTACAGATAGCCTGGGATTACACAAGATTTGTATTTTAAAGAAAACCAGTTCGAAGGGAGCATAGTTTGCTTTTTGGGTTAAAATAATTTCTTAATATGAAATTCGAATGGTATGACAATTACACTGAACAAAAATATAAACGCAACACTTTTGTTTTTGCCCCCATTTTTCATGAGCTGAACTCAAAGATCTAAGACTTTTTATATGTAGACAAAAGGTGTGACCACCATTTGCCATCTCCTTTGCATAGAGTTGATCAGGTTGTTGATTGTGGCCTGTGGAATGTTGGTCCACTCCTCTTCAATGGCTGTGCGAAGTTGTTGGATATTGTCAGGAACTGGAACACGCTGTCGTATATGCCGATCCAGAGCATCCCAAACATGCTCAATGGGTGACATGTCTGGTGAGTGTGCTGGCCATGCAAGAACTGGGATGTTTTCAGCTTCCAGGAATTGTGTACAGATCCTTGCAACATGGGGCCATGCATTATCATGCTGCAACATGAGGTGATGGTCGTGGATGAATGGCACAACAATGGGCCTCAGGATCTCGTCACGGTATCTCTGTGCATTCAAAATGCCATCAATAAAATGCACCTGTGTTCGTTGTCCATAACATATGCCTGCCCATACCATAACCCCACCGCCACCATGGGCCACTTGATCCACAACGTTGACATCAGCAAACCGCTCACCCACACAATGCAATACACACTGTCTGCCATCTGCCCTGTACAGTGAAAACTGGGATTCATCCGTGAAGAGAACACCTCTCCAAAGTACCAGACGCCATCGAATGTGAGCATTTGCCCACTCAAGTCGGTTACGACGACGAACTGCAGTCAGGTCGAGACCCCGATGAGGACGACGAGCATGTAGATGAGGTTATGCAAACCGATTGTTGCAGCAGCTGTCCGGGTGGCTGGTCTCAGACGATCTTGGAGGTGAAGATGCTGGATGTGGAGGTCCTGGGCTGGTGTGGTTACACGTGGTCTGCGGTTGTGAGGCCGGTTGGATGTACTGCCAAATTCTCTGAAACGCCTTTGGAGACGGCTTATGGTAGAGAAATGAACATTCAATTCACGGGCAACAGCTCTGGTGGACATTCCTGCAGTCAGCATGCCAATTGCACGCTCCCTCAAAATTTGCGACATCTGTGGCATTGTGCTGTGTGATAAAACTGCACATTTTAGAGTGGCCTTTTATTGTGGCCAGCCTAAGGCACACCTGTGCAATAATCATGCTGTCTAATCAGCATCTTGATATGCCACACCTGTGAGGTGAATGAATTATCTCGGCAAAGGAGAAGTGCTCACTAACACAGATTTAGACAGATTTGTGAACAATATTTGAGAGAAATAGGCCTTTTGTGTACATAGAAAAAGTCTTAGATCTTTGAGTTCAGCTCATGAAAAATGGGGGCAAAAACAACAAATGTTGCGTTTATATTTTTGTTCAGTGTAGATTAGACTGTACAGAAATTGAAATCTACATGCTAATACAGACTATACTCATAGTCACGCGATGCTGATGTTTTTAACATTAATAATTTGAGAATAAAGTATAACAATAATAATAATTTGCATGGTTTGATGTGATATGAGCTAACCGATCTTTAGATTAAATCACCACTGGTAGCGCAATTTATGGTTATGCTTTTTTCCTCAGTTGGTCAGAACAAATGTGGCAGACTTGTTATTTACTTGTTCAGATGGCAATATATGGTGAAAATTCTTATTTGGGTCATATATTCCAAGACGTAGGCTAGAATCTGTGATTCCTAGTACAGTATCCACACCGGTGCAGTGACTGACTGCCACACATTCACCTCAAAACATTAGATTCATCCGCGCTGGAGCCATGCCAGAGCACATCCCACGCAAGGAAGATAATTCCGCAAAAAGCTGCAATTCCAGGTTTTCAAACAGAGATGGCGACAAAGAGGCAAAACTTATGGACTGCAGCTTTAAACAATTATTTCGCACATTTAATATAATCAATATCTACAAGTAAAATCCTTTCAAAGTGTACATTATGTGCTTTTGTGAACTTGACTATTAGCTAGCAATTAGCAAATTAGTTTGAAATTGTCAAACCTGTTACTGTCAACCTGTTACTTTATAGAGTAACAGGTTTTGACATTTGGGTAACAGGGATGACATAGATTAGGTTTGACCCTGTTTTTAAAGATTGTCTGTATAAAATTCAAACATTTTAAAGTTCACCCTCTTTATATTATTGAGCTAATGCTTATATCATTCAGTGGCATACGAGTTCTAATTAAACTATAATATCTAGTAACTCTTGTGTCAGTAACAGGGTTGACAAAAATACCAAAACATGAGGTAGAATAATAGTCATAAAATAATAAATTGCATAGCCTTAGATGGCACAATACAATTTCTTGTCATTTTAAGATGTCTTAATTTCATGGATATTTTAAAAAATATTGATTAAGCTTATTTTATTTTTCACTTTTTCCAAGTGGAAAAGGCACCGATTTCGTGGAATGACCCGCAAGTCAATCAATGTTCTGGCTGATTTGATTGAATGAGAAGCAATTTTTAGTTGTACAATTAAAGGGATTCTCCACCCCAAAATGAAAATTTTGTCATTTATCACTTACCCCCATGTCGTTCCGAACCCGTAAAAGCTTCTTTCGTCTTCAGAACACAATTTAAGATATTTTGGATGAAAACCGGGAGGCTTGTGACTGTCCCATTGACTGCCAAGTAAATTGCACTGTCAAGGTCCAGAAAAGTATGAAAAGCATTGCCAGGATACTCCATCTGCCATCAGTGGTTCAATCGTAATGTTATGAAGCGACGAGAATACTTTTTTTATGGAAATAAAACAAAAATAACGACTTTATTCAACAATTAGGCACTGTAACATCTCCCCTGCGTCAGCGTAGCGCCATTTTGGAGATTATCCCCTGGACGCAAAATGCATACACTCTTCTGTATCAGCCGGGCCACAAGGATGCGCTGTTTGCGTTCAAATCAGAGCGTAAATCGACGTATAAGACATTACGTAATAACTTAATAACATTACGATTGAACCACTGATGGCAGATGGAGTATCCTGGCAATGCTTTTCATACTTTTCTGGACCTTGACAGAGTAATTTACTTGGCAGTAAATGGCACAGTAACAAGCCTCCCGGTTTTCATCCAAAATATCTTAAATTGTGTTCTGAAGACGAACAAAGCTTTTACGGATTCGGAACGACATGGGGGTAAGTGATAAATGACCAAATTTTCATTTTGGGGTGGAGTATCCCTTTAAGCAATGCAAATTCTTAACTTAAATGTTTAGAAGAATGCACAAACTTATGCAAATCAGCCTAAATTCTGTCCACCCAACCAAGTGCATGTTCACAATTCAATTAAAACCAGCCAAATGTAGAGTAAACCGTTCCAATCTAGCAACACTGATGAGTACTGTATAGGCCTACAACAAATTAACAAAAACTGAAGAAATGCAACAGATGCATGTGAACGATGATATGGTTCTATGCTGTCTCTCTTTCTTTTTTAATTATTGGTTTGTCTTAAATCTACAGTATAATGTTTTATGACTATTTTAATATTTTTTTATCTTAAAGTATACTTTGTTATTGTAAATAAGCCTGCATGAACAAACACAGACACACTCATGTATAAGAAAAAACCTGCCTTATGGTTAGTGGCTAGCTTGGCCTTATAGGAGATACGGTGCAGGTCGGCTGCTTGTTTTTGATACATCTAATTAAAAATGGCTTTTCACTTCATCCCTCCTCCACGTGGTGTATGGGAACAGAGGCGGGGGTGAAAAGGGGGCATTGTGCGGAGCAGCAATGGATCCTGGGGGTGAGGAGAGAGAAAGAGATGCCCACTCAACTGTGTCCAGGTCGCCATTGTTGGAAATTCCCTTCCTATTCAATGCATTTTAAATAGAGCTCCGAATATTCGGACGCACCGACAAAGTGAGCGAGCCGCAGGGGGTCTTTATGCCAGCAGCTCTTGCAGTTATAGTCTATAAACTGCCTGACGTATTAGGCCTATCTCATCCCATCACCTTCCTCATCATCTCCCTTAAGTTATTTTTTGCTTCCACACAATTTTGAAATATATATCCGATACACAACCTTCACATCTAGTGAACTTTTTACATGCATAAGATCCACTATATTCCTTTCGATACTTGAGCTATTTTATATTTTCTTTCTGGGTAACATAACAGTTAGTTTATTTTTTTATCTCCCTGCGAATCAGATATTTTGCAATGTCTCCTATTTAGATTTCACATAAATCTTAGTAGACCTGCTGTCAATACAAGAATGTCTCGTTCTCAAATACTCACAATGGGCGCACTGAATGAAGTATGGTCATTAAGTTGTTTAAAACAGACAGATGTCAGAATCTTGAGGGGTATAAACTCCCTTTTTGCATACATTACAAGCGTATGTTTAAATATAAAAAGGAAGGAAATTTCGTATTGACTCAGATTGATATATAACTCAGTTGTCTAAATTACTAGAGCTGCTATTAGCATTAAGAGAAACGCAAAAGAGGGAGAAAGAAAGAAAAAGAGACGGTGTTCCGCGCCATTGAAATGCAAATGTCAGAACAAGGAGAGATTGTATTTTTGTGTGAGTGTGTGTGTGTCTTTGGAGAGGAGGGGAGGGGGTCTGCAGAGTGGACAAGTTTGAGAAAGAGGGGACTTGTTGAGGAAAAACAGCCACACACGCACTCGCCAGTTCACACAGCAACAGCGGACGACGTTATGGTCCGCTTCAGGAGCCCACGCCAATTTTAAGTTTATTTATTATAATAATAATTTTTTTTTTGTAACTATTTCAAAAGAAGCCGATGTTGTCTTAACGCATCCTGCAAGGTGGATTATTTACGAACAAGGGAGTTCGGTATTTATCTATTCAAAACCGGTTTTATAATTTGCTTTGCAAAGTTGGTTGATGCCTGTAACTCTCACCGGCTGCTCGTGAATCATGTCACGCCGGAAACAGAAACGGCCCCAGCAGCTCGTTAACGCAGACCCCGGGGGCACGCGCTTGATGCCGCAAGGTGAGGAAATCATTCCTTTGTTAATTATTTGTTACCCTGGACTAACTGATAGTGATGCTTTATTTTTATTTTTTTAAACGACTGGTTAATTAAAGTTTTCCATAAGTGGTTATGTAGTAGGGCCTAGTCAACATTTGAAGTGGATCAAAAAAGTTAATCAAAGTTGTCCTAAGACAAGAAAGCATTTTGGTTTTAGGTTTTAGGACAATGTTGATTAAAGGTTTTGATCCACTTCAAATGTTGACTAGGCTACTGTAGTTTACCATGAGCACCTGTTACCCAAAAATATTTTATATACTTTTGTTCTTAATTGCTTAAAATAGAAACACTTTAACACCTGAAGAATTATGATAGAGGTTTAAATGCACAAGTGAGTTTGGCCCTCTACTCAGTGAGCCATTGTTTAAGAGCTGCAGCACACGGCTCACATTTCTGCCATGACCTGACTTTTAAAAAATAGGTAGTTTGCTGACATTTCCCGCTCAAAATGTCTGCTAAGTGTGTTATGTTGAATGAAGGCTCTTGAAGATATGGCCAGAGAGTTGGTCTAAAGGTGTTCAGCCGTATGGCCGGTCATTATGTTGACATGAATCACTCAGGGGCCATAACTGCGTTAGATTTCACTAATGTCAATCCTCCAAGAGACATGCAGCATAGTCAGTTTGATTGCTGGGGGTCTTTTATGCATTTAGAGGAGTCTCCTATTCAGTGTGAATAAGGTGCAGGCAAGGGGGAGGGGACGAAGGGGGTGTTTGGGTAAAGATTAATCTCTTCTCACTCTATTCTCTCCTCTGCTTCCTTATTCTCTCTCTCATGTTTCCATGTGCTCCTCTTTTCTGCTCCTGCCGTGTTCCCCCCTTCCCACTCCCTTGCCTCTATTCACTTTGTACCTCTGCTCAGTTGGGGGTTCCACTGTTAGAATACAGAGAGGAGAAAGAATGCACCGTTGAGTGCATGCATGGAAGAAAAAGTTAGCTAAGGAATCTTAAAGATACTGCACCTTTGTCATTTGATTTCTATAGCTTTTGGCAAAAACAGGTAGTTAGTTGTGATGGGATTTTTTTTTTTTTTTAGGGTTGAGGGTTTCTGGTGTATTTCAGCAGATTAGATTCCACAAGTATGTACAGTCATTTTGTGTATCAGTATGCCAGAGAATGGAAATAGTTTGTCTGTCAGTCAACCCACTATTTTCCCAACCCCCTTCTTCTAGTTCTTTTTCTGCGCTCAAGATTCTAAAAGAATTTGACCTTAGAGCTCATGAGGTTAGGCCATCTAGCCAATCAGAGCGCATGGACAGTGCCCAAAACCCTTTCTATGCCCTGACCTCTGACCCTGTGTGGAGTCAGGGGGGAAGGGTGAATAGAGAGATGAAAGATGTAGTTGATGGACAGAGGGTTGGGTTAAGAGGGGTTATGGGTTGTTGTGGTGATATCTATTGTCCTCTAAAAAAGCGTTGCAATAGCTGCAAGGTGGTTAGTGAGTTGTGGCAAGAGTGAGGACAGAAGATGTGAGTGTAGTATATGAAGGTTGTGATTTAAGGGTGAAAGATCATTAAGAATGCGGAATGACAAGTGGTATTCAGTGTTTTAGTGAAAGAAAACTGTTGACAAAGGAGCTGGCCTAAATAGGAAGGCTTTCTCATAACTTGTTCTTATAGAACTCAATTACAACAATTAATATATAAATTGATTTATAAAATAATTAAACTATGCCATAACAATATTGTTTTCAAATAATTGTCATTGTCTGATAATAAATGCTATATACTTATAAACTGATTCTTTATTTTCTTTATTTTCCAGATGACCAGCTTTCAGTGAAATCTCCATCCACCTCTCTTGCCTCTGAAGCTACCTCGTCATCTTCGTCCTCCTCTCCTACATCCCTTCAGGACTGTCAGCCTCCTTTGGCCCCAAGACCATCTCCTGGTGGCCTTCACGCTCCCTCACTCCCCAATGAGAGCTCATCTCCTCCCCACTGGCCAAATCACATTGCCTCATATTCTACATCTCTGCCTAATGCACACTCATCTCTCTCTCCGGACTTCCCACATCCTTCCCTGTCATCCCAGACCCACTCTCCTCCCCCTAGCCAGCAGAAATCCACACATATTCCATCGCATCAGCCCCACTCCACTGTGACGTCCCCACCAATGGGTATTTCTGCAACTACCACTACCTCCTCTTCCTCGTCTTTATCCTCTTCATCGTCGCTGGGTGCCCCACCTCATCAAGGAAGTCCTAGTCCCATCCACCAAACTCCTTCATCACCTTCAGAGCAACTCCAGGTGCCTCCGACCCTCGCTGTACTGTTAGAGGAGCTTAGGGTCCTGCAGCAAAGACAGATTCACCAAATGCAGATTACAGAAGAGATCTGCAGGCAGGTGCTGCGCCTAGGTGGTATGGTCAGTGCCCAAGATGCACCTCAGGGATCTGTGGAGGGTCAACAGAGTGATGCAGGCTCTAGCTCCCCACCTAATACTGGTGCCTCTTTAATTCCCCAAGCTCCTACATCCAAGCCCAACCAATCTCACACAAATGGAACTAGAGCACCTTATTCCACAACTTCATCTTCAACATCTTCCTCATCCTTAGTTACCTCTTCAGCCTCTGTGCACCCTCTCTCTCTAACACTAGGACTTCCACCTCGTTACCTCAATGAAAAGTCTCCCAACACCTCCATCAGTCATGGAAATGGCATGTATTTTCCAACTCCTCCCTTGCCCACAGTCAGCCTCTCCCAGGACCAGCTATCTCTCAGTTCCACTGTTAGTACGTCAAACGGATCGTCAAGCTCCTCTTCAGGCCGCCAGCAGCACATGTGCCGGTTCTGTGGGAAGGTTCTAAGCAGCGACTCCTCATTACAGATCCATCTGAGATCCCACACCGGTGAGCGTCCATACCAGTGTCCGGTCTGCCTTAGTCGTTTCACTACCCGTGGAAACCTCAAAGCCCACTTCCTCCGTCACCGTGAGCAAAATCCTGAGCTGTCGCTCTCTCTCTTGCCACCTGCTCTGTCTGAGCAGATCCAATCAGGATCTGGCTCAGGGCCATCACAGAGGCGCAGAAAACGTAGAGCGGAGGATGAGGAGCCTTTTGGGGTTAAAGGTAGTGTAGGTGTGCCAGATAGTTTAGCTCTTGGTTTCCTGTCCGGGTCATCTCATCCATCTCCCTCCTCCCTTCCGTTGCCACCCAGTGTTGATCTGGCCCTGCTTTCCACCGCCCACTCTTTGCTACAGCTAAACCGTGCCTCAGCTGCAGCCGCAGCCTCTGTTTCCACTAGTGCGCAGTCTTCATCTTCATCCATCACCTCTGCAATGACTGGCCAATTCAAAGGTGCAAAGCAGCAGAGGTTTGATGAGAATACACCACCACACTCTACCTTACATCCTGGTTCTCCATATTCCCAGCTGGCACATCTTCCGAAGATTCTCTTCCCATCAGGCCCCTCTGCCCACCATCCTAGCCTTGCCCTTCTTCGCCCTCCACACCTCCCTTCCCCACACCTCCAACTTACCTTCCCTTTCTCCTCATACCCCAAACCTCAAAACTCCTCTCCTCCATCCTCCTCTCCGTCCTCATCCTCCGCCACCTCTGACACCTCCAAGCTGCAGAGACTGGCGCAGAAGTTAGAGAAGCAGCCCCTCCCAAAAAGCACCAAAGAAGGCCAGGCTCAGGCTAATGACATATCCACAACCTCCAACGCTAATGCTATCTCAGTTTACAGGAGGGAGATGATGGCGGCCTTAGGGCTGAACCTGAATCCCAGTGGTGAGCTGGCCAGCCAAGAGCTCCAAGGGTCAACTGCCTCCTCTTTGGTTCCTAATCAGTGCGGGGTATGCCTCCGTGTCCTCAGCTGCCCAAGGGCATTACGCCTCCACCAGGCCACTCACTTAGGTGAACGTCCATTCCCCTGCAAACTCTGTGGCCGCTCCTTCTCCACAAAGGGAAGTCTAAGGGCTCATCTGGCCACACACAGAGCACGTCCAGCCAATGCACGTGGCCAGAATTCATGCCCGCTCTGTCAGCGCAAATTTACCAATGCCGTGGTACTGCAGCATCACATTCGGATGCATCTGGGAGGCCAGTTGCCTCCGGAAGGTAATGGGGACCTGCAGTCAGAGGAAGACCCTGGTCAAATGGATGGGGTTTCTTTACCCAAAAACCTTCAGTCTCTTCCTCTAAATATGAGCATGTCTTCCTCTGCCAGCTTAATGGAGTCTGGTGCTAGCCTAAGAGGTGCTACATCAGGTAATGCAGATCAGCTCATGGAGTCAGATCAAGATCCCTATGACAACACACCTGAGACTAGTCCAACCGTCACCCTGAAGAAGGAGGGCCCCTCAGGAGAAAACAGTCCACCTGACAATTCAGATGAGAACCATTATGGCACAGTCCATCAGAGCAAATCTCAAGTTGTCAATGGCTCTGCAGAAGAGGATGAAGACACGCCCTTATCTCTCTGTACCCGGACCAACTCCCAGGACACCTTATTTGATCAAAAATGGCAGAATGGTGCTTCACATCAAACAGTGATCAGCGGGCCAAAACCCAGTTTAAACTCTGAGGCTCTCAATCTGTCACCTGCCCTCACTCCACCCTCCAGCCCAGGGTTGTCCACTGAGTCAAAATCAGACCAAAGCAGCGAGCAGACAACGCTTCATGTGAATGGAATAGACCATGTTCTTGAGCCCAATGATGGTGATTCTCACCCAGCCACAGAGAATGCTTCTTTGCACATTCCAGACAGAGCCGTAGAGCAGAAGGGGGAAGCTGAGGATGCAAAAGAGTCAGCAGAAGAGGATCAAAGGAAAGATAGAGAAAAGACCGAAGTGACATCATCAGAGACTCCTGTAGCCCCTCCACAACCACAGCGCTCAGAGAAACCTTACAGCTGCACAGAGTGTGGAAAAGAGTATGCTAGCCGCAGTGGATTGAAGGTACATGTGCTATTTTGAAAAAAGATGGAAAGTTTGATGACATTTATATCTATGAAATATTCATTAACATCCTGTAATATCATGTTTATGTTAGAAACAAGACTTACCATTTTGTGTGTTTCAACAGGGGCATATGAAAATCCACAGCGGAAGTATGAATCAGTTGGCCAGTACTGCATCCTCACAGTCCTCCGAGGGAAAAGTTGTGGAGCGTATGGAGGAGTCGACCCATCGAAAACTGAGAGGAGAGGATGCTAAAAACATGTCAGAGGAAAGTACAAATAAATTGTCCTTGACTGAGCATTCGGTGTCTACTGCTGACGACAGGCCTGAAGACACTGCTTAAAAGAATGTGATTAGTTAGGTTTTAGCACTATTTTTGTTTACTGATTTCTGACAACTTTTTTCAACTTTGTGGTTAGGAGTATTTTTTAATTGTTTGATATTGTAGAATATTAGTAAATCAGTCCATATGTAATAGTAGTGCCTTTTCATGAAGACAATTAAATCATATTGATAAAGACTTGGTCTACTTCAAATATCAGGATGCACAGAAATTGGATCTTGAAAATAGTATTTTTGTATAACAAATGACAAGCAAATTAATTGTGTGTCTAAGTGCAATTTCAGGAATCAATTTGGAACTTAAGGATATATATAAAAATACATGTAAAACAAAAAATATATAATTTCGAGCAAAATCTAGGAAAAAAGGGACTGACCTGATGTGTGAGATGCGAGAGGATTATAGGGATCATACCAAAACTGATCAACTGATGTGCAGCTGAATGTAAATATCAATTTTGTTTTATGTACCCTGTTTTTATTTACTTTCATGCTGCTGTACTTTGTAGGTGTTTCTCTAAATAGCTGCACTATATCTGTGACTGCTGAAACTCTTATTGACAAGGGAGGTTTATGATGACGATGATGGGACTGAATTGCTGAGAGGGTCAGATTTACTTTCTGCACAATGCCTGTTCTTCAACTTTCTTTATTTAAAATGACCACTGATTTGTAAGTATTAAGGTTTTTTTTTTTTTTCTTTTTGACTATGAAAAACCGCAAATCATATTAGTTTTCACAATGATGCAGATGAGCAAAAGCAGCTCAAAATTGCTAAAGATATTAAGCTTTCAATATTTTTGTAATGTTGAAGCAACATTGTTGGCCCTGTTGAACTCTAACAGCTTTTTGTTGTAATTTTCTTGGATGTAATGTGGTCCTAACTTGTCAAAAGGAGAAATAAAGTCAGAATGAATGTCTCAAGATTTGTGTTTTTTTTTAAATGTATGTGCATTATTTGAATTGCATTGAACAGAAAACTGCCAACTGTTAAGCTATTTTCAGCATCCGATGAGGCTTTTTGTTGTTTTTGTTGTTCCATAAGGCACTTTGTTCTTCAGCAATTGTCTTCATTCACCCCCTCCCCTTTTTTAAAAAAGTCTGCTTCCTTTAATGTTTTAGTTTCCCAGATTGGTGGTGTGCATGTTGATGGCTGTATGTGTGTATGTTGTGTGTGTGTGTGTGTGTGTGTGTTTGTTCACACACACATTACTTGTGTAATGTGATTGAGTGTGCAGCTGTACAGACTTCACTCCCTCCCCTCAAACACCCTCTCGCTTTCTGTGTCATGCTCTCTTTCATATGCTCGCTCTTTCATTTTCTGTTTCATTCTTTGCCTCTTTCACTCTCTTTCCATCCCACCCCCCCTCACTGTGTAATGCGGCTGACACACAGGAAGCTCTAATCCTCGCACAATGTCCCCCCTCATCCCCCCTGAACGTCTCTGCGCGGGATGAAGGGGAGGTGGAGACCGACCCGGCCAGCTGTCCCTAAAATGGCTCCTAATCCTGCCTCTGCCAGGCCCTCGAAACCATGACAACCTGTAACCAAGGAGAGAAATTTTGAGGTTGAGAGGGAGACGAACAATGAGCCAGAAACAAGGCATGTGGTAGAAGTTTGTCCACATGCATTCAGGAAGGGATAAAGACATGTCTCAATCAAAAATGAGGAAATCTTCAGGAGATATTGCCAAATATGCCAAAATGTAGCGCCTTATGAGGCAAAAAAGCAGCAAGATGTGATAAATGGTTGCATTTGTCATGAATTTATTAAATCAGTGGATTAAAGTAAAGCTATAATAAAATAGATAACATTTAAAGTTGGCTACTAAAGTACCAGTAAAAACAGCAACAATGAGAAATTGTTTCCCTTGCAAATCGTGAAAAACAGATGTGGTGTAACATCCCATTTTAACCACACGATGGCGACACATGCACAGGTGTGTACTGCAAGTAATCCAAAGTAGTTGCAAGCACTCTTTTTAAGAATTACATAATTTTCATATATGGTATATGGGGAAATACAACATTCGGTATAGGAAAGATGGCTGAAATTCAAACCAATCCTGAAATGTTTACAACGTTTTTTTTCTATTCATTTTAGAAATAATAATAATGAATATAAAACTTCTCCAAAACGAAGGCTATAATATCATCTTATTTTATGTAAATGTTTTTATTTTATTTTATTCATTTCCATTCACGTAGATAACTCGGGGCTTGTCACACGTTTTACTCCAGTGAATATTTCTCAGGGTATAGCCTATTTATATTTTTATTTTTAAGTATTCTATCAGAGAAGCCAATAGACGTCCATATTCAATTTATGTAGGCTATATGAGTTTTGTTTATTATTAGGCCTATTTATATAGCCTACAGTAGGCTACATAATAATTTGAATTAGCTTTTATTTGTATATTTTAGTCATTTTGTCATGTACTTTTGTCATTTGTATTCATTTTTAAAATTAAAATAAATGTAAAAAAATAAAAAAATTCAGTAGTTGAGTATTTTAGTACTTCAACTTTCAGTTAGTTACCAAGGCAACATTTTTAATTTTCACAAGTTTTTTGTTAAGTTCAAGTTTTTCATCTAAAATTTATATTTAATTTTATTTCAGCTATATTTCAATTAAAGATATCGATTTTTAATAGTTTTAGTTTACTATAACAACAGTGCTTTATATTCAGACAGCTTACCTTAATGTCTCGTGTAGCCTACAAAATGTCCTTCATATTGAGGTCTGTTTATATGTTATTTATCATAAGTTCATCCAGACGCTCATTATCTAATGGTTCAATAGTTTAGACCGCGTTGCTCTGTCTCTTTTCTCCTCCCCTTACTCGCTGTCTGTGTTTGCAGTCTGTATTTGACTGAGAGCAGAAGTTCATCAATCTCCTTCAAACGTCTGAACGGAAGGGAACTCGAGCGCGAGCAGTGACAGAGACCATATGACTGAGATCTCACACGGCGAAATAACATGAACTACACATCGACTTCGATCGTGTCTGCGAAAATGAACGGCAGATAAAGCATCAGTACAAGCTGCATCCTGATGCCCGTTCAGCACCTGGAGGAAGAGGTAATGCACACCGTTCCGCTCAGCTGTACTTGCCGTCATTTAAAGCCAGAATTATTATTTCATAAAGCTTTAAATTACATAGACCTCATTGTAAAATGCACATTGTATACTTACAGGTTTTATATGGATAAGATTTAAGCTTACTGTACATAATTATCATGAATTTATTATCAATATAGTCTAAACCTTTACTCTTACAATGTTCTTTTCATAGATATTGCAAGTAGTTTACAGTTAGTTTATATAGTGCACTGGTAAAAATCATTTTCACTTAATATTCTGCTTTACAGCAAGGCTATGGTGGCTTAGGCTGTAACCTTGAGTGATTTTGTTTTATAGTTGTTTTTTCAGAGCACTTATCAGCATGTCCTGAACCTTGCTCTCTGGTCCCTAAAGATCTTGTATTGGTGTGGCTGTTTAATTATCACGTGCAGTAATTGCCTACTGTCCACCCACTCATCTCAGTTCTTTAATCATCCTCTCTATCTCGTTTTGTCTTTCCTGAATGCAACTTTCTTCTTTTGTGATAAGACCTTCCCAACCATTACACAGGGCAATTAATCAGATCTATACGACTGCTGGAGTTAGTGTGTGAAAGGTGGGAATGATTCTAAGGGCCGACAGGTCTAAAATGGCATGCAACAATTTCAAATTCTAAGTTTGAATTCTAAATTTTAAACTACATTTTTAAAATTTTTGAATTTAAACAATCAGTTGACCCAGAATTCTTCAGCCATAATGTATAATGTATAACAATGCAAAATTCCCATTCACTTTCAGTTCAGATTTCAGGATGTCATTAAATCTTATTAGTTAACCTATGCCAAAATTATGCCTTGTCAGTGTACAGTTTGGCATAGTCAGCAATAATGGCTCTCAACTTTGAGCTTCAAAAATGCAAGCTGTCAATTAACTACTCATGTTCCTGCATGTGCATATTTTTAATATCCTCATGTGAAGACGTTTCGCAGCCTGTGCTCTTGAGCGTAGCTCTTTTGAGTCCATTGAACCTTGAGGAGCATGTGACAGATCAGCATGCTGACGCACCAAGAAGTCGCCATGCTAAAAGTGAGAGAGAGATAAAACGAGAAAGAGAGTTGAATTGGATTTGACGCATTAAAAATCCCTCCATTTGGTTTTGGGTCTTGGCTGACTAGAGATCAGGTGGATCAATGTCCACGTCAGGGATGGTGATTGATTAAGCCGTTGACTAAGACACACAATCCTGTCTCACGCAGTAAGGAATATGAGCAATCTGGATGTTTTTCTTACATGTAGACCTTTTTCTCTGTGCGGCTCTGTTTACACACCTTTAAAAAGCCATTTGCCATGATGTCTAATGGATCCGTAATAGCCATATGTACGTTTGAAAAGCAAGAGTGTGTATGTGAGATCTTTATGACTGCCCTGTTTCTTTGGAGATTATTATATGAGCATGCATGTGTGTATAAATAGTGAACACTCTTTTTCTGTTTTCCCCAGATGTCACCTGAAGATCTCAAGAACTAGCTGGGAACTTTGCAGACCTTCCTAAAACCCTTGTAGCTGACTGTAGAACTGGTTTAGACAGTCTTTTTTGTATCATCCAACCCATCGGCCCTTTAAAACAATGGCATCCTACAGCCCTGCACCCACGGAGGAGCAGTCCTCAGAGGTGTCAAATGGAAACCTGAAGGCAAGCAGCTCGCAGGAGTCCATGAAACTGAAAAAAGAAATATCTTTGCTCAATGGCGTATGTCTCATTGTGGGAAACATGATCGGCTCCGGGATCTTCGTCTCACCCAAAGGCGTACTGATGTACAGTGGCTCCTATGGGTTGTCTTTGGTAGTGTGGACAGTTGGTGGGATCTTCTCGGTGTTTGGGGCGCTCTGTTATGCTGAGCTCGGGACCACCATCACCAAGTCGGGTGCCAGCTACGCCTATATCCTGGAGGCCTTTGGAGGCTTTTTGGCTTTCATCCGTCTATGGACTTCTCTTCTGATCATCGAGCCCACCAGTCAGGCTGTGATAGCCATCACCTTCTCCAACTACATGGTGCAGCCCATCTTCTCCACGTGTATAGCACCCTACGTGGCCAATCGTCTGCTGGCTGCAGCCTGCATATGTGAGTTGATGCATGTGGATGTGTGTCTATATGTTTGGGAGTTGCTTTTGTAGGTTACCTGTGAAGGTTTGTGGACCTCAAGTCTTTAAGAACAAAATTTGAGCTAAAAGGAGTAGGAACAGTTCATCCTGAATCATTTACCTGTCGTTCCAAAACCGTATGATTTTTTATTTTTATTATTTATTTTATTTTTTGCTTCTGTGGAACACAGAAGGAGAAATTTTGAAGAATATACGCCACTGTTCAAAAGTTCGGGCTCAGTAAAAAAAAATTTAACAGAAGGATGCATTCAATTAATCATTAGTGCTGTCAAATGATTAATTTGCGATTAATCATTTGACAGCACTATTAATCATAAATGCTGTTTATCTGAACTTTATTTTCATGAAAGAGTCTTTTAAAAAATGTGTCATGGTTTCCACAAAAATATTAAGCAGCACAACTGTGATAATAATCAGAAATGTTTTTGTTTTTTTTGAGCACCAAATCAGCATATTAGAATGATTTCTGAGTGACATTGAAGACTGGAGTAATCATGCCAGTTTGGAGCTTGACAGTTTGTTACTTGCTTTTTTATATCAAAAAGTGGCCATTTCACAACATTTCTCCTGTTGCTTTCTACAGAAAAAAGAAAGTGTTTGAAACTAGCCCACATAAGGGTGTGTAAAAGGTAAATGATAACAGAATTTTTAAAAAGTGGGTTTAATTAGCTCTTGAATTCAAAGCTTAATTGCATTTCTGCATTCACTGAATGTTTGTTGGGAAAGTAGGTAGTAGGTAGCTTACTATTACACAAACACAAACACAGAGCTACATTTACCACAGACAGCAAGAGTGCATGAAGTGGCATAAAACATAATGAGAAATATATTGAGTTCAAAAGACTCTCACAAACAAAGTAAAAAAGATCTATAGTATTATCATCTGATACCATATCACTTTATTGTGGTACCATCACTGTACTTTTTGGTAAAGGGAGAAAAAAATTAATTATGACGTTATAAGCAATAATGAAAGCCTGTCAGTATTTGATGTTGAGTGGAAAAGGGAAGGAGAAGAGAATGCGTCAGAGCAGTGCTGCTGATGTTGAGGGTTGCATGCACGTGATTCGTCTCACTCAGCACAGACATGCATGATACCAAAAAAAGTGCAAACTGAAACAAAAAATTACAGTTGAACTGGCAGTTCTTGAAATGCTCCAGAATTTTGAAATCTGAGACTTTTCTCACACACCACATAATCTAAATCAATGGCTATCAATCCTGATCCTGACACACTCAGCTGAATTCATCAAGCTCTCACCTAATGAGCTGATGATCTGAATCAGATGTGTTAAATAAGGGAGACAAATAAGCGGTGGGTCCCCAGGACTAGGATTGAAAACCACTGATCTAGATCAGTGGTTTTTAACCCTGTGGTCCTGCATCGACCCAGGTGTGTCAGGCAAAAGAGACATTTAAACTGTGCAGCATTTGAGAAATCTAGATGAAGATATTTTGAAGATTCTGTGCCAGACTAAAATGTGTTTAAACATATTATACCCACAAATCTAAATTAAGTTAATCGGATTGCAACACACACATGCATGCTTCATTGAAAGATAAGAGGCACTACCAAGAACTTGCTGATTTCTGGAAGGTAAAGTCCTTCTGATTAACAATCTTGCCCCTATGACTAATAGCTAGTGACAGCTCAGTATGGAATAGAGCCAAAAGCACAATGAGAGGGAGTGCGATAACTGTCTCAGTAGACACATCTAGAATCTCAGGAAAAAGACACACTTTCATTTCTGTCTTTCCTTAGAAATACAATGTGTACTATTCTTTTGATAAAAAGCATGGTAATGTTAACAAGGGGTGGTTGATTGTGATTTCACAATCTGGCCTTTTATTGTGGCCAGCCTAAGGCACACCTGTGCAATAATCATGCTGTCTAATCAGCATCTTGATATGCCACACCTGTGAGGTGGATGGATTATCTCGGCAAAGGAGAAGTGCTCACTAACACAGATTTAGACAGATTTGTGAACAATATTTGAGAGAAATAGGCCTTTTGTCTACATAGAAAAAGTCTTAGATCTTTGAGTTCAGCTCATGAAAAATGGGGCAAAAACAAAAGTGGTGCGTTTATAATTTTGGTCAGTGTATATGAATCGCAATTTTGTCTTCTAATGGATTCACAAGTTTCAAAATCAATGTTCTAAAGCAACGGTTCTCAATCCTGTTGCTCACGTCGCCCTGCTCTGCACACACTCTGCATCTCTCTCTTACTCTCTCTCTTTTTGTTATCTCTCTCTCTCTCTCTCATTCAGATCATCAGCTCAGCTCCAACAATGAACTGTTCCAATTATACACTTATTTTCACACAGCAATGAGAAGCGTTATACATGGACGCATGTGCAGTTGCTGTGCTGTATTAAAGCTTTAATCAGGATAAAACCGTATATTAAAAGCTTACAGAAGCAGTAGCACTTACAAATAACAGCATATCTAAAAGTATGAGACAACAACAAACAAACAAACATACCATTAAAAGCCGTGCTTCCACAGGTGCTGCGTGATCCTCTTCACTAATATGTGACCCTGGACCACAAAACCAGTCTTAAGTCGCTGGGGTATATTTGTAGCAATAGCCAAAAATACATTGTATGGGTCAAAATTATTGATTTTTCTTTTATGCCAAAAATCATTAGGTTATTAAGTAAAGATCATGTTCCATGAAGATATTTTGTAAATTTCCTACTGTAAATATATCAAAACTTAATTTTTGTTTAGTAATATGCATTGCTAAGAACTTCATTTGGACAACTTTAAAGGCGAGTTTCTCAATATTTTGATTTTTTTGCACCCTCAAATTCCAGATATTCAAATAGTTGTATCTCAGCCAAATATTGTCCTATCATAACAAACCATACATCAATGGAAAGCTTATTTATTCAGCTTTCAGGTGATGTATAAATCTCAATTTCGACAAATTGACCCTTATTGGTTTTGTGGTCCAAGTCACATATCCTCTACGTCTCAATCGGGCTCAAATTGATAAGCAATATAGACGATGCCATTGTTTACAATACAACCAGAGCACATGCCGCTGAGGCAAGGGGCGGGATGTTTAGACGGTTTAGCCAATCACAACACACTGGACCAGCTAACCAATCTGAGCCCATCGCGTATTTCTGAGGGAGGGGCTTCATAAAACCAGGAAATGATCAGCGTGTTTATCAGAGAAGGGACAGAGCGGTGTAGAATAATGGTAAATTATCTGAAAAATAATGCAGTTTTTTTTAAACGAAGCATGAACACATGTTAGACTGCACCCCATAAACACAATCAAGCCTAGAAAAAAAACAGTCAACCACCTCTTTAATATTATTAGTAGTTGTCCTAAAGGCATAGTTCAACCAAAAATTTTAATTCTGTCGTCATTTGCCTGCTCTCATGTCGTTCCAAACCTGTATGACTTTGTTCTGTGGAAGACAAAAGGTAAACACCACACTTTTTGGTGACCACTGACTTTGTCCATCGTAAGGGGAAAAAATATGACATTTATCCAGAGCCGATCCTCCCTATACGCAGAATACGCAAGCTGCGTAGGGCCCCCGAAACACCAGGGGGCCCCCTTGCTCTCAAAGATGTTTTAATTTTAGTTTCGTTTTTGATTTTGACAAGCGGTTATGAAAACATGAATGGTCATTTATTTTAATGCAGTGCGCTGCCTGTCACCCTCTCTATGTAAAAAATCAGTCAAATCATGAAACGTGAATGTCTCTTGTTTGAGAAAAAAAAAACGAGTTGAAAGCGTACCGAGCCACGGTAGAGACTGTTTCTCTAGAGACGGTAGAGACCCCACCACGATGCCCTGCCGGTGGAGGATGCAGCCGGTGCATTGGTGGTGTCTCGCGCCGGGGCAGGATGCTCGGGTGAAAATTGGGGGGTGGGGGGCCTTTGGATCTGCCCAAGCCTGCGGCCTTCACCCTTCTACACTGTGACTGTAATGCCCCTTTCTGGGTGGAGTTCTCCTGTCCCGTGCCCTGCCGGATGTTTGTCTTTTCCATGCCTGCTTCATGCCTTGCGGGATGGGGCTGTTGTGTAAACAAAATCACACACACAGGTGTACACTCAAGCATTCATTGGTGTAAAAACAGGTTCTCACAGACACGCATTGTCTTGATCTGCTGTTGCTTCAAAACATGTGTGCTACCTAATAACATTTAACATTTAGAATTTATTGTGATTCATACAGATGTTGGTTGAGCTGCAGTCTCTATGAAAGCAGGTATCGAAAAATTGTCGAGTTGAAATCTGTCGTACCGAGTACCACTGGTAGAGACTGTTTCTCGAGCGCTTTCCGTGAGCGCGATTCAAGACGGAGTGAAACACAGACAAAGGCGTTTCATCCATCAACCCCCCCCCCAACACCCGGTGACAAAGTTTTGCGTAGGGCCCCCAGAAGTCTAGGATCGGCACTGCATTTATCAATATTTATCTATATCATGTATCAAACTATCTTCTTTTATCTTCCACAGAAAGAGAGAATATCAAACATGTTTGGAATGGCATGAGAGTGAGAAAATGATGAAAGAATGCTGTTCATTTTGGGTCAACTATCCCTTTAAGCATACTTAATATATTTAGCCTATCTAAAATAAAATACAATCACATTATGGCATAGACATATTCCACAAAAAAATGAATAGTTAACCTCAAAAATGAACATTTTGTCACCACTTACTCATGTCATTTTAACCACATGAAACACAACATTAGATATTAGATATTCGTTATCTAACATATTAGATATTAGTTTCTATACAGTGAAAGTGAATTATGTTAGTTTTACATTTTCATTGTTTATTCATTATAAAACATGATATAACCATACAGGAATGAGACACATATCTGCCTCTATCTTCCCTCCTTAAGCAGAGAGACTGTAGATTAGAAACGGGTGTGCGAGCAGTTTATGAACTTGAGGCCACATTGATAGCAGCCATAACAGATAAGATGAAGTGGCAGCAAGACTAGAAAACACTTTTTTTTTTTAGAAATGTGACCCAAGTGTAAAGGACACAGGGAGGGTTTGTGTGAGAGAGAATTGTAACATCCACATATTATATTGTTTTTTCCAGTTGTTTAATGGGTCAGACAGTGACAGTATCTTGTAAGAGTTAGTAAGTCACGTGACACATTGTAACTTCCTCATTTGTAGTTAAGGCTACTAAACACAAACTGCCCACACTTACTCTCAATTTCAGTTCAGTTTCCACTGTTTTATTTCCTGTATGAATGCACCATCAAGGGGTATTTGCAATACAAAGCAATACATATTTGTTCTGAATTGTTTGCATGCGCCCTCATGGAATGCAGTATCAAAGCGCAGGTGCTTACAGCTGGATTTTCTGTACGACAGAAAAAATGCCCCGCTCACGCACGCAAACTTTAGTGCTGCCCTAAGCTATTTAGCTCCTTGCAAAACAACCAGCAGGAGTACTAGAGTCAGCAGCCCTGCTTCCTCAAGCCAGGAAGACTACCTTACAAAAGACACACACATGATCACACACACACACACACACACACACACACACACACACACACACACTCGCTCACACTCTCCCTGAACCTCTCACACAAATCAAGACATTCCAGGATCAGAACAAACTGACCCCTGAAGATCATTGATCCTCTTGGAAAACAAGGGAAGACTGTATCCATTTCATGTTATTGCAGTGATGTTGTGACTAGACTCACAAGAACACCCATGTGGATCCTTAAAGGGATAGTCCAACCACAAATGAACAGCCTGTCATCATTTACTCATTCCAAACCTGTATGATAATTGCTTTCTTCTGTGGAACACAAAGAAGATATTTTGAAGAATGTTGGTTCAAACATTCAAATCTTCAAAATATGTTCTTTTCAGCAGAAAAAGATATGCATACAGGTTTGGAATGACATGAGGGTGAGTAAATGATGACATTTTTGGGTGGACTATCTTTTTAAAGACTAATAGATATCCACCCTGAGCACAAAAACACCAGGGCCTGTGCAAGTCGCAAAATATTGAAAAAAATAAAAGTGTTTTATCTTGACCTGTGTTTGTTCTGTAGGCTTGCTGACCTTTGTGAACTGTGCCTATGTAAAGTATGGAACACGCGTTCAGGACTTCTTCACCTACGTAAAGGTCATCGCCCTCATCGCTGTCATCATCACTGGACTGGTCAAGATATTTCAGGGTAAAGACTTTTTACACCTGTATAAGGTTTTCAACTTTGTATCTGTATATATAATATAATTTGACTATGCTGGTTTCTGTGTGTGTTTGTGGTCTAGGTTACACACAGAATTTTGAAGGGCTCTTCTCAGGTTCCTCTCATGATCCAGGTGATTTGGCTCTGGCGTTGTATTCTGCTCTCTTCTCCTACTCTGGATGGGACACGCTCAACTTTGTCACCGAGGAGATCAAAAACCCTGAAAGGTAATCTATATATCTATCTATCTATCTGTCTGTCTGCCTGTCTGTGTCTATCTGTTGCCTGTCAAATCACTGAATGTCTAATTGAACAGCAAACATGTGATTGGATCACATGCCTTTTTGTGGGATGCTCAGGTCCGTCATGTGACAAGAGCTCTCCTTCAACCTTCCTACCCACAAACTATCCAAGCACTTCTCCATTTGGGCCTCTGGGTAGAAGTAAAAAAATTCTGTGGACATGTGAAACACATTTGTCAGCATTAGGCAAAGTGTTTCTCTAAGAGCTTTGAGAGTTGTAGACTTAATTGTAAAGGTTTACAGGCCAGGTAGTGTGTATGATAATGCATTCTGCTGCCCTCTGGTGGTCATCTCGTTTTGCAGAAATCTCCCGCTGGCCATTGCTATCTCCATGCCCATCGTCACAGTGATCTACATTCTTACCAATTTGGCTTACTACACAATCCTGCCTATTCCTGCCATCCTGGACAGTGACGCCGTGGCTGTGGTGAGTATTTATCTCTGGTGGTTATTTGAATTTTTTTATTAATTTTTAAAAAGAGCAATACAATAACATGCACTACTGTTCAAAAGATTGGGGTCGATACGATTTTTAAAGAAGTCTCTTATATTCACCAAAGCTGCATTTATTCGATCAAATACAGTAAAAATTTTAATATTTTCTATAGTAATAGTAGTATACTATAGCAATAGTAAAATTTAATTAATATAAATTAGTCAATATAATTTATTCCTGTAATGGCAAAGCTGCATTATCAGCAGCCCTTACTCCAGTATTCACTATCACAAGATACTTAAGAAATCATTGTTTGCAATATTATAAATGCCTTTACTGTCACTTTTGATCAATTTAATGCATTCTTGCTGAATAATGTTTTTTAATTTCTTTCTTTAAATAAACATATATATATAAAAAAGAGAAAGCTGAGACAAGCTTTAATCGTCTAGTTTTTCTATTGAATTTCTTGGCTAATTAAATTTTTATTTCACAGACATTTGCAGACCAGGTATTTGGTTTTTTTAATTGGACAATACCAGTCGCTGTTGCCTTCTCCTGCTTTGGAGGATTGAACGCTTCAATAGTTGCTGCATCAAGGTGAGTGGTATCTAACACATGTAGCATAACCAGTGTTATTGTTGCCATCTGATTCACCACATTATTTCATCTCAGGCACCATTTCATTCTCAGCTCATTTCTCATTTGCGTATCTCTACTCAGGTTGTTCTTCGTGGGGTCCAGAGAGGGCCACCTGCCAGATTACCTGTGCATGATTCATGTCACACGCTACACCCCCATCCCTGCCCTACTCTTCAATGTCAGTTCCCATCTCATCATCTCCGTTTGTGTCATAATATGCTGTATTACATGTACTAATGTTCTGTTTCAATCCTGTGTTTTCCTCTTAAGATCACGTATTTGTCTGTATTCCATGTCTTTATAGTGTCTGTAAATCTGTGTAGTTATTCTCAAATGTCCTGTTGTGTGACAGGGTGCCATGGCTCTTGTGTACCTGTGTGTGGAAGATGTCTTTAAACTGATCAATTACTACAGCTTCAGCTACTGGTTCTTTGTGGGTCTGTCTATCCTGGGACAGCTGTACCTGCGATGGAAACAACCGGACAGACCGCGACCACTAAAGGTAACCACACAGCGTCTGCCATGTATTATTTTGTATTTTTGAAGTAAGTGAGAAAGCTAAATCCAGCAACACTTGATTTTTATTTCAACCAAACCAATGCAACACTGAAGTGATGCTTATTGAAGCCACTTTCTGCCTCAGAGTTAAAAAATAAATAATAAAAATAAAAATAGGGATCTGTTTATGAGATAAAATTTTAAATCAATAAAAGTCACATTGTGAGATATAAAGTTGCAATTGTAATAAAGCCTAGAAAGTTGCAATTATGAGTAATAAAGTCACAGTTGCGAAATGTTAATATCTGGCATTCTGCTGTTGTAGTCATAAATTATATGCATTAATATATTATTATATTAGTGTTCGCATGAGGAAAGCACATTCTGTTCAATCGCTTTCGTACAGTACATAGATAAACCATAGGTATTGCCATTACTCATATCATTATTAAAGATTTATGCTTCACAAATATATCTCAAAGGAGCGCCAAAATACGATTTGCATCGAATGAGATGAACTACTAATGGAAATAACTCTAAAAAGTTCACTCAAGCAGACTCATTGAATAATTAAACTCTCATTTATCTCACCTTTTCTTTTTCTTTCAGCTCAGCCTGTTCTTCCCAATTATATTCTGCCTCTGCACAGTATTTCTTGTGGTGGTGCCTTTATATAGCGACACAATCAACTCATTAATCGGCATTGCCATTGCTTTATCTGGAGTCCCCGTCTACTTCCTGTGCTGCCATCTACCTGCCACACGTAGGCCTATGTGGCTCAGGAAGTTTATTGGTAAGTCTTCTAATAGCGGTTTAGGTTTACAGAGTTCATATATTGCTCCTAAAACTGATATGCGTATGTCTATTTTCATTCCCTCTTCACCAGCATCTTCAGGTATCCTCATTCAGAAAGTGTGCTACTGTGTTCTTACTGAGATGGACAAACAAGATGAAAAGGCAGAGTAGAAGTGGATGATGCACTGACAAGAAAACTGGAATATCTCTGGACATGCAATACACAAGCTGCTGATTCCACACTGGTTTACACAGATATCATTATAGATTGATCAGATGTCAAGTGAAAACTCCCCCCATTCAAAGCAAGTCCTTTGTATTTATTAGAGATATTTATGCTGGTTTGATGGGGAACAGTAAACCAACTCGAACTCGAGTATGAAGAAACTACCTTTGGACTCTAAGGGTTGTTGTGGGGCTTGGTAAGATGATGAAATTATAGCACTGATAACAGAGGAAGTATTTAGAGACATTTGTACCATTGCTTTGAAACAGATATAAACCTAAATCTTGCACATTAATTGAACATAAATTTAGATGCGTGTACACTGAAAGTCTAATAAAACACCTTGTTGTGTGTTGAAGGAAGAAATTGCCACTACAACATCTTTATCTTTACAGGTTTATATCTGAATATTGAAAACAGTATTTTCCATGTTTTTTTCTTTTCTTTTCCAAAGACTGAAATGACAAAGGCAGTGTTATTATGGATTTGTGATAAATAACAGGTTGAATAATAATAAATTAACTAAATAAAGGACAAATAATGCAAAACCTGTGTATGTTGATCATGACTTAATAGTAGCATTTAGTCAGCCATTGTTGTTTAAGTGCTATGGTTAAACACCACTAAACAGATTTGTTTGTGTATGTATGCATGTAAATGAATGGAGAGAGCGGTAAGGCAATAAGATTGCTCTTTAATGGAAAGAAGATACAGCACAACACCTTTTCCATTAAACACTTATTTAGTCTTAATTTTACCACCCATCCCTTAGTCCTTCTCAATACATATGTACAAAGCCTTCACAATTCTCCATCGAGGTGTTAACCAATCGTATCTTCCCACGGCCTCTTCTTGTCTTGCTTCGAATGACTTGATTTTCCTGTCGACATTGGTGCTGCTGACTGCTGAAGGGGGTTATGGGTAAAAGTCTGCCTCAGAGGACCTTTAAAAAAAGGGGACAGGGATAAATGGAAAATGTGAACAGCTTAAAAAAAAACACCCAATATAGATTCACAACTGCGCACACATTCATAGTATGCCAACAGAGGTACAAGTGTTTTCAACAAGATACATTTACATCTCATTCAATACCAAAAAGTATCAATCTAATTTCAATTATTATTATTTTTTTTGTATTTTGAGCAGTAGTGCAGGCAGAAGACAGCATAGGGAGTTCACTAGGTTTTGAAACAGAGCTATAGAGAGCAAACCCTCACCTTTGGCTGCCATATCCAGGTGTCCTTTAATTCTCCTTTCTCTCTCCTCCAGCTGCTGAGCCAACTGGGCATTCTTCCATCCTGAGGTGGACAGATACAGAAACATTATATACAGAGTATAAGTCAAAATGGACAGAACAGAACACTGTTGTAATTGTTAACTACAACTATTAAATGCCATTTTCAGTAATTGAAATAAAGCTGAAAAACTTAAAAAATAAAATTTGAACTACTGGCAACTATATAAAATTAGTTTAAACTGAAGTACTCAAATGATTAAAACTGAAATAAAAAGGTATACAAAAATATTTAAAAATGCAAAAAGTGCACATAAAATGCATAAAAGCACATAAAATTACTAAAACTTGAACTAAAATTACAAGGAAATGTCAGTATAGAAATAAAAGTTGATTCAAAATGATAATACTATGTTAGTAGAGTAAATAAATAATGCTAAAGCAACATTGATACAGAAGATGAAGCAGAAAAATAATTCACCTTTCTTAATGCTTTTTATGAAACCTTCATTGGGAGGAAGCGCTGAAGCTGGGTGTGTGATGCGTTCCGGGATGCGTAACTTCTGTCTCACGACCGGGTGTCTCAGCAGGGCCACCTGACCCAGTGAGAAGAGGTTAGAGGTCATCCAGTAGGTGAACACCGCCTGTAAAACACACAGATCAATGACACGATGGAAATCATTACAGCATGACAAGAGAAGACGGATCAGATCCCATAACAAATACAGTTAAAAAAAAACTTGAGAGAGGAAGGAGTGTAAGAGACTAACTGTGGGGAAGTTAATCGTCATAGGGAGGATCACAAAGGGCATGATCCTGAAGACAGTCTTCATGGCCTTTAGATTGGGGTTGTCTACACCAGATTCAGCTCCCAACTGTAAAAAACAATTTGAAATATTTTAAATTGTTGCAATTACCTCAAAAATGTGTCTGTCAAAATACACCATTATTATGGTCCACACAACTTGTGACTGCATTTTTTTAGTTTTCTGAAGCCATACAATAACTTTGTGTGAGATACAGACCAAAATCTAAATGTTTTAAAATGTAACATTTACAATGTAGTAATATGGTGACTTTTGTAAAAAAAAATAAAAATAAAAGTCACAATATGCTTTCATTGTATGGAAAAGAGTTTCTTCAAAATATTTTAAATATTTGCTCCATTAGAGAAAGTAATTCAAATGGTTTTGGAATGACATGACAGTCAATAAATGGTCAATTTTTTCACAATTTTCATTAACTACTCCTTAAATAATTACCTCTAAGATGGCAAACATAGTGCCAGTCACGGCAATGGGGAGAATGTAAAATGGATCAGCTGCGGTTAGGTCTGGGAACCACCAGAGACCGCCAGTCTGCAAACTCGGTACGGGGAGATACGCCATCTTACGCAAGGCAATGAAGAAAGAGATGAAGATTGGAGCCTGAAGAGTAAAGGGGGTGAAAAGGTATGTATGATTACTAAGCACCAGCTGACGAACCACGTTATTTGATCTTGACACCTAAACAGTTGTTCACAACAATAAAAGCATTAATGGTCACTGACCTGTACCATGGGCACTAGAAACCCACGCAAAGGGTTCACGTCATGTTTCTTCTGAAACATCATCAAGTCAGTGTATGCTTTTGAAACTGGAGAAAGCAAATTATTAATTTTAAATTAAAAATAATTAAAAACAACAGTGTAATCCACTACTAAAAAGACTAGAATGGGGACTAGAAATTTAAAGGGGTCATATGACGTTGATAAAAAGAACATTATTTGGTGTATTTGGTGTAATGCAATGTGTTATGCAGTTTAAAAGGTAAAAAAAAACCAAAAACATTATTTTCCACATACTGTACATTATTGTTGCTCCTCTATGCCCTGCCTTTCTGAAACGTGTCGATTTTTACAAAGCTCATCGTTCTGAGAAGCAAGGCGTCCTCTGATTGGCCAGCTATCAGTGTGTTGTGATTGGCCGAATACCTCAAGCGTGAGACGGAAATGTTACGCCCTCTTACCATGTTGTGATGCCGTGTCCCGGCGCGACGAGACAAAAACAATAAAACCCATTACAAACAAGGCATTTGTTGCATCCAGTGGGGACATAATTACTGATTATAATGACTTATACTGTCTTTTTACACGTCACATTGCATCGCGCCACGTAAACATTACCATGTCTGCATTTGTGATCGGAGAAACGACAAACAACAAGCACTACTCTAAACTGCTCAAAGCTCACGTTTGAATCATCAGTGGCAAATTCTTTAAATAAGAAAACGTACTTACAGGCTGTGAGTCAGAAGCGTCAGACTGTCCTTGCAAAGTTGGAATTGCCTCACTTTATAGAAACAGCCTTTGTGCACAGCTGGCAGGCTACTCCCAGGTTCAGGAAATAGTCCTCTGTAAAATGCGCTGCACATACTCTAATATTTGGGTGGAACTGTTCTGGAACAGAGTTGAAAATACAACTGAACCACTGATTTCTAGTTGTGTCCTCTTTTGGAAGCCCAAACAAAGTACTTTCTATTTCACAACGAAACACAGCGTCTCCAGGACATGGCGCCAGCAGCAGCAACAACACTACAGCGAGAATAATAGTGCCGCCTTCTTTCATCCCGTATACATTTGGCCGGTGTTTTGCAAATCTCCCCACATCGTGACGTAGACATGTGGGGGCGTGTTTGAATGAGCTGTTTTAGGGGGCGTGGCAGAGTCTTAACTTTGATAAAGAATATCTCTTTGGTTTTGAGACTTTAGTCTTTGCAACTTTAGGGATTTTATCTATGCACAATCAGCTTGTAACACTCCAAAGAGAAAGCAAAACTTGAAATCGCATCATATGACCCCTTTAAAAAAATGGCAATGCATAAGATAAAATCATTTGTACACTCTGACAACATAAAGGCAGAAAAAGAGAAAGAAAAAAAGTATACAAAAAAATGAGACACTTACAATCAAATTTGTTACCGCTTTGCTTGGCCTCGTTCATGCGGTTGGTGAGCTTGGTCATTTCTGGCATGACGTTGTTCAGTTTGGCTGCTTCCCTCTGTCCCTTTACAATGACTGGGAACACAACACACCGAGCTAAAATGGTGCCTGAGAAAAACAGACAGAAAGTTATGGTAAATTAAAGTAAATGAATTCATAAATCAATAAACTACACACAAAAAAATAAAATTACAAAAAAACATTAAATTTAATAATGTACAGATTTATCTTTGTCAGTTTTTTGCCATCTCTGAAGACTAAGTGGTTTGTATTGCTTTAAAACTGCCAAATTCATCAATTAACAAAGATGCTCAAGACTAAAGGCTGTTGAATGAATTTAAAAGACATTTGATCAATAAATTACACTCATTATAAACACATTTTTACCTACAACAATGGCCCCCCACCATGGCAGACCAATGCTAACATGCATAAACTCCAGCAGATTCTGGATCAGGCCCACAGGAGTGTGGCTGCCCAGGCCAAGCTCTGATAGGCTGGCTTCAGCTCCAACCTCCTGCAGAACATCCAATGCAGTGAGAGGAGCCTCGGCCACCTGCTCTGTGATTGGTGGTGTGACTGCGGGAGCGGTGTCAGCAGAAGGACTTGGAATGGAGACTGGGATAGATACTGCAGCATCTACAAGTTCAACTGGAGTTGAAATGCTCTGCACAGTTTCTGTCGTCTGTAAAATATGCAAAATAATTCTTAATATATCACAGAAGTCAAGTCACAAAAGGATCTTCAGAGACCCATTTAATTTAATTGAGATTAATGGAAAAGAGTAAATGAAGTAGCAGAAATGCTCTGCCACTGTAATACAACTCCTTTTGAGAAACCCACCTGTGAGCTGTTGTGTCTGACCGCCACAGCACTGACCAGCAGGAACTTGCCATGATTGGGACACCCAAGAAGTGCCCTAACTAGAGGACCCCTACTTCCTCTGCCAGTGTGAAGATGTGATCTCGGTACAAACCACTGCAACAAAATAGAATTCAGAGAAAAAAAGTCAGAATGCAGCATCAAACACAAGCCTTTTTTAAACACAACAAACTACAAACAGAATCGGCCGTTTGGGATATTTACATTTATTCATTTAGTAGACGCTGTTATTAGTGTTCTCATTGTTATTCAGAACATCACAAGCAATTTGATGGAAGAGTAAAAAATACTTACACTACTATACCTATAATTAAGTATAATATATTATTAACAAAAACTGGGTGTCAGTATAGATACAGTCATGGCCAAAAATATCGGCGCCCTTGGTAAATATGATCAAAGAAGGCTGTGAAAATTAATCTGCATTGTTAATCCTTTGGAACTTTTATTTAAAAAATTCACAAAAATGTAACCTTTCATTGGATAATAAGAATTTTAAATGGGGGGAAATATCATTATGAAATAAATGTTTTTCTCAAATACACGTTGGACACAATTATTGGCACCCCTAGAAATCCTTATGAGTAAATATTTCTGAAGTATATTCCCATTCATATTCACAATTTTGAGCACACCAGTGTGATTATGAACATGAAATTATCCAGCCATGGCTTCCTGTTTCACAGAAATATAAATAGGAGGGAAAACGAAGCCCAAATTCCCTTAATCATCCATCACAATGAGAAAAAACAATAAAAAGAATATTTCTGATGTGCAGCAAAAGATAATTGAGCTTCACAAATTAGTGAAGTGGCTTTAAGAAAAGAGCTAGAGCAGTGAAAATTCCCATTTCCACAATCAGGGCAATAATTAAGAATTTCCAATCAACAGAAAATGTTACGAAACTGCCTGGAAGAGGACATGTGTCTATATCGTCCTAATGCACGGTGAGGAGGAGAGTTTGAGTGGCTAAAGACTCTTCAAGGACCACAGCTGGAGAATTGCAGAAAATAGTTCGAGTCTCGGGGTCAGAAAACCTTAAAAATAATTGTCAAACAACAGCACCTACATCACCACATGTTGTTTGGGAGGCTTTCAAGAAAAATTCTCCTAGCTCATCCAAAAACAATCTCCAGCATATTCAGTTATCAGACACGACTGGAACTTCAAATGGAGACTGGCTTCTATGGTCAGATGAAACTAAAAAAAATGAGCTTTTTAGCAGCAAACACTCAAGATGGGTTTGGTGAACACAGGGATAAAAAGTACCCCATGTGTGCAATGAAATATACTGCTGTATTTTTGATGTTGTGGGCCTATATTTCTGCTGGAGGTCCTGGACATCTTGTTTAGACACATGGCATCATGGATTATATCAAATACCAACAGATAAAAAATCAGAATCATGACTGACTCTGTTAGAAATCTTATAATGGGCCATGTTTGGATCTTCCAACCATACAATAATCCAAACACAAACCTCAAAAACAACACAAAAATGGGTCACTGAGCACAAAACCAAGCTTCTGCTGGTCATTCCAGTCCTCTGACCTGAACCCTGTAGAACAGGGGTCATCAAACTTGATCCTGGAGGGCCGGTGTCCTGCAGAGTTTAGCTCCAACTTGCCTCAACACACCTGCCTGGAAGTTTCAAGTATACCTAGTAAGACCTTGATTAGATGCTCCTGGAGCTAAACTCTGCCCTCCAGGACCGAACTTGGTGACCCCTGCTGTAGAACATGAGTGAGGTGAACTGAAGAGAAGAAGCACCGTCATGGAGCTGTGAATCTGAAGGATCTGGAGTGATTCTGGATGAAGGAATGGTCTCTGATCTCTTGTCAGGTGTTCTCTAACCTCATCAGGCATTATAGGAGGACATGTTGAGCTGTTAAACTGTCAAATGGAGGTTTAAAAAGTATTTAATAAAAGGGTGCCGTTAATTGTGGCCAATGTGTATAAGAGAAAAACATTTATTTCATAATGATATTTCCCCCCATTTTAAATTCTTATTATCCAATGAAAGGTTAGATTTTATAAAATAAAAGATCAAAAGGATTAACAGTGCAGATTCATTTTCACAGCCTTCTTTGATCATATTTACCAAGGGTGCCGATATTTTTGTCCATGACTGTAAATTAATTAGTGACAATTCATTCCATGATTGCAGAAGCGTCAAGAACTCTTCTTAAATAAAGAGCTGATAAAATGCATACATGTAAATGTAAATGAAAAACAACAGTTATTGATGAGAAAAAAGAAATAGGACTTTTGTTTACTGATTTTAGTTTTCAAATATTTTGTTTAGTTAACTTTATCTCATTTTTTGGTTGCATTTTAAGATAGACAATTAATTAATATATCAACAATATAAATATATTAATAATTATAGTAATTATATTAATAATTTATATATATTTGCCCTAGCGGGCCTCTGCCTCTTGGTTGAGAACCACTGATCTAAGTTATATAGTTTAATCATTCAGACCAATTGCAAGGGAAGTGAGCAATCAGTCACATTATGTTGTTATTCTACATTAAATGTACATAATACAAACCACACACACACACACACACACACACACACACATCACACACAAATATATCACATTAAATGCACAATGTGTGAAATGTACTTATTGATCCCACTACACAACCCAGATCATGACACCTTGCTACCAGGCAGCATAGCTATTCATCAACAAATCAACAATCAGATAAATAGTTTTTATGTTAAGAATAAACCTAATGTTACTTAATTTTGAAGTAAAGCGTTTTGAAGATAAAGTTAAGAGACGTGAACACCGGGTCTAATCTGCACAACCTCAGCTATGCTATTTAGCTTCTGTCAAAGTCATGTCTTGTGAAGTACTCCGTTTTCGCGTCTTTTGGGCAGCAAAGTAAAACAGATCAACATGCCACTCACCTTATTCCTTGTAATAACAATAGGAAGAGTGGAAATGCTCGCTGTGCCTGTTTGTCGAAAAATACATGTTGTAAGACATTCTGTGACCACTCTGCCCCTGAGCGCAGCCATCTTGGATTGAATAAACACATTGTACGGTAAGCGCAAAGGGACAATAGGCTTCGGCGCCTCCGCCTTTCAAATAAAACCATACATTGAAGGCTTGCTTGATGTCTTTGTGTGCTGGCTGCCTGAGGACATCATTAGGGTACTTCAGGGGATCTCGTCTTACCTGAAGTGTAGTAACGTTATAGGAAAAAGGTATATCTTAATTTTAAACGTAAAAATGACGGAAGATGATAACTGGGATGAAGATTTGGAAGAAGACGCCGCGATAGCAAGAGTCTTCCAACACTTGAGTATTGACTTTTTTTTTTTTTTTTTCCATTTAAACATTCCTTGATGTGTTATAAATAATGCTAAATATAAGATTATTTGAAAATACTGGAATATAAAAAATAACAACGATAGTAAAACCGAAAGTGAAATTGACCATCACTAACTTTAAAAATAAGTTTTAGAGGAAAAAAGAAAAATATATATTATTGCTTTTAAAATCCAGATATCCACAAACAACATATTGGGGAATCAGGTCTTAATTCTGAAGTACGGCCATCAAATGAAAGAGTGGACTTTGGTGAGTTGACCACCATCGATCAAATGAATCCGCATTCTAATAGGAATTACAATTTAAAAGCGTGATTTCAGCATTTGGTTTATGGATGTACTTTGTAAAGTATTGTTGTTGTTGTTGTCAGTTGCCTTGCCCTGTGGTCATCGAATGCCGACAGACTATGTTGTTGCTTGGTTCAAGTATTATCTTAAACAGGTCGGTGTATATTATTTATACTGTTTACATATTGACTGAGTTTAATGCCTGTGCTACAATTTTATGTTCAATTGGTTATTATTGTCTTTCAGAAAAAGACTGCATTTTCCTGCCCTCGCTTTATTGTTCAGGGGAAATCCTGCAGTGTAAATCTCTCTTATCAGGACATCTGTCAGCTGATACCACTGACAGACAAACAACGGGAATTCATAGAGGAGAATCTCGCTGCTCTCGTTGCTAGAAGACTGTTTGACTTTAAAACCGTAAGATATATCATTTTGTCTGCTGTTTGCATGCATATGGCCTCTTACACAACAAGTCAAGTCACCTTTATTTATATAGCACTTTTAACAATACAGATTGTGTCAAAGGAGCTTTACAGTATTAAATAGGAAAATAGTGTGTGTAATAATGCAAAAGGACAACAGTAAACTCTCAATTTTCAGTTAAAGTCAGTTCATTATATTGATTCAGTGATGTCACTGTCCAGCTCATATAGTATCAATAGTATCTGTGCAATAAAGTGCATCAAGTACAACTATCCAAAATGCATCTGCTTGTCAATGCTGCAGTGTCCAGGATGTCAGTCTCATGTGGAAAGACGAGATCGAGGTAACCTGTGTGTACACTGCACTATCTGCACGGCCAACCTGAAACGAAATTACTACTTCTGCTGGAACTGCCGCAGGGAATGGAAGGGGCCGGCCAATAATTCTGTGCGGTGTGACAATAATGGCTGTGGACAGCGAGTGGTAAATAAAATCTAACTTAATTGACCAAATAAATGTGTTTGATGAAACATAATCTTTTCTGACAACATATTATGATTTTGTTGCATCCGAACAGAGAACTTCAGATCCACTTATACCATGCAAACCTGAGTTTAAAAAGAAAATGCTTCAAGAAAAGGGAGACGATGTAAGTTATGTTGTATATACACTATTAAAAATAAAGGTGCTTAAAAGGTTCTTCACAGCGATGCCATATAAGAACCAGTTTTGGTTCCACAAAGAACCATTCAGTCAAAGGTTCTTTAAATAACCATCTCTTTATTATTTTTTTTTATAATCTGAAGAACCTTCTTTTGCCACAAAGAACCTTTTGTGAAACAGAAATGTTAAGATGTTAAAGGTTCTTTATGGAACCATTTAGACAAAAAAAAAAAGGTTCTTCTATGGAATCGTGAAGCATTGAAAATGGCTACTCTAATACAAATGCTGGACAATGTTTTTATCATTAAAACACATATTGTGGTAATTATCCTAAGGATGAGAGAAAGTACTGTGTGTATGTTGTATTTTTTTTATTGTGTCTTGTTTTATGTTTGAATATTATGTGCAAATTAATAATAATAAATGTTTTCTTCTCTGTCAAGATATACCCAATAAAAGACAAATCCACAGACAGAAAACGTTTGGCACTGCTTATCAACAATGTAGAATTTAAAAACTTAAGTGACAGGACCGGGGCAGACAAGGATGAGCTGAGTATGGAAGTGCTGCTTAAAGGTCTGGGTTACACTGTGATCACACTCAGAGACCTCAGTGCACAGGTGCATTCAAGTGTATTTAAGCCAAATAAACCGACTTTTTTTTGTTGTTATATTTGATCTTGATGGTCTGGTGTTCAGGGTATGCTTGCTGCTATGCGAGACTTCGCCCAGCGAGAGGAACACGTTGAATCGGACAGCTGCTTTGTGGTGTTGATGTCCCATGGAGATGCCAGTGGAATCTGTGGGGTTTTTGACTCTTTCGAAGATGATGACGACGTTTTTCAAGCAGATGAAATTTTTAATTGCTTGAACACTCCGAACTGTGCTAGATTGAGGGACAAGCCAAAAATCATCCTTATCCAGGCGTGTAGGGGTGGTGAGTTACAAAATAATATTTTAGAAAATAAAAAAAGGTTGTTAAACTCAACTCTTTTAAATGTTGTCATATTTGATTGGTCAGAGCCTCATCCATTTCAAGCAACATTCTTTGGCAAATGCTGCCCTCATGTTATAGATAAAGAAGGCAGTGTGGATGTCCAGGACGCTGTGTCAAGACGCAACAGAGCAAAGGAGCATCGTGAAAAAGACTTCTGCTGCCTGAGATCCTGTACTCCAGGTAGATATTTCCTTACATTATTCAGCTCCATTTACGATAATATTACATAAAACACACATAAACAAAAAAAAAAGATTTATTGGAGTGGCATACATAGGATAGTTCACCCAAAAATTTAAATTCTGTCATTATTTACTCACCCTCAAGTTCCAAATCCGTTTGAGTTTCATTCCTCTCCTAACACAAAATAATATTTGATGAATGTGACCTAACAGTTGCTGTTTCACATTAACTTCCATAGTATGGGGAAAAAGTACTATTGAAGTCAATGGGAACCAGGAACAGTTTGGTTACCCACATTTTTCAAAATATTTTCTTTGGTTTTCAGCAGCAGAAAGAAATTCATACAGATTTGGAATGACATGAGTGTGTGTAAATGATGATAGGATTTTAATTTTTGGGTAAAGTGTCACTTTAATGCTGAATATATTGATTTAAAAATGTGTTGTTTTATTTGATTTGCACCTAAGCGATGATGTCCAGTCAAACAGTGCATGTCATAATGTGTATTCTCTATACAGATACTGTGTCCTACAGAAACGAAAAGAATGGCTCACATTTCATCCAAGACATTGTGGAAATATTTAATCAGCATGCCCACCAGGACGACATCGAGGAGCTCTTCAGAAAGGCAAAGTCACATTGTTTAGCAAGACAGACATCAATCTGTAGACATCAACGCTGATGTGCTTTTTTTTTTTTTGATTGAATAGTTGATGTTTACTTTTTATGATGTTTTAGGTCATGTGTGGTTTATGTTGTGATATTTATTTTTATTTTTGAAACAGGTCCTTAAGAAGTTTAAGATGTCACATCCTGATCAAATGCCATGCAAGGAAAGAACAACATTATCTAAGAGATTCTACCTCTTCCCTGGGTTGTAGGACACAGCAACCACAACTTCTGACCTCATTAACATGATTTATGCATCTCTTTATTGTCATCTCAGGAGTTCATGTTTGAAGAAAACAAGGATTTATTTACATTTGAATGAATTTGCATGTTCATATAATCCTTGATTATGAAAGTAAACAGATTTAGCTTGTTGTCCAGCTTGAAACTTGACTTGCCCCCCCCCCCCAATCCAGAATTCTTTACAAATAAAGTTAAAAACAATTGATTAAAGGATTGATACAAATGAGTTAGCTCTATGAATGTATATCTAAGTAAGGTTCTCCACGTTAAACTATACTATTTTCCTACAATTTATTTGAAAAAAAGAGGACAAGGATATTGAAATATTATTTATGAAATATTATGACCATCAAATCAAGAAAGTAAACATCTGGATGTACTTTACTGTGAACGTGATGTATTAAATTTTTATTCATTTTATTTACTGCTTTGTTCAGTTTGTTTAATTATAAATAAATTCTGAACAGTTTACATGCCAAATTACATAATTTATGTTGACCTGTTAGTTTGGTAGATCTGCTGACCTAGATAGACCCAGATATCATTTCTTGTAACCACTCAGCTGTAAAGTTGGATTTCCTGTAATGTAAAACAGAAACCAGCAACACTGATCCCTGAAAAACACGTTTGTTGCAATAAAGCTGGGAGGCTGTGTGTTATCTGTCTTTGACATTACACAGATGGAATGAGTCTTTGAGGCGTACATATGTTACACTTTATTTAAAAAACAGCCATGTTTTTCGTTTCATTTTCATATTTTTTTTCATTGGTTTATTTAAACAAAAATGACTTCTCAATTATGTTGCCTACGATATATTCTATGTTGTGTTTCCGTTGTAATAACATTTTTTCCTTTGAGTTCATGAAATAGAGTGTAGCTATAGGAAAAGGAAAGTTGGTTTTGGAAATCTCTCTATATGTGCTTTGGTGAAATCATGGATCTGTAATCCGAAGCTGGCACAACAAATGCACATCCTTGTTGAGTTGTGAGAAATAGGCTTACTACAGGGTTGAGTTAGTAAAATAATTAGGTCTAAAACATATGAAACATATCAGGTCTAAAACATATGATAAATTAGATGCTTAGAGGCTTCAAATGCAAATACATGCAAATTACAGCAGCTTCATTGGCTGCGCTCGCCAAGAAGTCGTTCCTAGTTTCCTTCTTGATCATTCCAGTTTCCAGTTTTGTTGCGATTGAATGTGATTCAGCTGCTGATGTCTTCTTTCTTTGGATGACGATTGACGATTAAGCGACTGAATCAATCACTGAAGGGTAAGTATATTAGTGTAGAACAGAATACATTTGATTAGACTTAATCTGATTAGACATGGACAAGCTTCACGGTAAATTGATGCACTGAATTGTGAAGACAGTTTAGCAATGGTTTTACGAACGATTTCACAAAGTTGTCTTGAGTGTGTGTGGACCTTTATGTATTTTAATTGTGGTGAATAGAAAAGTGATAAATATGTTACATAGGTTTTGATTCTTGATGTGTTTTATAGGCTATGCTACAAACCTGAAAATCAGGTTTGACTAAGGTTTGGTTATAGACCCTAAGGCAAAACTGATAGGCTACACACCCAAACTTGCCATCACGAGGTATATGGCTTTATGATGCTTTCAACTTCATCAGACACATCTTTAACACTATTACAATAAACAAACAACTACTTGTCTAAAACAATCCTAAACATTTGCCAGTGTGACGTTGTTTTGTTTAATTTAGGCTATGGAAAAACAAAATGGCAGATGTGCTTGTTAGATTTTTAACATGAATAACAACAGCATTATTGGATGACATTTTGGCGACTATATATTTTACAGTTGCTATAAATGTCATTAAATAATGTAATTTTCTTTTATATGTCATAATTTGAAATTCTGGATCTAATGAAAAGTTTGCTTGAAAAGTGTTTTTCCCCCTCTATTTCTATTTGTCTGCTAAATTCAGTTACTATAACTGATGTATACTGATGTATAACTGAGGGTTGTTTGTTTATGATTTTAGCTGTAAAGTCATGGCTTCCTCCAGCAGTGCGTCTAAAAAAAGCCTCACATGTTCCATATGTCTGGACGTGTTCACTGACCCTGTAACCACTTCATGTGGCCACAACTTCTGCATGGTCTGCATCAGAAGCCACAGAGACCACAGTCCATGCCCAAGGTGCCCACTGTGTGCGAAGGCATTGGACTCAAAACAAGATTTTAACATAAATAGAACCATTAAAGAAATTGCTGAGGGCATCAAAAGGAAACGGGTCCAGGAGAAGTCTGAAGTGTCCTGTGATAGTTGCCCAAAGAAAAAAATGCGGACTGCTATCAAGTCATGCTTACATTGTGGAACCTCTTTCTGCGAGTCTCACTTGGAGCCCCATAAAACTGCAGAAAAACTCATGAAACACAAACTAATTAACCCTGTGAAGAATCTTGAGGAATACATTTGCAAGAATCATGAAAGACCTCTGGATTTTTACTGTAGAGATGATCAGACAGCCATCTGTCAGTTCTGCACCGAGAGTGTCCACAGGACTCATAATACTGTTCCTCTGGAGAAGGAGAGTTTGGTAATTATATCTAGAACACTCATAGTATAACAACTATGAAAATGAACAAAAATATTTCCAGCATTATAAATATTACCAACATTCACATGCTGATGCTATACTACATCCATTTCTTTTTTCACAGAAATTACTGATGAATAAAAAGATTGGGGTGCAGCAGAAAATTCAGGACAAGTTGAGGAAGATTAAAGAAATTAAACATTCTTTGAGGTTTAACAAAGTAAGTTGCATTGATTTGATTAATAGGATTTTATTTCTGAAGAAATTATGCATTGCTTTTATATTTGTTTGGTCAATCAACTTCAAGGTCCTCAAGATCATTTAGTTTTATTTTGTATCATGCTTTGACAGTGTAGTGATGATTTTCCATTTAATTATGTAATCTTTTTACTCACAACAGCAAGCCAAAGAGAAGGAGACTGAAGAGAACATCAAGTTTTTTAAGGATGTCTTTGACAGAAGCAATGCAGAGCTACTTGAGCTCACAGAGAAAAAGCATAAAGAAACTGAAAGACGAGGAGAAGAGCTCACCAGAGAGCTAGATGAAGAGATCGTGGAGCTAAAGAGAAGACAAACTGAGCTGGAGAAGCTCTCACATTCTATGGATTTCACACAAGTCAGTCTTTCTCAACAAACCATGGTAAGAAATGAAGCCACGTGCACACTTGGCTTAAGGGCTTTTTCCCCTCTGTTGTAGATTATTAGCCTCCTGCGCAACCCCAAACATACCAACCACTCAAAAAACATCAGCATTAGCACTCTTGAACATGGAGGTATTCTGAGGAAGACCATATCACATCTTCAGAGCATCCTGGATGAGAAAATGAGAGAAACTGGTAAATACTCACCATGTAACCAATTATATTTACTCCATACACTCTTTAATCATTTTCATTCTTGTTGTAGTTGGCAGAGAGCTGCGGAGTATAAAACATTATGCAGGTATGGTAAATCTGACTGCTTAAAGTTACATTTAGCATACTAAAAATTAACAGTTAAACTCTAAAGGCCCATTCATATTAAAAAAGGTAACTATAAAGGTAACAATAACTATATTAGCGTCCACATCAATGGACAATAACTGTTTATTTTAAGCATGTGCTGCTGTTTTATCATCTGGCACTTTAAATGGCTGAGCTCTTTAAAGCAGGGTGGAATTCTGATTGGCTGTCAGTGTTTTTGTCTTTTATCAGCTGGAAAAAAATAATAATTCTCAAAGTGATTTCAACTATATGTCCTTGGTGTGAATGGGCCTTAAGGTCCTGATATACTCACAGCGAAGTTCTTTTTCATTCTTTGGTCAAGGGTAAAAAGAAGTTACCTGAGCAGTGATACTGATAGCTAGCATCCCGACATGACCCATGCTGTTGAGTGTGCTGTTTAGATGAATATGTAATGTGCGGTGTGCTTTTCAAACAAAATAACCATAGAACAAACTCCTGAAACAAACACCAAACAAACTTTGTTTTAGCCTGATGACGTTATGGGGGGCCTTTAACTTTACTAACAGAAAAGAAAATAATCCTTTATACTGATTTGTTAAGCACCAAATCAAGTTTTACATGAATAAAAGTGAAATAATGACTTGGCCAAAAGTTTATATTAACCTTTCTATCATTTTTCAGTGGATGTGACACTTGACCCTGATACAGCTCATCCTGAGCTCATGCTGTCTGATGATGGGAAAAGGGTCTGGAATACAGGCAAGTCACAGAAGATTCCTGACACCCCAAAAAGGTTTAATTATTGCTCATGTGTCGTAGGAAAGGAGGGGTTCTCCTCACAGAAATTTTACTACGAGGTTCAAGTCAGTGGGATGGAGTGGGATTTAGGTGTGGCAAAAGAATCCATAGACAGAAAGGGGGATATTGGGCTCAACCCTGAGAATGGATTTTGGACTATATGGCTGAGGAACAGGACTGCGTATGCAGCGAATGACCGCCCCCCTGTCCCTCTCACCTTGAAAGAGAAGCCAGTGAAAGTGGGAGTGTTTGTGGATTTTGAGGAGGGTTTGGTCTCTTTTTATGATGTTGAAGCCAGGTATCATATCTATTCTTTCACTGGGCAGTCTTTTCCTGAAAAGCTCTATCCATATTTCAGTCCTGGAGAATGTGAGAAAGGGGAGAACTCGCATCCTCTGATCATTACACCTGTTGATCCAGTCGAATAAATCAACTTTTAAAGGAAATATTAAAATGAATTGTTATGAGTCTTTGTAGTCTTAACCCTCTCAGACCTAAATGAGGTTAAATGCAAATATGACCATACTTTATTTCTTCTCTAAATTCAACAATGAATGATAATTAATCAAAAGACTAAATTCATTCTTTTTAAAAATATTTATTTCTAATGTCTGTTACATTGTTTGAATTTGAATGTCATTGTTGGAAGCAGGTACGGTTAAAAAATATAAATGTATGTATAACAGTGTAAGATTATTACACAATTAATACAAAGGAACAAATAAATATGTGGTTAAAGCATGAGATTCATTTAGTTCCATTTATGTTTTTTATTTTCAATTTTCAGAAAGTGCTTACTTGTTATGAATTGTGATATGTTGATTTTAATATCAGCATTCTTCAAGAACTTAATTTGCCAATGTCAAATGTTTTTAAAACAATGTACAAAAAAACATTAAAAGGAAATCAAAAGGAAATTCAAAACATTAAGTGATTCACCACATTCCAAATTATTTCATCTTCCCTCATTATTCACAGTTTTTGTGCACTCAATTTCTTTTCAGTAATTTTGTCTGTAAGACTCAAGACGTTTGATCTCTTTAATGTTTTATGGATTTTTGTCTTCTTCTTCTTCTTATAGTACAATGCTTTAATTGTCTTTTTGAAATTGCACTATACTCTGATGTCACCATCCTGCTAAGTTTTTTAAGCAGTTCTGGGTTGTAATTGTGACCAATAGTGATGTCAATGACATAGTACCTGTTCTGACAACTACGGACCACTTTACCAAGCTTGCTGTGTTCTGAAATAAATGTGTCAATGGGTTGCTCAATTCTTTCAAGCTTTCTCCCATTTGTGAAGATAATCATATGTTTTGTGGTTCCTGAATCTAGTCGTTTTCTGAAGGCATGGAAAAGACCTTGTTGTTGATCGCTAAATTTACATATTGGTGTGACCCAGAGAATCACATTGGGGCCAGGGTCACATAACTCAATGCATCTTTCCATTTCCTTTCTCCAACTCGATTCTTTGAGGGAAAAGAGATTTGGAGTGTCCACTACAGTGATCTTTTCCACTGTCCTTGCCATGGACTCTTTGGTCACAGTCTCTGATCCACTTTCACAAGGAAAGTAATTTCCACCAAGGATGATGTTGCCTACTGTACTTTTCCCAGATCTGGAAGGCCCTATTAGAAGGATCCTTAAAGGATGTGGAACCGCTGTTTTCAACAACAAATACACATAAACTAAACATTTTAATGAATATTTTACAGCCTTTGTTGTCTCTGAAATATCAACATGTTAAAAAAATGGAGCTAGTGTATTTCACCCTTACCTTTTCTGTACATCAGCATGTATGGTAGATTGGAGCTGTCAAAGAAAAAAGAAAATACTTTTTACTACTAAATACTACTTCCAAGAAATACTTTTCACATTCATCACAAGAGAGAGAGAACAACACTCACTTTTTCAGTGATGTTTCTGAAGTCTGTAAATATTAAAGACATGAATATTAAATAATAAAATGTACAGTTTGAGTCTGAGGTTGTGATTTTGAGTTTGAGATAAATTAGCTATATCCTATAATGCTAATCAAACCAACAAACAAATGTACCTGTGTTACGGTGCAGTCATCAAAATGGTACCATATTTCATTTTCATAAGATCTGATGATTGCATCGTAGTGTCCACCAGTGTATCCACCCTTATGGTTGATAACGGCATAAAGATCATATTTAGGCCAATTATCCTGCAGAGACAGACAAGGGGTTTTAAGGTTTAGACTATTTTGTATTGATTTTAAATAGCAGTTTACATTTGGTATGATGATTTATTAATGATACCTCATTGGAGGTACTTGGAGGTAGACTTAGAGGTACATCCAGATGACATTCATTCTTCTTGTATCTCATCTGTATGTAATCAAAGTCAAACCTCTTCAGATGCAGAGTGAGAACAGAGGGATATTCATCTATTTCACTCCACTGCAAGAGTTGGAAAATTGCAAGGAAAAAAGAAAAAGCACATTTTAAGCACGTTGAAAACTCGTACTTTGCTTTTTTGACAGTTCTGAACAGTCATCTGAATGGGTGATGGATGTTTACATTTTCTTTTACTCACAATTTCTGTTTCTGTTTTTTGGTCACATTCATCACAGTACATCCAGTCATCCTCTTCTAGTTTTGAATGTTTAAAGAAGGTTTTCAGACCGTTTACCTATAGGGTCACCATGAAAAAAATACACCATGCGGTTTTAGGGGGAAAATAGGCCTACTGTAAAGCAATGAACAGTCTCCAAGAACAAAAACACTTTGCTAAAATAAACTTTGTTTTGTATATGATGGGCATGATTCGTCTTCCTACCACATCATACGTCTCATCATTTCCAACATTGATAGACAGAAGTATTGAGATGAAGGTGTTGGTTTCTCTGGTTTTCTTGCCACATTTACAGCATTTTGTTATGTTGCTCATATTCCCTTCAAAGGCCTGGAAAAAATGGAATGGTGTGCAAGTCATTTTTGATAAGTAGGCTACTTCTTAATGTTATTGCATATCCGTAAGAATGATAATAACAAACTTATTTACAGTCTGTTGTTTAATCTCACTCAAATCGAAACACTGAATATGTGAAATACCTGAGAGGCGCGTGTCCCCACTGCTTTCAAAATCTTCCGATAATACTCAACTGCATCTTGTTGCTCAAACACTTGAAGATTAAAAAAAAAAAAAAAAAATATATATATATATATATATATATATATATATATAAACAGTCTTCTAAATTTTATGTAAATCATTTAATCAAATGCAGTTTTGTGGGAAATAAAATTGTTTTACTCATGAGCATTTAACCTATTCTGTTAAATTAAACCTTTATTTAAATTTTGGATAATTTCATTTGTTATTTTTCATGTCAACATTGTGTTGACTTGAAAATTAAATGAGCCCACCATTTCTTACTCCAAGACCCTTGGTTATTCCTTCAGTTGTGGCTGCTTTTCCTGACAGCTGTTCGAACAGCTTCTTAAGCTGTAGCAAGAGATTTTCTTCACCACAATGTCCTGGGAGGGCTTCATACCTAAATCGATCAGGGAAAATGAAAACAAAAAGGCAGTAAAGAAAAATATAGAATGGTAGTAAAGAAGTGTAGCATTAGTCATAGCAATAATCACAATTTTGTAGTTATAAAACCGTTTTAAGGTAATTTATTAATTAATTTTACCTCACTGCCTCTCTGAATTTTGGGGTCATGAATAGACATTGCAATACTGCATTTAAGTAGCAGGTGGCACCTTGATTTTTCAGCCCATTATATTGGACTTCGTTCCCGAATAGCCTACAGAAGTAACACACATAACAGAGTCCATTAGTGCATTGCACGCGCTCGAAACGTTCCTCAAACTGTCCTGCTTAAGTATTGGCATTGGCAAGGTATTTCACATAAAACAACAGATAGCCTACACAATAAGCAGACCACACAATAAGAACGTTTAACATTGCTCTTTCGACAGTTAATTTAAGCATTGATTATATGTGGTGATGTTAGTCAACCCACCTGCTGGGAGGTTCACGCTTCTCGGCTGTGACACTTCCTGGGGTTTTCATGCTGTATCAGGAGCGGACAGCTGATTTGTATAGTAGGCTTCTGTAAGGCTCGATTTGCACCTGTTATCTTTTGTTTGATATGTGTATGAATAAACACATTCACAGATTTTTTTTAATGCATATGCCTAATTTATACTAAATTCCATTAAATTGAGTGGGATAATAGCCTATTTATCACAAAGAAAACTAATAGTGAATTAAATTATTCGAATATTTTGTATCCGAACTTACCTCAGCTGAAAGTCACCTTTTCTTCTGGTAGCCTACACGGAGGAAATTCATAGAGGACAAAGCACAGTCGTATTGTTGATTAATTTTCTCAGTTTCAAACTAATATAGCAGGTCCAACTTCACCAGACAACTGACAAGTTATGGGCTAGCTTAGTTTTACTTTCGAATTCACGCGTTACAGTGACGACGGAAACTTGACAGAACTTTAATGCAAAAGAACATCATTCCAAATTTATCATTTTATTTCACATTTTATTAGGATAATATCATTCATTTGAAAAATAATAATAAACAGTTATGATTTATTAATTGTACTGCTTAAATAATAAAATAGGATAATTTGCCAAAGAAGCAATCATAAGTCATAATTCTGCGGCATCTGCTAAATGTAAATGTAATTAATGTAACCTAATGTAATAATTCTTAAAATCAAAGATTATGATGGATTTCATGAGATGGATGGATTTGATGGATTTCAAAGACTGCTCTGATTATCCCAGATGTGAGGTGACAGATCAGTGACCCCAATTTACAATAGCCCACAGATCCCACACTCATAATAGCCTAATAGGCTGCTAACAACACATTGATTCATTAGTCAATAAATGTAGAAGTGTCTCTGTGTTTAAAATGTTGTCCTGTCGACGAGATCCTTGAGGTGGACTTCATTCCTGCAGGGACTCAGTTTCTTCTTAGCATGTTTGGAAGCCTCCGGGTAGACGTAAGACCATGAAGAGAGTGGAGCGATCCTTAATTTGGTGGTCTAAAAACGTATCTTTGTCTTCTAGTTGTTTATCTGTGTACAGCAGCCTCAGGGACGATGGATCATCCCCTATGGTAAGATTTAAGAAGCAAGGTTAAAACATTCGATCTGAATTATTATTAAATTATTAGAAAAAAGAAAAGTACATTCCTTTAGTCTCTTTTCTCCACAAATGCGTAAAATTAGGTTAAATAATAACTCTATTTTTAACGATTTGGGGTTCACCATCGGTTACAAACGTAAAAAAAAAATAAAACAGCTAACTTTTTAAGAAATGCATACTATGTAGGCTATTTAATCAGACTATGACTAAATGGATTAACATATTTTAGCATTTGATCTTACCTGCTTGCCCGGGCAATTTTTCTGCAACTTTCTTTTTGAACTGCTGTAAAATTGTCGTTGTGTTGAATATCTTCCTCTGATGTCGCAACATCGACCGTTCTTAGGCTATATAGCTACTGTAGCCTAGCTACTCATAAATATTATTCTGTAGGCTATATAGCTACTGTACTATAGCAAAGTTACTAATATTATTCTGTAGGCTATATATACTGTAGCCTTAGCTACATATTTGATAAAAATATAAATGGGTCATAAATATTATTCTGTAGGCTATATAGCTACTGTAGCCTATAGCTACATAAATATTATTCTGTAGGCTATAAAATAGCTATCTCCTTTAAGCTACTCATAAATATTATTCTGTAGGCTATATAGCTACTGTAGCCTAGCTACTCATAAATATTATTCTGTAGGCTATATAGCTACTGTAGCCTATAGCTACTCATAAATATTATTCTGTAGGCTATATAGCTACTGTAGCCTATAGCTACTCATAAATATTATTCTGTAGGCTATATAGCTACTGTAGCCTATAGCTACTCATAAATATTATTCTGTAGGCTATATAGCTACTGTAGCCTATAGCTACTCATAAATATTATTCTGTAGGCTATATAGCTACTGTAGCCTATAGCTACTCATAAATATTATTCTGTAGGCTATATAGCTACTGTAGCCTATAGCTACTCATAAATATTATTCTGTAGGCTATATAGCTACTGTAGCCTATAGCTACTCATAAATATTATTCTGTAGGCTATATAGCTACTGTAGCCTATAGCTACTCATAAATATTATTCTGTAGGCTATATAGCTATAGCCTATAGCTACTCATAAATATTATTCTGTAGGCTATATAGCTATAGCCTATAGCTACTCATAAATATTATTCTGTAGGCTATATAGCTATAGCCTATAGCTACTCATAAATATTATTCTGTAGGCTATATAGCTATAGCCTATAGCTACTCATAAATATTATTCTGTAGGCTATATAGCTACTGTAGCCTATAGCTACTCATACAAGCTGCAACATTTTGCTGCCTCTTTGGAAAGAGGAAACACAAACACTGGTAAAAGCTACTCATTTATTATCCACCTTAGCGTGACAGGTATAATCTCAACCCCTCAGCCGAGAAGACACGTGACAAACTGGAAAGAGAACAAAACAGTCAACATATAACCTAGTTTCATTTCTAAACTGGAGCAACAATGACGGAACAACAGCAGGAGGAAAAACGCTACGATCCCAACGACAAAACACTCAAGTTTGTAACGCGCCAGGATGACATAAGTATGTATATAGCCTTACATTTATGTAAACTCACGTTAGATAAAACCAAAAACAATTAAGTGCGCTTTGTCTAGGTAATTGCATACTGAGTACGCATATAAGATGAGTAACAAAAATTACTGAGTGCACTTTATCTAGGCTAACTGTTAGCTAAATCTCAAAGCGATCTAATAGCCTATTAAATACAGGCTAGCTACTTTTTAAGGCAATGTTTAGGCTACTTACTGAATATTTAGTTAAGCTACTTAATTTATTTATATTTTTTAATTAGCCTATAAACAGTAGGCAGTAGGCTAATTAAATGTATTCTACAATATTTTGTCACATGACCTCATTATGTTATTTAATTCGGGCAGTGGCATCCAGTCATCATTTTAAGGTCTGTTTGGTAACACTTTACTTGAAGGGGTGTGCATAAGACTGACATGACACCTTCATAATCATGAATATGAAGGAGGTTTTATGCATGTTTGTGATAACTGTCATTAAGTGTCATTCGCTGTTATGTCATTTTTAATGCAAAGATGACATTTGTGAAAAATAAATATGAAATAATGAGTCGATATGTTAAAAAATGAGTGATATTGTTTTCAGTTCATTCATCACACTTGAAATGGTGAAGCCAAGTGTATTACACAAAGCAATGGCCAAACATTTTGGTAAACTGATTATCATGTGCATATAGAAACTTTGCCTTTTTTGAACTCTAGTGATTGTATGCTATGAGTGCTGAATTTCCATGTGATAATTTAAGCAGTGATCCATATGTGTCCATTACATGTTGCATTAAGTTAAAGGAATAATATCATTAAGTAGGGGAAAATATTTTTTCTTCAATCTTAAGACACCAGTTGACTAATATTGCCTACTTTCAGCTGGGGATGATGACCCTGAGACTCGTCGTGCTGAGATGACATGTGGCCATGCAGTGACTCCACAATCACTGACTGCATGGTGTCGTAGTCTGCTGGACCAGGTAATACATTTATTCAAACTAAAGAATCAGTTCTTGTTAACAGGCACATACAGTAAACTAAAAGTATGTCATATTCTCAGGGTCAGCACAAGTTCCTATGCCCTGCACTTAAAGAAGGCACACTGCAAAGATGCAATGCAGAATGGCCCTATGTGGAAGTGCGGAGGTTGGCTGTACTGACACAAAAGGAGCAGTGCCATTTTGAAGAGACGATGGCTGTCCTTGCTGCAGCTGAGTACTGCGAACACAAAACAGTGAGTTACTGGCATAAATCACAACATATATCCAAGAACAATTGTATTCTTGAATAGATTCATTAAAGTTGGCACTGAACTGTTCTTTAACTTTATCATTAGTGTCCTGGATGTCAGACATTCGTCGAGAGGGCCGACATTACCAATCTCTGTGTCATGTGCACAATCTGCACGGCTGAGAAGGGTCGGATATTTCATTTCTGCTGGCAGTGTATGAGAGAGTGGAAAGGCCCAGGCCCTCGATCTGACCGCTGTGACAATCCCGACTGCACCAATCCAGATATTGAAAAGTTGGCAAAATGTCGTTATATAACGCTACCTGAAGTCAGAAATGTGAGCTGTCCCTCAATGCGAGCTTGCCCCACTTGTGGCAACCTTGTGGAGCATGACACAACAGGGTGTAAGAATGTCATATGTAATCGCTGCAGGGTAGAATTCTGCTTTGTTTGCCTGAAAGTCACTCAAGTATGCTTACAAACAAGCAGCTACTTCATTGGCTGTTCAGATGGGGTCGCGCCACGGCAGACTTCCATTCCTTCCTGGAACAGAAATTGAAAACCATTGAAGAAGCCAACAAAATTATGTAAACGTGACATGATAAAATGTGAAAAAAATGTGTAGCTTGAATGCAATGTAAATTGCTTTGGATTAAAGCGTGTGCCAAATGCATAAATGCCATGTAGTAAACTATATTGAAATGTTTATTCCTTTTGTGATTCTATATAAAAATCATCTACAGTATATAAGGTGAAGGCTTTCTGTCCATTATTCTTATATTGACTGTTTTATTTCAATAGAATGGCATGTTCTTCACAATTTAACTATTTGTTTGCTCATGCAGAGGCATAAATGAAAGTGAATTTGATGTTTTCATATTTTAGAATGGTAGCATGGCCTCTTAAATTTTCTTCTGCCTTTCCATGTGTCATAAATTGCTCTAATATACAACAATAAAATAAATTAGCTGAGAAATATTGTGCCGTGGTATATTTAATCAGTACCAAAAACAAAAGTAGGAGAAAATTATAAAGAACTGTTGCTTCCCGAGTATGTAAGGTAAACAAACAAAAAACTGGAAGACATTTCTCAGTTCAAGTATAGCAATGTGGCAAAGATCAAATTTGAAATGGAATTTCCCTTAAAGTCTTTAAGGTCTCTGCAAATGTAAAGTGAAAGTCAGTACAGATTAGGTATGATGCCAAATGTAACTTTATGACAGATGTGATGATAGGCAGGCTTAATAAATAAAGGGAGTAGAGCTGTCACTTTTGGTTTCTGTTACACTGAAACCAAAATCTTTGCTGTTCATCTGAGAACTGTGACATTGGAAGAGGAAGACATTCCTTTATTATTCTCCAGAATTTTCCTGTTAACAAGTGGCTCAAATGTTAAGACAGCTAAACAATTTTTGACAAATGTTAAAGGGATTTTCCCTTAAAGCCCAAAACTTGTATGCAAATGTGAACAGATCAGATGCGGTTTCAACAAAACTTAATTAAAAATATGAAGCAGTTGCAAAAGTTGAAATATAAATCCTGATAAAAACAGGTCTTTCTGCTGTGCATGGTAATCTAATAACAATGTGTTTTGCTTATAGTTCATTTCATACTGAAATCTTCAATCACAGAGGCATTCTTAACCTCTTCTTTTTTAAGAAATCACATTATAACTGCTAGCCAACAGCAGTACTTCATTTGAGAAAAGAGTGCATGGACATACTGTACTAGGACTATCAAGTACAGACTAATAAAGAAAGAATAACGATGCCCTCTAGTGTGCAAGTAACCCTTAAAAGTTTGTTGTCAGCTACATATTAAGCATCTAAGCTGTCACAGTAAAACAAAACTTACATTAAAGGTTTGCAAACATTCAAGGAACATATATATCTTTATATTCCTACCATGATTGTGGGCAGAGAAGAAATCGCATGAAAGCAATAGTTGACCCCAAAATTAAATCTCATTTACTTATCCTAACATGGTTGATGGGAACCAGGGCTGTTTAAAAAAACAAACAAAAAAAACACTAACATACAATTGCAGCCTGTAACACGTGTACACTCTTTCGAAGGACTCTCTTCAGAAGCAAATCTCATGTATGCTTCTGCAAATTCAAATTGATGTTCAAACCTGGTTCAAACAACCTAGATGTGTGTAAAAAATGACTTCCGTGTACATTTTAAAATAATTATTGGTGAAAGATTCTGCACTCCAAAATTGGTTAACACTTCTAATGATGTAGTCTTAATTTGTTCACCTGAGTATCCCCAAATATGGTGCACAGCTTGAGATATTAGCTCATTTGTACCCTCCTACAGACCTTTCGGTTTCCTTCTTTGTAATCACCCCTTTTTGAAATCACAGCTTTCTTTAATACTAGTGAAACCGACCTCAAAAACTAAGACATCCTCATAAGACTTTTCCTGTAATTATTCAGAAAATTATGTTTTTTGTTATAGAGTAGACATTACTTAAAGATGCACATAAAGAGACATGTCTGACTATGTTACCTTTATTTAGCATGAGCCAATGCATTTCATTCTAAACAAGAAAAATTAATAAAACTTTACAACAAAACAATTGGACCCATCTGTTAACAAAAAAAAAGAAAGAAAAACTCTTAACAGGGGCTATTCAGAAGCAGAACTATGACTGGGCGTTGTCTGTGTTGAGCAGCCACCCTGCTTCTGAGGCTTGAGCTTCTTGTAGTATTTCTGGAGGAGAGAAAGAGGAGAAATGTTAACTGCATAAATAGACGTGTTCAGTCTTCAATAAGAACAGTACTTTAATTTAATTAAATACCACCTGTATTTTAAATCAGTAAGAAATTAAAGTGCAGTTAACATTCAGAATTAACTAGTACCTCCATGTTCTGGTAATGCTTTAGGCTACAACAGTGACTTCTCTTAGCAGTTTCCTCATTGCCATAGAATAGAGAGCAGAGTCTGCAGAAGAAACCCGTCTTGGGCACCACAAAGTCAACCCCTATGAAACATGAAAAAAAAAATGTAATTTTTTTTTTTAATTAACTTTGCTTGGTGGTAATGTTGTGATAATGCATTTGATTCCAGTCATTGTTCACAGCATTATCAAACAAATACTTTTTATATAAAACCAATAGGTTGGCGCTGATGGTAGCATCATTTCTAGTGGATCTCTTACCAATGGGATTGTCTGGGTTAAATGGGGGCAAGGTGAAGTCTTCAATCACAGGGGAATGAGAGCGGGCCTTCTTAGCCTCTGGTTCCTGTGTCGGCTCCGTCTCCCGCCGTTGCTTGGACTCTTCTGCAAATGAAAATGGAAGAAAGGAATAGGTAAGAACAATGGTAAAAAGAAACACTAAATAACGGTCAATGAGATTAAATACCTTTGATTGAGGATTTTTTGTCAGAGACTGGTGTGTCAACAGCATCACTTTCTGACTTTGCAGAGTTGTCGTCATCTTTAGCTCTCGTCCTGTCCTCTTCCGGCCCTGAAGAGACCTCTGCAGTCGATGATTCTGGAACCTTCACGGTTTCAGCCTTTTGCAGTTCTGGCTTGACATCGAGATCCATGGATTCAACAGCTGCAGGAGGACTCTCGGATACGGAAGCAGCTGCCTCTGGTTCACACTCCACATTTGTCTCGGGTTCCTCTTCTTCTTCAGCAATCTTTGTTGCTCCTCTTTTACCTCTTGTGGATCTCCTCACTACAAAGAGCAAAAGGACACAACCTGCTTGCCACTTTGCACTTAGAAATACATCTAGTCAGAGGGTTTAATGAGAAAGAAACTGCTTTCTCTCTTTTACTCACCAGGGGCCTGGCGAGTTCTCTTTTTGGCCCTTGTAGCTCTCTTTTTAACTTGCTTCTCCTCGTTGACATCTTCGCTGGGTGGTTGTTCCTCTTCCTCCTCCCCTACTTCGTCCACAGTTACAAAGTTCATCTTGCGCAGCTCTTCAAGGTCACAGGGATCCTCTTCTTGGCTTGGTGATTTCACAGGCTCTTCTGGTATGATTGGTGTTGTGGTGCTTGGGGTGGTTGGCTTGTCTTCACTATGCTCCACTTCCTCATTCTCCTCATCATCACCCTTAGCCTCATCCAGGGTTACAAGAGTCTGGAAAGACAAAGAAGAGGTCATGCCAACTTACAAGAACTAAACCAAACCAAGGTAGCCTTAATGATCGTTTTAACAGAAAAAAAAAAAACTGACCTCAGGATTGAATGATTCAAACTCCTCCTCTTCATCAACAATCTCATCCAATGTAACTAGTCCTTGAAGTTCTTTGTCCAACTGATATTCTTCACCCCCCGTTTCATCATCTCCAACCTCATCAACCGTTTCAAGTGTCTCAGGCACTTCATCAGCCTTCAAATGCTGTTCCTCATTTGTTTCATCGAGAAAATCTTCCTCACCCTCACTGACCTCATCAAGAGTGACCATTGCATCGTGGGATGGAATTTCCGAGATCACAGTTGCCTCATTATTGTCCATCACTGGGGCAGAGGTTTCAGGCTCCTCGGGATGAACATCTTCTGATTTCTCGAAGGTTTCTGCAGAAGTTGGTGTGCAGAGTTCCTTCTGTGAAATAGAGGAAGAAACTGACTGGCTTGGCTCTAATTCATCCAAGGTCCCAATGTTAGGGTCTTTTTTCATGGTTAGTAGGGTCTCAACATTGTTGTCCATCTCTGCCGAAGCAGTTCCTGCTACAGTACAAGGCTCTGTTGTCTCGTTCTCATTGGCAGTTTCCATCCTATCTGTTCCCAGTGGTTTATCAGCACGCTCTTCCTGAGACTCTTGCTCTTCTGGCTTTGGAGATGCAACAACTTCTGCAGCTGGTGTGGTTTCTTCAATATTGGCTTCTGTTTTATCTGCGCATTCAATAACTTCAGGTTTTCCTATCTCAGAAGCAACAATCTTGTCAGTTTGTTTTGTTTGATCAGCTGGATCTGACTCTGCAATAGGAGAGACTATGGAGTGGGAATCGGGTTTATCCTCGATCTTCTCATCCTTGACTGAAGACTCATTTGAGACCACAGTGTCCTCTGCGTCATCCCCTACTTCATCAACGGTCACAAACTCATCAATGTTAAATGGAAAAGGTTCCTCATCATTTTCCTGGAAAGCACGAATTCTTAATCAGCAATGCCTATCTTCAGTTATTAGACTGCAGACATGTTAAATTTTGACACTTACCTTTTCAGCTGTCCTTGTTTTTGAGTAACTCCTCGAAGGCTGTGAGTTTTTGCTATGACTCTATAAACAAGCAAATAAATCAAGCAGAAAGATACAAATTTCAGAGTGATTAATAAAAGCAGAAACATCAAGGTATCATTTGAAACATCTTAGGTATACAATAGCTATTAGGGGTGTAATGGTTCTCAAAATTCACGGTTCGGTTCGATACAGTGGTGTTACGGTTCGGTACGTTTTCGATACAGCAAAAAGAAAGAAATGCCAGGGAAATTTCCTTGATTTTTACAAATTCTTTATTTAGTAAAACAATTGTTTTACTTTGAACAATGATGGAGCTATAGTGGACCCATCTTCTGGGGTGTCTTCTTAGCGTCATATAAAACAAAAATAACTGGTTTGAAGTATTCCAGCTGATGTAGCCTATTGTCATGTAGCAGATTAATCTTTTCCAATAAGTTTAAAGTGACTTAAATTTGCTTTTATGGGCAATTTTTTTACCATTATAAAGCCATTTTTTTCTAAAAGTGTGCATCACCTTTTGAGTCCGTTTTTTTATTTAATCAGTCAATAAGACATTTGGGCTGTTACCAAGCAAATTAAGTCTGTTAAGTATTAAGTAAGACAAAATTCATCTTTGCAATGCAGAGGAAACATAGAAGTTGCATCTGAATGGCATTTAGATGCTTTTACACACTGTTTCATGCAGCTCAGAGGGACATGGAGTGCTTTAACCTGCAGTTACAAATGCATAAATAATGTTTTGATTAAACATGGACAACTGATGTTTGAAATTAATTAAAAAAATGAAAAGATAATTTAAATGTGAATTTAAAACCGCCAGCAGGTGGCAGCAAGTCACTGTTAATAAGCGAGTCATTGCGATTGAACCGAATCATTTAAATGGTTGATTCATTCAGGAACGAAACACCGTCATGTTGCTCAGAGACTCAAAACAGTGCTGTGGCTGTGTTTGGATTTATTTTTGTTGGCGAAATTGAGCAAAAACAGGCAATATGCTGTCTAAAACATAAGTCTCTTAATTAACTTCTTGCTTATTGAACTGTGGTAAAAATCATTTGTAATCATGCTGATTTTTGGAGAAAAAAAAAGGCACTCTTCTGTGATATTGATTAACTATATGAAATTATGTAAATATATACATTTTCTACCCCCATATATTGAATTTTGTGATCATTGTAAATGCATTTTAATAGACTAAATCATGCAGTGAAAGAACGCACTCTAAATGCGCACTCGCACTTATCTAAGCTAATAGAATATGCAAATCGTTCGGTTTGTAATGCGTACCGAACCGAAAGCCTCGTACCGAACGGTTCAATACGAATACGTCTATCATTACAACCCTAATAGCTATATAAACTTGGTACACCTCACCCTGTGATCAACATCATGCCCCCTAAAACGCTTTGATGGAGGAGTGGACTCCCGCCTGCTCCTCCGGGAGGAGGAGGACCCACAGGATCTGGTAGTAGGGCCATCTTCTTCAGAATTACCCCTGCTCCTGTGCCTAGATGTTGGTTCTTTCTCTGGGGACGAGGTGTCCGTAGGCTTACTCTTTGACCCAGCGTTCTGAGACTTTCTCTCTTTCTCGGCCTGAATCTTTTTGCTCTCTGCTTGAGTGGTCTTCTTGGTTGCTTGAGCAGGCTTCTTTGAGCTTGACTGGCCTTTTGTGGGTTTTTTCTCTGCAGCTTTTTTCTCCATTTCTGCCCTCTGTTTGGCTGCTTCTTCAGCACGTTTTAGTGAAGACTGTAAGCGACACTGATGGACAGCTAATTCAAGGGCCTTCAAAATCTCCTGCGTAACCGGAGGAAAGTCCAGAGAACTGTCATCAATCTGGAAGGGCTCAAGCACCGTTTGAGGACTGTTTGAGGCACATGTAACTGTGACAGATGAATTACTGACTGTTTGATCAGAAGTGGAGGGTAGGTCAGAGTCAGATTCAACAGTTGCAGGGACATGCTCTTCAGCAGGTTCATTTTCATTACTAGACTGCGGATTTATGTCCATCTCTAAAGGTTCAGTTGGTTTTAAGTCATTCGTTTGGCCCTCGATTTCAATCTTGAGCTTGTGTGTTTCCAAAACATCTTTGACATCAGTGCTTTTGGAAAGTTCTTCTGGACTCTGGGTCTCCATGGCCTCTACTGCTGTTTCCTCACTGCTAACAGTTGAAGCAACAATTTCCATTTCTGACTTGGACTCATCATTATTGTCTTCTAACTTTGAATTGTCAATTTTGCCTTCTTCCACAGATGTAGGAACCAATTCTTTGGGAACATCTTCAGCCTGCAGGACATTCTTTTCGTTTTTCTTAAGCGATGTCCCTGTTTGATCAGTTGAGTCTATTGAAATGGAAGTTTCTGAGGAAGCCAATTCATTCTCTGCTTCTGCAGACTCCACTGAAACTGCAGGTTCTGAAGCGGAAACAGCCGATGCAACCTCAAGCTCTGTTTTTCCAGATTCTGAAGCAGGAATTGAGGATCCAACTTCAAGCTCTGCTTTCCCAGACTCCGCTGAAACGGCAGATTCTGAAGACGGAACAGAGGATTCAACTTCAAGCTCTTTGTTCTCAATCTTAGATTCAGTCGTGGGAACTGAGGATGCAGCTTCATGCGCTTTTATCGCAGATTCAGTTTCATTAACAGCTTGGGTATCCTTCTCTGCTTTATTCTCAGTAGTAGTCATTTCTGCATTAGCAGATGCATCAACTGTAATGTCTTTGGGAACTGCAGTAATTTTAGTTGCAGCGGTATCAGCATTCATCTTTTCATCACCAACACTTTCTTTCAAACTTACTTCACTATCGCTTATAACAATATTTTCATCTTCTTTAGCCGCAATAATAGCATTAGTTTTTGGAGCTTTGTCTTTTGTAACAGGTGGACCTGCAGTAGATGCAGAAGAAGCTCCTGCTGCAGTGACTACCTTTTGGGCTTTGACAGGATTATTTTTTTTTGTCGCTGCTGTTGTACCAGGTGGGTTTGCTCTAAGAAGATGAGAGAGAAAATTATTTTGACATTTCCAGAACTGTTTTTATAAAATAAAAGCAAAATATTTAATTTCACCCCCCCTTACCCTTTTGCTTCGGTCTTCTTTTTAAACTGTTAAATAAAATAACAACATGGTTAGTTGCATTTTTAATTAATTGCCTCTGTAAAAGAATTGAGGTGATGCCACACATGTAAATGGCAGACAATACCAGCTGAACTACCTTGACTGGTTTTGCTAGTTGGAAGCTAAGGGTACTGTTCTGGACCACACAATGAATCTTGAAGAAGCGAGTGAAGATAGTCCTAGCGGTAGTAGCATTCTCCATTTCAAAAATAATCTGAGATTAAAACAAAATAAAACAATATTGCAACAGTAAGATAAGATCTCACATTTCCCTTTAATAATAGAAAGCAGATAAAAAAAAAAAACTGGAAGATAGACAAAATATTAGTTTATAGTCACTACATTGTTTTTCCTGTTTCTCTGCAAAGATATTATGTGAGAAAAAAAAAGTCTCACTAATTTATCATTAATAAAAATAAGATTGTTTAATTAATATAGAAGTTGAATTTGAGGTGCTTACCCTGCCATTAAGAGGCAAAACTTTCTTGAAGGCACCATAGCGTTGAATTATGGTCTCTACTTCCTTGATTGCCCCAAGTGTTTTTGGCACATTGCCAACAATGAGAAGGCGTTCTGGCAATGTGACGATTTCCTGTGGTCAGGAGGGAAAGAAGAGAGTCTGAGACATGATACAGGTTATTTAATTTTAATTAATCTTTTTGGCATTTACTTACAGGTGATTTCTCCATGGCCATTAGCACTCTGAATACGGACTCCTTTGGGGCAGAAAAAGATAAAACATTCAGTAAACACTAACCAGAATTAATCAAGCGAGTATAAATGTACTTGAGACATAATGCTCTCTCTCTCTCTCTCTCTGATAGACAACAGAGAGAATTATTGCATATTGCATTTTTAAGTGAGAACACAGAATATTTAATAAATTTGGATTAAAATCAAAACATACATCATAAAATGTTTTATGGACATTTATATATATTTTTTCCTATGCATAATTTAGAGATGGAGTGCACACTCACAGTGTAATTCAGGTCGATAGGTTGCATCATCATCTTAACGGTTATCTCATTGTCTTGCACTTTAGCTGGTGTCTCAGAGTAGGCCTTCACCATTGCTTCAACTGCCTCTGTGTTGGGCATCTGCAGATAGGCCTAAAAAACCCATAAAAAAAATACTGTTAAAATATATAATACACTTTACTATAAAAAATTATATGCATATTAAAATAAATAAAAATAAAAATTATATAAAAAAAAAATTGGTATTACCTTTTGTTGAGTGATTGCCATGACAGGAGTTGCAATGAAGCCATATGGTTTAGCAAGGTTGGTGAGGTCATCCTCAGTAACCCCTTCCTCTGGAAGATTTGTAATCTCAACTATATTTTTTCTCCAGGGTATTTCCTGTAGTCAAAGAAAAATAATAGAAGTAGATGATTTAACAAAGTGAATGGTTTTTATATGTGAAAAAAAAAAAACAGTTTAGACAGAGAACACAAAATAACATACCTTCTTTACCAATTTCTTTGCAACTGCTGTTTCTGCCAAATTACACAAAAAAAATGTTATACAGATTGTCCTGCATGACCACAAGGAATTACAGATGAAGACGCAGTCACTTACCTGAACCCTTAGCAGGGGGTTTAGCTTTAGCTGTCTGAACAGTCTTTTTGGGGTCGCTCGGTTTTCCCTTGGTTACTTGAGCCGTCTTGTTGGGGACGCTCGGTTTTCCCTTGGTTACTTGAGCCGTCTTGTTGGGGACGCTCGGTTTTCCCTTGGTTACTTGAGCCGTCTTGTTGGGGACGCTCGGTTTTCCCTTGGTTACTTGAGCCATCTTGGAACCTGTCACCTCTTTTGCTTTTGCTTGCTGAGGTGCCTTAACTGGGTTTGCACCCTTTACTTTTGCTGATTGGGTTGGTTTTGTTGTTGTAGTCACCTCTTTTCTGTAATAAGACACAAATGCATTTACAGAACCTTTTGTAATAACAATTATAATTTGAAAACTTGAAAAATAAAAGTCAACAGTTATATCTACGTTCACTGTAAAACCACTGCATGCATGAGAACTTACTTCTTAACAGGTTTTTCGGTCTTAACAGATTTTCTCCCATCATCATCTCTTGCATCCTACAAAAATGCACAAATTGTATTTAATGTCAGGGGTTGGTATGGTTCATCTGTAAGTGGAATTGACAGAGTCAAACATACCTTCTCCATGCAGACTTTAATAACCTGCCCACAAATTGTCAGGTTCTTACAGTTGAGCAAAGCTTTGGCATCCTCCTCTCTCTCCATACACACTGAGGCCTGAAGAGAGTGCACACCACAAAAGTTTGCAACAGCTACAACAACTACATTTCAAATGCACATACTTGCATTACACTACCATTCAAAATTTTCTTTCAGAAAGAAGTTAATACTTTTAAGCAAGGATGCATTAAATTGATCAAAAACCAGTGGTTTTACAGCTGTTTTCAACTGTGGTTATAATAAGAAAAGTTTCTCGAGCACTAAATCAGCATATTACTATGATTTCTAAAGAATCATGTGACACTGAAAACTGGAGTAATGGCTACTGGAAACTAAGCTTTGCAGTCACAGGAATAAATCGCATTATAAAATATATTAAAATTAGTGCTGTCAAAGTTAACGCCTTAACGCACAAATTCATTTTAACGGCACTAATTTTTTTAACACGCGATTAACGCAGCGTGTATTTTCTGTTTGACCCGTGGTCCACGTGGAGATGCACAGTGTTGCCAAATTAGCAACATTGCAGACACCTTTAGCGACTTTTTTCCCTTCAAAAAAGCACCCAAACCTAGTTTCTGAGAATCGCCGGTACTGCCGCGCAAGCGCGAGGTCTTGGTCTCCCAGCACGCACACACCTCTCTCTCTCTCTCTCTGCGTCTGCTCAGTTTCTCTTCAGCGCGCGGCAGAGAGGAGCAGCGCTTTAATTCAGTTAAACACAGATATTATGTTGCTTCTCTAATTTTACATGCAAGTATAGCCGAAATCACAGCACAGCTATTGTCTTTATCTTATGTGTATTTGATTTCATTGCGATTATCATGATTTTTTGTGCAGATTAACATCTTGGAAGGGAAAGCTGGTTAACACAGATAGTTGCTTCTCAAAATACAGTATGTGGGCACAGAGAGGGAAACAAATGTAATAAATAATAAATGTACATTTTGCATTTTCAGAAGAAGCGCTGCCCTGTCGTGCAAAAATGTAAACAGGTTTGTGTAAGTAAATTGCTCAGTGCAAAGAAAAAGAAGTAATGGGAACCTGGTATTTCTTTTTTCATGTGTCTAATAGACATGAACAAGTTCTTTGAAAAACATCTATGACTTTGAAACAGGTCTACTCTTAATGCTATATGTTGACTATGGTTTCAATAATAATAAACATTAGGGGTGTAACGATACACGTATCGTGTATCGAACGATTCACGGGCAGTTCCAAATGGAAGTGATCATCCCTATCCCCTTGGAGTGGGGACTTTGGAGTGAACAGGGCACGTGCGTGTCTCTATTTAGTCGTTTGGAATGCACTTGGTGAAGGGAGCGATCTAATTTCCTCATTATCTTCAGCTGGGATGTTCCCGTGACAACGCAGCATGGTGTCAGTCAGCAGATTTGCTGATGGACACCAGCATACAAAAATATATACATTTTAAAAAGTTTTATATATATATTATTTTTTATATATTATATAGAATATTTTAAAAACTTTAAAAAATATAAAATGTATGTTTATTTGCAACAGTTATGATAACAAAAATAAAAAGACATTTGACATTTAAACAGCGAATCTGCTGACTGACACCGTGCTGCGTTGTCACGGGAACATCCCAGCTGAAGATAATGAGGAAATTAGATCGCTCCCTTCACCAAGTGCATTCCAAAAATAACGACACGCACGTGCCCTGTTCACTCCGTGAATCGTTCGATACACGATACGCGTATCGTTACACCCCTAATAAACATACATTTGCATAAAGCATCCATATTTGTCCATGCCCATGTTGATTGGAGTATAAAAAAATTGAAAAGTATTAATTTAAGGTACATTTAGAACAAATACAATTTGTGCGATTAATTAGTGTAATAATAATAATAATAAACATACATTTGCATAAAGCATCCATATTTGTCCATGCCCATGTTGATTGGAGTATAAAATTTTTTTAAAGTATTAATTTAAGGTACATTTAGAACAAATACAATTTGTGAGTTAACTCATGACAATCATGCGATTAATCGTGATTAAATTTGGTAATCGATTGACAGCCTAATTAAAATAGAGAATGGTTGTGTTAAATTGCAATAATATTTTAACTGTATTTTTGAGCAATTAAATGCAGCATTGAAAAAAAATCTTGCCAACCCCAAACTTTTGAATGGTACTGTGCATTTTTATAAACCAAGGATATACAAGTTATGTTTCAATGTTCTGAGCTAAATAAAAACGGTCACAAAAAAGTATTCAAATGAACTTTGTTGATATGAACTGGGCATTTGGTTAGACATATATAAATGACTAAGTCTGACACATAAAAATGTGAACTACAAAAAAGTGAAGGCCACATTTTACAGAGAGGTAGATTAGCAACTAATTAACTACCTGCATTGTGCTGTACAATGCAGATAGTTAATTCAAAGATTAATGCAAAATAAAACCACAAATGATAAACACATTATTTCTACCTCTTTAATTGCCTTGAGGAGGATGGCAGTATAAATCTTGCCAAAAGGCTCAATGGCATCATTCAGTTCTTTGTTTGTAGTCCCATGAGGAATTCCAATGAGCCTCAACAAACAGGATGTGCCAGGGGCTTCCTTGGGTCTTGGCTTCACATCATGCAGAAACAAAGATAGCAATTAGATTTTGTGCCTAATTATTAGTACAGATACACCTACATTTCTGCTACACATCTCTTTTTTCAAAAATGTTTTCTAATGACCCTGATAGAAATACGACAATACAATCGGCCTTAAATCTAAAGTCAGGGGTGCAAACTCGTCAGGAGTGAAAAAGGTGACAAACTAAACCCCCCAAGGGAAGTTAATTCACATAGCACATTACACATACAATGGCAAGTGAAACTGCTTTATAGGGAGAAAATGTTACACACTGCAAAAAATGCTTTTCTTACATTTTTTTCATCCTGTTTCCAGTCCAAATATCTAATTCTTAAATCAAATCTTTTTTTTTTTCAGAAAAAAATTAAGTCAAAACTCAAAATAATCTTGTTTCCGGTTTGAAATAAGATTTTTTTTTCTTACCCCATGTGCAGATTATTTTGCTTGTTTTAAGAAGCAAGAGAATAATTTTTCCTTGCCTAGAAAATGCTTCTTGATTTAAGAATTTTTAAATATATTTGGACTTGAAACAAGACAAAAACTCTAAGTAGGAAAGCATTTTTTGCAGTGCACCATTCAAGGATAAACACCTTTATATGATTAAAAGACGTTTGAGCGACAACTACGGTCTACAATCAACAAGGATTGTTGTTAAGATGTTACATGTACTTAGTCAGGGCAAATACACCACTGTAAATCTTCATTTCAGCACTCAAATTTTTGAAGCAGCTGACGGGCTAAACGCGAGGTGTTTCTCCGTCTAGCAACAGGCTGTTACAGGCTGACACTTAGCGCTGCCTCCACTTCAGCCGAGTGATACTAATATTACTGTACATTAAACGCTATGCTGTACTTGTAGGTCGAACAGTTCTCAAATCGACTTCATGTCAGAGTAATAGCTAGGGATGGGTATCATTTACATTTTAGCGATACAATACCGATATCGATACTGCTTATCGATACCGGTACTTATCGATACTGTCATCGATACTATTTGGTGCAAAAAGATATAGTGTGACATTTTTTTTGAAAATTTCAAGTTATTTTATTACTGCTGAACTTTAGCAACTGTATTAAAGTTCTTCAGTCAGGAGCAGGGAGTTATTTTTCTCTTTGTGTTTATTTTATTAACATCAAAGGAATAGTTAACCCATAAATTAAAATTGTCAATTTATTCACTCTCAAGTTGTTTTAAACCTGAATGAGTTTCTTTCTTCTGTTAAACATAAAACTAGGGGTGTTAATGTTAATGCGTTAACGCATGTGATTAATCTAAAAATTTTAACGCGTTAATATTTTTTTAACGCAAATTAATCGTTTGATAAGGTTTGACCCCAACTTCTTCCCGTCATCGTAGCGCGGAAGGTTATTTATCATTGTGTGATGAGGGTACAGCAAACCAATGTTGCCAGGGTAGCGGCACAAGTGGTCGTGGGCTATTTTGAAAATACAGTCGCGGGAAAAATTAGATACGTGGGTTGCGGTTTTTTGGGCTACTTTTATAATCTACCGTGGCTGCCCAAAGTGTATATGTAGACAAATAAAAATAGATCCTTTTACTAATGTGTATTATACTTGGAATGTATACCTGGCAACTTAAGAACGGAGAGGCGGTTGTAACATCCCAAACAACGTGAGTTTCAGCCAGAGCATACATGTTAAGACTTTTACACAGTAGAAATAAACATGACAACAGCCACTATAGATTATATAAGATAATAAACACACGATTACGATAGGATATGGTTTGTATGTGATTTTCTTTAGAAGAATGTATACATGAAATGCAAATTTTTGCAGCGATATAAAAGGCTATAAACAGCATATTTTAACAACAGTAAACGACCAAATTCCACATGTGATCGCAAAAGGAAGTTATTACAAACACTCGATGGTGGTTTGAAGGGAGTTCTGAGTAAAAGTGTACTATTAATCTCCTAAATTGTCTTATGAAGCATGATGCTAATATTAGCTCTAATGCACCTGCAGAACAGGTCCAATTCTTCTTCATAATGCATTTTGTCATAATACTTCACGTAAGGTCACAAGAAAATGTTTTGTTGTATTTATTTAGAAATACTTTTGATAATAGTTGGGTAAATGTTTACTGGGATTGAAGTGATGTGGCTTGGTAAACGTTTTATTGCCAGTATAAAGGCTGATAATGGCTGAATAAAAACATGAATAATGATAAAAGAATAATAAGGATTATGTCTCATACCTGGCGGAAGTGTGAAAGGTTATGTTTCCTTAAACTTTCTTTATTTCAACACATTTACAGGTAAATCCTAGTATTTTAAATTTGCGATTAATCATAATTAATCACAGTCCATGACTGTGATTAACGTGATTACATTTTTTAATCGATTGACAGCACTACATAAAACATATTTTGAAGAATGTATTAATTTTTATTCTTGTGCTGAACACAAAAGAAGCTATTTTGAAGAATACGGGTAACCAAACACTTACTGGTCCCCAGTGACTTCCATATATTTTTTTCTATCAAAGTCAGTGGGAACCAGCAACTGTTTGGTTACCCACATTCTTCAAAATATCTTTTGTGTTCAGTACAAGAATAAAAATTAATACAGGTTTGGTACAACATGACTGAGTAAATAATGACAGAATTAAAATTTTTGGGTGAACTATCCCTTTAATGAAAATCGGCAGCATGTTTAGTTCTGTCCCTTTAAGAGCTGCACGCACGCATCTGTTTCTCTCCCTCTCGACTTTCACTTTAGACATAACTAAGTGTGTTTATATGTAAACCTTGTGTGTTTTTGACAGTATTAGTGCAATCAGATGATAACTAAGATAACCAAGTAATCATGTGCTGCTTGACCGGCCTTTAGTGTACGCACGCTTCAGGTGTAAGCGCTCTGAATAAACGGATGTCAGAACAGCACGCAAATGAAATGTTTAACCGGCAAGGTAATAATGTACACGTTGTAATGCACATGCAAATAATGTACTTTTTGTGATTGCGAATAAGTGCAGTGTCTCATGCCTGTAACTCTACCGCTGAATCAACATTTGATGTGAATGTGTCTCACGAGTTGCAGTTGGAGGCGGGAGAGATAGTAAATACAGTGCATTGCTTGAGGTAGATGTGTTTTGTTAGTAAATGTTTCATTATATTACTGGTGTTGCCTCCGTTGTTCACTATTACACTACTGCATATTGCATCTGACACTGGTGTCACTTAGTTTTGTAACATGAGCCCACACTTTCGAACGTTTCACTCTTGCCGCCACTGAGTGCACGCAAACACACACCGCACACATGCGCATGGATATCACACACACGTCTAGCAAACGACAGCCACATAATTCAGTGAAGGAAGTAAAGTGTCAAGCAGTAGCTTCTAATTCGTCATTAACATTGAAGTATACGGAGATAAAACATGGCGTCCAACATGGCGGCACGCACAACAGACGCAGCGGCTTCTCTCTCTCCCGACAGAACGGTGTTTTTTGTCTTGTAAGTCGCAAAGTTTTTGTACATATTCGTCTCGTCTACCTGTCTTTAAGCGCGCATACAGTCATGAGTTTCTGCTCGATGTCGGCAGAACCACATTTTTAGAGTTAAACTCCGCACACGCCGAAGAGCTGCGGGACCTCGGTCTGCTCCGGAGGCCTACACCATCACCGACCCCCACTACCGCATCTCGCCCACAGCGGAGGCGCTACAAGCGGCGTGAGAGGAAGCAGAAGAGGGGTAAGCGCGGAGGTATCCGAGCTAGGCTAGCGGCTAACCCACACAAGCCAGCTATCCCCACCATCGTACTGGCGAACGTACGCTCTTTGGACAATAAACTGGACTACATCCGACTACTTCGCTCTACTCAGAGGACTGTAAGAGAATGTTGTTTTTGTGTTTACGGAAACATGGCTTAACAACAGCGTTCCGGACTGTGACATTCAGCTCGAGCAGCTAACATGCTATCGAGCAGACAGAGCTCTCGTCGAGGGAGGTAAGAGACGCGGCGGCGGGCTTTATGTTTACATCAATAATGTATGGTGCCGCGACGCTGTTGTGGTCTACAAACACTGCTCACCCCTGGTGGAGTTTATGATTATTAAGTGCCGGCCGTTCTATCTACCGAGGGAATATACAGCCATTCTGCTCGTTGCTGTATACATCCCTCCCAGCTCCAACAACATCAACAGGAGTGAGGCACTACATGATTTGTACCAGCACATCAGTGAGCAGCAGACAGCCCACCCAGATGCTTTTCTCATCTTGGCTGGAGACTTTAATCACGCAGACTTAAAGAGTGTGTTCCCAAAAATACACCAACATGTTGACTTCCCAACAAGGGGAAAAAATACGCTCGACTTTGTTTACACCACCCAGAGAGGAGCTTACAAGGCCCTCCCCCTCCCCCACCTCGGAGCCTCAGACCACATCACTGTCATGCTAATGCCTGCATACAGACCGCTCGTTAAAGTCATCAAACCAATACACAAACAGATACAAGTGTGGCCGGAAGGGTCGTCAGAGGCACTTCAAGACTGTTTCAACACCACTGACTGGAATATGTTTAAGCAGGCTGCCACATACAACAACACCACAGACCTCCAAGAGTACTCAGAGACTGTCACTGCCTACATCACCAAGTGTATTGATGATGTAACGGTCACAAAGACTATCACTGTCCGGGCCAACCAGAAGCCGTGGCTGACAGGGGAGGTCTACAGACTTCTGAAGGCTCAGAACGCTGCCTTTAGAGCTGGAGATGAGGAGGGCCTGAAGACAGCTAGGGCCAACCTATCCCGTGGCATCAGAGAGGCCAAGAGACAGTACTCCAGGAGGATAGCCCATCGTTTCAGCGACAGCAGAGACACTCGGAGCCTGTGGCAGGGGATTCAGACCATTACGGACTACAAGCCCCCACCACAGACCTGTGACAGCACCATCCCCCTGCTGAACGAGCTGAATGCCGCCTTTGCTCGCTTTGAGGCACAAAACAGCACCACTGCACAGAAGACTCCACCTCCTCCCGGCGACCAGGTGATGACTTTGTCCCCGGACAGCGTGAGGAGATCCCTCAGCAGGATCAATGCACGCAAAGCTCCGGGTCCTGACAACATTCCTGGGCATGTACTGAGAGACTGTGCAGTGGAACTCACTGATGTCTTCACAGACATTTTCAACATCTCACTAAGCCAGGCTGTTGTCCCCACATGCTTCAAAGCTACCACCATCATTCCAGTCCCGAAGAAGTCATCTCCATCCTGCTTCAATGACTACCGTCCAGTAGCACTCACTCCTATTCTCATGAAGTGCTTTGAACGGCTAGTCATGCAACACATCAAGTCTGTCCTCCCCCCCTCCCTGGACCCCTTCCAGTTTGCATACAGGTCCAATCGCTCGACCGATGATGCCATTGCCACTGCCCTCCACCCAGCCCTCACACACCTGGACAAAACGGACACATATGTCAGATTGCTGTTCATAGACTTCAGTTCAGCATTCAACACAATCATCTCTCAACAGCTCATTCATAAACTGGTCCAGCTGGGGCTCAATACGTCGCTGTGCAACTGGCTGTTGGACTTTCTCACCGGGAGACCTCAGGCAGTACGGGTCGGCAGTAACACATCCAGCACCATCACACTGAACACAGGGGCCCCCCCAAGGATGTGTGCTGAGCCCCCTCCTCTTCACTCTGCTGACCCACGACTGCACACCGTCACACAACTCCAACCTCTTCATTAAATTTGCGGATGACACGACTGTGGTGGGTCTCATCAGCAACAGAGATGAGACAAACTACAGGAGCGAAGTGAGCCGCCTGGCCGGGTGGTGCAGTGACAACAATCTCTCTCTGAATGTGGAGAAGACGAAGGAGAGTGCACTCTCTGCATGCTCCTCTGACCATCAATGGTACGACCGTGGAGTGAGTGAGCAGCACCAAGTTCCTGGGTGTACACATCACAGAGGACCTCTCCTGGACCAACAACACTGCAGCACTAGCCAAGAAAGCACAACAGCGTCTCTACTTCCTCCGCAAACTAAGAAGAGCCAGAGCCCCGGCCCCCATCATGTGCACCTTCTACAGAGGCACCATCGAGAGCATTCTGACTAGCTGCATCACTTTGTGGTATGGCGCCTGCAACGCGTCCTGCCGCAAGTCCCTTCAACGTATAGTGAGAGCAGCTGAGAAGATCGTTGGTGTCTCTCTCCCCTCCCTCCAGGACATCTACAGCACCCGTCTCACCCGCAAAGCCCTCTGCATTGCAGGTGATCCCACCCACCCGACACACAACTTCTTCAGTCTGCTACCATCAGGGAGGAGACTGCAGAGTCTCCAAGCCAGGACCAACAGACTGAAAGACAGCTTCATCCACCAGGCTGTCGGGAAGCTGAACTCCCTCCCGTCCTTGCCCCCCCTCCCCTCTCTTACCCCACGCACCACTGAACTCTGACCCCACACAAGACTGCTCTTTGTCACTTTAAATAGAATAGTCTTGATAAGCTCTTTGCACTACACCATTTATATTCTGCACTGTTTGTTTTTCTCACTGGTTTGCACTATCTACCATGTGCCTTATGCCACTTTATCCATTTTTTATATTATTATTATTTTTTTTTTTTTGTGTGTTTTATTTTTTTTCTACATGTTCTTATTTGTATATTTGTAATAGTTGCATTTTTGTGTATATATATATATATATATATATATATATATATATATATACATACATACATATATATATATATATACACACATACACAGGCGACATTAGGGGGGAGGGGGGGGGCAGTTTTAAAAGATCTGGCAAACTATCTAAAGTATTTTTGCAGCGTTGAGCAATGCAGCCAATCAAAGACAATATCTGTTGATTTCTTTAACGTTTCTGATTGGCCATTGCGTTGGAGTTTTCAGAATTCACTCACCGCTGAAAGAGCCGGAGTTTTGCACGCTCGTGAATCATCTCATGACTAAGTAAGTGCAGACGCGATGTAAATAAGAGATTTATTGTGTAGTTTAGAGAGCTTGATTATAACGGAACTGTGTGAGATCGCGATGAACTTTGATGACTGATTATTTTAGTGATAATAAAGGGAGCGCGCTTTGTGTGTTTTCTAGGCTATAATCCATTCAGAATTTGAATGAAACTTTCGTTTTTCAGACACGTACATGCTGCAAAGAGATCGGAACCTATCAACCAGTAATTTCATTTCCAGTAACGAACGGTAGAAAGTTCAGAAATGAATGGTATGCGATTTATGACAGAATAGTCCCACAACTGATCGTTTATTTTTTTCCTCACGCCTCTCACCACAATAAAGTGTCACCTCAAGTGACATGGGAAAAAGACACGGAAAACTTGTATGAACATCAGAAAAGCAGCGCGCACATTTCTGGTTAAAATAAAAGGCCATCAACTGACACTTAAAACGGGAAGCATCGCCATTCAAATCAGCAGCAAGAGTCAAAGCTCCACAGTTTAGTAAACGCAGGCAACCTCTTTAAGTTATGGCAGCGGCTATTTGCACTAAGTGTAAATAGCAATAGATTCTATTTACACCATGTTAAAATAGCAAGATTTTCTGCTATTTATACTACTTATTGCAAATAAAGAGCAATTATCTGCACCTCAGTATTGTAGTACATTATAAAACAATACGCAATAATAACGTATTGAGTGTAAATTATAGTTTTAATTCAAATTATTAAATGGATGCCACCTTATTGGGACAATAAAGCCCTCCCTACACCTACCCTAACCCGATACTTTATTTTCAACTTTTTGATACTTTATTTTATTTCCTTCATTTTTATTGAAAATATGCCTTTCATTTTTATTGAAAATAAATGCCTTTCTGATGCAATATGAGATGAAAAGGGAGAAAAAGCTCGGCAAAAGGCAGCCTGAAAAGGGAGAAAAAGCTCGGCAAAAGGCAGCCTCGAACGAGTCAAAATGCATGCGCCCTACCATCTACGCCACTGAAACTAATGTGTAACTATCGTCTGTTTTTAGTGTTGACTAACTCAATCACACATTAGTGGGTGGAGTTAGTGTAAATAGCCTTTGCCAACAAGATGGGCTATTTGCACTTAGTGTAAATAGACACTCCGTTAAGGGATTCTTCACTACGCTGTATTGACACAATGCGTTGCAATGTAGCGTATTGTTTGATGCATAGGCTACATCCAAAATATCTATATATACAGTGGGTACGGAAAGTATTCAGACCCCCTTAAATTTTTCACTCTTTGTTATATTGCAGCCATTTGCTAAAATCATTTAAGTTCATTTTTTTTCCTCAATGTACACACAGCACCCCATATTGACAGAAAAACACAGAATTGTTGACATTTTTGCAGATTTATTAAAAAAGAAAAACTGAAATATCACATGGTCCTAAATATTCAGACCCTTTGCTCAGTATTTAGTAGAAGCACCCTTTTGATTTAATACAGCCATGAGTCTTTTTGGGAAAGATGCAACAAGTTGATTTGGGGATCCTCTGCCATTCCTCCTTGCAGATCCTCTCCAGTTCTGTCAGGTTGGATGGTAAACGTTGGTGGACAGCCATTTTTAGGTCTCTCCAGAGATGCTCAATTGGGTTTAAGTCAGGGCTCTGGCTGGGCCATTCAAGAACAGTCACAGAGTTGTTGTGAAGCCACTCCTTCGTTATTTTAGCTGTGTGCTTAGGGTCATTGTCTTGTTGGAAGGTAAACCTTCGGCCCAGTCTGAGGTCCTGAGCACTCTGGAGAAGGTTTTCGTCCAGGATATCCCTGTACTTGGCCGCCACATTCATCTTTCCCTCGATTGCAACCAGTCGTCCTGTCCCTGCAGCTGAAAAACACCCCCGCAGCATGATGCTGCCACCACCATGCTTCACTGTTGGGACTGTATTGGACAGGTGATGAGCAGTGCCTGGTTTTCTCCACACATACCGCTTAGAATTAAGGCCAAAAAGTTCTATCTTGGTCTCATCAGACCAGAGAATCCTTCAGGTGTTTTTTAGCAAACTCCATGCGGGCTTTCATGTGTCTTGCACTGAGGAGAGGCTTCCGTCGGGCCACTCTGCCATAAAGCCCTGACTGGTGGAGGGCTGCAGTGATGGTTGACTTTCTACAACTTTCTCCCATCTCCCGAATGCATCTCTGGAGCTCAGCCACAGTGATCTTTGGGTTCTTCTTTACCTCTCTCACCAAGGCTCTTCTCTCCCGATAGCTCAGTTTGGCCGGACGGCCAGCTCTAGGAAGGGTTCTGGTCATCCCAAACGTCTTCCATTTAAGGATTATGGAGGCCACTGTGCTCTTAGGAACCTTAAGTGCAGCAGAATTTTTTTTGTAACAAGGCCAGATCTGTGCCTTGCCACAATTCTGTCTCTGAGCTCTTCAGGCAGTTCCTTTGACCTCATGATTCTCATTTGCTCTGACATGCACTGTGAGCTGTAAGGTCTTATATAGACAGGTGTGTGGCTTTCCTAATCAAGTCCAATCAGTATAATCAAACACAGCTGGACTCAAATGAAGGTGTAGAACCATCTCAAGGATGATCAGAAGAAATGGACCGCATGGACCGCACCCGAGTTAAATATATGAGTGTCACAGCAAAGGGTCTGAATACTTAGGACCATGTGATATTTCAGTTTTTCTTTTTTAATAAATCTGCAAAAATGTCAACAATTCTGTGTTTTTCTGTCAATATGGGGTGATGTGTGTACATTGAGGAAAAAAAAATGAACTTAAATGATTTTAGCAAATGGCTGCAATATAACAAAGAGTGAAAAATTTAAGGGGGTCTGAATACTTTCCGTACCCACTGTGTGTATGTATATATATATATATATATATATATATATATATATATTTTTTTTTTTTTGCTTTTTTTTTCTTGCCCCCCCTGACTTGAGAGTCAAATGTCACCCATGTATATGTATACATATATATATTTATATTTGATTTGTACATCTGTATTTTTGCGTTCTACTGTTAGTGTTATCTGTATGCACCAGGGAGTAAGAGAGTAACGCAATTTCAATTCTCTGTATGTATGTACGGTACATGTGGCAGAATTGACAATAAAGCTGACTTTGACTTTTGATAAAACAACGCAAGTATCAATAACAGTATTGTTTGTCCTGAAGCTTACCGGTAGTCCGGTATTGACCCAATTACATACTGGTCCAAAAAAAAATACCGGTTCTCGGTACCCATCCCTAGTAATAGCTAACTGACATGTGAGACAAATGTTAAGGTCGAGACTTAGGAGCATTTTTGCAAAGGGTAACGAACTAATGTAGCGATAACGTAACTTACAATCTTCATAGCTATCGCAACAGCAGCCTCATGCAAAACAAAACAAAAAAAAAAAAACAGCAGCCTCACGCGGTAATCACCATTTAAACTGGAACACCATAATTTACAGCCGATACAAATGCATTCCATCCGAAATATGGACAGTTGCCTGCGGCGTCTAAAAGCTAGGCTTCAGGAGTGAGATTGGTTGGATGAGGGAAACAACATTAAGGTAAGCCAATCAGAGGCAGAGTAGGGCGGGTTTATTCCTTTGCCAACAGGGAAAAAAAAAAAATGCTACAGGTGACGTGACACAGATGACTCGCAGATACGATGACGACGAATTCACGTGAATGACCTATTTCAAGGTGAAAACGGCGAATTTCGCCTAAAGGTGACAAGTTTGCACCCCTGTAAAGTAATGGAGGAACAAACAGCCTGTAACTGCAATATGAGGACGAACCTTTGGAGTGCTGGAGGACTTTGAGATGGAGGTTCTGCTTGCCTTGGAGTACTCAGCTCTCTTAGGAGAAGAAGGCCGTTTCCAACTACTGCTGCTACTGCTTCCCTTTGATGAGGAAGTAGTGGAACTATTTTTCTTCTTTGCTAGCTCTGCCAGCAGGGCTGGTGCCAAGGATTTCACCACAGCCTTCAAAGTACTACTGTCTGTGATTGAGGAAAGCTCAGCTGTGGGCAAGAAATGAACTTAATGCATTAGTACACCAAGTGATTTGAAGGCAAACTGTATATTACATAGCAAGAGCATTGCAATAAAAGGTCTTACTTGAAGACATGAGTTTCATGGCCAATCGTTCACTACTGCTGGATCTCTGCTGCCAGGAGGGGCTGCTCCGACGGGGGCTCGAACGGCGTACAGGAGAGCGCCTACTGTAAACTGGAGACCTTGACCGTTGAGATGGTGGACTACGGGACCGCTGTCTGTAAGGACTGACTCGAGACTTCCTATGGGGGGACCGGCTGTGACTTCTGGAACGCCGGTACCTTCTAGGGCTTCGGGAGCGAGAACGGGAGCGGGATCGCTTACGGCGGCTTGAGGAGTCATGGTGCCGCTTCGGACTGGGGGATCTGGAGTACGAGTGCGATCGGGTGTGCCGCTTTGAGCTGCTGTGTTCTGTTTTGGGCTCAGGTCTGTGGATGATTGACCATTTTCAAGTGAATTTAAAAGCCTTTTTAATATCTAGATAATTATTGTGAATTATAAGATGAATTTTATTTCTAGACCAAGATTGGATATGATAGGGATTTACCTTGAAATAGAGACAGCCTCAACATTCCAGTCAGGATATCTATAATAACAAAACAAGGACATGATTTTCGGTTAGCAGTTAAACACGAAATTCTCCAATGGAATTCTTGAGCAATAGAAGCCAATCATAAAAAAACACTCACTGTTTCCTAAGACGTCTACAACTCTCAATGTGAAGATTTGTATTCTGATGTTCAAGCCAGTTCTGTGAACAAAAAAATGCTTTAATTATCATTGTCTTTGCTTTAATTACCAATAGTGCTTTAAACAGTGCAAAAAAATTTTGAATATAGAGCTAAAAACTTTCAAAAGAGAAATACCAGAAGTCCAAATTTGTGACATGATAAAGCTTCTTAAATCCACTATAGTCTCATTAGAACAAAAAGTCCACGATTTTCATGACAAAACTTTTTCCCCCAACATGCAAAAGTCCAAGGCGTTGCTTCAGGTATTACGAAGATGGAGATCGCCATCTGCCTTTTGTCTTCTGCATTGTGGAAAGTCATCAGGTCTGCCCTCACAACAGGTACAGTATTTTTTTTTTTTTTCAGCCAGTCCAAAGTCTTACACTAGGTTTCAACAAAATGTTTTTTCATCGGGCTTCCCCAGGCTTCCAGAAAACTGGAACTGATAAAAATCCTTCTGAAACTGGAATTGGCTTGAAGTAGTCAAGATACATTTTTTTTTCCAGCCAGTTATTATCTACTCTATTCACATCAGTGTACTGGCTAATATTTTTTAACCCACAATATGGCAACTGAACAATTAATAAGCAATTGAAGTTAACAAACATAAAAAAATCATTACAGATTTATGACATTTTATTTAAGTTTAATACAGTTTTAGCTCAAAGTTCACCAACACATTTTAAATGAATGAAACAAGAAGTGAGAATCTTTACATACAACAACAACAAAAAAAATGCTTTCAAAAGAGGCACTACTGGGTAAGAAGATACTCACCTTAATCTGGATACATTCAATGTTACATAGAGAGCATGTATGAGGAAAGATTCTTGGCGTAGCTGCTGAGTAATCGTTCATCATGGTCGGAGTTGGAAGCCTCATGGCGGGCGCGCTGATTGGAGGAGGTGAAAGGAACGGGATCCAGTTGGCATTCGGACCTCTGGAGATATCGCCAGCGGTCATCAGAGGAAGAACACCAAGTTGAGGCAGTATCAGCGGAGGAGGTCGACTGGAAGGCTGCAGAATAGGCTGGGAAGCAGAGGGTCTCGCTGGAATCGTCTTAGTGGGTCTCGGATCTACTGGTGGAGGTTTCTGAAGCTTTGGAACTTGTACAGGGCCTGGAGCTGGCTGACGCGGCTGAGGATGCTTTGTGATGTCCATGCCTCTGAAGGGTGGTCCAGAGACCTCCCTCACAAACTTTGGTGACTCTTTAGGCAGGTGTTTACTTGCATAGCCATCCGGGCTCTCCTCAGGATAGTCAAATGTACTAGAATGTCCATAGTCAATAACTTTGCTGTATTCAGGTCTCGCATCAACGTCCCTCTTCACTTTACGCATTCGGATGTCTCGTAAAATGAACGGTAGGTTGTCGGGGGTCAGCTGATCATCTGGATAGTGGCTTAGAAGTTCTAGGTCCTCATTGGAGAGTCCAAAACTTGCTAGGATGCTGCTGGCACTTTCAGAGGTGTAGCGTGAAGGCCGCTGTTCTGGCGGAGGCTGGCTGTCCAAACCACTTGATCCTCCAACAAAACTTGCAGAAGGGAACAGCTGTGAAGAACTGGAAGGACGGTCCAAACTTGATGAGAAGAGCTTGCTTGGGGCTTGGTATATGGACCAGTTCATCTCATCAGATCGCGAAGTCCCTGAAAAGCCACTGCCAGAGGGAAGCACTTCATCCCTTGTATCCTCTCTCATGCGGGGATCTGCTTTTTTGGGTTGCTGGAGCATTTGAGTGAGAAGGCGAACTTCCGCACGGGCTCCCCGAAGGTTCCGGTCTATGGCGGCTTCGAAATCTGGGGAAATCTGTGACTGGCGTTGTCCCAGTGAGAAGCGCTGGTTGGCCATCAATCCCCCACGAGAACCGGATATGGAACCCAGGCCAAGACGGGCTGCCCCCAGCTCCATTCGAGGCTGTGACCCAAGACCATACTGGCCAGGCAGTCTCTGACCACTGGGGAACGGCCCTCCACGGGGATTATATAATGGATGCGACATGGTGACCTTGAGCAAGTTGTGCAAGGTCAAAGCAGGTGAAGCAATTACAGGCGGAGTGACGCTTGTGCCAGCAATTGCATTCAGCTGGTGCAGTGCCAACTGAGTCTTTATCTGTGCCAGCTGGAGGGAGACGGGGCCTAAAAGCGGCAGACTCCCAAAATGCCTCAATGCAACAGGGGGCACACAACTTTCCAAGAACAATGAAAAGCTGGAAAAATTAGGGGAAAAAACACAGATAGGGTTATTGGCTTGTTGTCTTCATGTCCTCTCACAGAAATGGCAAAAAGGATGTGACCATTTTCCCCTTCTGTCACACAATCTCAAATCTCCAGCTTCAAGGGATTTAAACAGGTTTCCATGTCTTCACTGAAGAAGAAAAACAGCAAGCAAAAAGGACAAGACAGACAAAGCAAAATAATATCACAGAGTATCTTCACTCAACTTTCATGCATGAGTTTTAGTAGGGTTCTTTTTTTCGCCTGAATGTGAACAGGGAGGGACAAACATGCCTCAAAGCAGGACAACATGATAGGCCAGACTGATCCTTTATAGATATTAGGCAACTGTACTTTATTAATAACCTGTCAGCAGTACTTTGACCTTTTACATTAATGCTGGTTTGATGTAATTTGAGTCTGGACTGTCAATATTGTCCATCCCTGTCAACAAAGATCACTAAGGTGACTCCTCTTCGTGAACAGTTCAATGAAAAAAATAAAGGGAAGAATCTACTTCTGTTAAAACAAACAAACAAAAAACTACAGAGCCGTTGCACTGAACATTTCTGAAATAAATCAAGAATTTATTACTAAGCAACCAGGCAGTGTTGCCAAGTCTAGGATTTTCCTGTGGAACTGGGCTACTTTTATACTCTTGCCATGGGTTGTTGTCTGGTGAACCCCCTGGAAGGAGAATTTGACCCACTGGAAAACAATTTCGATAGCCAATTTCCACTGGAACGCGATTGTGCTAGTTTTGAGTACCAAATGGGCTGGATCTGTTATGCAGAATTGGTAAACCTGCAACCAGAGCTGCTTTTTTCAACGGTCTCTACGATCTACTCTACGGGACACGCAATTTATTTTACTACCTTAGTTAATTGGCATTGTAGTCGGCATTAAAATGAAATTTCTGCTTTTTTTTCTAAATGCATATTATTTATCTTATTGCGAATGATTCACCCATGTATGCACTTGAGAGATGAATCTACTACATTTTGTTGAGATATTATAAAACCATTTTTTCTTGTTAAACATCAAAAGTAATATTCAGTAAATTAGTTCAATTTTGATTCCTTTGATATAACATTAATTCAAAACATGCATGTACAAAATTAAAACGCAGCATATCATAAATTAATAGAACGTATGCAAAATTGCATCAATCATCCATCTGAAACCTTAAACCACTGGATTTTGGATAGCACTTTCTGTCATTCCCCTGCGGGAAGTGTTTTAAAGGGAACATTTTTAACACAGAGTCAGTTTTTGCAAAAAGAAACTGACTCAGACGTGAGCCCGCCATCCAGCGACTGAAAACAAAATGTCCACTGAACAGTAACAGACCGCCTCACACAGCAGCCATTTCTGATAACAGGCCTAAACCTGTAGTGCATGTCAACCACTGGACACTAAACGGAGATACTCTTCCGGTCATTATGAAGAACGATACAGAAGCACAAGATGATGTTATAACCCAATCATCTGCTTCAGTTCCCCTCTTGACAAAATTAGAGCACATGTACTGCGAATGGAGGGCATATAACATGCAATATCGTGTAAACAACTGCTAAAACACATTTGTCATGAGACTGAACAGCCGACCAATCGATGGTGAGGAATTACACCCAAACAATGATCTATAACGCTTCCATTACGAAACCGCAGTCATCGCTAGTTCGAGCGTCGATCATTTTAATGGAAGCGTTATAGTCTGGATGGGGTGATGTTTTTGTTGCCAGTGTGCTGCATACAAAGTTAAAAACAATGTATAATTGCATGAAACACGCAGTAAGAGTGATCTGATGGGCAGATCGGTCATGAAACAACCAGACTCATGCAGGCCTCTGGCTCTGCTGCTTCGCCCTCAGTGTATCGTTCACCCCGATCAGTCGACGTCGCCATTTTATAGAGAAAAAATAATTTTATTCCACAAATAAATCACCACATTTACACTAGAAGGGTTCCCAACATAGATGAGATGCACTACAATAACATACCTCGTAATTTAATATGCAAAATCTTACTGTGGAAATCCGACGAGGAAAACACTCCGCTTTCTGGGGACGTTCGGCTTGCGTCCCAGACGCGATCAAATGATCGAAGAGTTGAGCCACGAATCAGGAAAACCAATCAAACCCGAACCCTTGCGACACGGAAGTTCGGAACACTTCCAATCCTTAAGTTATTATTCAGTAAACTATTAACTAATTATTCAGTAGACTAATTATTTCACGAGACGGGTGCACTTTTTGCACAGTAGTTAATAAGAGACAGGTTTTACGCCGTTTCTGTAAACAGTACAGAGGGGGTCGTTTTCCTTTAAGGATAGCCAGGAGATGGCAGTGTTTTCATTTTTGAGACTAGTCTGACTCTTTTTCAGTCAGGCAAAGACTAGCCCTGCGTCCCAATGTTCATACTATCCATCCTAAATTCTATGTGATAGTAGTAATTTTCAATACTATTTAGGGCAGATAGGGTGGATAGTATGCACATTGGGACGCAGGGCTGGTTAAAACATCATCCCTGCGTCCTAATGTGCAAACTATCCACCCTATCTGCCCTAAATAGTATTGAAAATTACTACTATCACATAGAATTTAGGATGGATAGTATGCACATTGGGACGCAGGCTATGACTAAACATTGTGGGCCTACAAACATTTCACTTCCCACACAATACAATGAAGCTTTATATTTATGTATTTAGCTCATTATATGTTGTCCTAAGTAATGTTGCATGACTGATTACGTTATTGTTCACCTTGAGTATAACAAAGCAGCTGTAAGTACTTTAATATCTGTACTTGATTGCTATATTTAGGCTTAGTTTTGTGGAATTTGTACTTTGCTAGAGAACTATTACATTTCCATTGTAAAATCATACTTCTGGCTCCTTATAAACACTTTTGTGAACTTGAATGAAACATAGTAACTTAGGCTATTTGATTGAATGAAACAAACCCACTGTCTCTTAATTCCAAAAATCTGTTTGTTTCAAAAATACTTTGACTAACGTCTGAGTAATATTTTTACATACTCAAATTATTTAAGTACAAGTTCGCTTTAAGAAAAGCCAGTCATAAACAGATGCAGAAGTTCAGAATTGCTGCATGTTGATGTTCTTGACGTCTAATCCTCCGCACAAGATCAGAGATGTTGGCAAACTAATGTCTCTCTCAAATTTCTGCAGCTAGAAAACCTTCTTTTACACATCAACTGTCTCACCACAGTTTTTAAAAGAACAAGTAATTAGATTTCTATTCTTAAGTGTATTTGTTTGATTGTTAATTAGACTATTTGAGGACATTTAGTATTATATCACTGATGCATTACCATAATAATTTGCAAGAAACATTGCATTGACTACATTGTTGATTTTCAGCTTTAACTAATTCATCAACCTTTAGAAAGAGTTTGGTTTGGGAAGCTGGTAATGTCATCACTGAAAGAGTAATTAGAGATCTGTTATTCTGCTTAGGTGGAATTTATGCCAAGTGTTCTGGCTGTGTATCAAAACTGGCAAGCAACTTTTTTTAACCCTGATGACATCATATAACATATTATTTTGGCCATTGCCAAACATTTAGCTATAAATAAATATGAATAAACAATGCTTCCTTTTCCTGTCTGCGAATATTTCCAGCTCAGCTTCTATTAGATGCTTTTTTCATGTGTAATGTTAAAATATACAAGCTCACAATGTCTTACTTGAGCAATAGACTAAATCTTATTTTATAGTTTAATAGAAAGCCATTAGCTTCAATGGAACATGGCTGCTTATCAAATCAGGTACATTTTATTTAGTTTTTTCAGTTCTGTAAGGAAACACCCTGATCCCTCTTTAGCCATCATTTCAGATGAATCTATAAGTAGTCCAGAGTAGCATGCTGTCATTTTGTGAGAGAGTGAACCTGCTTTTCATACATGTCACATTTTCCTTGCTGATATACTGTATAAACTATTATTCAAAAGTTTGAGGTCAGTAAGATTTTTAAAATTATTATTCAACAAGCCAAGGACACAATAAACTGATCAAAATTGACAGTAAATACTTTTACATTGTTACAGAAATCTAGATCTATTTAAAATAAATTCTGTAAAGAAAAAAAAATATGTATGACGGTTTCCACAAAAAACATTAAGCAGAACAACTGTTTTGAATATTGATAATAGTATGAAATGTTACTTGAGTACAAAATCAGCATATTAAAATGATTTCTGCAGAATCATGTGCATCATTACTACCATCATAGGAATAAACGACATTTTTAAATATTTTAAAAGTACAGTTACATAAATTGCAATAATATTTCACAACATTACTGTTTTTATTGCATTTTTGATCAAACAAGTGCTGCTGTGCTGAGCATAAGAGACTTCTTTCAAAAATATATTTTTTAAATCTTGCCGTCCTTAAACTTTTGATTTCAACAGTAATGTAGGTTAGTAAGGCTACTCAGTTATGGCTTGCTCATTAAGCCATTTTTTTTAAGCATAAGCGAATCAAATTCTCTGTCTGTTGCATCAGTTTGGCAATCCCAAACTCACACCCTGAATATTTACTGTGCTTGACCACATGCTAATCTACTGGGCAGAACTTGAGATCAGTTAACCAGGAGAACGAATCTGTGTTCTGCTTCCCAGAAACATTAAAAGTGGATTGTAGAAGTGATTGATACCAATGTTTTCTGTGATCTATTTGGGCTTCTAATGCTTTTGGGAGACTCAGCACTAAACAGTTAATTGCAGTGAAAGGCACAGAAGAGGATATTACTGTGCTTCCAATCTTAACACTCATCGAAGTTTTCATTTGCCCCTCTTTTCTTCTCCATATCTTTCTCACTGGCCCTGGTTTATGTCCAGGTCCAGCATAGTGACAGACCAAAATCATTCAAGCACCAGGGGCCAATTTCAATCAATAACAGTTTGGGCACAAAGAGAGAGAGAGAGCTGGCTGTATTGCAAACACTCAGACATGAGAGACAGAAAGAAAAAGAGACATGATGAAAGGTGTCATTTGGTGTCATTTGCACTTCAAGCAAGAGCATGAGAGTTAGATAAACTGTTCGCCCTTTTCATCCCGTCCCCTTCAAACAACTTTGCATGTACTGTAGCTATGTTGCAGCTGGCATGACACCATTTGTCCTTGTCTGGCAGGACAGATGATATGGACTGTGAGGGGTCCCGTTAACAGATAACTAATTAAATATAAGAAGAATAAATGCCCTCCAGGGGTTGGGGGAATACCTACCACTCAGCGCTACAGGACAGACTCTCCCAGGAGCCCTTCAGTTCTTAAAAGGTCACGATAACATGATGTCCTCATGGCAGATGGAGCTCAGGCTACAAGTATTTTCAGTTTGCATGTAACCGGCTGGGTCTTATTTTAGACGTCTAGGTTTACTGTGTCAGATCAAAGGATAATTTACATCACATATTGTGCATTCTGTTGTTTATTATATTAAAAATAGATTAGTTTATTATTTAAATAAAATAATTAGCTGCATGGCTGCATGTCTAAGAATATTTATGTTCATCATTTTGTTTGTATTTGTGTGTATGACACTGTGCACCATCTATATGTGACTACTGGCCATGTTTTATGGACAGGCCACCTGCAACAAATTCTGATATATGGTTATATTAATGTAAAATTAATGTTAATGTTTGGTTTGGTTGTTAGTATGAAAGAACATCCTCTCACAGCATGATTTCTTATGGATAACTGCTGGTTAGCTCAAATGAGCTGGTTAATGATTCCGTATTCAGTTCAAGTGGGCTTTGGTCTCGTCACCCCATCCGAAATGAGTTCTTTCAGCACCTTGACACCTTCTATTTCAGAGTACAGACACACACGGATAAACACTTACACACCCTCATGCAAACACAACCCCTTTAACCTTCTCCCACACCCGTGATTTCAGAATTGTGCTGGTGAGGCGTTTTGTGGTAACAGTGTCCTCAGATATGTTCACCATCTTTTCTGCTGTAACTGAAAACAGCTTGCTTCTCATTTCAGCTGTCCTCATCTAACTCGTTTTCTTCCAAAGAAACCTTGTTCCAGGTTCATGTGTTTGGTTAAACTACAATTTTTTGAGCTATGATGGTTTGTATAAAATCTCTCAAGAAAAAATACCTGTTTTTAATTTGAATGTAATATATTTAATATTTTATAGGTTAATCAGTTTTAACAGTAGTCAAAGTAATATAAAGTTGCTGTAAGTAGTAAGCAAGGCATAGTCCAATAGGTAAGCTGTGAACACCCTGTATTTGCACTTGAGGTTTGGGACTGACTGTGTTGACATGACACCCTTTAAATCAGCATAGCTTCTCTGATTTACCTTACACCGTGTTCAAGAGTTTCTGGCCAGTTAATGGAACTATCACTCGCTCTGTAATACTAAAAATGTTAAATCCACTGAAAATCTCGTATAACCATTTTTAAGCTTTGCAAACATTTTTTATGCCTGTACTATAAAACGACATGTGTAATTCTAGTTGTGGTATTGTTAGGGCCATAAGCTCTTAACATGCAATCACTGTAAATTATGCATGCCCATAAAACATCCAAAAACATATGTAACCTTTCTGAAGGAGGAGCCCATAAATCTTGTTAAGGGGCCCAGATATAGATATCCACTACTGCCCATCTACGGTCCTTATGGCATTAAAACTGAACCAAGGCCAAAAGCCAAGGTCATGCCAGCATGTGCTAAGAACATATTTGTGGATCCTACAGGATATAGCATATAGGTGTATATACTGTATTTAAATACAGTTTTAGTCTGATAAGATGTTACTTTTTTTCAAGCTGGTTGTTACAAGGTAATGCCACTCTCTCCACTGTGAAAGGTGAAAAGGAACCACATGAAACTTTCTAGTATTCAGTTTCTGATAACAACTAGTGCCTTGAGGCTATGATTAACACGTCTAATTCTGCCAATGAATCTTGCCAAGGTGTTCACAGTAGTCTGGTCAGACTTTCCTTCCCATATTTATCTTCAGTTTGACTTCATGTCAGCTGATTTTCCTTTTGGTATATTGATAAATTGAATAATTCGTACCTTCCAGAATACTAAGCCAATAGTTACCACACACACAGCTGGTCAAATGTTTGGAATAATTAAGAATTTATGAAGGATCATGTGACAATGAAGACTGGAGTAATAGCTGCAAAAACTATGCTTTGCCATCACAAGGGAAAAAAAAGTTATTTAAATTGTAAAATACTTCACAAAATTAAATTTACTGTATTCGTGATCAAATAAATACAGCCCTCCTGGGTAAACATTAAATACTTTTTTCAGCAACATTAAATATCTTATTCCAAACTATTTTAGACTGGTAGTGTACAATTGTTTTTTAATTGCTATTTTATTGGTTTTAAAATAGGTATTATACACTCTTAAAAATAAAGGTGCTTCAAAGGGTTCTTCAAGCGATGCCATAGAAGAACCATTTTTGGTTCCACAAAGAACCATTCAGTCAAAGGTTCTTTAAAGAACCATCTCTTGCTTACCTTTTTATAATCTGAAGAACCTTCTTTCGCCACAAAGAACCTTTTGTAAAACAGAAAGGTTCTTCAGATGTTAAAGGTTCTTTATGGAACAATTTAGACAAAAAGGTTCTTCTATGGCATCGTGAAGCACCTTTTTTTATAAGAGTGTAGTCATCTCGTTGAAGCAATCACTTTAAAGATGAACTTTAGCAGCAGGATGAAAACCAATGTTGCATCAAACCCTTATTTTTATGACTCTATGTGTAAATTAGTTGGATTTACTGCCTCATAAACCTCCAGTTTTAAAGGCTTACATTATTTTTGGACACCACAGAGGTGTCCAAAAAGTTTACTGTATGCGTGAGGTCCACAGATTTGGCCATTTAGTTCATTTTTATGCCATTTCGAAGTACATACATAGGATAGCAATTGTAAGAGGGAGAGGAGAGAGGAAAGAAACCATAATCTCCTGTGTCAACGTTCAATCAATGGCATAAGCCTGTGGCTGTGACTACTTCCAGAACAAACAAACCAGTGTCATAAATCTGTTTCAGACTGTGTTCAGACTTTCATCAAGCCATGGGATCATCATAGCTTTGTGTTCCAGGCCATATCACTGGACTCATTCAGATGACAGGGAAGCAACAGCAGATTGTCACCTTCTATATACTTCAGTCCATGTAATTGTTTTTGGAAGATTCCTTCGCTTGCATTTCATCAGAACTAAACTGATAGTCAGCTAGCAGGTGACTGATGAAGGTCATCATTCAGCATGGTTTAGCTCACCATCTTTTAAGTCATGGCCCTTTGCTGTGTGCTGAATTTACGAGTGCAATCATGCGTTGTGTGTAGCTGCTTTATTGAGTTTGCATTCAGCTGCTTGACATGACTGGCCCTTCAGCTCAAGGGTGTATTTGGAGCGAGCAGCACGTTGTGGTAGTGCAATCCAGACAGACAGCAGGAATACATTATGTTCTTTGCCTCATGTGCTTTGTGAATGTGTCATGATTATCTTTAAATTCAGAATTAGTTTGCTATCAAGATGAGTATAATGAAAATGCAGATTTTGATGATCATATGACACTGAGAATGATATGATCGATTAACGAGGTTAATAATGATATTTCTGCAATGATGATGAGGACAGTGACAAATAAAACAAATGATTTACAAATGAAAGTTGAGCTGTCATAGTGTGTTGTTGGGATGGAAATGGCATATCAGTCTGAGCGTAATGGAATTTACAAGAATACCACAGCGGACACATTGTGGGCTTCTCCAGACAGTCTCGCCACAGTCCCACACAACCATTATGTGCAAATGTCAATGTCAAACGCACAACTCACAGATTAGCAACAAGCTTTCCCACTGTGCTGTTTTCTCTAATTGTATTTTACAGTTACATGTTACAGTAATGCACTTACAATGAAAGTACACACAGGGCAAGGCCCCTAAAAAGTTTAAAAGTGGAAATATGAAGCTCGTATTTTTGTTAAAGCACTTACATGATTTAATAAGTAAAAATCATTATTGTTTATGTTGTAATGTAGTCTCCAGCCCCTCCCCATGGCCCTAAAGCAAGTAAAGAAGATGGATGGAAGGAAGTTGTCTAAGTTTTGAAGTAAGACCACTTTTGTAGGCGGTGAACATGTGGTTATGCATTTATGATATGATTGTGGATGGAGTCACACTCAATTAAACAGTCCTTATCATATAGTTCATGTAGTTATATTGCATATTTTCACTATAATGTCTCTTGCACAAAAAAAATAATGTTTGTCTTGTGGATGCCTATTTATTATCTATTACCTATAGTCCCTTCATTATATTTGTAAATGCTATTTATATAGTTAGTTATGTAATAATTGTATATATATTTATATGGTATGGCCTTGAATATTATTTGACAGATAATGCCAAAAACACAATGAAGTCAAAACTGAAAATGATTTTTTGGTAATTTAATCGTAACCTTGTTAGCCTTATTTGTTCATCTTTTAAAACATGTTGGTTTGCTAATCTACAGAGTATCAAAGTTAGTTTGTGTTAGAGCAATGCACTTATGGTCACTGCTTCAGACAGCAGAGGAAGATCCATTGTTAGGGTGAAGAATAAGGGAGGAGAAAGGGATGTGAATTGGAGAGAGAACAACGAAATCCTTTCATCCGCGGAATTAGTGGGTTACATCAACCAGTTCAGCTGGGGATGGAGGGGAACATACCAAAGCAACAATCAGTCCATAATCATGGTACTTTTTAAGTAGTCCTAATAGCAAATACTGCTTTAAATTAAATGTACAATCCCTAGATTGATTTGAAGATTAATGTTGGTTCTTGTTTTGTTTTGACTGTGTCTTTCATTCGGTTTAATGTGGGAGATCCTATATGTGTAATGTTATTTGAACCTGTGTTAATCTGGGCTCAGTGACAAGAGGAATGCGACATGAAGTAAGCAACAGTATCCTCTAGTCATGTGATTGAGAGAATAAATCTAGGCTCCAAATGTAAAGCTACGAAGCTCGCAAGAGCAAAGGGAGTTGTTTCTTAAATATGTCACCAAATTCATGTCAAAATAAAAAAAGGTAACAGTTTCTACTGTGTACTTCAGATATATTAAAATAATTGCCAGGTTGACTTTGGCATTATATTACAGACTTGTCTAAAGCTCATGTTGGGTTAAAAGGTTCAATACTGCATTTTATACATGATAATGCATTCCTTTGCATAGTAAACTGCAGACACAACAGGTGCTGGTCCCGACAGGCAGCGGAAAACCAACCACTTGAGCTTCTTGTTTTTCATGCTAGTTGTTCTAAGGGCCATTATAAATGAATACAACATGGATTATATAATTAGACTATTGCTATCAGGGGATACTGACTCACACGAAAGGAATGAAAGCAGGCATGACTTGACTATGATTATAGATGCCTTCACCAGCAAATTTGATTTGATGTGACATTGCCAAAAATCTTTTTAAAGACTTTGCAAATCATATTCAAATTAATGCTAATTAATTTGATAGAACTACACAGCAGAAAATCATATACTTTAATGAATACTTTTGCCTTGTTTATCGGTTAAAATCTGTAATAATTATTAAAACAAGATACATGTTATTGAGCAACACTGTAAAACATTAAGACTTATTTTCATAGACTGTATCTTGAACATTAGTACATTTTGTCCTATTGCATTGGGATTTTTTTTTTTTTACTTTTTATACTTACAAAAGCAAGTGAAAATTAAGACAAAATACACTCGAGATAAGAAAACAAGCCTCAATAATAATTTAAATACATTTATCTTGTTTTAAGCATTTTTAGAAGTAATGTTTTTTGCAGTGTTGGTAAATAATCACTGAACCCCATTTGAAAAGTTGTTCTTCCACCTTGTACTTCTGGAAAGCCAATTGATTCAATGTCAACATAAAGTTTCAACATAAAACAGGCACATGAGCAGGACACAAAACACAACAAATCTCACATCCAGACAGGTTAGTGAATTAAACAGTTTAAGAGGGGAGACAAACACAAATGACATTTCTAAATTGTCTTTGTTTCAGAGCCAGCGTTTCAAGCCACACATTTTCAGACACAAGTAACGCTTGAGCGCTGAATCTGGATCAGCTCCTACCCATGAAGAAATCACAACTGATTTAAAATCAGTTTAATAGACTGGCTTTAAAACACGTCTCCACTTACCTATTTGGGGTATTCGGTTGAGAGAAGAGAGCCAGGCTATTGGCCTGTTTGTTGACATTGTTACTTGTGATAGCATTTGTTGAGCCATCTTGGGAATTTAGTTTCTTATTGCTCTTTACCATGCTTCCGCCCCTAAAAAGCTGAATGGAGGGCAAATGTGCTCCTGTATCACTCACACCTGCTCTGGGCCCCAAAGAGACCTTAAAATCCACAAATAAACCGACGCCCAGGAATACAGAGTCTCAGATTCACAAAAAACTTTCAGAAGGACGAAAAAGTGTCTAGAAATCAACACATGATGGGATGCTGGTTGTTGTGGATAGTGTTACGATAACTGATTTGTTGCTGATCCGTACCTGGAGGTGCAAACAGGGTATTGTTTATGAGTTGCTACATAAAATGATTTGGTGAAGGGGCAATAAATAAGCGCTGAGAGTAACGGGTCACAAGGCAAAAACGTCCCAAAATAATGACAATATCCAGTGCTATGTAGATAGAGAATCTTCATTTGACATCCATTGTAGAAAATTTTCTTTCTTCAGCAAATGATTTGATAAATTCAAGCTGGCATTGCCTTGTTGACAAAAATGACACAGTTTCATATGTTGCAAATACTCCTATATAAAAAAGGAAAGTCTCAAAACAAAGAACTTCTCCATCCTAGATGTCTTCACTGACAGCTATTAAAGATCAGGCTGGGATTGCAAAGGGTGTCGTGGGATTTCTAGCCACACTGCTTCTGCCTCCCGGATCGGTCAGCTGGTGTAGCTGGGCCAAAGTGTCACATGCCGGACGTCTGTAGGGAGGGGAGAGAGAAAGAGAGAGAGAGAGAGATGGTATTTCCCTCTCTTCCTGCTTGGTAGCAAAGGGTAATTTAAAGAGACATTCCTTCCTTCTATATCCTATGCCCCCATTCCTCTCTCTCTCTTTTGTCTCTCTTGCTCTCATAGCTGACTGCTGACCCCATGTGTTGGCTCAATATCTTGCACATTTTCATTTTAATAGATATGTTAACAAGATTACTCTCATCTGAGTAATTTTTAACTACTTAATTAAAATATCCCACTGAGTAGCAGCACTCCATTTCTTTGCAAGGCCTCGAGATCACGTCACCTGTCCTTTGTATCGTCCAATATTTATGGTCAGGAATTATAGTCAGGGATTGTTAACCATTCAGAATTGAATTTAGAATGCCTTGTGAATTCCAGTTTAATCAAATTTGAATTGAGATAGCATTAGCAAACAAGATTTAGAATTGCAATTTGAATTTGAATTAAAAGGAAGTGGAATAAAATGTTGAATTACTTAGTGTGAAGCTTTTAAGTTTGATAGGCCTTATGGAGGGATGAGCTCGTCTTCCTCATTGTCAAATATAATAAATCATTGTATAAGTTTTGTGATTGTACAAGCCAGTTCCCTCATTTGGATTTATGCCCAGTCAACTGTGTTGAAGCCTCTATGAATTCTTTTAATCAGAGCCGGAATGCAAACTTATCCTCCACTCAAAGTCAGCTGTCACTGGAGGCTCAAGAGATGGAATATCCTAATAAGTGTGTCCTGTGTGAGAGGACAGGTTCAACTGTACCTCTGCTCCCTCCAACCACTGGCGGTAAATCCCTCCCTGCTGACTCAGATATCAATAACCACACTCTTACTGTGCAAAGAAGAAAATGCATGGCTGTAAATGTAGTTGACAGAACAACTAAAAGTGCTTATGTGAAACCCATTCTTTCATGTTCATTCCCTATTGAAACAATTACTACTGTAGGTCATGCTCTTTTTTAAATTTTATTTTTAATTTAAGTTTGGAAAACTAAAGTTTTTATACATATATTTAATATATTTTAAATGTGTATATTTGCCAAAAGTTTAGTTTGTGCATGCTATATGCATGCATATTGCTAGCTTGAAAACCAGCAGACATGAACTAAAAGATGGAGTCTTTAAATAACCTGCTTCATGATAAATGAGTTGGACTGCAGGTTAGATATAAGTTCAGGGTGAACAGTGTGTCCTAGCTACTTTTGTGATATATATATATATATATATATATATATATATATATATATATATATATATATATAATATATATATATTTAGATTTGGGCAAGCACCCAGCCCAAAATTGTGATGTGGCAGCCAAACTTATCAGCAACATCAAGTGCATAAAAAGCAGGAGGAACACCAGCGACCAAAGACGGAGTAAAGTTGCAGTCACTTTAACTATTGCTTGGCGAATTTTCATAAGCAAAGTCCAATCACACCATTAGGTATCAGTGTAATCAGGAGTTTCACAGGAGAGCAAAAGAAAAATCCCCATCAAGAGCTCACTCGTGTTCAAGCTGCTTGCTTTGAAAGCAACGTCTCTTTGCTATTGACAACAGACAACGGACCTTGTTTTGTGTGCAATATTTCACAAAAATGTCACTAATGTGATCGCAACTTAAGACAGTGTGGAAAAATGTCTTCAGCAGGTGCAGGAAAAACAGCAAAGCTCCTAAACTAAAAAAGCACATTAGACAGACAAGATACTACTGTATATTGATTCTTAACCCTGTAAACAAGCCTGCACTGGCCCTTTACGGGCCCACTTAGGGCTAGCCTAAAGGCCCCGATATACTTCAAACGAAATCGAAGAACGAACTGATATGACGTCATTTCGAACAAAATCAGGCCGAAACGATGTTCGTTTTGAGTTCGTTTCAGCAGTTCGGTACAGCTCACCAAAGCGAACTTTCTCGGGAGTTCGTTTTGGCTCCTAAACACCTTTGAGCTACCATTGGTCCGTGGCGATTACGCAATCGGTGAGTGTGTTCTGGAACTCCACCTTCTTTGACGCAATTTTTTTTCCCCAGTTCGTTTCTCATTCAACAAAGGTCAGGCAGGAGAACAACATCTCCAAGTCACTAGCAACATAAATACACTGTGTCGAATAGCTGAGCTGCCACAGATATATCTGCACCTGTACTATCACTCGCGGGGAGATTTTAAAGATTCAGAGAAAGCATTTAATTCTTAGAAAGAAATCACAACGAAGCTTGGTGTCGACGACCCGGAGTTATGCAAAAAGCGACGTAGAGAAACATCAGATGCAAGTTTTCCAAATCCATGAAAAGAATGAAACAAAAGAGTAAAGATATAAGGTAGCAAGTACCAAATACATGTGTTTCAAATAAATGTTACACCATACTGCTGCTGCTGCTGTTGTTCTTTCAATAAGCGAATTTAAAAGGTATACAATAAATGAAATGCCATAACATACAATAATAAACCTTTGTTTTTATCAAATTATGACAACACATAAAATATAAAAACATGTAATAATTTAACCAGTTTAATAAAAGACCTAGATACACCTTCATTGCATCGTTGTTGTGTTTAAGGGCGACACATGTTTACATTAATCTACACCCCGCCTCCAGCAGCACGGGGGTGTTGGAATGTTCGTAAACAGTATACCGTCGCTCAGTCTTTTCGAACTTCTTTTTGCCCCCAAACGAAGAACAAAAACGAACTTCGTTTGAAGTATATCGGGGCCTTAAGGGCCCCCAGCGGGCTGCCAGCGTGTGCCTGAGAATTTGCTCATTGGCAAAACATTGGCCCCTTAGCGCTGGCCCTGCACGGGCAGCCCTCACTTAGCCCCCAGGAAACACTCACGAGGCCCACACAGGGCCCGCAATATTAATCTACAAAAATACATCTATTTCACTTTAAATACTTTTAAGCTACTATAACTTAAGTCTTTGGGAAAAAACAGTTATTATACATCTGAAATGGATGCAGTCACCACATAACTAATGTCTGTATTGTCAAAAATGTACAGTAGTCAAAGGGATTTCAAATCAATGGATTTATTAAATACAATAAAATAGAAAATAAAAAACATTCAATTCAGGTTAATACAGCTATATATAGCCAAAAATGTACATACACAAAAGTACAAAAAACTAAAGAAAGCAAACAAAGCAATGTAAGATTGTAGGATTTCGTCTTGTGAAAGTTGATGTGTGCGAAAGTCTTATCTGTAGTACATTAATGTCTAAACACTGTCCATAGCTAAAGTTGGCTGATAGCAAATGAATAATCCAAACTCTTTTAATGAAAACACACCACAGCTCTCAAACACCAGACTCTTCCTAACCAGGAACAGTCAAAAATAGTCCAGACTATGGTCTGCAAAAAAACATCAGCAATGTACACTTTTAAATAAATAAAAAATAAAAAAATAAAAAACTCCTTTAGACTGGGCTTGAAATGCCACATTTCCCAACCAGGACACAGCATAATGTGTTCAGCAGGTGAGCCATGCTGGCTACTGCTGCTTGCTATTGCTAACTCCCTAAGGAAACCTAAAACACCCTAGCACCCCAGTGGTAAGGAAGAAAACTGCCCACAAAATTCTTGTTAACAGGCTCATGTCTGTTACACCTCAAATATGACTCATGAGACCCACTTTCCTGCAGAGTTTAGCTCCAACTTTGATCAAACTCACCCACCTGTGATTTTCTAATGATCCTGAAGTCATGCTCAGGTGTGCTTGATTAAGGTTAGAACTGAAATCTGCAGGAAAGTGGATCTTGTGAGCCAGATTTGAGGATTCCTGGCCTATATGAAACAACAGGTTCTGAAAAGGTCTTTTTTGGTTTGAGCTAAAGAATGGCCAGTCAATGTTTTTTGTATTCCCCTAGTTGCATTACAGGGCTGCCTACACAAAACCTGCATGGGCCCAAAGGATACAAAAGTTGCTCTGGGCCCGAACGGGCTGGCCCACACTGGGCCATCATGGGATTAATGTGGGCAGTCCACTAGTGTGGCCTGCTCACAGAGGGCCTGCAGTGAGCCCAAAGCTGCGGGCCTCGCCTGGGAATAGATATACAAATGTCCAAAGTTTGGGTGACACACTGGTGCGTGACAACACTGTTGACACCTAAAGTGTTTGCACTAAATATAACACATAATAATACACATAATAAAACTGCGGAAGGATAGGCTCTGAGAAGAGGCACTATTATTGTCACCTGTTAATGTCCTTGCCAAGTAGTGCCATCAGAGACAGGCTTAGCACCTTGTTCTAGGAAGGTTAGATTCAGGTTATGATAACCTTTCTGATATGATGGGATTAATTTATGTACTGACACACTATTACTGTGAGATACATAGCGAACAAAGAGGGCTAGAGGTAGTGTATAGAAAAGGTAAAAATTAGATGAAAACCATTGCATCATTGAGGTCATCTAATGTGGGTTCATAGTCAAATTCATTAGATATTGGTGATTTATCTCCTGTATTCAAACTGGAATATGAGAAACATTAGATCTTTGAGGGTTGTGACTGAGTAGTTCATAATACAGTATATGTTGTATAATTCATTAATTTATCAATATCTGATCAATTAATAACTTTTTACCAAAGCAGATTGTCTCGGTTTTTGTGTTTGTTCCATGTTGTTTTTTAATCTTATATGTTTGAGAAGTTTATATGTGTATCACTGTGATTTTTTTCATCTTAGTAGCTCCTACATTAATGTTTAAATGGTCTGTCTGCCCACAAAACAAGAACAAACATAAGTCACCCTTTAGGTATGTCAACAAAATCTTCCAAGGTTGTTGTGAAATGTAAATGTATGTCATTATACTACGCATCAGGATGGCTCTATACATTATACAAAGTCTATATGTTCACTGTTTGCATAGTTTCTTATGCAACAAAATTTTTGAAGTGGTTGGAGATTCCAGCTCACTTTGTATATTTATTTCTACAAAGGCATCTATCTATGCAACCATAGTAAAATCACCACCTGCAGAGCAAAAATGATGTTAAAATGAGAAAATGGAGATAATTTGGTTCAAGTTTTTATTGACTAAAATTTTCATATATGTAATTTACATTTGTCATACACAAATGCACTGAGAAAAATGGCTCTTGGAAAATAACAAATACATTTAGATAAGTTTATGCCTAAAACAAGTGGAAAAATAGATATTTCTATACACTTTAAACAAACATTTTGACTTGTCTGAATTCAACTTGTTTATGGATTTTTTTGTGCAGGAAATCAATAAATACACTGATTATATGTTTTTTGTTTGTTTGTTTGTTTGTTTGTTTGTTTTTTGCAGTCTGAGTTTAAGGAACTATATGAGTAATAGGAGGATGCCGGCTCAAGAAAAAAAAAAACACACACACAAACAAAACACTGTACATTTAACTGACATGTTGTTGTTGTTTTTATTTATTTATTTATTTATTTTGTTTGTTTGTTTCTGTCACAACAGAAGTACCAGAGGTACAGTACAAGGTGATGAATTCAACATCCCAAAAACATCCATTGCATTTGATTTGTATAGTGTTGGTTAAAAGGCGTTTTGAATCCATTTACATGTCTATAATTGATCCATTCATTTGAGTCACACCTTCTGCATACTGTATTTAAGCTAAACATTTTGTTACCTTCCACTATTGCTTGAAACTCAGATTTATCCTTGGGAATATGAAAAGATTCATCAAAATGTCAGTTGCTCTTTTTCAGAAAACAAATACGCTTTTTTATTTTACAAGTTATATAATAAAAGGGGATTTCAGCTACATCTGTTGAACTACAAAACTGTACTACTATATTAATAAAATATTATTCAGTTATTTAAAGAAGAAGTTTTTTTCTTTAGTCCTGTTTTACAGTATCTCACCTAGGGCACCAAGTAAACCAGGACCACCACTGGTTCTGGGCTTTGTGTACAGGTATGGAAAGAATGTAATGTTCAGTTTGTTTCATAAATATGAATTGTTTAGATATGTTAGATTGCACATATCATTTGTACAATGGCAGCATATTATACTTTGAGGAAATCTGTCATCTGTTCAGAGACAAAACTTTTGGTGCGCAACATGCAGGTGTCATACAATAAAATTATACATTGAAAGCCTATAAATCGCTTTGTTAGAACTTAATCCTTGTCTTTAAAGACAATTCATATAATTTTGATTCACTTTAAGTCCAATGACATTTAGAATAAGTTTAAAACATGAGTGATTAGTGTTAGGTTTGATTACATCAGTTCCTCTGAAACATCTAAACTGAATATAATTGGGCGCTCAGTTCCAGCAGCATTTGAATATGATCATTTCAGGCATAAAACTATATCAGATCTCATAGGTGCTTCAGAAACATTGTTGACCAGGTTGACACAAACCTTTTCAGTGTGAGGAACGCAAGATATATCATCTCAAGGTTTCTGTAAAAACGCGACCAGGTTAGTGGGCCACTTTTGATGTGTTATTTTACCTCGTTTACACCATGTCATCCATGTGAAGTTGAAAAGCAATTCATCATATTATTATTATTATTATTGTGAGCCCTGCTTTTCAATCTATTGCTTTTATCTTAAAAATGTTTAATTTTCAAAATTGGAAATAATTTTTTAAGCATCATTCCTCTTTATTTTTTAGACTTCAGCAAAAGCAATTTGGATGAAAACATGAACACAACTATCTCTGTCAACCGAACGTTCTGCATTTATGAATGTTTTGACTCTTACCCAGGGATTGTCATAGCACTGAGCTCTTTACTTCTAGATTTAATTTTCTTTTTGCCTTTACATTTCTGGATCCTATTCATGTGCTTCAAACAGCTGACCAAAGGGAAGGGCATTCCACCTACTGACCTCTTTACAGTTGTCTTGTCTGTAATGGAAATTATCTCATCCTTAGGCTTTTTCATGAGTATTATTTCACTTGTTTTTGAAATTGCCTGGACCATGTACATAGCTATGTTCATGCTTGGGAAATATCTAATTGGACGGCCCATAATGAACTGCTTGATTTGTCTGGAGCGCCTCATTGCTGTGGTCTATCCCGTGGTTTTCCACAGGTTCAGCACTCTGAGGCTCAGATGTGTGTGTGTTGCAGTGGCCTGGCTGGTGACATGGTCTTTTGGAGCATATGCCATTTTCACTTTTCCACTAATCCCATTGAAAGTCTACAGTATACTTCTCACAATCAGTCTCTTGTTCATCACTGCCTGTAGTTTAGGAGTGCTGAAAGCTCTGTTGAAACCCAGTCCTGGAGATAAAGAGAAAGAAGGGATGCGCAATAAGAGAAAGAGGAACTTCTGGGCCATAACACACATTCTAGTTCAGTTATTTTTGTCCTATTTCTTATTGCTGGTAACTGCATTTATAAAGGCATTCGTTCCATATGACACTTTTTGTCTGGTGGCAGGCATTAGCATGTGGTTTCTGAGACCAAGTAGTGCAACACAACCTATCTTGTATTTGTCCAAGTACAACAAACTGCAATATTTCAAAAAAGCATAAACAATATTCTTTTAAAGGAAAATTTATGTAGGTGAAAGATGAAAAACATGGTTAATGAAATGAAAAATACTTTATGAATATTCGTTTTATAAAGATGAGACCTGTTAACTTATTTTCCCTCATGAACTGGGGTCATGAGTGAAAATATCACATATAACAGATTGTGTTTCCTGTGTACCTTGTAAACATTGTGTAAACATTTTTTTTTTTACTTTTAAATCTAAAGGTTTTGTATGGTGATGATACTTGATAAAACTTTCAGATATTCATTTTTTTTATCTTTATTGAATATAACTGATAAATAGAACACTACCATTGTTTTTATAGGGCATGGATGGCAGAGGTAAACAATCTGATCATTTGAATATGTCTCTCATTATTGTGATAGCTCATGTAAATGGCATTACTTCATACATCAACATCTGTCTTGAAAAAATTGCTTGTGCTACTGAAGGATTTGCATGCAGCAGCCTACATTTAACTTAATATTATGCTCTATCTAATGTAGAAATTGGACTAAAACATTTATTCTATACCGTTAGCAACCTATGAGAACTGTATAATAATGCAGAAATGATGTAAATTGCTGTACATTATGCGACCTGTAATGATCAATGTACACATAATAAACTTTTTCAAACAACTCTTCAATTCTTCAACATATTTTTATCTCTGAAGGCTTTGCAACATTGTGCCTCTCCTTATATTTATACCTTCGAAGTGGAAAAAATGTGCTTAAATTTGGTTGAGCAATGCAACATTTAGACTATATTAATTCTTAGTACCAAACATGCTTAACATGTTTGATTTTTCATGTATCTACTGATCCATAGGTAAACAATGCAGGCTAAATTATTTGTAAACTTAAATCACTTATATTCTTCCCCAGTTTCCTCATAGACCTCTTTTAATATGGATGAGAGGAGGGGCAATCACACAGACATATACTGTATTTATACACTATATCCTCACAACACTCTACAGATATACATGTGTGAGTATGTGAATTGATTTTTCTATTTGAAATATCAAGCATCTATAGTTTTTGGAGTATGTTGTTGTGGTGTATACTTTATCATGAAGATGCTGCGTCTTACTATTTTGTAAATTTCGCCAATTGCCTACATGGGATTAATAATGACATTTAATCATTAATGTATTTGATATAATCTTATGATCTGATTTAATTTAACACATATTCCACACAGAAAATAAAGGAACTTCTGAGCAAATATGGCAGTGAACAACACTATGGATTTATCCAACTGCACCTTCCGATTTAAAAGGAACTTTTCTGATGATCCATTTTATGAGTGCATGGACTCTTATCCAGGAAATATTCTCACTACCGTCAGCTTACTGTTCAACACCATCCTTTTCTTGCCTGTGAACTGCTGGATTCTGTGGCTGGTGAGGAGAACGGCAGGTGTCGCATCCTCAGACTTTGTCATTTTCAATCAGTCTGTTGCTGAGATCATTAATGGGGTTTCCCTCATAACTTTTGTCTTAGGTGCTTTGCTTAATAAGAAAGCTCTTATTCTTATTTCTATTTTCCTGTGCAGTACATATCTGGTGGGTCGACCTCTCTTTCAAACTGTTTTCTGTGTGGAGCGATACCTGGCTGTGGTCCATCCATTGGTTTACCTAAAATACACAAAAACCCCTAAGATGAAACTGCCTTTAGTTGTGCTTGTCTGGCTGATTATCCTGGTGCTTGGATTTTATATTGTGAATTCTTACCCAAAAATGCCTGTATGGTTTGCAATGGGACTGTTTCTAGCAATGTTAGTTGTGTGTTCATCTTGCTCTGTCATGATTTTGTGGGTTTTGAAGAGGCCCAAGCCAGGGCACGGAGAGAAAGAAGGAGCACATCAACAGAAGAGAAAGGCTTTTGTAGCTGTCACAGTCATCTTGTTCACACTGGTGTTTGGCTATGGGACAGTCGCATGGGTTATTGTACTGAGGGATCAACTTCCATACCACACTTATTGTTTAGTTCTAGGTTTTAGTTGGTGGACGCTTTTGCCAAGTGCTGCAGTTCAACCTTACCTTTACCTGACAAAAGTGCATAAAGTATTTTTTGTGCTGAAATTCTTGAGGAATCTTCTTGCAAATGTTGGTAGCAAAATGTCATTTTAAAATACTGTCAGTTCACTAAATTAATAGTTGTGATCAGTTCATGCAGAATACAAATTGATTTTAGCAATAACTTTGCAAATCCATTGTCTCCAGTGATTGTGATTGTAATGTTTAAAAACAAGAAAGTGTCACAATATGTTTTATTTTCTTTTTGAACAGTAAATCTGTTGGTTCATCATTTCAGGCCTGACAAAATTCTTTCTGTGTAATTTCATTGCTTGAAAATTGTATTGGTTTGGATACAATTATGTGATGATGTTTATATAGTTTTAAGCGTGGCTTACATGCCTAAACATTTTTGGGGCCACTATATGTACTATTATCTGAGCCTTTCTAATTTGGCATTAGGATAATATCTAGATATTTCTTTAAACTTAATCTGCATGTGAATATATTTATTCAAACTCCCTGTTATACATATATATTAAGTTTTTTATGCGTTCTGGAATATTTGATTCTGATTGGTCAGTCATGGAGAATGCAGATGAGTATTATGAAAAAATTGCAACTCAAATTTGTATTTAATGATACATTTATAAAAATAAACTTTTAAATGAAACGATACCTAGTAAATGACTGTGTGTAACAAGAAGATTAAGGGAAGCAGGAGGAAACAAGGATCTAAATGCAGCATTTAATCAATGAAAACAAACTAAGAAATGAATCCAGGAGAACTGAAAACCAGGAAACCAGGGCTTAAATACACAAGTGTTAACAAAACACACACACACACACACACACACACACACACACACACACACCTGTTGAAACAATCAAAATAACCAATGATCAAATAAACTACTCTGGACTACAAACTGCCACAGGAAACTGTAAACTGAGATGCAAGAACTACAACATAAAAGTCCAAACATAACACATAACTGGGAACATATGACATTATATAACAGAGCACTTCATGCACAAACTAGTATTTGAGACAGAATTCTTTTTCAAATTAATATTTTTAAATATTTCTATTTGAAAATTAAACACGTATTATAGTTCAGATGATGGCATGTGTTAGATTTTAAGCATGTCTCCCTGCAAATAACTATAAGAAAATAAACAGTTGTATTTTGTAGGAGAACAACTAATACTGGACTTTCTCTCACAACGATATTTTATGTAATATTTTGCTACTAAACTGACATAGACACTTAGATTTTTAAAGACATATCACAAAAATGTGATCAAGAATCACTCTCAAGAATTTCACTCACCAAGGTACATGTGGTGTGATGATGTGACAATAAAAGTGATTTGATTTGACCGGACGGTTCCAGGGGCCCGGCGAGGGAGAGGGGGGCCCAGGGCGCGTTTTTTTACCAAGGGGGAAACAATACCCAGTCCAAACCTCCCCCCCCCCCCAAAAAAAAAACGTGATATCAGGGGAGTCAGTGATGTTCAGGGGGTCTGAAAACCATAGCGGCACCCCTGAATGGCACCATCAATAGTCTCTTTGGTAACTTTCGTTTGCAGTTCTGTTTTAGAACAAGAGCATGTTTTCTTTTTGAAGTGTGGCAAACACATGACTGCTGCAGTTACCTAACATCTCACTGTGTATAAGAGGAGTGGCCATCAGAACAATATATACAGCATAAAAAATAAAAGCTCACAATGCACTTCAGGCAGCACATATACATGTAAAACTATAAATGTGTAAGTACAGGGCTGGCTTTCTTTCTCAAAGCAATTGAATATTCGTTTTATTATCTAGTAAAAAGGGAGTTATCAGTTTATCTGGTATGATCTTAAACACCGTTTCCTGCATTATCTACTTATAGTAATGTGTGCTTATGCTGTGGTAATATAATGCATCTAAAATGGATGTTCACCTTTTCTGCTAAATGTGCGGGATTAACAGTTTGTGGCTTTATTTGGAATAAGCTGACCATTTCTGAAATGATACAAATATATGTATGGACTATTTTTTCCCCTATTTCATACCAGGGCAAATCTCACTGAATATGGAAGTGAACAGCACTGTTGACTTCTTATCCAATTGCATCTCTCTATCTGGAAGCAATTGTTCTGGTGATCCATTTTATGAGTGCATGGACTCCTATCCAGGAAACGTTTTCACTGGCTTCTACATAGTGGCTTTCCATGGGAATGTATCTAGCAATGTTAGTTACCTCAGTTTGTGTTTGTTCAGTGTAATATTGTGAAATCCCAGGTGTTAGTAGTGTGACCTTTGTCAACAGGTGGTCTATAGGCTTGGTGGAAAGTTACTATAGGAGGCACAAACCCACAGTGTCATCAGTTTCAGTTCATTTGAATGTAGGGTGAATAGTGACAACCTCTTTACAAAGGGTAAACAAGATAGAATTAATACATTTGCATTTTTCTGTCTACAGTTTAATCAAAGTTGGAGCTAAACTCTGCAGAAAAGGTCTACAATAACATAACCACTGTAGCACAGCAGAAGCAAGTTACTATTTTTGTGTTCCATGAAAGAGAGCAGTAGGTAGCCAAAAAGAATGAATGAATGAATGATGCATTTATATAGCGCTTTATTGTGGATTGCTGTACACCCAAAGCGCTTTACAATCATATAGGGGGTCTCTCCTCAACCACCACCAGTGTGCAGCATCCACAGGACAACGGCGCCAGTGCGCTCACCACACACCAGCTACAGGTGGAGAGGAGAGAGAGATAGAGCCAATCAAGTGGATGGGGATTATTGGGAGGCCATGATTGACAAGGGCCAGTGGAGGGAATTTGGCCAGGACACCGGGGTTACACCCCTACTCTTTACGATGAGTGTCATGGGATTTTTAATGACCACAGAGAGTCAAGACCTCGTTTTAACGTCTCATCCGAAAGACGGTGCTCTTTTGACAGTATAGTGTCCCCGTCTCTATACTGGGGCGTTAGGACCCACACAGACCACAGGGTGAGCACCCCCTGCTAGCCTCACTAACACCTCTTCCAGCAGCAACCTAGTTTTCCCAGGAGGTCTCCCATCCAGGTAATGACCAGGCTCAGCCCTGCTTAACTTCTGTGGGCAACCAGTCTTGGGCTGCAGGGTGATATGGCTGTGATTAGACTCAATTAAGGTGTGAAAACGCCTACTGTACAGAGCACAGCTCACATAGAACTGACTTTCAAAGCAAGCAGATTTTGTTTAGCCATTGCGGCAAATCCAGTTGTGAATTCTGCATTGGGAAATCTTGTGCAAAGATTGCTATTGAAATGAATGGATTTTGTATGTGTAAGTTTGATGAAAAATGGTGGCCTAAATGTAACTGAATTCGATGACAATTGGTTAAACTATTTCCATGGTTTCTAAATTAATAATTATACTTAATGTCAATCAAATTTGTAAATGCTCACTACTGATAGGCTAACCATTTTCTAATTTACACCATTATTAAAGGAAATACTCTTAGAAAAACACTTTTCTGTGATATAATTTACTATTGTCACCCATGTCAACATGTGGTCCATGGGCTTGGTGGAAACATGGAGCTCACAGGAGGCACAAACCCACAGTGTCATCATTTTTAGTTCATTTGAATGTAGTGCAGTCTGTAGTGACAAGCTCTTTACATTGGCACATCAGTGTTTTTCTTTTGGGAACAATTATCAGACATTGATTTGCCTGAACTGGATATGTGTTGGTTGAATAATACAAAAGAAAATCTTTTTCTGTCAAGGGATCATGTGTGCCCTGTATTTTCCATCATTAAGAATCAGAACTAGCCATGCTTGAGTTAATGATCTTTAGAGGGTTTTTTTTCTCCCCCGTGAATTAGTCAAACAGGTTAACAAAACTGTCTGAATTGGTTCAAGATTCAGCTTTTAATACGCCTTTTCTTAAAAATGTAACACTCTTATGTCCTGGACAGAAAGAAAGAACAGCAAGAACTATAAATTATTATTATTTTTTCCAGTAATACTTTTTAAATGAGCTTAAGAGCTGCATAATTTAGAAATAGATATAATGTAAACAAGGATTATTATTGTTATAGGCTATTCATTTATAAAACAAATTATTTACCTTTTTATTATATAATATTTTGTCTTTGTATGGGAGTATGTTCTTAAAATATACATAACTTAGACATTCTTATAAATTAAATAGGGATAGCTAAAAAAGGGACTATTGAGTGTAATTGTAAGTGAGGGTAAGTAATAGATGTGATACACTGAGTGATAAATTTAAGCAAGTGATGTGAATATTCATTCAGGCAGCCTGTATGTTTTTCTGTAACTGCACAAGAACATGTTTGGTTCCTACAATTTCTACATAATTATGTGTGAAAACTTTAGATATGATGTAGATAAAGCAATAAATAGGTCTATGAGCTCTAAAATGCTCTAGTAACTCCACAAAATCTACACTGTGGGAGGGAGTGGCTGAGTCGCCCACCAAGCATGTTCTAGAAACAGCGCCAGGCAATCAGCCATATCATATCAAGATCACAAAAAAAAATGTATGTGGATAGCGATGATAAGCTCAGGACATTTTTACACAATATGGATTAATCTAACATCCTATCACAAAGCACAAACAAACGTGACAGCATCCACTCAATGCACTAAACTCACACTCGCGGTGTTTTCACCAGCTTTACACCATTTCATTTGAGGAAAAACTGCTGTCAAATACACACTGAAACTGAAAGTAAAACTGAAAGACCTTTGGGACAACCCGTCAAAATAAAAGTCTGTTTTTACTTGAAGAAATTATGACCGAAATATATTACTACTGTATACTAAAATGCAATTCTCAAAGTAATAATGACAATATTATTATGTTAAAGAATATCATACAACCAAATTACTTTTTAAATTAAATTATCCAGTTCTGTTGTGCAGAATCTTATCTGACAAAATAAAAGTGCAATGTTTTGTTGTAAACTGATTTTCATTTGATTACATTTTACATTTTACATTGATTAAACTGTTAAAGATTTATTAATTCATTTAATTAGACACCATTTTTTATGATAAAGTTAAACAGAATCATAAAAAACTGAATCCATAAAAAATAAAATGGAAAACACAGAATTTAGGGAAAAACAAAATTAATTTCATGGAGCCCTAAACAAAAAGTTAGGTCTAACAAACATGTGGAAGGCATTTCCTTCACCATTAATGGTAAATGAATATCATGATAAATATTGATAGCCTACTCTCTCTCTCTCTCTCTCTCTCTCTCTCTCTCTTTATTTATTTATTTATGTGGAATATATATAGCCCTCAAGACTATTTTAACCCTTTCAGGGAGCCCTCACTCACAAAATGGTTGGAGACCCCTGGTATAGAGACTAAATCCTCACAATACACTAGGCTGCACATGTATGTGTGAAACTATTCCTGTGTGAGTATGGGGTAGATTTTTCAATTTGAAAAAAAAAGTTTACATTTTTTTATTCTAGTAAAATAATTATGATAAAAATAATGTAAAATAATAGAAATATATGTGGTGTGTTACTCTATTATCTACTAATAGTATTACACGTAAATTGGTGCATCTCAATGGCTGTTCACCTTTTTCTGTAATACTTTCTCAAGATGAGAAATATGAGATTTTTTTGTGGTTTTATTTGGACTAATCTGACCATTTCTAAAATGATACACAATAAGCATGCTGTCACTCACATGTCCCCTGTCAGTTTTCTCCCTCACACACTCCCTCACTCCGCTCACAATTCCCTGATTATTACCTGCACCTGCACTATGTCAGCACCCTCATCATCTCCAGCATATAAGCACACACTTCTCCTCTGTTCATTGTCTGGTCTACTTGTTAGTATACAGACTACTTACTTGTCTACTTACCTCCTGCGATTACTCCAGCGATCTTCTCCTGCAATATACTTCAGTGTTTCCCCTGTGTCTCCACAATCCTCCATCGTCTGTCTATTTAGGCACTCCAGCGGATTCACAATCTCCCTCTCCACCTGCAACTACAGTTAAGCTCATCATTCTCCAATACTGTCTTGCTCTATTGCTCTTGCCGATTGCTACTCACCTGCATTCCTTAAATAAAGATCCCTGTGTTGTTGGCATATAATCCTGTCTGGTATCTCCATAATACCATGTACAAAATATGTATGGAATTATTTTATCCGGTCTTATTTGAGAAAGAAAATCTGACTGATTATGGCAGTAAACAGCTCCATTGACGTTTTTTCCAATTGCACCTTTCAAACTGGAAGCAACTGTTCTGGTGATCCATTTTATGAGTGCATGGACTCCTATCCAGGAAATGTTTTCACTGGCTTCATCACACTGGTGAACTTTGTTCTCATGCTGCTTGTGAACTGCTGGATTCTGTGGCTGGTGAGGAGAAACGCAGGTGTTGCATCTTCAGACTTTGTTGTATTGAATCAGTCTGTTGCTGAGATCATTAGTGAGAATTCCCTCTGTACTTTGCTTAATACGAAAGCTCTTGCTCTTACCTGTATTTTCCTGTGCAGTACATTCATGGTGGGTCGACCGCTCTTTCAAGCCTTTTTCTGTGTGGAGTGATACCTAGCGGTGGTCCATCCATTGGTTTACCTAAAATGCACAAAAGATCCTAAAAGTAAAGTGACATTTGTTGGACTGGTCTGGCTGATAATCATGATTTTTGGATGGCAATTTGTGAATTCCTACCCTAAAATGACGACATGGTTTTGCACTGCACTGGTCGTAGCAATGTTAGTCGTGTGCTCATTTTGTTCTCTCGTGATTTTGTGGGTTTTGAAGAGGCCCAAGCCAGGGGACGGATAGAAAGAAGGATCGTATCAACAGAAGAGAAAGGCTTTTGTAGTCATCACAGTCATCTTGATCATGCTGGTGTTTGGCTATCGGACAGTCTCATGTGTTATTCTGCTGAGGGATCATCTTTCATATGACACTTTCTGCTTAGCTTTAAGTTTAAGTTGGTGCACCCTTTTGCCTGTTGGTGCAGTTCAGCCTTACCTGTACCTGTCAAAAGTGGACAAGTTGCCGTCCATCAGAAATGTTTAATATGATGTTGTCTGATGTAGATTGTTTGATGATATGTTTGTTTCATATACATATTTCTGATTAACAGGGTAAATGCATTGAGATTAGTAACAAAATGTTATTTTACAATACCGAGGGGAAGCATCAGTTGTGATCCTACAGAACAGAATTTTTTTCATTCACATATTTATATAATTTTCCAGAATGCATCTGCTTACATTTTAATGTCCATTTTAATTATCTGAGTCTTTGTAATCTATCTGTTATCTGTTTAATTGCCCTGATTATTTTAATTAAAATATGTTTTAAATACAACTACTCTAGGTTTACTCCATTCGTTGGATTCATATAAAATCACAGTGGTTATCAAACAATATGACATAATTTATTACTGTCATCTTTGTCAGAGTGTGGTTTGTAGGCTTGGTGGAAACAGAGCACACAAACCCACAGTGCTATCAGTTTTAGTTCATTTGAATGCAGTGCAATCTATAGTGGCAACCTATATAAACTGTCACATCAGTGTTTATTATATTGGCAGGATATACGTGTTAGTCCATTACATATGTAATTCAATGTATGTTATATAAAATCCTGTTTTACCATACATTATAAATGTATTGCAACATAAAATCTGTAGCTTGAATTGTTACCAAAGAGGAAATCAAATTCCATCAAAATAAATAGTAAAATAAAATGTTATTCTGCAGTCCCATATGATCCATTTGGATAAAGGGAGGGGTTATGATAGCAACATAAACAGTATAAAGGCAATATCCTCACAACACATTACAGGCTTCATGGATATGAGTGCAACTATTCATGTGAGTACGACGGCTGATTAATTTTTTTGTTTTGTTTTTACTGTATATAATAATAATAATGAAAAGTAATTAAAATGTATTTGTATAAACCTGCATGACTTACACTTATCTACCCATGTACTATAGAAAAGTACTCATACAAACCACACTTATAATGGATGTTTCCTTTTCTTTTTTCTTTCTGTTAGACAAATCATTTACCTTTTTTCCTATACAGAAAAGAAAGGAAAATCTGAGCAAATATGTCAGTGAACAACACTGTTTACTTTCTCTCCAATTGTACCTCACAGTCTAAAAGCAACAGTTCTGGTGTTCAAATTTTTGAGTGCATGGACTCCTATCCAGGAAATGTTTTAATTGCCTTCTTCATACTTCTGAATGTTGCTTTCATGTTGCCTCTGAACTGCTGGCTTCTGTGGCTGGCAAGAAGAACAGGTGTTGCATCTTCAGATTTTGTCTTTTTCAATCTGTCTGTTGCTGAGGTCACTGGTAACACTTGCATATTTATTTATCTGTTAGGTGCAACCCTTAATGAGAAAGTTATTATTCGTATTTCTAATTACATGGTCAGTATGTTAATTATGGGTCGACCACTCTTTCAAACATTTTTCTGTGTGGAGCAATTCCTGGTGGTGGTCCATCCGTTGGTCTACCCAAAATACATTAAAGCATTGAAACTTAAACTGCTATTTATTGGACTGGTTTGGTTGATAATCCTGATGTTTGGTTGGTTTATTATGGATTCATTCCCTAAAATACCAACATTTTACACAGGACTGTTTCTAGCAATGTTAGTTGTGTGCACATCTTGCTCTGTCATGATTTTGTGGGTTTTGAAAAGGCCCAATCCAGCAGACGGACAGAAGGGGAAAGAAGGAGCATATCGACAAGAGAGAAAGGCTTTTGTAGTCATCACAGTCATCTTGATCACACTGGTGTTTGGCTATGGGACAGTCTCATGTGTTATTACACTGAAGGATCAACTTCCATATGATACTTATTGTGTACTTGTAGGTTTAAGTTGGTGGACTCTTGTCCCAAGCGCTCTTGTTCAACCTTACCTCTACCTGTCTAAAGTAGGCATGCTGCAATGCGTCAAAATACATTAACCTTATATATGTAGAGATGTCTGTAGTTTATTCTGTGGTTATTTAGATATCAAAATGACTCTAAAGACTCATCGTTTCCATGAGCAATTGACTGCATTCTGTTGATAAATATTTTTCACTCTATCTTTTTTCCTCTCTATTCTAAGCTTGTATCTCTCCAAACAACTTTGGTCATTTGAAATAATTTGGTAGTTTGTATTTTAGCACTTCTCATCTTACTGCCTCCTTAGTACAATTTACTTGTCGTATTCCTCATTTGTAAGTTGTCAGTAAATGTAAATGTAATTCAAATGCATTTGTGTCTTGTGTTCTATACACCATAAACATCTGCACAAATTTTAAATATCTTAAATCACTGTCACAAACTATTATTTTCCTTATTATTTATGTGATGTGTACAAAAGCAGTTTCATTCTTTTTATGTAAATAGTGACAATTAAATGAGAAAAAAATGAAATTGTATGAATAATATACAGAAAAAAAAGTAATTAGGCAGAATACTCATTATAAAACCAGTCACAATATATGCAGATTATTGGCACCCCACAGATAATTTATATATATACAACCCATCTACTTTTAAAAACTAGTGTAACTGAATTTCTTCATGTTGATGTTTAGAATCTGAAAAAATACAGATTGTACATAGGTGTCACATCCTTATACAGTTTACCTGTAATTCTTATTCAGTCAACTCTAATATGATGTTTGAATTGAAAATATGAAAATCTATGAAAGTCTATAAATCCCCAAACTGTGCCATTTCTGACATTTACTGTTTGGTTTTTAGTCATAAACTTTGGAAGCTAGTATTCCTCTATTGTTTGTGCTTTGGTTCGAAAAGCAGTTTAGCCAACAGAAACTGCTGATGCAATGTATGACACCTGTAACCACATATTTATAAATATTTTCACTCCCTGCGATATCACCTCTGAGGATGAAAGGAGGGGCTGTCATATTAAAATACACAGTATGAAGACAAAATCCTCACAGGCTTCATGAGTGCAACTGTGTGAGTATGCGTCTTGATTTCCCCCGTTCAAAAGCCAAATGTTTTAATAATGTCTGAAAGGTATTAAGAAGTATTTGCTTTATAGTATAGATATAATAATAGATCTGATATCGTTTTTGGTCAAATCATTTTACCTTTATTCTATACAGAATATAAAAGAAATTTGGAGGAAAAATGGAAGTGAGTGACACTACTAAGTTTTCTTCTAATTGCACCTCCCTGTCTGAAAGCAACTGCTCTGGTGTTTTTGAGTGCACAGACTCCTATCCAGGACATTTTCTCATTGTTTTAGCCATAATTCTGAATGCTGTTTTAATGCTGCCTCTGAACGGCTGGATTCTGTGGCTGGCAAGATAAACTGCAGGTGTTACATCCTCAGACTTTGTCATTTTGAATCTGTCTGTTGCTGAGGTCATAGGCAACACCAGCCTACTTACTTATCTGTTAGGTGCAACCCTTAATGAGAAGGTTATTATTCTTATTTCTAATTACCTGTCCAGTATGTTAATTGTGGGTAGACCGTTCTTTCAAACCTACTTCTGTGTGGAGCGCTGGCTGTGGTCTATCCACTGGTTTACCTAAAATGAAAGCCCCTAAACTTAAACTGTCATTTGTTGGGCTGGTTTGGCTGTCAATCCTGCTATTTGCATGGTTTATTATGGATTCCTACCCTAAACTAGCAACATTTCAGACAGGACTGTTTCTAGCAATGCTGGTTGTGTGTTGCTCTGTCATGATTTTGTGGGTTTTGAAGAGACCCAAGCCAGGAGACGGAAAGAAGAAAGAAGGAGCGTATCAACTGAAGAAAAAGGCTTTTGTTGCTGTCACAGTCATCTTGACCACACTGGTGTTTGGCTATGGGACAGTCTCATGTGTTATTATCCTGAAGGATCAACTTTCATATGACACTTATTGTTTAGCTCTAGGTTTAAGTTGGTGCACCCTTTTTTTTGCATTTACATACATCTATATCAGAATCCAATTAACTTATTATAGTATAGTATTAAACTATCATTATATATTTTTGGAAAGATATATTATGTATAATACTTTTGCTCCTGTACAAGAGGCTACCTTACAAACATCATATTTGACTGTATCTGCTTTGATATTCAAATAATATTAGAATATCTGTGTATTCATTTTAACTCGATAATAATAAAACACCAGTAGTAAGATGGATGAATATAAAACTGCAGTAAATCTTTCTTTTATTTCATAGATAGATAGATAGATAGATAGATAGATAGATAGATAGATAGATAGATAGATAGATAGATAGATAGACAGATGAGGCAAATCCAAAGTTTTGTTCTCATCTGATTATGTAAATTCTGTCAATATTACTGAATAGTCAGTTTAGTTTTAGTTTTTATATCCCAACTAAGCAAGCCAAAGGTGACAAAGTACAATATAAAAGGCATAAAGTAAGATACTCTGTTTTAGGAAATAATTATATAATTATAAAAGCAAGTCAATAATCATGAAATTTACATTTAAATGTCAGCTCGCTTCTCTTTTTTTTTAAGAGATTTTGGAACTACGTAAACATTTTACTAAAAACAACAAAACATTAAAGGGCTGCTTTCTATTTGCATATTTTCCAGGTATAATTCATCCTCAGACGCACAGCTGTTATAGTGCTTACCCAGGTGAGATGAACTACACTGCATGTAAACTATGGAACCACTTTAATAGTTATCTGTCCAGCATTAGGTCAGTATACAATATATAAAATAACTGCGTTTCTGTCACTTTTGCTAACAGTTCACTTTTTCACTAAAGTCTGTACTTTCTTCTGTTTATACGTTTTAAATTGATCTTCATTGCACCGCTTCATTTCATTTTCAATTGCTCTTCATGTTCTTTAGATACTCGTAGTTGTTTCGACTGAAGAGCAAGATGAACACCACTTACTCAGCGAACCAAACATCTCCTCTTGTTTTCACATGCACAGACTCTTACCCAGGGAACTTCATTGGACTCAGTGTTACAGCATTTCAGGGCCTGGTCCTCCTGCCCATCCACACCTGGGTCCTCTGGCTGGGCACAAGTGACATAAGAAAAGGAGGGAATCTGGCAACCTCGGATATCTTTACAGTGAACCTGTCTCTATTAGATATTATGACTATCTTCCTTTTTCTGTTTATATTGGTTGCTTTCGCTCTTAACTATCAACACACATTGCTCCTTGCTATGTTCTTTTCTGGAAGCTACATGGTTGGTCGTCCCTTTACAAATTGCTTGATTTGTGTTGAGCGCTACATAGCTGTGGCCCATCCGGTGATCTACCGTAACCCAGCCTTTGTGAAGCACAGATATATTGGTGCTGCTCTGGTCTGGCTGCTGACTTTGTCTTATGGAGGCTTTGTTAGTTTCACCTTTCCAGATCCCCCCATTGCAGCCTACCTTGTCCCCCTAGCAATCAGTCTGTTGCTGATCACAGCTTGTAGTCTAGGAGTGCTTAAGATCCTGCTGAGACCAAGTCCTGGTGAAACACAGAAGGAAGGGAAGTACCATCAGAAAAAGAGGGCATTTGTAATCATAACTGGCATTCTAGTTTGCATATCTACTGCATATGGCATGGATATGGTTGTTTTCAGTATGAAGAAATACATCACTTATAAGACTTTCTGTGTGATGTTAGGCAGCAATATGTGGTTAATTCAAGGAACTAGTTTAATACAGCCTTCTCTCTATCTATCCAAGCTTGATAAGTTTTCATGCATCAAAAAAGGTTCTTGTTAATACAACAAGAGAGGTTGAAGCCGTGGTCATGTGTATATCATCACGTCCCAGACAATGTAAGTTCAATTCTGGATTGTGTTTTGTAACCATCAACCAGTACACTTTATAATAACTTTCTTTAATAAATCATTAACAAATGTTATATAATGCTTAACATTCAAATAGCTATAAACGTGAGATAATATTTACTTATAAACATTATTAACAGATGATTATTTCATGTAAATTAAAACGCTTACAAATGTCCTTAAACTTTCATATCATATGATCATGCATTTCTTGAAAATCTACAAATGATATTAACAGATGTTATACAAAGCTTAAAATGTTTTGTTAATACACAACACTTTTGCTGAGACCAAGTCCTGGTGAAACACAGAAGGAAGGGATGCACCGTCAGAAAAAGAGGGCATTTGTAATCATTACTGGCATTCTAGTTTGCATATCTGTTCCATATGGCATGGAAATTTTCCAGTTCATTATGAAGAAATATTTGGCAAATTATATTTTGGCCTGCTAGTGGGCATCAATTTCTTGATAATGCGACCAAGCAGTGTAATACAGTCCATGCTCTATTTGTTCAAGCGAAAGAAATTACCATGCCCTAAAGACTCTTCATAAAAATGTGGCGGCCTCTGTTTATTACAAATGTAGTCCTTTGCTTATAGTTGATTATGACTGTAATTGTATTAGTTTTGTTGATCTGCATTAAGTAAAAGCTTTGAGTGTAATGTACTATAAAAAAATATGATGATCATCAAAGTTGGGTAAATGAAATCTGTGCCTTGTTATATAGCTGATGTAGTAATTTGTAATCATTATATTTATATAAATAGAAGAAAAAAGTGAATTTGATAACTGTACTATATGAGTTTATGATGATGATTATTATAACATTCAGAGCACAATAAACAGCAAACGAGAATAACTGATTTGCATTGCAGCATACATCCATACAAAAATAAAGATGGATTAATGGGAGAATAAAACTCAAAATTATGTAAGAATGTAGCTTAAATTGTTTCGAAATAAAACGTAAGTTGAAGATACACTGCCTCTTGTTCAAGACCTATTATACTTGTATTATATCAAACACGATGGGGAGGGCTCTGTGACGTCATCGTCACAGATGCTTGTTTGCGGAAGTGATCGAAGCCAAAGGACGAAGGTTATTCTGCAGGCGTGATGGAGGTAATGTAACTGTTTCTCCTGCAGGAATCTTTCAGCATGTTGACTGCGCAGAGCACATATTTTGCGATTTTGTCTCTGTGATGATTTTAAAACGGTGTGTAACTGCTGAATAGTGACAGATAAGCAAAGGTTTAAAATGTATTATTTTTACATGGTCGGAGCAGGTGCGGATGAAATTATTGAACTCGGTTGACAAGTGTGTGGATGAGGCTTTGGAGGGTCTCGTCAGGAGTAACGGGGGTCTGGTGCTGCTCCGGGGGCACAGAGTTGTGCTGCGGTCCGATCTGGAGAGCATTAAGGGAAAGGTAGCGCTCCTGTCCGGAGGAGGATCTGGCCATGAACCGGCGCATGCAGGTAAAGCGTGATACACCTCTGCTGGCTTGCTGGCTCTGTCCCAAATGCACCCTAAACCCTTGCAAGTGCACGTGAAGTGTCCATTTGGGAAAGGGCCACGTGCTTTCGTCTCCTCCTCACTGGCACAGCTTATTTTTCTACTTGAATTAGCTCTTAAAATACATTGGTTGGTGTAACCTAATGTAGTCAGATGGAGTCAGTCGTTATAAATAATATTTTTCTATTTTTGTATAAATAATATTTAATTTTTTTTATGTTATTTCAGATGATGAACATTTTTATGTCACCTGACGAATCATTGTATACTTCAGTACATGTGAACAATAAGTGTAAATATGAAATATTCCTATGTATGTGGACCAGTAAATTCTAAGTATACAGTGGTGGCCAAAATTATTAGCGCACTAGTATTTTCACCAGCTAAAAAATGGTTTTTAAACCGTTATTTCTATCTTTTGTTGTAGTGTGTCAGTAGGAAATATCAGTTTACATTTCCAAACTTCCAAACAAGGAGTCTGATAACAGCCAGTGCTCCACACAGAGATCTGATCTGATCATCATCCAGTCTGTCTGGAGTGACATGAAGAAACAGAACAAACTGAGACAGACTAAATCCAGAAGAACTGTGGCGACGTCTCCAAGATGCTTCAAGAGACCTTTCTGCAAAGCTACAGTACTGTTAAAAGTTTTAGGCACTTATATGAAAATGCTGTAAAATGAGGATGCTGTCAAAAATAATGTCATAAATAGATTTTCTTTATCAATTAACTCCTATTAACTAAATTAAATCAACATTTGGTGTGACCTTCCTTTGCGTTTAAAGCAGCTTTTGCCCTCGGTGCACTTGAGCAGAGTTTTTCAGGTAGCTTTGCAGCTAGCTCTCTTGAAACATCTTGGAGATGTTGCCACAGTTCTTCTGGATTTAGTCTGTCTCAGTTTGTTCTGTTTCTTCATGTCATTCCAGACAGACTGATGATGATCAGATCAGATCTCTGTGTGGAGCACTGGCTGTTATCAGACTCCTTGTGCAGACAAAAATCTCACAGGATTATTACAATTAATTGCAAAATGAATGTTTGGAAATGTAAACTGATATTTCCTACTGACACACTACAACAAAAGATAGAAATAACTGACTTAAACCATTTTTTAGCTGGTGAAAATACTAGTGTTCTAATCATTTTGGCCACCACTGTATAGTTTAACAGTTTATGCATTCCCTGGGAACTGAACCCATGACCTTGGTGTTGCTAGCACCATGCTCTGCTATTTCGAACTAATATGACATCTAATGAATCTCACTCTCATTCAGGTTATATTGGTGTGGGAATGCTGTCTGGAGCTGTGGCGGGAGCAGTATTTGCGTCTCCTCCTCCAGGCAGTGTGCTGGCTGCTATTGTGACTCTGTGGAAGGGAGGCGCTTCGGGAGTCCTGCTCATCGTGAAGAACTACACGGGTGACCGCCTAAACTTTGGCATAGCTGTTGAACAGGCCCGGTCACAGGGCGTCCAGGTGGACATGGTGATTGTGGCTGATGACTGTGCCTTCGCTCAGCCCAGCAAGGCCGGCAGGAGAGGCTTGTGTGGAACAGTGTTCATTCATAAGGTACCATAATGAGTTTGAGTAGCAACATTAATGAATTGTTATTGTTGATTAAACCATTTTTGTCCTTTAATGAATGGTGGTTTTATTTTTAGATAGCTGGAGCTCTGGCAGAGAAAGGTTGCCCATTGGATGAAATTGTTGCACGGGTGAACGAAGCAACAAAAAATATTGGTGAGATAGGCCAGCATAGCACTATCTGGGTTGTTTAGCTTACATGTTGCAGTCCTGCATTAAATTTGTTTTCAGTGTGGAAGTACAGCCACTGTCCTATGTACAAAATATTTTGGTGTTTTAACAGGTACGCTGGGTGTTAGTCTGTCTCCATGCAGTGTGCCTGGATGCCTTCCATCTTTCCAGCTTCCACAAGGAGAGATGGAGCTGGGACTGGGTAGGAGAGATTTATAACTAAAGTGTAAAAATAACTAATTATTTTATGTAGCCGTAAGTAAGTATACGTATATAAAAAAAATAAAAAAAACTTTCTTATGCGCACTAAGGCTGAATTTATTTGATCAAAAATATAGTAAAATCAGTAATATTGTTTCAATTTAATATAACTGTTGTCCATTTTTATAAATTTTAATATTTTAATTCCTGTGATGGCAAAGCTGAATTTTCAGCAGTCATTTCTCCAGTCTTCAGTGACACATGATCCCCTATATGCTAATTTGGTGCTCAAGAAACATTATTATAGTTGTGCTCCTTGATATTTTTGTGGAAACCATCAGAATTTTTTGATGAATTTAAAGAACAGAATTTATCTGAAATAGAAATCCAGAGTTTTAAATCTCGTTACTGTAAATTTTAATGAATTTAATGCTGAATAAAAGTATTAATTTCTTTTAAAAAACTTACTGACCCAAAACTATAGATATCATAGTTGTACATTAAAATTGACACTGCATATTTATTTTTAAAGGGATCCATGGAGAACCAGGTATAAAGAGATCAAAAGTGAGTCTTTTTTAACATTCCGATAATCTACAATAAAAAGCAATGTATGGTCCTTTGAGATTGATGGTTTTGATTTTTTTACAGGTGGCCTCTGCTGATGAAGTTGTGAAAACTATAATAAGTCACATGACCGATTCCTCGAACAAATCACATCTGTCCCTGAAATCAGGTAAGAGGTGTAACTGGTCAGCACAGGGTTGATTCTAAAGGCGTGTGTACATGAATGTGTATTTAAACCTGTATTTCTCTAACAGGAGACAAGGTGGTGCTGTGTGTGAATAATCTTGGTGCTCTCTCGTGTTTGGAAATAGCTGTGGTTTCTAAAGCAGCTGTACACTGCCTAGGTGAGGCTCAAGTAGCACAACACATTCTAAATCATATACTAGATGTGCAACATTCAGCTTTACATACTTTTTTTTTTTTTGCATGAATGGAATAAATAATGTTTCAGTGTTTGTCATTTTCAGAGGAGCGTGGTGTGCTGGTTGTGAGGGTGATGTCTGGATCATTTATGACATCTCTGGAGATGGCGGGAATGTCTCTTTCTTTAATGAAGGTCGATGAAGAGATGCTCAGACTGTTTGGTGCGTTCTGTTTAAAACCAATTTTACAAGCATACTTGCCTTGAGATCGGAATCATTAGTTTATTTTCTCAAAATAGAGAGTAATTTTGACTGTTATAACTAAAAAATATAATATAAAAACATGGACAAAGTTTCACTGCACACTCTCTATTTAAAATACTAAAATTACTCAATTGCCAGTATACTCTGAAATGAATATGCAGTGAATATATATGTACTGAAGTGTCTCTGATTTGTGTTTCTCAGATGCTAAAACCACAGCCCCGGCCTGGCCTAACCTCAGCACAGCCTCAGTGAGTGGGAGGAACCTGTTCATGGAACCTGAAGAAAAACTTGCTGCAGCTTCAGATCATTTTACTGAAGGTAGAGAAGAGACAGAGACAATCAAAATATACATTGTTCAAATTTGATACATATATGCCTCAGTTTATTTGTATTTCCTGTAATGTAATTCAGGATTTAAATATGTATTTTAAACCTTATTATTTCATTAATAATAAAAATCTAATATTTGTTATAAAAAAATTAACATAGTTAAATATTTTAGGACAAATAATATCCCTTTTAAAAGTTTGTGGTTGGTAAGATTTTTTAATGTTTTTGAAATAAGTATTTTATGCTCACCAAGGCTGCATTTACTTAATCAGAAATACAGTAAAAACACTAATATTGTGAAATATTATTACAATTTAAAGTAAATATTTTAACGAGTTTTCTATTTATTTATTTTTATTTTTTTCACACATAACACAACACAGCAAGTTTTCTATTTTAATATATCTTAAAATGTAATTTATTCCTGTGATGACAAAGCTGAATTAGGATTCTTTGGTGAATAGAAAGCTAAAAAAAAACAGCATTTATTTAAAATATAAATCTTTTGTAACATTATAAATGTCTTTACTGTCACTTTGATCAACGTAATGCATCCTTGCTGAATAAAATTATTAATTTCTTTAAAAAATAAATCTTACTGACTTTATATTTTTACTGAAGACCTGAAGCACTTCATCAACACAGTGGTGCTGCTCCACAGGTTCGCTGTCTTCCGTCATTCGATTAGTTTTGGAGTCCGTGTGCAAGACCCTCCTCCAGCACCAAGAGGAACTCAATGCTTTGGACCGTGCAGCAGGAGATGGAGATTGTGGGAACACACATGTTCTCATAGCTAATGGTGAAACATTTCAAACATTCAAACAATGCACATATAATTTAAACCAACTTATTGCTTAATTTTGTGCGTATGTATTATGCTTTTTAAACAATTTTACGTTAGCCATTCAGGAGTGGCTCCAGACTAGCAGAATCCCTGGGAACCTCGGCCAGCTTCTAGCAGATCTTGCTCTGTTGGTCCAGGAAAGGATGGGAGGATCATCAGGGGCGGTATGTGAATGTATATCAGGTTCAAACTCTTGACTCACTAAACCAATGCTTGAGCTGATTAGGTACTCTAAAAATCTGGAAACAAAATTATGGTTTTCTCATGAAATGATCAAATGACCCTTAATCTTTTTCTTCACAGTTATACTGCCTCTTTTTGTCTGCGGCTGCCCCTCATCTCAAACAAAACTGTGATGGTGCAGCTTGGGCAAAGGCATTGCATGCTGGCACAGAGGCCATGAAGAGGTCAGTGACACAAGTATTAGCTGAATACACTGAATTGTTTTCCTTTATACTTTGGTATTCTCAGTATAAAATGTGCCAAACTGTAAATATTTCCTTGTGTTCCAACAGATATGGAGGTGCTGAACCAGGGGATCGGACCATGGTATGATTGAGACATGAATTAATAGTCATATTCTAGTTGTTGTAACTGTTTACACAAACTGATAATCTATATTCTTGAGTTTGTAAATGTAGATTATCTAACATATGCATGAATTACATTATTGTTTAAAAGTAGGCTGCACTTATTTGATAAAAATACTGTGCAGAAAAATACAAAACAGTAATGATGTGATTTTTTTCCCATTTAATTTATTATTTACATTTTTTTATTTTATTTATGAATTTTTGCAATTCAAAATAACTGTTTTCTACGGAGCCCTTTAAAGGACATTGTGGTGGGAAAAAATCAGGGTGAGTGGAAAAAATTCAGGGTGGGAGGAAAAAATATTTTTCAAATGTTTTGCGTTCTCTCGCAAAACGTTTGCATTCCCTCGAGAAACTTTTGCGTTCTCTCGCAAAGATATTTGCGTTCCCTCGCAAAACTTTTGCGTTCTCTCGTAAATATATATTTTTGCGAGGGAACGCAAATATCTTTGCGAGAGAACGCAAAAGTTTTGCGAGAGAACGCAAAGTTTCTCGAGGGAACGCAAAACATTTGAAAAATATTTTTTCCTCCCAACCTGAATTTTTTTCCACTCACCCCGAATTTTTCCCACCACAATGTCCCTTAAAGGGCTCAGTAGTTTTCTATTCTAATATATTTTAAAATCAAATTTATTCCTGTGCCACAAAGCTGAATTTTCAGCATCATTACTCCAGTCTTCAGTGTCACATGATCCTTCAGAAATCATTATAATATGCTAACTTACTGCTCAATTTGTGGTTCTTTATATATATATATATATATATATATATATATTTTTTTTTTTTTTTGTGGAAACAGCATTTTTTTTTCAAGAATCTTTGAAGAATATAAAGTTAAAAAGAACAGCATTAATTTAAACAATATTTTAAAACAAAGTACAAGTCTTTATTTAGCATCCTTGCTGAATAAAAGTATTAATTTCTTTAAAAGAAAATTGAGCAGTGGTGTAGTTCCCTGTTTACATTTAAAAGTATATTGTGCATTTAATAATGATAACTTTATTTGATAACTGTTTATATTAATCAATGCTTCTGTTTATTGGATGAATATCAATGATTGATCCCTGACACCAATGAAAATCTACTTGAGCAGTGTTTTTTAAATAATTAACCTGCAGGTTTTATCCTAGTACCATCATTATATCAAGCCTTTGATACTTGCAAATCATTAATAAAACTGACCCTGTGTGTTATCTTTTAGCTTGATGCCCTGTGCCCTGCTGTGGAAGAGCTGATGAAGCTTTCCACAGCGCCTCCTGATGGTCACATAGCTATACTACAATCAGCAGTGCAGGTATGGACTACTACTTTTTAGCTTTCCTGTGTCCTCATAATTTTTTGCATCTATAATATTGCCCTCTTGCTTATCTGTAACAGAAAGCAGATTTGGGAGCGGAGTCTACCTGCAATCTCACTGCAAGGGCTGGACGTGCCAGTTACATTGCATCTCAACATTTGACCCAGCCTGACCCTGGTGCCGTAGCGTTAGCCGCCATTCTGAAGGCCATACTCAATGCTTTGGAGGGCTAGAGGAAGAGAAGCTCACCAGCAGTTTCTTAAAAGGATAGTTCACCCAAAAATGAAAAGGACATTTTTTAATATAACTGATTGTATTCATCTGAAAGAAGAATTAATAATGATGAATAATTGCATTTTGGGTGAACTATCCCTTTAAGGAATAGTAAAGCAAAAGGCTGTAAACAAAACACGTGTTTGCAAACATTTGATTATTGCAGATCTTCAAGATGATGTGTGTAATTTTAAAATACACCCCCTGTTAAATGTGATGTTAATAGGATGACATCCTTAAAGGAGTGTAAAAACTGTTGCTCAGCACTCAACTATGTTTGGCTCACATAGAAGCAATGGCTCAATAAATTGTGTGATTTTTGGTCCGAGAAACCTTTTTATAACAGTCACCATTTTTGCATTGCAGTTAGGTGCCACTCGTTTAGCAGAATTTACACTTTTCTTTTTTTAGCTTCTATGCTGGAAATACTGAATAATGAATCAATGTACTGCCATTAATGAAACAATGAAAAGATGAGTGACTAAGACCAACCAGTGTTAAAATGAGAGAGCTTTGTAGCTGAATTGTTTTTGTTTACTATTGTAAATTATTGTAATCATTTAATACTTGTAATTTACATTTTTTTTTAAATATAAATAAGGTTTGAATGGAAAAGGAGCATTATTAAAAGTCAATATAACACTAGTAAACATGTTTTATCTCGTTTTAAATGCAAATTAGTTGTAAAATGAATTAATGTGACTAATAAAAACTGATAAATAAAGAAAACATTTGCTACATTTTAATCTGTGGTGACATCATTTTGAATAATCAGATGTTAAAGGGATTGTTCTCTCAAAAATTAAAAATCTGTCATCATTTACTTACCCCCATGTCATTCTATACCTGTATGACTTACTTTATGTTCATTTTTGTTACCACTGACTTATATTTATTTTAGTAAATAATGTAAAAATTTGGATTTTTGGGTGAACTATCCTTTTAATGTGATGATAATGCATATATTTTATGTTTTTCCTGTACGTTAAGGATTACATGCTCATAATACCCCCACCCGCATGTTCATACATGTCTACACAAGAAACTTGACAATCCTGTTTTGAGCCAAGGGGAATATTTATTGTGATGACGTGAGTGCAATAACTTACTATTTATATTACACCCAGTGTGAAAGCCTTGCCCTGCTGCTAATGATTAAATGACTGAATTATGTTTCTATGTAAAGGGAAGCCTGTCATCTGAATCAAAGTCCAGATGAAAGTGGAAAAGGGAGAAGAAAACCGAGTGTATTTAAATCTACACCGAGACACACAATCAAGCTGGACATCTTGTTTCGTTTCTCTCTCGCTCTTATTCTTTACCTTCTTTTCTTCTAGTCAAGCACCCACAGTTTCCTGACTTCCTGTGTCTTCACGCGCACAGTCAAACATGCACAGAAGGTGGTGTGTGAAGAGCAGGACCGTATTGTTGCTGGCTTTCTATGCTAGCTGAATAACAGACGCTTTATTTTGAACTACCATCACCAGGTAGGTACATTTCAAACGTTGTAGAGATGATGCCCTCGTGATTAATAGGCTGTTTCTATTATACTGTATATTACCATGTATCAGTAAAGTCAACCCCTCACTCATTTTGCTTGTAGTTTCAATGAATACTACCATACTAACATTGTATTATTTTATACATCTTGTATAAATTATAACACCAGGGAGTGTTGGCTCTTGGTTTTTGCAAACTTTAATAGAAAAGAAAAGGAAAGAACAGAGAAGAAAAGATAAAACTGCAGTGATTGATGATGGCTGAGGCACATACTAGCATTGTTTTAATGATTAATCGCGTTATTTTCTGGATTATGATCATGTTAGAAGGAAATCACACTGTGTTTACCACATGTGTAACTGCTTCCAGCAACTGAGATCAAAGTAAAAGTAAACCATTTTAGCAGGAAATGAAAGTCTTAAAAAAAAAACTACAATCTTGCCTAAACTGCACAGAAAGACATTATCTGCCGGTTTCAGTTTACACAACTCAACCAGGAAAGTGTTAAGAGATACGTGCTGAAGTTGTTCTGGGCGTTACAGGTTTCTATTTTAATTTGACTGTAAAGAACAGACCTTGATGCAAGTATAATTTCTGACTGTTTTTACCAAGACTTTCTCTTTTTCTTATCACCCACAGAGATGGAGTTTGCTTGCAGTCATGTTGTGTGTAACTGGAGGTCTGAGAGCTTAACAGAAGTTGAAGCCAAAGTCTCAAATCAAGGTCGGTTGTACGCTGTAAATGTATTAATGAGAATTGAGAACTGTTGGTTATTGACATTTAATAATACAACACAGATAATGCTGATGAGACATGTAAATACAGACTTTATTCTTCTGACAGTCTGAATAAAGACTGCTCTTTTTGTCACTTTAAATAGAATAGATTTAATAAGCTCTTTGCACTACACAGTTATATTCTGCACTGTTTGTTTATTTCACTGGTTTGCACTATCTACCATGAGCCTTATGCCACTTTATCTATTTTTTATTATTATTATTATTATTATTATTATTTATTTTTTTTTTACATGTCCTTATTTGTATATTTGTAATAGTTGCATTTTGTGTATGTATGTATGTATATGTGTATGTGTGTATATGTGTATGTATATGTATATATGTACGTATGTATGTATGCATGCGTACATGCATGTATGTGTATATATGTATGCATGTATGTATATGTATATATATATATATATATATATATATATATATATATTTGATTTGTACTTATCTGTATTTTTACGTTCTACTGTTAGTGTTTAGTGTTATCTGTATGCAGTAAGAGAGTAAGAGAGTAACGCAATTTAAATTCTCTGTATGTATGTACGGTACATGTGGCAGAATTGACAATAAAGCTGACTTTGACTTTTTGACTTTTGACTAAAGAGATAGAATTACTGAATGAAGAATAATGTGTATTAAGGGAAAGCTCAGCAACAGCGTTTTGAGACAACGGTCCAGTTACACATGCCTGGTTTCCCTAGCTATGTCAGATTTAATGTCAGTGCATTGTCAGGTTGGACCGTTTTTTTATATTTTGCTGTTTTGTCAATTGTTTTGTACTTCATAATCATTTTACTGTTACAATTTCACTTAAATAACATTAAATAGTCTCTAATAGGCAGGTTCCCATCGTGACAACTTGCCCCATGTTGTGTTTTGGGGTATTTTTATATTATTTGGCACAAATAGTCAGTGTGTAACTCTATCTATCCCTCATGCCTGCTCATGTTTTGTAGGTTCTGCCTCCACTCTTCCCTGTGGTCTGTCCAGAGCTCAGTCTGTCTCCGATCATCCTTACGACAACCGCGTTACCTTCGTTCAGAAACCAGGTGAGTAAATTAAACTTTGTTTTTCATCTTAGCGTTGCTTTATGAACATTGTTCTGAATAAGTAAAGTGGCTTGTATTCTCTCTGTACATGTGAGAAACTGTTATTTCTTTAATGTTGTTTTTGTGGCAATTGTTTTGTTACTAGTTCTGATAAAGAACAGCAGAATTGACTCATTTGTTTGATTGAAGCTTTATTCGATTGACTTTAAATGTTGAGTGGAACAACGCTTTTGGTTCAAAAGACATGCCTGTTCTCTTGAAAAGAAAATGTTGGTTGGAAAAAATAAGATCACATCCTTTTTGTGGGTGTGAAAAGTTGATGACGGAGAAACTTCATAGGTGCGAATGATGTGTGATTTATATACAGACTTTAGACAAAATGACGTAAATGTCCATTGTTATACAGTAAAGGTTTATATAATTTGTGTAGGCTGCAGTGAAATAACAAACTTTGCGATTTATTTTTATTTATCTTTTCATTTGTACTCTCTGGTTTGTATATTAGTGTGGTACAAGCTGTGTTCAGCAGTGGTTAATACTAGTGGTTTGTGAAATGGGTGACTTGTTGACAGACTTCCACAAACAATGAATCACGAAAGCCCCTTTAGCAGGAGCGTCTGTAACCTTAAAACCCAATTGTTAGGTGTTTTTAAGAACAGCAGTCTTTTTGATTACGACTGGATATGCAAAGCATGGCAAGACTTCATCAGTGAAATAAAGTAGTTGGCGAAAACTGAAAGTGAACAATAAGGACTGTCAAACAATAAGAAGGATTGTGTCCAACAAAAACTACTGCAGCAAAAGACAGCAAGCTTCATTTTAACCATGAAGACCCTGTTTCCACAAAAACTGACCACAGAGAACTTCACAAAGCCAACAATCATGAAAGAGCTTCAACTGCTAAAACTTAAATCACAGACACCAATGCTAAAATGAAAAAAAGATGGTGTCATGATGTCAAACCTGGAAGATAAATCATAAGCTCTGGCCAGACAAATCAACTGATTTGAATATTATTAAACCGCTGTGGACAGTTTTAAAGAGATGAATGGATAGCCGATTCCCTGCTCCAACATCTGTAAAACAACTGGCACGTGTTCTGACAGATGATATTCTAATGGAGACTATTACAAGTTGTATGAATTTAGTCTAAGAAGGCTAGAAGCTGCATTAAAGGCAAATGATGGTAAAATGCATTAATAAAGAAATTATTGCTTATTTCTTAGGTGTTTGTTATTTTGTCTAACTTCTAAAATCTAAATCTTTATAAATGGAAGTCTCTTATGCTCACCAAGGCTGCATTTATTTGATATTTATATATTTGAATATAATAAAAATAGTAATGTTTTTAAATAATATTAATATTATTATATTAAATATTATAATAATTGAAAATAACTGTTTTCTATTTTAGTGTAATTTGTAAATTTTCCCTGTGATGCAAAGCTGAATGTTCAACAGCAGTTACCTCAGATTTTAGTGTAACATGATCCTTCAGAAATCCTTCTTCTGTGCTGATTTAGTGCATAATAATAATTTGTTTTTATTATCAATGTTAAAAGCAGCATTTATTTAGAACGGAAATCTTTGGTAAAATTGTAAATGGCTTTCACTTTTGATTAATTTAATGCATCCTTGCTGAATAAAACTGTTACACTTCTTTTAAAAAAATCTTAATGACAAACATTTACAAGCATTTTTTGACAAACATTTCTTTATTTGTTTAAGAAAATGTTATTATTTTTTTATCATTTATTTATTTCATTTTATTTTATTTTATTGTTTTACAGCTCCATCGATGGCTCCACCACCTGTACCGCCCCGTAACATACAAAGAAGAGAAACTCTCTGTAGCGCACTCCCACCACCATTACCACCGAGAGGTGAGAAGTCATTCACACTCCCTTCGTAACACGAAAAAGCACAGAAAATATTAGTTATGCTTAAACTGAAGCAGTGCACTAAAAATACTATGATGTTTGACAATAAACAGGTTCAATGAGTTCACCCTCACCCTCTTTCTCAGGTCTGGAAAATAATGGAGAGACTCGACTTAAAGCTAATGTAAATGTAGTGTCGCTAAAAGTGGGAAGCCTCGTGGACATTGGTAAAGGTGTGCTAAACTGTTAAACAATATTTGTTGACAGCATCATCTTCCTAAATGTTACATCTGTTCAGCTCATTTACTGTCTCCTTAGCATCTGCTATACAGAGCAGCCAGAAACCAGTGCGTTGTGGGAAATGCAATGCCGTCATGTCCTCAGCAAGCAGACCAGAGACACACCAGAAAACAATAGTAAGTTATACCAACAGGTGCAAAACCACTGTTTATATGACACTTACTTTTGTTCAGAGTGTTTCCTGTCCCTTTTTTCTAGATATGGAGCTGTGAGTTTTGTGGCAAGGAGAACGTTTACCCCCAGACTACACTGAAGGGCAGCCGGTTTCCTTTGCGCAATCCTCCAGGCAGGGATATACTTTACTTGGACGACGATGAGGACACAGATTATGAGAATCTTGACGACATGCTTATTGTCCTGTGCGTGGACATTTCTGGAAGTATGAGCGTCACTTCTGAGGTGCTGATCACTTTCATTACAAACATCCAGAGCTGTTATTATGTTTTTAACCCCCTTACTTAATGTTCACATTAAATATATTTTCCTCTCAGATCTCTCCCGGTAACAGCACGCGATCACCCACATATGTTTCACGACTGCAGGTGAGAGGTGACTTTTGACTTTAAATAAAAAATATTTTTTGCTTGTATAAACAGGCACAATACATGTGAAATTACTCCCATTTTTTGGATTCAGGGAGTCCAAGAAGCTCTTCAGATGGTGCTGTCCTCCCTGCAGAAAACCTCACCTCACCGAAGAGTGGCACTGGTGACGTTTAACAATGAGGTAAAGAAAAAGGAGGAGCCAGCAAAGCAGAACGAGAGGAGATACTGTTATGGCATCAAGTACTTTTTAGGCTTTTTTGAACTTGATGTGCACAAATCATTTATTATTACCAGTTCTGATCACTGAAGTCTATAAACATTTTCCTTCTTGTTTCATTTTAATTTCTTGTTTGCAAAAACTGCCGCACTATTATTTGAAGTTTTTGCAATGCCATGCAGTTATTGTGGTGTAATACAGAAATTTTTTAACTGGAATCTGGGTAAAATTATTATAAAAACAATATTTTTTATTTAATATATTATGTGAAATATATTATGTATATATTATTGTATATAATGGAATTGTTAGATGTAATTTTACTGGAAATATATTTATTGTGAACAGTACTATACATTCACATTAGAATTTATGTTTATACTGCATAATATTATTCCAATGTTAGGTAGAAAAAAGATACATTTTAAATTTGCTTTGCCTTGTGCAATTTGTTTATTTTTAACTTCCAACATGTTGTCTTTATTATTGACATGCTTTTTCTCACTTGTTGAAAATGTCTTTAAATATGAAAATATAGAGCTGCTTTATATTATATGTAGGGTAGCTTCAAAAAGTTTGAATACACCCGGTATAATATATTTTGGATATGTTAGTGGCTAAACAACACTAAAAACTGTGGTTGGTCATTTTACATGCCAGTCAGATGGTCTCTTCCTGTCTAAGTGGGTTATTTTTGTCAGGATAAGCAGCTCTGGGGTCTAGAGTTTATGCTGGTAGATTAGAATCACATAAATGAAAGAACTACATACTTGTGAAGCCAAAATTCAACAGACCTATAAAACTTACTGACACGTCAAGCTGTGATGATTGAGCATTTCCCATTCATGTTTTGGTTTTGAAAAGCATGTGGCTTCTGGTTTGTGGAAACCAAAATTCCCTGTGAAGGAACTAAGAAGCATGTGAAACTACTAAGTTTAGCAATTGAAAAGCCATTTCAGAGAACTAGATACTAGGGTTGCACGATACACCGGTACTACGGTAGTATCGCGATACTAAAGCTTAAAAATACCCGCGGTGCCATCGCATTTTTTAAACGGTAGTATCGTCCATAAGGTAGTACCGTAAGATATGTAGTATGCACGGCAGCAACACTGTTTTAAACGTTCATTTGAACATGCATGCCAGCAGAAACATTACAAGTTGATTGCCAAATGTCTTTCTGCTGTGCTCTGTGTAGTTTAGTCTGTGTATACGCTTTATATGGTATTGAGTGTTTCCCGACGCTTCAGTTCAGTTTGTAATGAGAAGTTCACTTGCACGTCGTTGTTCATGCTGCAGTTTATCAGAAGAAAGGGTCTGATTCAGACCGTCTGATGTCATTTTAAAAAACAGCAGCTCAAGCATCACTTATTCAACATCATAATATCTTGCAAGAAAGTATTATCGCAGTTTTATTCATTTGACCACTTCTAGAACAGGTGAATTCAGGGGCGTAGGCAGCGGACGGGCACAGGCCCGCCCACTCTGATGAAATGCAGCGGTGTGTGTTAGAAAATGTTAGAAAAACAACAGCAATGCATAATTCTGTAAAAAAATGAATCTCGCACTGACAGGGAGAAAGCCCGTCCATCAGTCCGCCAGTAACGGTTAGACTTTTCAGTCCCACGCACGAACCTGTTCATTCTGTGAAGCGAGAACACACTATAGGCTACTGTCAGGCCGATTATGAATGTCATTTGGGCTCAGGCAGTGTTTTCATTCGGTGTTCAAAGTTGTTTGGTGTGCGTTGTCTAAAGAATTTAAGACCAGCTGTTGCCAGTCATCCTCACAAAGATTAGCCCGTTTCTTTTAATTAGCTAGTTTTTTTTTTTTTTTTACTTTGTGACTGATGACGGCGATTGACTGCACCTGTTTCCTCATTTGTAGGCCTATTAATTTAAATAACGAATTAACAGAAAACAAACAAAAAAACATGACATTTCTGAATAAAATAATTGTATACACTTTAGTTATTGGCTATTTAATTTGGCATTTTCATTGTAGGCATGTTACATTCTTCTTATGATTAGGCCTATTATTATTATTATTATTAAGTTACTTTTATTATTAAATTAATATTACAATTAATTTGCCGAACAATAATTTCATAGCGCATCACCTCATAACTGACGCGCTGCGAGGATAATAAAGATTAGGCTAGCTTACTCCTCATTGAAACTGTTTTTAAAAAGGTCTTTCAAAACAGGTTTATTATACAATGAATTATAGGCCTATAATTAAAATTATTAACACTGCAATCATCAATGAAAAAGCTTTATTTCAAGCACTGACTTTTAAAAAAAGAAAACAACCTGTTTAACACAAAATAGGTTTCTTCTCTCTGTATTTATGTATTTTTATTTATTTTTTATTTCCACTAGCCTATGTTTATTTAAATTTTTAGCTATAGCTAAACCGTTATCAGCATCTATCGTCTCGCGCCGTTAATGCAAGATTCCGAAATCAGTTTTTTCTTTCACTTTCTAGTGAATCGGAGGTTCAAATTAAAACGTTGCATTGGCTCAGCTGCGATAGCTCACCCAACCGTTGGATCCATTAGTTAGCCTATCTTTTGAACGTGAGATAGCGTTTCTGGAAGCATCTTTGCGATCGTCAACATCTTTGATGTTATGATATACATGCTGCCTTGGAAATTTCAAGATATGCGAGCAAAAAATGTGACAGATATCACGAGCAAGTTTCGTTTCCGAATCCAGTTGTCTCTTCACTTTCACACATTCATTCTGAGTGAGGATTCAGCCGAATCGTTTGAATGAAGTGATTTAAGAGGTTTCCCATCCGCGTAATTCTTGCGCAAAGTTTGCACGTTGCTTGTGTGATATTGGCTCACCTTCCTGGTTTAAAACAAATATTTACAATATTGCGATAAACAGCCACCCCACTCACCCACCCTTGAGTTCGCGGTTGGGGGCCGCGGATTTGCGCTACGCCACTGGACTCCGTCCATTAGTTAGCCTAGTGCCCGCTCACTTTTGCCCAGGCCCGCCCAAAAATAAAATTCTGGCTACGCCACTGAGTGAAATAGTTCGTTTCTGGAAGCATCTTTGCGATCACGAACGCAATTCCATTCATCAACATAGCGCTTTGCACTTACTTATCATATATATATATTATATATATATATATATATATATATATATATATATATATATATTCATTTATAATGTTATGTTTTAATATACATGCTGCTAACTTGGAAATTTCAAGATATGCGAGCAAAAAATGTTCCTGACAGTTCGGCAATATGACACGAGCAAGCGTGCTGTTTTTGTTTCGTTTCTGTGTTCGAATCCAAATCCGCGTTGTCTCTGAATCACTGATTCACTAAACCATTCATTAAAACAGTCATTTGATTCGCTTCTGAAGGATTCAGCCGTTTTGAAAGAATCGTTTGAATGACTCAGTGATTCAATCACGAACTTCTGCCACCTGCTGGCCGTTTTAAGTTTCCCATCTAAAAGTAGGCATATTACATTATTTTCCAACATATTTCTATATTCAGAATTTAGTATTTAAAACATTAATCTCATAACTTTATTTATGCAATTATAAATACAGTCTAAATGTATAAATGCCACATCTAAATGTCACTTCATGCAGCTTCTGTGCAGTGCTAAGATTTGTTTAGATCATTTCATGGATAACAACAGCCAGTCATTCATTCACATTAATTAAGTATTCAGAGAAAAATATTGTCTGTTTTCATTTACATCTATTTATTTATGAAATTTTGATTCATTTTGTAGAATTTAATTTTAAATTAACACAATACTGCATGGTATCGTGATACTACTTGGTATCGTGATACTTCAGCTGGTATAGTATCGTAAGACATTTTTATGGTATCGTGACAACCCTACTAGATACAGAGGTAAAGAATAGCTGCATAGCTCTCATAGTGCTTTATTTTACTGTCACGTGAATAGATTACAGTTCAGAAAAGCATGAACAGTTGTGTTTGTGGTTTTTAGGTGACAGTATATGGTGATGGCACAAAGATTCCTCTCACTCTGAGAGACTGGGCACTGTTGGACTATGACTATCTGAAGAAGGAGGGTGAGAACTACAGCACCCCTCACTGCATTGCAGAGACTATCCAACCTCTCACCCAGAAAATCAAAGAGTGAGTGGCGCATTCTCAGGCTTTTATTGTATGTATATCTGTCAAAGGTCACGTCATCTTGTCTGTATTTTTTCTGTGTTTGCGTATGTGTGTGAGAGCAGGCAGTATTTTGTAGGTTTGGCACTGAGCTTCTTTCTGCTAGGCTGTCTGATTTTGTGTTTTGTGCTTCTGTCAGTTGATAAACTGTCTGAATTGTTGTTTAAAGATCCACAGCTTTATGAAACCACTATATCCTGTTAAATATGTTAGAAATAAACCAAGGCTAGGCTCAAAAAGACAGTGAGCTCAAAACCCACAAATATGACTAGGGAGGCTATTCATGTCCATTTCGAAGACAGCATAAATATACTGTAGATGTCGTAGGCTGTAAACAGCTTTACATCATTGTTATTTTAAACCGTGTAGAACCAATCACAGGAAAAACATTTCTATTAAGAAGTGCCTTTTTCTATAGAAACCCATATACCAGTGCTATAAAATAACCCAGAAATAATGCAGCCATGTCAAGAACCTATGATATATAATATATATGCTAAATGACTAAATGTAAATGTATACATTATATATATATATACATTGAATAAAGAAAGAAAGAAAAGCAATACATTTTAGTGTGAAGTCAGTATGTCAGTACTCAGTATGTCTCAATGTGTGATTAATTAAGGTTTTGTCTTCTCAGACTCAGAGAGCATGGAGCCACAGCACTGGGACCCGCTGCCCTCATCTCTGTTGCCATGGCATCTCAGTTCACAGGGTCAAAAGTCTGTACCATAATCATGTGTTCTGACAAATATACCTGTTTTGTTATGATAAATATGTGCTGCAGGGATAAAACCACTACTCACTGAGTTAAGCCATAGTCTAGAAGAGGACACTTATCATATATAATATTGCATATTTATACAAATATTTGTTTTAGCTACTGATGTATACTGATGCTATACATATACGTGTATATATTTGTGTAATTTTTAATATTTGTTTTCAGGTTATAATTTGCACAGATGGGCAGGCCAACATAGGCCTAGGCCAATTAGATCAAGTGTCTTCCCATTGGCCCGCCCCCTCACCTTATTTTTACAACCAGTTAGCCCATTATGCTGCTGAAAAGGGGTGAGCGACTGCAAAACACGAATCTCTTTCTGAATATTATGTTAGTTTCTCCCAGTGTTGGGTGTGATGCATTACTAAGTAATTAATCACTGTAATTTAATTACTTTTCCCTCAAAAATTTAAGTAAGACTGATTTTTCTGTAATTTAATTACAGTTACTTCTGATGTAATTGCATTAGATACTGTATAGAGCAATTTTATTCAACCCGAATTCCGGAAATGTTGGGACGGTTTTTTAAATTTGAATAAAATGAAAACTAAAAGAATTTCACAATAGAACATAGATAACATAACAAATGTTTAAACTGAGAAATTTTTAAATTTTAAGCACAAAATGAACAAAAAAATGTGATGCCTGCTACAGGTTTCAAAGTAGTTGGGACGGGGGCATGTTTACCATGGTGTAGCATCTCCTCTTCTTTTCAGAACAGTTTGAAGACGTCTGGGCATCGAGGTTATGAGTTTCTGGAGTTTTGGTGTTGGAATTTGGTCCCATTATTGCCTGATATAGGTTTCCAGCTGCTGAAGAGTTCGTGATCATCTTTGATGTATTTTTTCGTTTAATGATGCGCCAAATGTTCTCTATAGGTGAAAGATCTGGACTTCAGGCAGGCCAATTCAGCATCCGGACTCTTCTACTACGAAGCCATGCTGTTGTAATAGCTGCAGTATGTGGTTTTGCATTGTCCTGCTGAAATACACAAGGCCTTCCCTGAAATAGACGTCATCTGAAGGGGAGCATATGTTGCTCTAAAACCTTTATATACCTTTCAGCATTCATAGTGCCTTCCAAAACATGCAAGCTGCCCATACCGTATGCACTTATGAACCCCCATACCATCAGAGATGCTGGCATTTGAACTGAACGCTGATAACATGCTGGAAGGTCTCCCTCCTCTTTAGCCCGGAGGACCTTTTTGCATGATAGAGTTTAGTTGGTATCTGGAGATGGCACGGCGGATTGTGTTTACCGACAGTGGTTTCTGGAAGTATTCCTGGGCCCATTTAGTAATGTCAATGACAGAATCATGCCGATGAGTGATGCAGTGTCGTCTGAGGGCCCGAAGACCACAGGCATCCAACAAAGGTCATCGGCCTTGTCCCTTACGCACAGAGATTTCTCCAGATTCTCTGAATCTTTTGATGATGTTATGCACTGTAGATGATGAAATTTGCAAAGCCTTTGCAATTTGACGTTGAGGAACGTTGTTTTTAAAGTATACCACAATCTTTTTTACGCACTTTCACAGATTGGAGAGCCTCTGCCCATCTTTATTTCCGAGAGACTCTCTAAGGCCCCGATCACACCGAACGCGTTTTTTGCAGTGAGATGCGCCTTTTTTAAATTGTTTTCTGTAGGCAGTGAGCGTTCTGCGCGCTGTTTATGCACCCCGGGCACCTCACGTTTTCGCCGCCTGCTGTGCCTCACGTTTTTGCAGGAACGCTCGGAGCACCTGAAGTTGAAAAAAACAACAACTCTGAGTGGAAAAGCACCCCACGTCATCGTGTTTTTTTCCATTGTCCAATCGAATGAAAGGAGAGGCGGGCCTTCCGTTGTGGTGACGAAATTTTCCCCGTTGCTTAGAAAGTCCGGAGACTGCAGTGATGCAGGAGAAACTTTTGGTGTCTGTCGCGGGTTACCTGGAGCTGTATTTTTTTATGTTTTTGCTAATATGTCAGTTTACTTAACAGCAAAACCCAAATATTTTAGAGCGCTCGCACTATAATCCTTTGATTAGACTAACAGGACAGCTGATTCGGTGGTTGCCTAGCAACATAAAAAACACAGCGCACTGCTCTTTTTTTAAAAGTCACCACAAAAAAAAGGCAGTGCGGTGCGCCTCGCATTTTCAGAACTAAAAAACGCATTCAGTGTGAGACCGCAAACGCAAGTCTGTGCGAAAAGTTTTCGCATTTCGCTGCGTTCCAAAGTTCAAACTTGGTGAACTCTGGCCTGCGAATTCGCATCACGTGATACCGTGTGACCAACGGCAGATCGATACGTCACAGCATGACCTTCTATCTGAATTAAAAGAAAACTGCAGCACTGCAGGAAAGTGGAGTAGATTTTATGTTTTTACATTTTAGATGTATTATAATATGTTACGTGTTGAATTTAAGTTTTTAAAAAGACGCTGCACAGCGTGACGTCATATCACGACCGTTGCAGCACGCAAAACAATTTTGCATGCTCAAAGACTAGTGTGACCGCGCCTTTATAGCTAATCGTGTTACAGACCTGATGTCAATTTGTCAACTTATGTCAACTTAATTAGTTGCTAGATGTTCTCCCAGCTGAGTCTTGCAAATCTTGCATTTTAAGCCCTTTGTTGCCCCCGTGCCAACTTTTTTGAGACCTGTAGCAGGCATCAAATTTGAAATGAGCTCATTTACTGGATAAAAGTGTTCTCTATGTTCTATTGTGAATAAAATATTGGCTCATGTGATTTGAAAGTCTTTTAGTTTTCATTTTATTCAAATTTAAAAAATGTCCCAACATTTCCGGAATTCAAGTTGTATAAAACAATAGTGGATTGAGCATCTAATGTAAAAATGTATGTTTTAATGTAACCTTCTCCCTTTAAATACCGTTGTCGGTTCAAGAATAATTTATGCAGTTTTTATTTTATTTATGTGAAAGAATTAAACGAGCCGTTTCATGTCTATCCTTGTATTGTCAAACTGGTTGAGGTTGATTTTAGATTTAGGAAGTAATGCAATATTTTTATAGAGAGTAATTAGTACAGTAATCTAATTACACTGTTGAAGATGTAATTACTAGCTAATAATTGATTACTTTTTTCGAGTAGCTTGCCCAACACTGATTTTAGTGAACAACAATGATTGTAGACCAGTGTACTTAATGAAATCATGTAATGTCAAGTGTTATTATGGTCATTAAGTCACAGATTTCTGTTGCTGTGGTTATTTATAGGGTGATCGTGTCCGTGATGACCTTTGAAGGGGAGGACTGTCGTTTGGCAGAGGTTGGGAGGTTGGCTGATCATACAGGAGGCAGAGTGAGTTACTGCTGCTGCTCATCTGCAGTCTACCTTTTTGATTAGCAGTCTGGGTCATGTTACTAGTATCAGATAAGATGGTAAAGACTGATTATTTTAGAGAAACCTAGAGGTACATGAGGATTGCAGCAACAGTCCATTTCTCCTGAGGGTGTGTCTTTTACTAATTTGGTTACATCTCACACACTTGTAGCTCACATTTTCTGTATAACCCCTTTGCTCTACATTTTCTGCTCACAGCAACTGTCTGTCACTACATCTGTTATATCGCAGACTTCAAGCACATCCTGAACCTTGTGTGTAAAACCCCTCTGTAAAAGGTTAACCTGTTTTTAATGGGTTTAAGACATTTACATAGCTTGAAGCCTATTTCAGAGAAACTGATGCTTATCACCAGTGACACCCACATGTGCAAGAAGGACTATTTTGTGTTCAGTATTTCCCCTTCAGCTGTCTTTGAATGTGAAAAGGAGTTTTGGCTTTGAAACAATGATAATAGGAAACTGGTGCATACGTTTGCAAGAAATCAATCACGTTAGTGTCATCCATCTCTGTAGTGTGTTACACAAGTTTACCTAGTTTGAATAATAAGCACTGCTGTTCAAACGTTTGGGGTCAGTGTGTTTTTTTAATTGATACTTTTATTTTTATCTAAAATAGATTCTGTTTGTATCACAGTTTCCACAATTTCATTAAACAGCACAACGGTTATCAACATTGATAATAGTAAGAAATATTTCTTGAGCAAACCTGCATATTTGAATGATTTCTGAATTTTCACGTGACACTGAAAATTCAGCTTTGCCATCACAGGAATAAATTACTTTTTAAATATATAAAAATAGAACACAGTTATTTTAAATTGTAATAATATTTCACAATATTATTGTGAAAAATATTTAATTTTTGATCAAAGCTTATGCTTTGGTAAGCATAAGAGACTTTTTTTAAAAACACAAAAATCTTATACCAACCCCAAAGTTTTGAAAGTAGTCTTTCTCTTTGAAAGGAGAACTGCAATATTATATACAAGCCAAGCTCTTAAATTTTAAAAACTAATTATGTTTTTTTCATCCACTTTTCAGATTAATATTGTAAATATTGGTACAGTTGCCACAGAGATTCAGAGCGCTGTAGCTGACAATGTCCTAGCAACTAGCGTTATGGCAACACTGCTGACACCGGTTGGCATGTAAGTATCCATTACTAACCTTCACTCACACAAACATATAAATACATGCAAACACAAATATGCACTATACACACATTGCATAGCATCTGTCTCTATTTTTCTCTAGGTACTTCCCCTATGAGGAGGATAATCATAGGTTAGTACGGGAGATTGGCAACGTAACAGATGGTGTTGAGATCACCTTCCAGTTTGCAGTCAGACCAGAAAAAGTTGAAAGTAAGCACGAAATATACAGTGCAATCAAAAAATAAAAATAAATGAGCATTTTCATATGGAACACAAAATGTAAAATTTTTAAATGTGTTTTTTTAGGTTTCCAACAACGGGACCGGGTCCCTTTTCAGCTGCAGCTGAGTTTCAAGACTCGAGATCTGCAGAAAGTGACGAGAGTCATCACTCAACAGAAACGCATCACCACATGCAGGCAAACCACTAAAAATACTACACAATAACAGCAAACACCCTCCAGATCTATGACTGACTCATCTCACTTTATAGTTTTGCCATGAACTACTTGGTGATTTATAGTCAGCTGTTTGACATGCAAAATATCTGCAAAAATGTAATTGTAGACCTAAAAAGACATATATACAGTGGCATGCAAAAGTTTGGGAACCCCTTGTAGAATCTGTGAAAATGTGAATAATTTTAACAAAATAAGAGAGATCATACAAAATGCATGTTATTTTTTATTTAGTACTGTCCTGAGTAAGATATTTTACATAAAATATGTTTACATATAGTCCACAAGACAAAAAAATAGCTGAAATTATTCAAATAACCCCCTGCAAAAGTTTGGGATCCCTTGGTTCTTAATACTGTGTGAGGTTACCTGGATGATCCACGACTGTTCTTTTGTTTTGTGTTGGTTGTTCATGAGTCCCTTGTTTGTTCTGAACAGTTGAACTGAGCACTGTTCTTCAGACAAATCCTCCACGTTCTGTAGATTCTGCAGTTTTCCAGCATTTTTGCATATTTGAACCCTTTCCCGCAGTGACTGTATGATTTTGAGATCCATCTTTTCACACTGAGGACAATTGATGGACTCAAACACAACTATTAAAAAAGGTTCAAACATTCACTGATGCTCCAGAAGGAAACACGATCCATTAAGAGCTGGCTGTTGAAAACTTTTGAACAGGATGAAGATTTCCAACTTTTTTCTTTTGTTGAAATATATATATATTTTTCCATTTATTACTGCCCTTCAGAAGCAACAGAAGATACTTGCATGTTTCCCGGAAGACAAATTAAGTACAATTTACCTTGATCTTCAAATTCAAAAAGTTTTCACCCCCCGGCTCTTAATGCATCGTGTTTCCTTCTGGAGCATCAGTGAATGTTTGAACCTTTTTTAATAGTTGTGTTTGAGTCCATCAATTGTCCTCAGTGTGAAAAGATGGATCTCAAAATCATACAGTCACTGCTGGAAAGGGTTCAAATATGCAAAAATGCTGGAAAACTGCAGAATCTACAGAACGTGGAGGATTTGTCTGAAGAACAGTGCTCAGTTCAACTGTTCAGAACAAACAAGGGACTCATGAACAACCAACACAAAACAAAAGAACAGTCGTGGATCATCCAGGTAACCTCACACAGTATTAACAACCAAGGGTTCCCAAACTTTTGCAGGGGGTTATTTGAATAATTTCAGCTATTTTTTTGTCTTGTGGATTATATGTAAACATATTTTATGTAAAATATCTTACTCAGGACAGTACTAAATAAAAAATAACATGCATTTTGTATGATCTCTCTTATTTTGTTAAAATTATTCACATTTTCACAGATTCTACAAGGGGTTCCCAAACTTTTGCATGCCACTGTATATATCTCAACCTTCCTTCCTCCATCTCTGTGTCTTGTCCTGTGTGTGTAGTTGGGTGTGGGCAGGCAGTTTAAATATGTCTGTGTTGGGCGTTCACTGTGCCCAGCTGTGTGCCAGGCTGACTATGGAGGGCCGGGTACAGGAAGCACAGAGACAACTCAAAGCTCAGCAGGACCTTCTCAAAGACATCAGGTATGGCAAACCTCCCCAGACAGCTCTTTTCTACATCATATGTGTATGTATAAAATATAGCTCTCTTAATGTTTATCTCACAGTCAACAGAAGCCGAGCCCTAAAGAAGAGAGTATCTATGGGAACTGGATCAGCACCATGAGTATGATCTGTGAAGACCTCACCACTGGCAACCAGGTGTGAATACACCCTCAACTTTCCAAATAATAGTATAAATAAATGATTTCATTTTATTTTTGAATTTTATGAATTTCCAGCATCATTTCTCCTGTCTTCACTGTCACATGATCTTTCAGAAATCATTCTGTATGCTGATTTGCTGCTCATAACATTTCTTATTATTATCAGTGTTGGAAATAGCTGTGCTGCTTATTATTTTTGTGGACTGTGATATATTTTTCAGGATTCTTTCATGAATGGAAAGTACAAAGTAAAAATTAAAAGCATTTATTTGAAATAGTCTTTTTTGTAACATTATACATGTCTTTACTGTCACCTCTATATATTTCTGAAGGATCACGTGACACTGTAGACTGGATTAATGGCTGCTGAAAATTTGGCTTTGCCATTAGAGAAATAAATTACACTTAAGCAGTTGTTTTAAATTACAATAGTATTTCAAAATATTAATGCTTTTACTATATTTTGATTAAATAAATGCAGCCTTGGTGAGTGTAAAATTAGTTGTTGTTTTTTTATCCTTATTATTCCAAAAATTCCAAATAGTATATAATCATTAATATTATTAAGCCATTAAAACATTATGGAATATTTAACTAATCAGTAGGTTGTACTATTCAAATATGAATACATATCAAGCATTTTTATTACATGAATATGTTTTATGCATAAAAAAATTAAAACTATATCAAAAATACACTTTAGCACAGCATTTATCAAGCATTGTCATTGTTTACTTAATTCAGCATACCAAAGTCAGGATAGACACACTCTCACATGCTTCTAGATATGTGTCAGTGATTGTGTTTAACATTAAACATGTTTTGAAATCTGCTCAGCTCCAAAAGTGCCCCAAGCCATATTAGCATTATAGATGAATCATTGTGACTAAATGATAAAGTCCTTGTGCTAAAAGCATGACACACTTTTACTCTAAACAGAACACAACAGAAACTGACACCATACCAGCATCCCGAACACCTTCCACTGCGGTGAGTTAAAGATCTCCCACACTTTATAGATAACAGAAATTATGGGATTCAAAATCTAATATAAGCTTGGATGTACACAGAAACTTGTTAGGATTTTGAAAAACAGTTATACATAAAATGAATAAGAAATAATGCTTGGATATCATGGATCATCACATCAAATATTTTCTCCTCTAGGGTCTCTCAGATGCGGCGGCCAAGGTGGTCTACCAAATGAAGAGAGCGAAGAGTGTGAGCGGAAAGGGACTGAGAGTTGCCATACCGGAGCACTGAGCTCAGATGTCACCAAGGCTCATTTAAATATGAAACCAGTCATATAGACTGCTACAGCAATCTCAAACTGACAATGAATACTGCTTGGAATATATGCAATATAAAATATATGCAAACTATGAGTCAATAACCTAGTATCCAGCTGGTGAGTTTCTTGTCATGCCATCACTGCTGGATTTATCTTTGGCTGGTCATTTTTGCGCGAGTAACTTGTGTAAATGTATGTCAGATTACCAGCTTGGATACTAGGGACTGTGTTAATAAATATAATACAATCAAATAAAACATGTTTTATAGAAATCACAGACTGATTCCTACTCTTTCTACTTGCATCACATTAAAACTGTCAATCTTCAAATCATTTTATAATGTAAACACTGGTAAAAGTATGTCAACGGAACCAACTTTAGTGATGTACGTGATGAAAATGCCCTGATCATTTGCACTCTTTGTGTTCTTCTTTCTTCTCTCTCTCTCTCTCTCTCTCTCTTTCCCTAATGTTAATGGCAGATGTAGAGTAGCAGATTTTATTTTGAAATACCATCCTTGAAATGAGGCGATTCTATCTGTCTCTCTGCAGACGGTATGTACCTAGAAACCTGTGTCACCATCTGGTTCTCTCCTAAGAAAAACGTCTATTTTTCTGCCGATTTAACACTACGTCAGGTTTTTCCATAATGAGGTTTTGTTTTGCTCATATGACCTCTGGTTTACTCCACAAACTGACCACAAAAGACTTTTAATTCAGTCATGATCAGGTCCAGATCTCTGTAGAATCGCAGGTTTTGCAGCCCCATATCCTTGTGTTATTTATTTATTTATTTATTCATTCATTCATAATTTTATTTCAGATGCCAATAAGCATGTTGTACTGTCATCACAATTTAATATTCAAATCCATTTTACAGAATTCCACCATTTTCTACCAAAAAGAAAATGCAAGAAATAATACATAAAAAAGTTATAATAATAATTTCAAACAAATTATGCAAAACCTTTTGTCAGAAGTAATTTTTCAGTCACACTTTATTTTAAGGTCCAATTCTCGTTATTAACAAACAATTAACTATGACTTTTGCCTAAATAAACTACTAATTTGCTGCTTCTTAATAGTAAGGTAGTTGTTAAGTTTAGGTATTGGGTAGGATTATAGATACATACAATATGGTCATGAAGAACATGTGCTTTATAAGTACTAATAAACAGCCAATATGTTAATAATAGGCATGCTAATAAGCAACTAGTAAAGAGTGAAAATTAGTCCCTATAATGAAGTGTTACCAGTTTTTCTGACTTTTAGCAATGATTTTTATTTAACCGGTGTCGTTTTGTGTAGTTCATCAAATGATATACATATATTACAAAAAAGACATTTCATTCATATTAACATATGAACTTTTTTTCTTAATTTTGAACCGTATAGAATAAAATTAATCATGATCATTGTCAGTGTTAGTTACATCAAAATGTAAACTACTTATGTTCCTGCATGATTCATTTAACAAAACCTGACAACGAAGTGTGTCTGAAACAAGCATGTCATTTTGCTTGTAATCTCATCAGACAGGTTTAAGCTCACTCTATCTGGGAGAAAGAGAGAGAGAGAGAGTGCTGAGGAGGGAGGGCAGATCAGTCAAACAAAAGCAAACCACATGTAAGATTTTCAATCATACCTGTGCAGCTGGATACAACACGAGGACAAGAGAGAGAGACCACCGGATAAAGAAAAAAAAGTCTTGCAGAGGTAATTTACTCCGAGATTTAATGTAAATACAATTTTATGACTGTTTCTATAGATTTGGTGTTAAGCCTGTAAGTCAAAAACTGTTATAAAAATTATAGTTCATACTAAATCATTAGTATTTCGACAAAAAAAATAAAAAATTGTTGACACTTTAGCCTTTAAAACGAATGGATAAGATAACGAATGAAACCAAGAAGTATTTATTTGAAAGAAAGATAGCACAAGCACACTTCTCAAGCAAAACTAGTTTTTTTGCTGAAAAAAGGGACAAAACATATCTTACCGCTTGTCAAACTCGATTCAGAGACACTGTGGTGAAGCACACTGTGAACCTGAGGGAACTGACTTCATACATAACATCATGGGACTGGTTGGTTAAATATCACTAGAAAAAAATGGCTAAAAAATGGTTTGTTCTGAGAAAGTGGTTACTTTGCTAGCAGATGTAACTAGGTTTGATATTTTGTTGTCTTTATTCAATGAGTTTTAAGTGCCACTGACATGATAGTGCAACTGAATGGCTGCATTTGTGTGCATTTGTTCATTTGTTTCCTTCGTTTGAAATAGGTTTGGATTCCCAGAACCCACCAGCTGCTCCACAGGACTAGGATAGTTGGCGGCTAAAGGAAGGAACATACCACTGAAGCAGACAGATCTGTAACATAACAAGTGCTCTTACACAACATGTGCACACTTTAGCCAGTAGTGCTTCATTCCAGTGTGAAACTGCTGATTATGGTGAGAACACCATTTTCTAATCTGTCTAATTTAGTGAGATTTACAAAACATTTTCAATCATCTCAATGAAACTAACCTACATCCTGGACTATTGCTACTAACATACACCAACCCAGTAATCCTATAGGTTGCTTTTGTCTGTGAAGATTGACAACTGAACAATTACTGGTATAACAACTATATTTGGCCTTATATACAGCATGTGAATGTGTTATATTGGCTCTAGTTTTAGTATTTGTGACTATTCTCACAGCTTTCTTAGTGACACAAGCTGTTGTGAAGCAGAAAAAATGGTTTATCCTCCAATATGATATAATAGGAAAGCACTAGTAAAAGGGTTATAGTAACCTAAAACTAAACCCATAAAAATGTGTTACTTGAAATAAAATAAATGTTAAATGTAATAAACTAAAGCATTTTTTTTATTTCAGCCATATGCCAAAGCATTATTTCTCTTTTTTTTTTTTTTATATGAAATAAAATTAATAATAAAAAAAACTTACATAGACATCTAAAAAAATATCTGATAAAAATGACAAAAACACAACAAAATTACTACAATTTTAACTGACATTAAGGAAAGGCAAGGCAAAGTTTATTTATATAGCACATTTCATACACAATGGTAATTCAAAGTGCTTTGCATATAAAAGGAATTAAAATAATCATAACAAATATAATCACAACAATAAAACAAGGTGAGTGGTCTGCTTGGTTTATATTCAGTGAGCATTTCTGCAATGTATTTAGGTCCTAGGTCATTGAGTGATTTATAAACGAGTAGCAGTACTATAAAATCAATACGAAATGTAACTGGAAGCCAGTGTAAGGACCTGAGGACTGGTGTGATATACTCAGATTTTCTGCTTCTTGTCAGAATCCTGGCAGCAGCGTTCTGGATGAGCTGCAGCTGTCTAATGGTCAGGGATGGGCAGTATTTCAAACAAAATGTATTTAAAATACGTATTTGAAATACAAAATACTATTTTGTATTTAAATACCTTTGAAAAAAATCTAATGTGTTTTGTATTTAAATACATTTAATCTTAGTATTTTTGTATTTTCAAAATACAAAAGAACGGGAATCGTGGAAGACGCCAGGTTTCCTGGGAAAATCTTATTAAAGCCAAAATCGTAGATATTTAAGATATTTAATTTTGAATAAAATGTAGCATCCTATTTGTTGACAACTACATCATCATTCACAGAGCTATCTTTACAGTTAGCTTGTTGATGATTCTGAATTTTCAGTCAAATACATGCTGTTTTGCTGTGTATAAACCATACAAAATGCTTGAAATGGTTATTGCACTACTATGTGCTTGACTTTAACATTAAAACAAGGTGATCTTGCTTTTGTGGGGAAAGAAGCATACCTTTCCCAGCAGGTAAAAAAAGAGCACTAGCAAGGGGAACATAGCATTAGCACTAGTCAGTCTTGTTGGTCAGATTTTGGTTTTATCAACTAGCTAGTCAAATGTGTTCATTAAACTTTAATCATTACTGCTTGCTATGGTGATATGACAATATATATGTCGGCAATGATATAAAGTGTACATCAATTAAACTTTTTCTATATAATTTATATATCATCGTGGTATGCAAATATACTGTATCTGTGGAGCTTTTAGTGGGCAGGAGCTATTGACACGTCAGAGCGATAAAGAAACTTGGATACATGAGTAATAAGTAGCTTTCTGTGTGTGTATACCCCAAGACAAAGATAACTATAATGCTAATAATAAAGATATACATTTAAAAAAATTGTTCTAAGGGTATACTCACACTAGGCACATTTGCCTTGTACTAAAGCCCAAGCGCAGTTGTCCTTTCGCTAACAGACAGATATCAGGATTATTACAGAGGCAGCTGAGGTTAATGGTGGAATTTGCAGCTTTACTCACAAACTACAATACCTGTTCATCAATAAGATGAGAACCAGACCCATTATAAATCTAAATGTACTCGAAATTAAATTAATTGAAAAGTGTGATATCCAAGTAGTAATAAAGATTTTTGCTGCCATAATGATAACAATAGCGCATACAAAAATAGTAAATTAACTGTTCCATGCTCCGGCGCGGTTAGCGATCACACTACATGTGTACCGCACCCGAGCCACCTCTTCAAGCGGGCCAGAGCATGGTTAAACTGGACAGGGTACAGAGCAGGCACGTGCAGAAGGGGGGGCTTTGGGGGCTCGAGCCCCTGCCCTTTTTCAAAATTATTCAAAAGTGCCCCTCTCGGACAAATAGCAATGATATTGTGGTCAATAAAACAAAATGCATTTGAATTCTAATTTTTTTTAAAAAAAAATTCCCACACAGTATTTTGTATTTTTATTTTAAATACATTTTGATGTATTTGTGCCCATCTCTGCTAATGTCTTCTTTGGAAGGCCGGTGAGGAGACCATTACAATAATCCAATAATAAATGGTGATAAAGGCATGAACAAGTTTCTCCAAGTCTTGACTGGAAACAAAACATCTAAGTCTTGAAATGTTTTGAGATGATAGTTTACTGATTTAGTTACTGCTTTGACATGACTACTGAAACTAAGGTCTGACTCCAGAATCACACCAAGATTCTTGACTTGATTTTTAGTTGTTTGACCCCTAGAGTCAAGGTATGCATTCACCTTGAGAACTTCATCTTTGTTTCCAAATGCAATGAATTTAGTTTTCTCCTTGTTTAACTGAAGAAAGTTTTGGCACATCCAACTGTTAATTTCTTCAATGCATTGGCACAGGGAGTCAATGGTGCTGTAGTCATTTGGTGATAATGCTAGGTAAACCTGGGTATCATCTGCATAGCTGTGATTTGGTTCTTTTACATTATTTGACTCAGTGGGAGCATATACATGCTGAACAAGAGCAGTGCAAGAATTGAGCCTTGTGGGACTCCGCATGTCATGGATGTTCACTTAGACTTATGCTCTCCTATACTCACATGATAACCTCTCCCTTCTAAGTATGACCTGAACCATTTGAGGACCATCCCAGAAATCCCGACCCAGTTTTCCAGTCTCTCTAGAAGTATGTTATGATCGACAGTGTTAAACGCAGCACTAAGATCTAATAGTACCAGCACTGATATTTTGCCAGAATCAGAATTTAGGCAAATATAATTTATTATCTTTATGAGCGCTGTCTCTGTGCTGTGATGCAGTTGGAAACCAGATTGAAAATTGTCCAGGTATCCACTTGAGTTTAAGTAGTTGTTCAGCTGATTAAAAAGTTTGGAAAGGTCCCAGAAAGAAGTGAGGCGTTCACTTCTAAGAGATCTGCTTCTAAACAGTTATATGCACTTTTGAAAAAAGATGTGGGAAGTGTGTCGAGGTAGCAGATTGACGATTTAAGGTGCTGTTCAAGTTAACATTTAACAAATTTACATTATTTAATATATTATAAATTAACATGAATTAACACAAATGAACATGAATCCACAATACTATATTTATAAATTAACAGATTAAGATTAAACCCAGATAAAAAAAAAGATAACCTACAATTGATTTTTGCAAAAAATTATTATATTTGTGTAATAATCCAATATGTCAGGTTGATTAGTCATATTTATATTTATTTTATATTTAGCCATATTTTATATTTATTTTAATTTATGTTAACAAATTAGACCTTACTGTAAAGTGTTACCCTGTATTGGTTTTCCTATCCATATCATTCCAGTCAAACATTTACATTTTTTTTCATTTTTCCCACATTGTCATCTCTAATCCTGCCATTTTTCCTCATCTCCTCTGTATTTTTTGCCGTCCCTCTTCACAGCCATGCCATTCTCGCGAAGCTTCCTGTCTGAAGAGCAGCTGCTGTGCTCCATCTGCTTAGACGTGTTTGACAATCCGGTGTCCACGCCATGTGGCCACAGCTTCTGCATGACCTGCATCGGCCACTACTGGGACTCGGTGAAGCACTGCCAGTGCCCCCTCTGCAAGCAGACCTTCAAGAGAAAGCCCGATCTCCACATTAATCGAACTCTCCGTGAGATCACCGAACAGTTCAAGCGCATGAAGGAAAACCCAGGGGCCTCTGGAGGGCAAGGGGCAGGTAGAGATGCTGAGGAAGGCGTAAGAAAACATGACTCAGTGGATGGGACAGTAAGGCCAGGCCAACTTCCAGATTATCTTCTTGAGGAAATGAAGCGGAGACTCACAGGGCACAGGGCACACAGCAATTCTCCGGCCTCTCTCAATGAAACGGGGTCCAAACAAACCGTCACACCAAACACTGCGAGTACTAGTAACACCCAGCCACCTGGTTTTGCCAGACAGGTGTCCCTGCGAAGGTATACCCTGAGTGGGGCAGCAGATGCCATGAAAGTGCCCCTTTGTCCAAAACATCACCGTAACCTGGAGCTGTTCTGTCGATCTGATCTGGAGTGTATTTGTGTTGAGTGTGGACAAACGGAACACCAGTCACATGACATCACATGTGCCGAGAAAGAGTGGCAGAGTCATAAGGTATGATACAATGAAGATTAAGTAACAACAGGTACTAACAGAAAATCTGTAAAAGCCTTCACATATAAACCAAACAGTGGCCCCAAAAACTATTATTACTTAAGTCACTTTAAAAATATGTGAATTTTATTGTATTAAGAAAAGAAAAGAAATATTAAAGTTGCATTTGCAAACTAATCAATCCAATTCTGAGTTTTAGCAGTGACTTTTAACCAACTTGTGTCACTTAGTATACTGTACTAGATCATCAATAACATGGTTACCTGGATAAAATTAAACTAAAATAAAATAATTGAAAAGTGTGCTTGTGCTATCGATCTTTAAAACAAAACACAACAAAACAAATAAATAAAAAATAAATGTATGCTTGTGTTATCTTTGAAAATAAAATAAAAATAAAAAAGCAGAATAGTAAGGTAGGATGAAATGAGGAATAAGTAAGAACTGGTACTGAACTGATACTGAAACTTTTATCAATGTTTTAGTTTTAGCGATGACTTTTCACCAACTGGTTCCTTACATTAACTGTTTTTTGATAAGACGATACTGTCCAAATACCTTTTGTCTTCATTTTTAAACAGTATAAATTCTTTGTTTGAAAAGTGTGTTTATTCGATCAGTCTTAAAAAATAAAATAAAATACAAATAAAATAAAACAATATAATTTATAAATAAATTATGAAATAACAAAATATATATATATATATATATAAATTGATCATAAATAAATGTATTGTTTTGTGCTTGTGTTTTGTAAACAAACAAATTAAAATAAAACCTTGTTTGAAAATTGTGTTTGTGCTATCAAGCTTTTAAATGAATAAATAAATGTAAAATTTCTTGTTTGAAAGGTGTGCTTGTGCTATCAATATTTAAAACAGATAATAATAAAAATACAACTTGGTTTGATTTTGTTAACTAATCCAATGGTGTTCATTAGGGATGGCTCGATACCATAATTTTGGCTTCGGTAGTACCAGAATTACACTAAATCGATAAAGGTGAAAATAACCAGCCTAAAAAAATAAGTGAACTGGAAATGAATGATCATCATATACAGTACTTATTATCTTGGTTATGTTAGGTATGTGTTTAATGCATAAAGTATGTTAAAATAAACATGTATTAGTAGCCTACATTTATATTTATAAATATATTGACCACATTAATAAGTGCTGTAATGCTATAATGAATTATAACAAATGTTTCTTTAAGTGTTATTCTAAATCAAAGTAATATTCAAAATCACGTTATTATTTTTCCCTCAGATTGTTTTCAGATTTCGGACTCAGATAGCCAAAGAAAAAGCTTTAAATATAAATATCTATTTCGACTGCTTCATATAGCGGTCAGCAGCGCGGCAGAAAATTCCCTTCATATTATTGATACTAAAATTAATATAGCAAAACTGTTGTTTCATTCAATTTAAATGAATATCTGATTGTTTGAAATGCAAGTGCAAATATTATGTGACCAAAACGTCACTGGTTCTAGCGTCACATGTTTGAGCTTTGTGTTTACTGCATCATATCTTATGTGTGTGCGTTGATCAGTTGTGAATAAAAGTTAAAATGAATCAGAATTTATGAATGATGCACTTACTAACCTGTCGATCTTTTAATTCTCGGAAAAGATCAGGATGAGCAAGCGACAAATGCTTGAAGATTTGATGTGTTGCCTCCTGTGGTCAGTTCGTTCACCTTTATCATCTGTTTTGTATGAAAAGTAATGCCATATTTCACTTCTGCTGTTCTCTTTATTTATTAATTTCAGGTGCGTTGATAGAGTTTATCTGTTTGATCCATCACGTTGTTCTGTTGTCAGGTTTACCGGGCTCGCAGCAATTTGGGAAGCACTGCCACCTAATGGTGAACTTCGGAACAGCAGCGTATGAAATACCGAAATGAGCAAAATTATGATATCGTACCGTTTGAAATATAATAGATACCGGTATTTTTCCATTACCGGTATACCGCGCATCCCTAGTGTTCATACACCAATGTGCAAAAATTGTACCTTCAGGGGTACAACAGCTTGTCACAGGATCAATAAAGGGTACATATTAATACCCTTTAATACTCATTAATAATAATGAGTAGTAATACCCTTAAGGTAGTAATATATACTCTTAAGGGATTAACATGCACCCTTTATATACAAAGGTGCCCCTTTGAGGGTACTGTGCCTGTGGCAAGCTGTTGTACCCCTAAAGCTACAATTTTAGCATTTTTTCTGAGTGTGTATAATTGGAAGTGTGGCTTAAGTGTCCACATATTTTCTGGGTCCACTGAATGTTACTGATCTTTGGCCACTACTATTAGGCCTATTCAAAAACAAGAAGTTGTCACATGCATTAACTGGTAATATCTGGGGCATTTCCTGCTATATCATTTCCTGTTTCCTTTCACACAGATGAAGATTGGTATCACAGAGACCGAGATACAGGAGATAACCAAAGAGAGGATGCAGAAAGTGGACGAGATCAAACAATCACTAGTTGATATCAAAGTAAGTAACGCAGTAGCTTCACTTGTTTTTTTCATCCCACACCATCAAAAATCCCCAAAGTCTTAGAGAAAAGTGAACAGTTATGGTTTTACTGTTCAGCTGATATTTAGTGATACCAAGCAGGACATTTGGTCATACAGTATCAGGGTTTTTCATCACCCTTAAATCTAGATATATCATCCTTGCTTCTGCTTCCCCCTGTGCTCCAGAGGTTGTCAGAGCATGAAGTGCAGCGCAGCATGCAGCTGTTTGGAGCTGTGATAAGCTCTCTGGAGCGCAGTCAGGCCGGGCTGCTGGAAGTGACTGAGATAAACCGTCGCTCAGCAGAGCACCAGGCTGAACTCATGATCGGAGAGCTGGAGCAGGAGATCACAGAGCTGAGGAGGAGAAGCACGGCGCTGGCTAAACTGGCCCAGACTGAAAATTACATCACCGGACTAAAGGTCTGTAATGTTGTTATGTGTCAAGACAACATACACATGCCTTCAGATTTCATTTGAGTAACAGACTGTCCAGGTCATCTTTTCAGTCTCTTCTCTTCTACTATTTATTTTATTTTAAGTGTCATAGAGACAGAAGTGGGTTTGTTTGACATGAGCCAATAAGAAATCACCTCAATGCCATGGCAAAAGCATAGCAACACACACACACACACACACACACACAAACTCAGAATACCTTAGCAACCGCATACCAAAGCCCTTAGCAATCATTCACAGCACCACAACACTGTTTTTTGCTCTGAAAAACAAAACACATTCTGTGGAGGACTACTGTATGACTGCCAATTATCAGTATATTAATAAATAAAATAAAAAATAAAAAATGCACACTACCAATCAAAAGTTTTGGGTTGGTAAAAAAAAAAATGTTTTATGTTTTTGAAAGAAGTCTCTAATGCTCACTAAGGCTGCATTTATTTGATCAAAAATCCAGTAAAACTGTAATATTGTTGTATATGTTGTATAACTGTATGTTTTACAGTGTAATGATGGATGATTTTTAAAATGTAATTAATTTCTGTTATGGCAAAGCTAAATTTCAAGAAACATTATTTATTATTATCATAACTTAAAAGAGTTGTGCAGCTTAAACAAAAAGGGATTTTTTTGGGGGGGACTCTTTAAAAAATAAAGTTCAAAAACAGCAGTTATTTGAAAGAGACATTTTTGGATCGATGTCATAGTCTTTACTGTCACTTTTAATCAATTGAATGCATCCTTGCTGAATGAAAGTATTACTTTCTTTCAAAAAAATCTTACTGACCCCAAAGCTTTGAACAGCAGTGTAAACAATTAAATTAGTTTTCAACCTGACAAATAAAACCTATATTTAAAGTTAAATATAAAATGTAACTAATTATTTTACATTTTAATTAATTAATTGATAAATAGACATTTAACACTGTTTATTAAACTGCTATATTTAATATTTAGAATATATTTACCAATCACCTTTCTTTATCAGTTTGCCAGGGGAGTAAAAAATGCTGTTAGACATTTTACAATGGGAGCAGTCAATGAACAACTGACAAACTATGACTATGGGAGAGAAAATAAGCATGACTTGGCAAAAAATCAAGCTCAACAATTGCTCCTGATCTTCCTCAACAGGGCTACTCTGACGTCAGCACTCTCATGTCAATGAAAGACTGGACGGGCGTCTCACTGACCTGTGACCTTGGAACTAAAGCAATTTACACCTCTGTATGTCAACTACTGGAACAGTTTAAAGAGGAGCTTCAGAGAGTACCTGCAGTCTGTGAGTGACAGCTGTCAAACACTACACTACAGTGCCATCTAGTGGCAGATGAAGAACTTACTTCATGTGTCTTCTTTCTGCTCTAGGCCTCTCTGTGTCCGCTAACCAATCACTGGTGAAGACACACCCAAGTAAGACTTCCGCAGGCAAGTGTTCATCTTAACATGATTCATTATTTAACTATGGATCTAGAATTACGAAATGCTTTTTTAAACTTCATCTTTTCAATAACAATGACCTTATTTTAATGTTTTGCAGAAGTGAAGAGAATACAGGAATATGCAGGTATGTGTTAGAGATTACATTTTATTGCTTTTATTGCAGTGTATATATAAGCAGATGCTATAAAAAAAAAGTTTTTTTTCTCAAGACTTGATAACAGGTTTGCCCTGTTATGTGTAAAGTCCTAAATTGTTGAGTTAACAGTTTATTGATTGTTAACTCTTGCACATCACATCTGTATCCCTTTAAGGCCATAAGAACTTCAGTTCTGTTGTGCTTGTGCAAGTTGTTCTTGGCTTGAATGAGTATTTGGGAACTCGTCAAGCAGTATGACATGCTATACTTAATCTAAAACTATGTCAAACTGCATTTTCTAATTTGCTTAATCATTTCTAATTTGTATTTAATTAATTATTATGCACATGCTTTTATATTCCATTATGTTAATTGAGACAAATCATAGATTTATGTGCATTATACTTTCTAAACTAAATAAATAGGGCTATTTATTAGTTTTAATGTAAATTAATTTAAACTAATACAATTTTTATATAATTAAATATAATTAAATTTACATATAGCACCAAATTTTAAAATGTGTAATTTACTTAAAATGTATAATTTATTCCTGTGGTGGTAAAGCTACAATCTCAGTGTCACGTGATCCTTCAGAAATCATTCTAAAATGCTGATTTTGGAAATGCTGAAAATGCATATATATGTATGTGTGTGTGTGTGTGTGTGTTTATATATATATATATATATATATATATATATATATGCATATGTATACGTATATACATATATATATATATATATATATATATATATATATATATATATTAGTGCTGTCAAACGATTAATCGCGATTAATCGCATCCAAAATAAAAGTTTTTGTTTACATATGTGTGTGTACTGTGTATATTTATTATGTATATATAAATACATACACATGCATGTATATATTTAAGAAAAATATGTTAAGTTTATATATTAAATATATTTATTATAATATAAATTATATTAATATAAATATATACATGTAAATACACGTAAATATTTTAAAAGCATATGCTGTATGTGTGTGTGTCTTTATATATACATAATAAATATACACAGTACACACACATATATTATGTAAACAAAAACTTTTATTTTGGATGCGATTAATCGTTTGACAGCACTAATATATATATATATATATATATATATATATATATATATATATAGTCAGTTGTAAACATCCTATATATAAAAAGATAATTATTTTAACTTTTTACACCAGTGGATGTGACCCTGGACACCAACACTGCTCATCCTCGTCTCATCCTATCAGAAGACAAGAAGAAGGTGTGGTGTGGTGAAAGGCACCAACAAGTTCCCAACAAACGTGAGCGCTTCGACCGTGTAGTCTGTGTCCTGGGCTGCGAGGGATTCACCAGTGGCCGACACTACTGGGAGGTGGTGGTGGATGGAAAGACTGACTGGGACCTGGGAGTGGCGAGTCATTCCTGCAACAGGAAGGGTAAGATCACAGTCAGTCCCAGCAACGGCTACTGGTTTCTTAGCTTGCGGGACAAGAACAACTATGCCTTCAGGACTGAGCCTTCCACTGCCCTACCCCTCAGTCTGAGACCTCAGAAGATAGGGCTGTTTGTGGACTACGAAAAAGGCCAAGTGTCCTTTTATAATGTGGACGCAAAGATGCACATCTACACCTTTATGGACAACTTTTCCGAGACCATTTATCCATTTTTCAGTCCCTGTACCAATAAAACAGGCAAAAATGATGCTCCGCTGGTGATCACGCCTGTCCTTCTGGATTGAACAGTGAAATGGAAATGTTTTATGAGCAAACATATGGTTCAAAATGTTGTTTACATTCCTTTTTTTTTTGCCTTGTACAGTAAATGATTTGTCTGCTGCCACATTGGCACTTCATTTTCATTGATCACATAAAGAGCTTGGATCACTATAGGATGAGCATACGTCCAGGTTTTAGCTTTGTTTTCCTATTATCATGCTGTCTACAGTCCTCATACATTATATGTGCAATGCCTGCATGCTACTGGTTAAACTACCTTTCAGTCATTACCTTAAGCAAATATGAAAACAATAACAAAACAAAGCCAAATCCCAGATATAGGCAATTTAGAAATCCTGGCCAGGACATGTCCAGGAAAAAAAGGGGCCTTGGTAACTCTACCTTTACTGCTCAAAGTCTTTTTATACAAACAAATATGCTAATTTACCTCAACAGGAGTTTTTAATGAATCTTCTCTTCAGGATGGAAAGACTAAAATAATACAGTATATGTTTCTTAAACAAGAATGCACTGCAATCCACTATAACAACAAATAGCCATTACTTTTCAGGCATTAAAGAGAAAATGAATACTTTAATACAAGATGAATATTAGTAAATCCATGTTGTTTCGTTTGTAAATTTGCTTCATCCACTGTTGCAGGCCTATACAGTTCATTTGGCCTGTTTTGAAATGTAGCCTAATTCTCACACACTGCACTTTAAAGTTTCTGTTACGATGAGTGTACTTGAACATGATGAAATAAACATTAAAGTTGCAGATGGCAAGTTTCTGCAGGTAATTTCTTACTTTATAACATCCCACCCGTTCTCTCTTTTTTATATACCTTAGTACCAAGACTGGGCCCTATTTCCCAACAGTGGAGTGAGACTAAAGTTATACTGCTTACACTTACATAATACCATTACAACCACCTTGTGTCTGTTAGTGACACTGTAATCAACACTAACTGTCTTTACATTGTTGTTTTTACGGCTCTAGGTAACTCCCAAACCAAATACTAACGGTATTTTCTCTGTGCATCGTTCGTGTTGCAGCATGTCAAAAAGTAACTGTCGGAGAGAAAATACCCGAGGGCTGACTGGAGACGGCGAGGCTGCGTTTCCTCAACGCGCCGCCAGGTGGCAGACCTACTGATTTTATAACTGCACTTTTTTTTGCTAACGTTTCCTAACGCAAACACGTGGTTACATTCGTCTTCGCCATCTATCCAAACGGCCCTTTATGGCTTATTGGCATATAAAACTACATAACGCAAACTTCACAGATGCTGACCTGCCACGAGAAGCCACTGCCAATCTGTTAGACTGATCCATATGGAACATATAAGTGAGACCAAGGATAGTCACATCAGCAATATCTCGGTATCTATTATGTATTTATTAGTCGTTTTACTGTTTAAATTTATCTGAAAAGCATATAATAGAATACTTAATGGAAGTTTCCATTGTGACAACATGGCCCAATATGCATGTTGTCACAAAAGGTCATAGTGTTCAAAAATATTTTTTTTTTCTTTTGGACATCAATAGAGGAAATGTTTTTTTTTTTGTGCCAAAATTTTAAGGTATGTGTCTATTCAGGAATTTACTTTCAAAAGTAAATATAGAATGAGAATTATTCACTAGTAAAATTGTGACATCTAGTCCTGTCTCCCTATATGCTTTATTTAATTCATCCACATGCATTTATTTTTATTTTTTTTATTTTTTTTCACTGTTCAAAAAAAAAAGAAAAGGTATGGAACAGGTAAAACATCAGTGAAAATTCCCTCATTTTAACTCTGTGCATAGCACTGACATTTTTAGGGCGTTGTTTTTAAATGTATTTAATAAATCCTTTTTGTTTTTCCTTTACTCTGACACCAGTTATTTCTGTATTTTAATGTTAGTTATGTTTGACACTATCACTTCTAAAACATGACTAAAACTAACTTAATACTTGCATCTGAAATCAGTGCAAAAGTAACTTGTGTAGCATCTGTAAATATGTCATTTGAATTCAACAAATAGAAATTCAAGGTCTACTATAAGGAAAATGAATAAAAATATGAATTGTGGTCAGACATTAACCAGAGCTTAAGCTCTCTGGTGAATTCCTTTATTGTTTTTGTTTTTGAATATTTGATTTATGTCACTGATATTTTGTGCTCAGTTAATATATTCGGTTCCGAAAAGTTTAAATATCCAGATATCGTGCTCAACTACTAGGTGCTTATATTTACTGCCTCAGTATGTTGTCGAATGTGTAGCTAACATGAAATATGATTTTATTAAAATAATTTCATTAAATCTCTGAAAACACTGAACATACAGGCAACACTAAAAAATAAAATAAAAACTCCTAAAGTGTGAGCATAGACAGCATATACATCGAGACTAACCAATTTTGTTTTTAATGCAAGCAGAGTCCTTAATAGTTTTACATTTCCTTATTCATTCCCTTGTAGTTGTCATTACTTTCAGCTACTTTTTTTTCATTTTGATTTGATGACACCAGCTAGCCTATAATATAATAAATCTTCATAATGAAAATTACTTTAATTAAATGATTCATTAGAAGTATTTGACATAAATGGCCAGAACACTGGTTTGAAGACATGCCCTCATAAGGTAAAAGAAAAATGCATCAAAACAATTCCACGTGGCAAATGCTGCCACTTAATAATAAAGAGAAAAAAGATAGTGATGAGAATAAATAGCTATAAAGCATTCCAGGAAGTTCAACAGATGAATAGAGAAAAATAGCATCGTGTGAACTTTAAGTTTCATCATGGCAGAAATCACAGGTGTAACAAGCCAAGCAGGAACACACAACTGACATAACAAAAAAGCAGAATGAGAGAGCGTGTGTGTGTGATACTATTACCATATTTCAATAATAGAGAACATTCCTCACTAATACACTAGAATGTGGATCTGTGAGAAGAGTTTTTCCAAACTATCTTTTCAGACCAGCAAATCGATTCTGATCAACAGGTGTGACACACGCTAAAGTCATGTCACACAAATACTGTGACAGTAATACATGCTGGTCACAACTCCACCCAGCTGTGGAAAAAACCCATAGCTTTAGTAAAAGTCACTACCAGTCATTCCTATGGCTTAGAAGTGAATGAAGCAAAGCAGGCTCTGAGCAAGACGAGAAGAAGAGAAATGGGGGAAGGGATGGGGTGATTGTCAGAGAAATGGTCGTAGGCCGTCTATCAGGTTGAGCTTGAATGTACTGACTCTTGCCCTCCTGCCAGCTCTACTTGCATGGCAGCCAACGTCTCCGTCTTTGAGACCTATGTTTGTAACAGTAAGGTTACAGTATGGGACTTCCGTCTTGGGGCTGAACTGATTTATAACGGCTTGTAGAATGCAAGGCCTGCAGAGTCTGGAAACATTGACTGTATTGTCACTTATAGATCCCTGGCTAAAAGTTTCAAATTGTGATAATTTCTCAGATTAAGTATTAAAGAGCAGTTTTAGTGAGGGATGGATGGAGAGGCTGATTTAAAAAAAAAAAAACTTAAGCCAAATGTTCAGCCTCAACCACTCCAACAGCCCAGACAGCATACCTGTCATTCTGCACACCTACACTCCTTCTTTCACTCACTCAGTCTTTCTCTTTCTCATTTGTGCTATCATGTCTTCATCTTTCCGCCTGTTTGCTTTTTTTTTTTTTTTTTACCACAGCCTGTTTTACATTTATATATTGTTCTCTCCTCCCATTATCTGTGTCACTTACAGCTAATGCACATGACTGAGGAAAAATAAGCATTTTAGGACTTCATGTAAAGTTTGGTTTTCATATCATGCAAGCACTCTGCAGGCTTAAGTACAGTATGATCATATTTGGAAAATATACAGTATGTTTACTGCTACACATTTCGGCTTAAGCGAAACTGCAAAACTGCAGCTATGGTCTTCAGAAACTTGCATGCCAACACGAAACCGCTGGAACTGAGTATTTTCCTAATAGTTTAATTAGCATCATGATGAACTATCATCATCATATCACTGGCTGTCCCCATATTTAATGCTTGGTCTAATGAACAATAAACAAATTTGAGTTAGTGTCTACACACACACAAAAAAGAGCTGTTTCGTCCATATTTAAATGCATATACGCACTTAAGAGAAATCACCAAAGAAGAAACTACACAGTCTTTCAGGTTTTTTTTACATGTCGTAATAGACAACTTTAACTGTATACAATCGGTGTAAGATTTATTTTGAGCTCGTTTTTGGTCACATCTTGCCTCGCCTTACATTACCTCTACATTCACTTCGCTGCCACCTTGAAGCGGAATTGTTCAGGGGAGGGGGAGACAGAGACAGAAAACCGGTTGGACAGGTAAGACGCAGGGGCTGGACTGGCTCGGGTTTGTTGTCACCGTTATATTCAGACGCATGCGCATTGTTACCTGTTTCCTCATGAAATGTGTACCTGCGCTCTAATGAGCCACTGAAATTCGTTTTGTAGTGCGTCGGTTGAGCAGTCTGGACTATTTACCTGCCACAAACATCACCTCCCACCTTGACGAAGACACCTAGCTGTGTCTTAACCTACCGGGCCGAGTGAATATCCGAGCAAGACTTCGTGAATCCAGAGTAGCGGAAGACGGCGGAAGGTGGAAGCAGAAGCGGGTGAATAGTGGGAGACTCCACGGAAACCTGTACAGGTACAACAAGTTTGAGTCAAGACGTGTGCGTATAGAGCGAAGAACTCGGCTTTGCTTTTCCAAACTGAGGAAAAGGCAATTGAAAACATCATCTAAGAAGGACTTTACACTTGTTTTGTATTGTGGAGCAGTTTTTCCAAAAGTAGGTCGGTGTTTAAAAGCCTGCCGTTTAATTTTGAGAGATAGCGGGGAAGGACCTCGGGAATAGACAATGCCACGAGCTTTCCTAGTGAAGAAAACGGGAAATTCACCCGGCAAGAGAAACTGGAGCAATCTACCAGATCATGAACGCGGTGACATTTATATTCCAGGTGAGTACAAAAGTAACAAAAGTAAACAATTTTTAGTTCAATCTGGATAACGGTCGGATGCATCGAATGGCACATTCAGTAGCATAACACAACAGTTTATTCCCAGGAAGTCAAGCGGTGTTTAAGTAACAGACCTTATTAACTGCTTATTTTGTGCTTTTTGTTTTTACTTTTGTTTTTTTTTTTTTTTTTTACTTTTTGTGTTTTGCGTAGCTTTCTTTTATAGTAGCCTACACTAGCCTATATTAAAAAACGTACCTAAATTTGACAATTTCTTTGTGTGATTGAACTAAAAAAATCTCTTATAAAATGAGTTTGTGTGTAAGAGGGCCGTTATTGCTCCTTTAGTTGACCTTCAGACTCAACTGTCTTCCTTATAACATGAAACTCATTGCAACAGAGTAGCCTACGGTGCCAGTGGCCTAACGTTACACACAAGTGTAGTGCTCTGAAATTAAAGCACATATACGTTTTTCTCTTTCTTTTCTACTGAAAGTTGATATCTGAATTAGACTAATCACTGTAATCACTTTTAGATATATTGGGTGATATTTATTTAGGCTACTTGTAGCCTATTACAACCAAGTTACTGGTGATAACTGCCTCATTTTAACTGTTTTTGGAGGTAAACAATTCGGCTATTATATTACAACGGGTCACCTAACGGAATAGACTCAACTGTTCATTATGAGCCCCTTCTTCAATCTCTACACGGATCATATTACAGGCGTATTATAATGCCATATTCTGAAATATTTCTCTGTAGTGACATTTTTAAATATTACGGTTAATAGACGAAATGTGTGTAGGCTAGTAGAAATTTGTCATTTTAAAAGAATGCGTTCAGATGTGTTTTGTGTTCGTCAGCCTGCGGGTTTTTGTGAAAGTTTAATCCATTTGCATAACAGCCCATTCATAAACTGAACCAACTTGAAACGGAGACATTCATAGCATTGATTCGTGCAGGTATGTCAGGAGGTTGTTGTACCTGTTCCATTGCCATAACGATCTCTGAGTTGTTTAATAAGCCTGTTCATAAAGCGGTTTTAATCGTTGATTAAATTGATTCTGATATTCTTCTTACAGCAGTCCTGACATGAAAGTCTTAATTTGCCTTAAAAAAAAAATTTTTTTTCTTTCTTTCTTTCTTTCTTTCTTTCTTTCTAATCAATGCAGCATCCGTTTTAACGCATGGTGGTCCTTTAGTTTGTCGTGCGTGATGGTTTTGGGTTAATGTTTACAGCGGTGAAGGAAATAACGGGCTTCGTCGCGCTGTCTCCCTTTTCCCTCTACACCCTTAGCAAACACACACACACACACACACACACACACACACAGCGAGTGTACCTTTCACCTCACTTTTCGATATCAGCTGAACAAACCCGGAGCACAGGCATTGTTATATATTGATCGACGTCGCCTTTCCATTTTATGACTCTTGTTTTAACCCATTCGTTTGTGTATTTATATTGCGTAATAAGTTCAGAGATATATTTTTAATAGTTGATGCAAATTTTAATACAATCGAATCTTTTTGTGCTATTTAAGATCAAATCCGTTCGGTTGTCGTTCATCTTCATGTTATTGTTTGTGGTGTGACTGTGAAGGGAGGGGCTGGCAAACATCAGGGCAAAGGCAGAAAGAAACAATCACAGCTATGAACTGTTTTTACGTGTAGTCTGTGTTAAAAAGTAAAAAATAATAATATGTATATATTATATATATATAATATATATATATATATATATATATATACAGGTGCATCTCAATAAATTAGAATGTCGTGGAAAAGTTCATTTATTTCAGTAATTCAACTCAAATTGTGAAACTCGTGTATTAAATAAATTCAATGCACACAGACTGAAGTAGTTTAAGTCTTTGGTTCTTTTAATTGTGATGATTTAGGCTCACATTTAACAAAAACCCACCAATTCACTATCTCAACAAATTAGAATACTTCATAAGACCAATAAAAAAAAACATTTTTAGTGAATTGTTGGCCTTCTGGAAAGTATGTTAATTTACTGTATATGTACTCAATACTTGCTTTAATTACTGCCTCAATTCGGCGTGGCATGGAGGTGATCAGTTTGTGGCACTGCTGAGGTGGTATGGAAGCCCAGGTTTCTTTGACAGTGGCCTTCAGCTCATCTGCATTGTTGGGTCTGGTGTCTCTCATCTTCCTCTTGACAATACCCCATAGATTCTCTATGGGGTTCAGGTCAGGCGAGTTTGCTGGCCAAACAAGCACAGTAACACCATGGTCATTGAACCAGCTTTTGGTACCTTTGGCAGTGTCAGCAGAAGGGCAGGTGCCAAGTCCTGCTGGAAAATGTCAGCCCAAATCATCACATCTCCATAAAGCTTGTCAGCAGACTATACAAGGAAGCATGAAGTGCTCTAAAATTTCCTGATATAAAGTAGATGGCTGCATTGACTGTGGACTTCAGATGTGCAAACAGGTTGTACATGGTTGTGGACCAACACCAGCAGATGACTGATTAGTGATGGCAGATGATGTTAGAGCCTTTGAGTTCAAGCCTGATCATCAGTCTCTCGGTTTTTGCCTCAGGCAGCGGAAGCGACTGTGGAAACTTCAGGGTGATTTGACTGGAAACTCAGGCAGCGAACTTCATGGCAGCATAGTGAAGAACTTTGATTCTGTGCCTCTCCACTCTTCCTCCAGACTCTGGGACCTTGATTTCCAAATGAAATGCAAAATTTACTTTCATCTGAAAAGAGGACTTTGGACCACTGAGCAACAGTCCAGTTCTTTTTCTCCACAGCCCAGGTAAGACGCTTCTGACGTTGTCTCTGGTTCAGAAGTGGCTTGGTAGCCCTTTTCCTGAAGATGTCTGAGCGTGGTGACTCTTGATGCACTGACTCCAGCTTCAGTCCACTCCTTGTGAAGCTCTCCCAAGTGTTTGAATCAGCTTTGCTTGACTGTATTCTCAAGCTTGCGGTCATCCCTGTTGCTTGTGCACCTTTTCCTACCCAAATTCTTCCTTCCAGTCAACTTTGCATTTAATATGCTTTGATACAGCACTCTGTAAACAGCCACACCTTTCAGTAATGACCCTCTGTGACTTACCCTCTTTATGGAGGGCGTCAATGTTCATCTTCTGGATCATTGCCAAGTCAGCAATGTTCCCCATTATTGTGGTTTCAAAGAACAAGAGATACCCGAAATTTATACTGTAGGGATGGTCATTAATTGAAACTCAAATGTAAATATTCTAATATTTTGAGATACTGATTTTTGACTTTCATGAGCTGTAAGCTTTAATCCTCAAAATTAAAACAATTAAAAAAAATGTTTTTACTTTACATGTAATGAATCTAAAATATATGAAAGTTTCACTTTTTGAAATAAGTTACAAGAAAAAAATGAACTTTTTCACGACATTCTAATTTATTGAGATGCACCTGTATAATAATAATAATAATAAAATATAACAATATAACCTACAAGTCATGTTTATAAATCATACAGACATTCTGGTCTTTTCAGCACTGAAACTACTAAGCTGTCATTTGGTTTCAAGTCTAAACTTAGATTAGCCTATATGGTCGTTATGAAATATAGATTGTTGCATGTTACCGTTAGGCACTGCACACATCAGATATTTGCATTATAATTTGCAACCCAGTCGATTGTGCCACACCAGAATCAACAGATTCATTGTTCAGGCCACTAGTATTAGTGTTTTTGATCATCTGAAATCTCCATGCAACCAATGTTCTCTCTCTCTCTCTCTCCTGTGACCTAATAATCTCTTCAGTAGATGTGTAGGGTATGATCGAACAACTTCTTAGAAAAGAACACGATAGTTTACCGGCAAACATTTGCAGATTATCCATCTGATGTATTGTGTTGCATAGAGGTTTGTATAAAGGAAGCTCGAGCCTGTGCCTCTAGCTCAGCTGGTCTGACTGGTAAAGCAGTAACAGGAGTGGTTTGACTTCAGCCCGGCACAATACGCTCACACACTCATGCGCACCAGCTAACCCACCCACTCACACTTGCATTCTCACACACCTGGCCCAGAGGCACAACTGTCCCCCTTAGCCTCGAGAGCCACATACACACCCAGTTTCTGATTGTCTAGCAATCACATCCTTCATTTTCAGCTATGTAGGATGTAATCCACACTTGTTCACAAAGCCAAGATGTTATGCTGGAAAGATTTGAACATCTTGCGCCTGTCATCATTTGTCTACTTTACACAATACTCGGGCCAGATATGCAAAGCAAATATTGTGGTAACACAATGAAGGATGCTTTTTTGCTCTCAGTACTTCTAAAATCTGACGCCAACGTGTTTTTCTTTTCCTCCAGTCTCCATGTCTCCCATTGCACTTCGAGAGGAGACCGAAGCCAGTCCGGCAGAGGTGGCGCTGTGTCTGTCCACTCGCAAGGACCACAGCATGTACACATACAGCCAGATATACACCAATGACCCCGGTGCAGTTGTTCCTGCGGCTGAGCTCCCATCATGCACTGCTCTGGGCCAGAGTCCAGAGACCGAGCACATCCGAAGCACACACAACAATACGTACGTGCGCACTAAAATAAAGGTGAGGCTTCTGGAAAATGTTTACTTTTACTATGTTGATCTAAGGTCTAGTTACGGCGGCAATAAGCTCATATTCAGCTGCGGAGCCATTGTGCCACCGTTGGACATAATTGATTTGTGAATTGCTTGTGTGTGTGTGTGTGGGTTATACTCATATCATTTTACTAGTCTGAATGTTTACACTACCACTAATTTCATCTTTGTTTGTTATCTTGCTGCAGGTTACCACAGGTGAGCTTCCCAAAGTGGTTCCACCTATTGTTCCTAGCCTAACTACAAGTCCACCTGCTTCTATAGCGACACCTTGCTCCCCTCCTGCTGCTAAGTCACCTTCAGTGCAGTCGAGTGGTGGTACTTATGTTTGCCAGGTGTGTCAAAAAGTTTTCCAGTTCCAGCGCATGCTAAACAGACACCTGAAATGTCACAGTGAGCAGAAGAAACACCTGTGCGACTTTTGCGGAAAGGGCTTTAACGACACCTTCGATCTCAAGAGGCACGTCCGCACACACACAGGTAAGAGCTTCATCTGTTTGCGATGAAAACGGAAGTAGCCACAAACAATTGGATGCTGATTGGATTCTGAGAAGATTGAAAACATTGAGGTCAATTTTTATTTTATTTTTTATATATATAGATAGACTAAAAGTAAAAAAAAACGCTTAGAATAATTAAGATTTGTAAATGTTTTTTGAAAAAAGACCAAAGCTGCACTTATTTGATTAAAAATACAGTAAAAACAGTAATATTGTGAAATATTATTAGCGTTTAAAATAACTGTTTTCTATTTGAATATATTTAAAATGGATTTTATTCCTGTGATGTGAAGCTTAATTTTCTTAATTACTCCAGTCTTCAGTGTCACATGATCCTTCAGAAATCATTCTAATATGCTGATTTGGTGCTCAAATTATTAAAAATTATCATTGGTACTCAAGTTTTTTATAATAGTTTTTATTATCAATACTGAAAACTGAAATCATGATACATATTTATTTTCAGGGTTCTTTAATGAATAGAAAATTCAAAAGAACAGCATTTATTTGAAATAGAAATCTTCTGTAACAATATAAATGTTTTTACTGTTACTTTTGATCAATTTAATGAATTCTTGCTGAATAAAAGTAATATTTTTTTCTTACCCCAAACATTTGAAAGGTACAGTTCCCACAAAAAAATAAGAATTTAACAATTTTAACAAGAAAATAAAAAATTGAACATGTTTCTTGAAATTAAATGTTTCTTGAGCAACAAATCTGCATATTAGTTTAAAAAAGACTATTTGACTACTTTTGTTATTAGAAGAAGAAGTGCTATGTTATACCAACAGGCAAAACTCCCACATTTTTCAAACAATAATATTTTTCTGTTCCACCTGTAGGTGTTCGTCCGTACAAGTGCAGTCTCTGTGAGAAGGCTTTCACTCAGCGCTGCTCTCTGGAGTCCCACATGAAGAAGATTCATGGTGTCCTGCAGCAGTACGCTTACAAGGAGCGCCGCAACAAGCTGTACGTCTGTGAAGAGTGCGGCCTTACAGCTTCTACCCAGGATGCATTGCTGCGCCACCTCCACACTGAACATCCAAACAGTGTCCTCCTGCGGGCCAAGGGGGTACGAAGACAGTCACCAATGATGAACGCTACCAGAGATGACACCTCCCAACCTGGTTCCCCTCTCTCTCATAATAGCGATGACACTGTAGAGTCAGGTGGGAGGTAGAGAAAGGGATATATATATAAAGGGATGTGATTAATGTGCATTCTGATGATTTATTGTTTAAACCAGAAAACAGACATGAGGGAATTTAAAAAGGGAAAGTGAAGTCATGCAAAATGCTGTTTTAATGGCAGTACGCTGAGATTCAGTTTACACTTTTGCTGCAGAATCGGGCTGTACTTTTCCCTGTGAAACACACAAAAGCAGTTTACATAATAATATTATTATTATTAAAATAGATGAGATGAAACACAACTCAGGAGAAATACACAGATCAATGTGACATTAAATAGTTCCATTTTTACTGTGTGGGACAATGATTTTATGTAGCAATGTTTCAACACTAAAATGAACTCTGCAGCGACTGATAGTTACATATCAGCAGTCCCTGAATGTTTGAAAAAGGGATTTTGAAAGGAAATTAATTTTGTGTTGTTGATTTACTACTGTATGTAATATACTTGCATAAATTTATCATAAAAGATTTATATTTATCCTGGTGTAGTTTTTATATTTTCCTGGGTATGTTTTTTGCTAGATTTTATACATTTACTTTCACATGTAACAACCTTTAATACTTGTAATACTGTGTTTTTTGGGTTGCATTATTATTTTTTGTACTTTTTATATTCAAAGGCATTGTATATGTAATAACATTTTAATTTCTTGTCACTGTTAGATAAATTTAAGTAGGCTCTGTGGCAATCTATAACAACACACCTACACAATAAATGTGTTTTTGTTGATGGTTTAAAAATAAGTGTGATTCATTCTCTTGTATTATTTTCAAAAACATACTATCAGAAACCTAGCTACTTACTTAGAACTTAATTATTGATTTTATAAAGTATGTTTTATGCATGATTGCATGCATGCAAACAGTTATGGAGGCAGATTAGACCAATAAAGCATTTTATAATTTGCATGCAAGAGAGAATGAATAAGAGACAGCAGAAGAGAAAGAGATTCAGTGGGTGGATGTTGGCGGATTCCAGATCCTTGTTTGGTCTTGTTTGTGGAATTCAGTGGCTGTTTCATTGTGGGGCCATCAGGCATTAACGGCTCAAAGGTGCCTATCCCTTTAGAACCGTTATTTTCAACAGCACCAACCCATACTGTACCATCCTTTCAAACTGTACCGCTACAAGAATTTCTCGTTTAAAACAAACATAATTGAAGTGAGATTAAATGTGCTTATTAATCGACCCCAAAATTGGGGAAATTAACTACTAGTTGTATATTACTGCAAAACATTAATCTAAACATCATCCCACCATATTGTGCGTGTTTAGTCCTCATGTATTCTCATGCAGAATGTCATGTTTCACAGCGTTTGGAGTTTTACTCAAATGCACCATCAACCCTTTGAGCGGCGCTACTCGTGTATCGTTAGACGGAAATGACGCAACTACAATACTTTCGAAAACACAAGCGGGGAAGACGGTGGGCAGCTAACTAAAGGTAAATATAGCATCCCAAAACCCCGCAGATAATATAATAATAGTAATAATTTACATGCATTTTAAAAGATGATCACTCTAGGATCTGACATAGCCTAGTGTGTAATCCGAATTGTAGATCGCCGGTTGCAAGCAAATAACTAAACGTGCAAATATGCTCATTTAGTTTTTAATGTACATAGTATGTGTCAATTCTTGTATAATGAGGTGAAAGCAGTTGCATTACAAATATATATGCAACATGAATATCTTTTACATTTTAGGATGTAAGTTGCATGTTCGATGCAAATATGCCGACGGATCAGGTGTGTTTGGGTCGGAAGCGCCCTGTACCTTCATGCCCAAACCCTCTATTCTTGCAGTGGTTAACAGAGTTGCGTGACAGCGCCAAAGAGAAAGGCTTGAAAACGCAGTATGTGTATCAGAAGGTGAGCGATTGTGTTGATTTAGTTTCGAACATTGGATTAACTGACCGTAAACACGTAAAGAAACCATAGTAACTGATTAAACTTAGCGAATGCAATGCTGTGCTTTTTCACAGGCCATAAACTCTTTGAAAAAATATCCTCTGCCGCTGAAAAACGGAAAAGAGGCGAAGATCCTGCAAAATTTCGGCGACGGGATCTGCAAGATTTTGGACGAGCGGCTGCAGAAACATTATCGGGAAAACGGTGAGGGACTTCACTGCGGTCAGGTCAGCCTCCTCTTTGAAAAACACGGTCATTCTAGCCGCCACGTTATTTTGTGGTGCGCGCATATACTAGGCGTTGCGGTAATAGCGTGTAAAAACTCAGATCTCTGGCATTCATTTATTAAGACAGTTTCTCTGTCAATAATGAATAAATGAACGAATAAATAAATACATTTTAAATAATACAAATGTTTAAAAAAACGGTCTGATAAAATGAAAATGACTTCAAATGTTGAGTAATATTAAATGTAGAATTTCCTAATAATATGAAAATAACTGTCTGATGAGAAATAACAAAATAAAAGCATTTCATGAACTTGCATATAACCATATTTATCTGTAAATTCACATAGTTATAAAAAGAAAACTCCCTGTTTCCACAAAAGAGTTTCACTTTTGATTAACAGTACACCACTCCAGAATGTCATTTGCCCAATGTCAGGACTGTCTGATTTCCTATTACAAAATAAAAGCCCTCCAAATCTCATATATGACCAGTTTTGTCTTTCATTTTAGGTAGCTCTAAAAAGGAAACGCCCTGTTTCCACAGAACAATTTCAATTCAGATTAATGGTCCACTGCCCCAGGGTGTCACTCAACCAGTTTCAAGACGATCTGATGTTGCATTACATAATAAAATTCCTCCAAATCTCTGTGATTTTGGATATAAAAAGGAAACTCTACTTGTGATTTTGGATAGAACACTCTAAAAAGGAAACTCAAAGCCGATTAAAAGTTAGTTATCAATCATTTCCACGAAGTGTAGACTAAATCTTAAACAATTTCAACTTTGCTTCAGATTAATAGCATGGACCCACTGAATGCCCCAGGGTGTCACTCAACCAGGTTCAACACGATCTGATATTGCATTACAAAATAAAAACCCTCCAAAATCTCATATATAACCTGTTTTGTCTTTGATTTTGGATAGCTCTAAAAAGGAAACTCCGTTTCCACAGACCAATTTCAATTTAGATCGACAGTCCACCAGACCAGACCAGACCAGAAAGCCCTCCATAAACTTGCATATAACCTGTATTTCCCATATTTTCAGATAGTTCTAATAAGAAAAGTCTTATAACCCACCACCCTAGAGTGCCACTGGGCCAATGCCAGGACTGTCTGATGTTGCATTACAAAATAAACAATCTCAAAAAACTTGCAAATAACCTATATTTCCCATATTTTCAGATAGCTCTAAAAAGAAAAGTCCCTCTTTCCATAGATTGTTTTCTCTTCAGATTGATAGCACACCACCCCAGAGTGTCACTTATGCAATGTCAGGACTATATGATGTGTAATTCCAAAATGAACGCCTTCCAAAAACTCAAATAAATTCGTTTTTTTTCTGTGATTTCAGATTGGTATAAAAAATAAACTTCTGATTTCCACAGACTAGTTTCCCCTCAGATTGACAGTACACTTTCTCACATTGTCACTTACACCATTTCAGGACTGTCTGATGTTGAATTCCAAAATAAGAGCCCGCCAAAACTTGTATATACGCTGTTTTGTCTACAGTCCTAAAGTAGTGTAAATGATACTATGAGAAGGCTTACTATCAATCTGAAGTGAATGTAGTCTGTGTAAACAAGGAGATACTCTTTTCTATTTGTCTAAATCATTAGAAAGTCCTGACATTGTGTGAGTGATATTCTGAGGTGATGTACTATCAGTCTGAAGTGAAAATGGTTTGTGGAAACAGAGTTTCCATTTTATACAAATCTAAACTGTTATACAAAACATCTTATGAGTTTTTGAAGGACTTCAACTTGTAATGTTGCACCAGATAATCCTGACATTGTGGGAGCGACACCGAGGAGGTGTGCTGGTTATCTGAAGTGAAAGGGGTCTGTGGAAACAGGGAATTTCCTTTTTAAACCAATCCAAATAGATAGGGTAAACGTACCTATTAAGCTCACGTACCCATTAAGCACGCTTCCATTTTTGAGATCAGATTATGAAAAGAAAAATGTATTTATTATCCTACTTGATGTCTTAACCAATTGATATGTTTGTTACTATATACCACCTATAATTTCAAGTCAATCAGATCATTGCACACTGAGATATGAGTCTCAATGTGTTCACACTGTCTGGCGGCCATTTTGAAAACTGTCTAAAAACTTTCACCAAAAGAGGAGCCCCGTAAATGTGCGGTATTTTAGATGTTTAAGTCTTTATTTTGGGTAAGTTTCACTACTTATTGTAAAATTAAGAGATTAATGTTCAGACTTTTGCATATTATAACCTGGAACTTGGATGTGGGAAATAATTACATTAGATCCAAAATATAGTTTTAGCAACACAGCGCAGATGCTACAGAACACAGTTAGCTGACTAGCTGTATAAGATTGTGTGCTACGCTAACATATTACTTCAGAGGCATTAATGGCTTGTACTTTTACATCCATAATATTATAAATTGACAATTTATTGCTAGTCTGTCATTTTACAGTCCTGTAATTTTTTTAAGATTTCATATTATTTTAAGGTGAGCTTAAAGGGTGCACTACTATGTAAATCACACAGCTTCAGTGTGACATAAATAAGAAAAAGTATAATTTCATAGATATTGTTAATAATAGTTGTTCATATTAAAATATGTATGAACTTAATACATGACCTAGAATATTTATTTAGCACAAATCCTGTCATGTAATAAATATTACATGAAATGTATTAAAAATTGTTGCTGCTCCAATTAAATTTCATAGATATTGTTAATAATAGTTGTTCATATTAAAATATGTATGAACTTAATACATGACCTAGAATATTTATTTAGCACAAATCCTGTCATGTAATAAATATTACATTAAATTTATTAAAAATTGTTGCTGCTCCAATTAAACTCAGTGTGGTCTTCCACATTGAACATCTATGTAAATACTTCATAAACAGACTTTAAATATTAACTGATGGTTGTCACTTTAAGTTAAGTTAATCGATTTTCTATGGATTCTGTCAACTCAAATCTACAGACTGGCTCTGATCTTTGGCAACTAGCATCAACTTCTCCAGACTGTAAATCTGTGGAAAATCGGGGCAAAAATCGTGAAGTGTATTCCAGCTATAAGAGACTATAGATAAGTTGACATCCATTTAACAAGAGGTTTCATAATGAGGCTAGTTTCTGTGTTCATCCCCATGAATGAAATGTTTTATTGGTTTGTTTTATTTGATTTTTGAATGTGTTACTTAGCTGAACGTGGACTAGTCTAGATGTTGCAATGTGCTTAATGACACTTCACTATGAATATACTGTATAACTGACAGAACAGGTAGAATATGCGATTTGGAATTTAATATGTAATGCAACATCAGATCCTCTTGAAACTGGCTGAATGACACCCTGGGGTAGTGGACTGTCAATCTGAATTGAAATTGTTCTGTGGAAACTGGGAGTTTCCTTTTTAGAGCTACCTAAAATCAAAGACTAAACTGGTCATATATGAGTTTTTGGAGGGCTTTTATTATGTAATGCAACATCAGATCCTCTTGAAACTGGTTGAGTGATACCCTGGGGCAGTGGACTATTAATCTAAATTGAAACTGGTCTGTGGAAACAGGGAGTTTCCTTTTTAGAGCTATTCAAAATCAAAGACAAAACTGGTCATATATGAGATTTTGGAGGGCTTTTATTTTGTAATAGGAAATCAGACAGTCCTGACATTGGGCAAATGACATTCTGGAGTGGTGTACTGTTAATCAAAAGTGAAACTTTTTTTGTGCAAACGGAGTTTTCTTTTTATAACTATGTGACTTTACATATGGTTATATGCAAGTTCATGAAAGGCTTTAATTTTGTTATTTCTCATCAGACAGTTATTTTCATATTATTTGGAAATGCTACATTTAATATTACTCAACATTTGAAGCCATTTTCATTGTATCTGACCGTTTTTTAAACATTTGTATTATTTAAAATGTATTTATTTATTCGTTCATTCATTCATTCATTCATTATTGACAGAGAAACTGTCTTAATAAATGAATGCCAGAGATCTGAGTTTTTACACGCTATTACCGCAACGCCTAGTATATGCGCGCACCACACAATAACGTGGCGGCTAGAATGACCGTGTTTTTCAAAGAGGAGGCTGACCTGACCGCGGTGGGACTTCAGTGTAGTGCAGACGTTGATTTTCTCTGAAATGTTTAGAGTGTCCACACTCTTTCTTTATCTTAAACAGTTGTTTAATCTATTAGTGTGTCATGTTTACAGTCTTCTGTTTTATTCCTGAAAGGTTCTGATGCTCCAATCCACTTGGCTACTTCTTGCCATAGGAGCAGCATGGCTTCCTCCAGACAGATGGAAGAACCTCAGAAGGAACCTTCAGGAAACATTAGTAAACATATGGTTGGTTTAAAAAAAAGAAATAAGTTGCTATTACATGTTCGAGTTAATATTAGAAAACTAATGACTTGTTTTGCAGAAGCAAACACAAAAAGAAGTAAGAAAGGAGAAGGGAGCTAAGAAAAAGAGAGAATATGTGCCACAGAAGAGGTCTGGAGGTTATGCTGTACTGCTCACTTTGTATAGACACTCACAGGTAAAACAAGCATTTATTTTCATCTTTCTTTACTTTTTTTTTTTAAACTAAGGCTGCTAAAAAAAGGCAGGCACTAATGCACTCTATAAAATGTAAGTGTATTATTTATTTCTAGATGCCTGGCAGTAAAGGCTTTATGTTTAGGAATGAACTGCAAACTGAGGCACAACCCTTGTGTGATAAGTCCTTCACAGTGGTAAGGCAAACAAACACACTTCTACAAAAGACTTGCCGAACTGCTCACTATAACCGCTGCTTGTTCCCTAACTATGCTGTTTTCCTCTACACATAGCCTGATCTTGGTAGCAAGTACACTGCATGGTCATCAGTTAGCACACTCATTCAGAAAGATCTTCTGGTGAAGACGCACAATCCTGCCAGGTGAGATATAAACTGCAATCACTGCCCTGCTTTAGCTTGAGTCCAGTTGCTCTTCATCTTTCTCTGTTTTATTTTAGGTATTCATTGACTGATCAGGGTCTGGCTCTAGCCGATAAGCTGGATTCAGAAGAGACCGGGATGGCTAAAGAACATGTGGAGCAAATGAGTGAAGAAGAGGACACTCGGGATGGACCAGATGTTGTAGACCTGACTTTAGAGGAGGAGGATGAGGAGGAGCAGGAAGAGAAAGAGAGTTGGTGAGTAGTAGCGGGTTGGCTTTTGCATAAGTGCAATGACGTGTCTAAAATGTTTTGCATGTTGGGAGGGTATGGAGCAGCACCGTAGTGGCATATTAACTGTATCATCCGCCAATAGGTCCAGCAAGTCTTCAGAAAGGCCTGCCACAGCTCTTTCTGTAAACCAGGCCAGAGGTCACATCTCTGAATCAGACACCACAGGAAAATCCCAGACCTTAGAGACCGTGAGAACAGCAAAGGGTTGGCATCTTCCACCTGGCTCTTATGACATTGTGTTGTGTGTCGACTTCATCGAAACAACAGGGTAAGAGGAAAAAGATTATATGTGTGGTACAATTTCACTTTTAATATTAACAATATAATTTCATTTCAAGTTCTTCTAATGCAAAGTATAAAACAGAAAATAGTTTGTAGAACTTTTATTATTCAGTTGTATTTTGAACTCAACAGGGGAAGCAGTGGTTGCAAACAAGAATTGGTTAAAGAATTGCAAAGGAATGGTGTGACCTTTGATGTCAGGAAACTGAATGTGGGCGACTTCCTTTGGGTGGCACGTGAGAAAGTGACACCTGTTCCTGGTAAGTCACTAGCAATTTTTCCCGTTTTACTGAGATGCCGGACTAGTTACTAACCAGCAGATGGCAGTGTTGCTCTTAGAAAAAATGGGTTTTTAAAACAGTTTACTTGGGACAAATTTATAAGTTGTTGTAAACCTTTGAGGAGTTCAAGACCTCCCCATTTGTCCAAGACAATATTGCAATGCCCTTCTATCTCAGCTGTTATGTACTTCTGTTACAATAAAAGCAAATAAACTAAAAAATTATATCATATCAGTTTAATATTGTACATGTTTATTTTTTTTTACATTTTAAATGCTAAATTATGTCAATATATCATATATAACATATTAATATAAAGATTTAAATAAATAGTTCATCCCAACAATTAAAATTTGCTAAAAAAATTGACTCACCCTCAGGCCATCCAAGATGAGTTTGTTTCTTCATTGGAACAAATTGGATTTTTGTGATGTTTATATCAGCTGTTTGGACTCTTATTCTGACGGCACCCATTCACTGCAGAGGATCCATTGGAGAACAAGTGATGTAATGCTAAATTTCTCCAAATCTGTTCTGATGATGAATTGAACACATTTACATCTTAGAAGGCCCAATGGTGGTTAAATTTTCAGCCAATTTTCATTTGTGGTTGAACTATTCCTTTAAATAATTTTAAGACTTATTGGTGCCCCCTGGAAGATTGCAGAGGCCTTATAGTTTAGAACCACTGATTTAATAGATTAAATCCTCCTTCAGGGCAGCTGCGTCCACCTGTGGGAAAAGAGCTGGTGCTTGATTACATAATTGAGAGGAAGAGGATGGATGATCTGTGTGGAAGCATCATAGATGGACGCTTCAGAGAGCAGAAGGTTTGAGCCATGACACACACACACACACACAAAGTAATGAAAATAAGCCTTGAATCCCATTTTCCCCTATATCTTGCTCTGTTTATCTGCTTTCTGGATATAATGAAACGATTTGTGACTTCATTTGTGATTTATCATCTTCCAGTTTATTTTCTTCTGTTGCATTCTCGTCCTTAGTTTCGACTGAAGAGGTGTGGTCTGCATAAGCCCATTTATCTAGTGGAGGAGTGTGGATCAGTGGCAGCTCATCTCAGTATACCTGAGAGTACATTACAACAGGCTATAGTCAATACACAGGTATAGAGCAGGCCATAAAGATCATCATGCAGTCATGACGATGATGATGTGATTGTACGAGTGTGTAATTCATAGGTGGTTGATGGCTTCTTTGTGAAGCGCGTACAGGATGTGAAAGAGTCTGTGGCTTACCTCACCATCATGACCAGATACCTCCAGAAACTCTACCAGGTTTGTTTCAAAGCCAAATCAGTGCAGTATGTGTAAATCACATCTTCCCTATTATATTGTAGTATTCCCTAATTTATGTCAGGATTTTTTTTGTGCTTTATTTCCGTTGAGACTTTCTGGGGGTTTTTTATCCTCAGAATTGCACATTATTCTGTCGCTCCAGAGAACTGGAGGGTGATGGAGAAGATAAGAGTGAGCAAATGGCAAACCTCTCATGTTCTCTCCTGGCCTTCACAGAATTTAACTATGGGGCTATTAAGAACAAGGTAATGTCAACAAATAGATGAACATTTGAGAACGTTGGTTTGCACTGATATTAAAATGGTGCCCAATATGATGAAAATAATTATTGCTGATATAATAAATGGCAACATTTAAAAATCTGTAGTAAAATAAAAATCTAATGTATTATGTATGTATGCATATAATGTGTGTGTATATGTGTATATATTTATTATTGTATATGTATGTATATATTTATTTATATATATATTTTTTTTTTCCTGCTGGTGACCTTTGTTGTACTGTTATATATCATGCTTTCCTGTGGAAAAGTGTATTTTTCTTCATAAATTCTACTATTATTTCAGTGCCAGACAGTGCGGGAAGTATTTGCACGACAGCTTATGCAGATCAGTGGAGTCTCTGGTGATAAAGCAGCCGCTGTTCTTGAACACTACAGCACAGTCAGCAGGTGTGACTCACTCTCAACTATTGCAGAAACACTCACTCATTAAAACTAATTTACATTCCACTATCACAGACACTCACTCATTAAATTACTGTGTTCCATCCCGCTATCACAGACACACACTCATTAAATCACTCATTTATATTCTACTATCCCAGACATTTACTCACTGTATGAAATTAAAATTATTGTATTCCATAACAATTGCTTGGTAACGTAAATGGATGACAGCATGTCAAGGTCATGTCATTTTACTTCTTGGTTCACCCAATCGTTTGGAAAAGGCTATTGGCTTTGCTTGATTTTTTTTCTTTTTTTAATCATTTATTATTTCTCTAGTTTATTGCAAGCATATGATCAGTGCTCCAATGAAACGGATAAAGAGAAACTTCTTTCGTCCATCAAATATGGAAAACTCAAAAGGTTTGTTTTGTTTGTACTGATTTGTTTATACTCTTGTCTGTCTGTCTATCTGTATGTATGTATTTGAGTATGTGTTTAAAATGAATGTAATGGCTTTGCTTGCTCATCTGCTAAGAATAGCTATATAAAGAATATGAAGAAAATATAAAGAAATCTATATTTTTATTCAGCAAGAATGCAATAAATTAATCAAGTGACAGTAAAGACCTACATTTTATTTTAAATAAATGCTGCTTCTCTGAACTTTCTATTCATCAGTGAATCTTGATAATAATGTATTGTGATTTCCACAAAAATATTAATCAGCACAACTTTATTCAACACTGATAGCAACAAGAAATATTGAGCATCGAATCAGCACATTAAAATGATTTCTGAATGATCATGTGACACTGAAGACTGGAGTAATGATGCTGAAAATTCAGCTTTGCATCACAGGAATAAATTACATTTTAAAATATAGTAAAAAAAATATATATTTTTTAAATAGTAATTCTATTTCACAATATTTTTTTATATATAAACTAAAATACATTCCTTGTTTAGACTAAATGACTTAATTTATTAATTCTGAATTTTTGTTTTTAGTTGCTATATTATGTATATTTTTTTTATTGCAGGAATATTGGACCGGCCTTGAGTCGCACTATATATCAGCTCTACTGTACACGTGGACCTCTGTTGTAGGCTCTCGCCTTATTACAAACACAAATGTGTTGTTGCACTTCAGTTTAATATTGCATTTTCATTTTGTACATTTGCTGACTCTCAAATAATGTCTAAAGTAATAAAGATATAAATTACAGTTTTTCTAACTTGCTGTCTGTCTGTTTCTCTCACCCCTCTGGAGTATTGCAGTTCAATTCTATGCTTCAAAACAAAAACTGCAAACTTGCTGTGCCTTAGCGTTAATCACTGAAGCGTAAGATTTCTAAAAAAGGCAAAATGTGCATTAAAATGAGGGAAAGAATTGCAAGGGGGCATTGGTGCAATGTATTGGGACAAGCTGTATGGGGCAGGTGGGTGACATCAGTGTTAAGAAAGGAGTGTTGAGGTAACAGCTGCTCTGCTTTACAGGAGATTGGAGGGGGACTCCGCTGACGTCCTCTGAATCTCCCTCAAGGAGAAACACGCATATCTACAAAAACAAGTAGGGCGCCTTGGATCAACACTGCTTGCTTTCGTGGAAATGTGTTTTGACGTTTTGCTGCCTGCATCCAGCATTCAGACAGGCGCGTGCGTTATAAAATCCTCGATGCATTCTCTTCCCATCATCCATGTTTCTGGACCTACAGCCATAACAACAACCTCATCATCCATACCACAGTGAAGGTGATGAAGCTGGTGGTGAGATGGTCAGAGCCGAGAGACTATTTGAGAAGATATGCATGCACTTGATGTGTGAAGGGCAAGGAGGAGACGGAGAGTGCGGGTGGGTAATGTGGCGTTGCTCGTGCGACTTCGCCCAGGCTGCCGCTCTCGAGCAAACGTATCGGGACCAGCGGCGGATGGGGTGACTTACCCGAGGGCCGCCCGCCACATCCTGAAGCCATCCCCGGGGTGCCTCCGTGGGGCTAGAGGGACGGAGGAAAGATGCAGGAGGCGACGGCAGATGGAGAGGAGCCCATTCTCAACGGAGCTGGGAGGGAAGAGGTGAGACGAGGGCGTGTAAATTCTCCCAAATCCGAAATAATTGGTGTATTTTTGTGTTTACAAATACAGTTTAGCTGGTATTCTGTAGTACAGTCAGTATAGAGCACAGGAAGACTGTCACGACGTATATGGCAAGCCATTTTAGCATTTGTTACTGACAATTTTAATTACTTGCTAAACAATCCATTAGAGAATACAGTTGTGTCTTTATCAGTTTCAATAGTAACTATTAGATACTACTACTACTACTTCTATTAGTGACGAGTATTTATTGTAGTTCTACTAGTAGCCTACTTTTTAGATAGTTAGACCTATACCTTTATAAGACAAATCTCTCCCATTTATTACTAGTAGCATTTCTTATCTTACATGTTTACTTGTCATATATCATGACAAGTCAGAATGGCTTAGTTATAATTTAATAAAAAATCTAGCAACAATAGAACTACACTAATAAATAAATATATATATATATATACTGTATATATATATATATAATATTATTATTATTATTATACAATTGCTACTAAGAATACTGGAACAGATACTTAAATGTTTTAATGGTTACTGGATACTGACAAAGTACTAATACCCAAGTAAGTTGCTAATAGCAAAATAATACAATTGGAATATAGGCCTAACGAATAAGTATTAGTGACTGCTGTAGTGTGTGTGTGTGTATGCATGTATATGTGTGTATATATATATATATATATATATATATATATATATATATATATATATACACTATATTGCCAAAAGTATTGGGTCGCCCCCTTCTAATGAACAGGTTTGACTACTTTAGTAATTTCTATGAGTACACATCTTAATGTTAAAGCATATAATGATATTCTAGGAAATTGTGTGCTTCTAATATTATAGCAACAGTTTGGACAGGACCCTTTTCTATTCTAACATGATGATGCCTCTGTGTATAAGGCAAGGTTCAAAAAGAAAATGATTGATTCAGTCAGTGTGGAAGAACTTGACTGGTCTGCATAAAACCAAGTCCTAATCCCAGTTTAACACCTCTGGTGACTGTAAATACAGACCTTGAGCCAAAAACTCATCACCAAACACCAATGACTTGTGGGTTCAGTCATTTTAGACATTTCCCAAACTGTTGCAACAGAGATGGAAATACAATTTTTAAATACATGAACTGTTTTCATCTTTGTTGCCACAGATTTGGAAGTGCATTTTTCCGTTCTAAAGAAGGGGGTGTCCCAATACTTTTGTCTATATAGTGTATGTACAAGTCATTGGTGTTTGTTGATTAGTTTTTGGCTCAAGGTCTGCATTTACAGTCACACCAGAGGTGTTAAACTGGGATTAGGACTACTTGGTTTTATGCAGACCAGTCAAGTTCTTCCACACTGACTGAATCAATCATTTTCTTTTTGAACCTTGTCTTATACACAGAGGCATTGTCATGTTAGAATAGAAAAGGGTCCTGTCCAAACTGTTGCTATAATATTAGAAGCATATATCATTATATGTTTTAACATTAAGATTTGTACTCATAGAAATTAGTGAAGTAGTCAAACCTGTTCATTAGAAGGGGGTGACCCAATACTTTTGGCAATATATATATATATATATATATGAAGAGTTACTACTAAAACTGAAAAAGATACAGGTCATTATTGGATTGCTTATATATCTATATAGTTTAGGTCAGGGGTGCCCAATCCTGTTCTTGGAGATCTACCTTCCTGAAAAGTTCAGCTCCAACCCTGATCAAACATACCTGAACCAACTAATTAGGATCTGAAAGAGCACTTGATAACTACAGACAGGTGTGTTTGGTCAGGGTTGGAACTGACCTCTGCAGGTAGGTAGATCTCCAGGACCAGGATTGGGCACCCCTGGTTTAGGTATAGTAACATAAGTACTAGCTGATTATAAGAAATAAATATCAGAAGCCATGTAAACAGCTTGCCATATGACATAATCAAGCTATAATGTTACCAGTATTTTAGTCTAATAATTGTTTCAGTGGTAAATATTGAGACCAGTTTAATAATATAGCATGTTTCTCCACAGCAAACATTCTGCAGCATATTCCTTGTTAACCATATGTTTTATCTCTGCACTGCTGTTTCCCCAGATTTTTCTGTCCTCAGTCTATCTATCTTTTCTCTTTTGAAAAAAGAGGTTGTATTGGCACAAAATATAATTGCACAAAAAGTACTGTAGTGTTACATTGATGGTATCAATATGCTAATAAAGTGGTACCGAATGATGTACACATAACAGTTTGCTTGGTATTGTAAGGTACCTTAAAGAAAACCATGGTAGATATTTAAAAACATTGTATTACCATGGCAGTGTTGGTGTGAATCCCTGTTTGGAGGTGTAAAATCATAATATTTCCCAAGTACGTTATCTCCACAGATGCATTAAATTGGTAAATTCACTTTTTAGTTTTTTTCTCTTCTGAGTTTATTAATTAGAAAGTTACTAAAGAAAGCGTGTTACCCAAAGAACATGCAACGTGTATGATAAAGTGATATATATTCCTTTCACAGGGTAATATGCAGGTCTTTACCCTCAGGTCTTAGCAGAGCTTTTCCCCTGGGGCTGTTGTTTTACTACCAGCCTTCTTGGCAACGTCTCTTTCTCATTTTGTCTGCCACTGTGCTTAGCTCTTTCCTTTTTACATTTATCATGTTCTTCCATCTGATAGATGTCCTCTCACTGGTACAGTATCTGATCAAAGGAGGTCTGTGTTATTTCAAGGCAGATAATGACTTCGGTTAGGTCAACAAAACTGTGACAATGCTCAAGACCAGAGTCAGCACTGACCTCCAGGCCCTCCATATTAACAAACTACAGCATTTCTCTCTCTCTCTCTTCTCTATTCATTCAGTGGTGCGGAGTTAACCTCCTGTCTCTTGTTACATGAAGATCAATAGAAATGGAGACAGCTTGAAGGGAAGAAAGCTGCGAGTCATATCAGAAATGCAGTTTTAAATTAATTTGGTTGGCAGCAGTAATAGGCTACAACAGATAGTGTGCTATTTCTGTACATTTTAGTATGGCATTAATGTGGCACAGGCTGCTGAAGGATGATGAAAGACTGAAGTCAAATGAAGGATGCTGAGAGAGTATCTGGCTTTGACATATCGCTCCTCCTGCCAACAATACAGTACTTATCTCTCTGACTGTAAAGATGTATCATATTCCTTCTATAACCAACGTCTTTCTCTGTATTATGTTCCTCTCTCTTGCATAGCCCACTTTCGTTCAGTCATTTTCAATTAACCAAACCACAAATACAGAATCTTAAGATTCAAGTAGCTACAGCAGTCATTCAAAGGCCACAATCCTCTTTCTACTTCCACTCCAATGTTAACTTCTGGATTTGTGGTTTGGTTAATAGAAAAAGAGTGAAAGAAAGTGGGCTATGGAAGAGAGATTATTATAAAGAGTGTTTGAGCAAATGCGCATTTCAAATCTAGAATGTGCAGTTTCTTTTTAATGTCTTAACATGGACAATATTTACTGTAATTTTTTTTTCTTTCAGAAAACTTCACGTGCATCCCTTACACAGAGCATTCTTTTTCTAAGTATTAAATATTTACAATAGTACCTTTAGATTACAATACAAGTATTGTATAGTACTTATAAGATTATTTTTCTAAATGTTTGAAATAATGTTCCTGTGAAATCAGACTGAAGGATTCTCTTTGTCATGACAGAACTTTTTGAATGCATGAGAGAAAGAATGAATTGCAACCAACACTGTTGTTTATAGACTGAAAATGCTTAAAAATTCAGAATACAGATGCTAATTAGAATTTGCATAATGTTATCCATTAAGCTAAAAAAATAATGTTCTAAAATAAAACAGCAGACAGTTTCTCAAAGAGAAAAGAGCTTCTCAAGTGTTAGCATACCTTTTCTGACAATTACACTAAAAAGTGCTTGTCTGGAATCTCATGGTTGGTGTAAGGTAATTAAGTCTATATTTTTCAACCTAATGTGCATGAAATTTATTTCAGGCCAGCGCAAGAGTGTTTTGTAATTTAACCATACAGGTAATTTGCAAATATAATTTTATATCTATTTTTCTCCAGGCAATAAAGTCCTAAATATGTGTCTTAATTATTAAAACCTATTGTCCATATGCTCACTCTGACATATTCTCTCTGCCCTCACCTCTCTGCAGCAGCATCCAGTGAAGCAGTCCTTGGCTGCCTCTCTGTGTCGAGAGTCTCACTGGAAGTGTCTTCTCCTCACTCTGCTCATGTTTGGCTGTTTTGGCACACTGGCCTGGTGCAAGCTGTGCAAAGTTCCAGTGCTAGCTCCGACAGAGCCCGAGGCTGCGGTTGTGGAGCCTGGAGACCCCTCTACGACCTCAGCAAGCTCCGATGTCTACATCCCTCTAGAAGTGGATCTGGATAGTCCCTGTTCCAGCGGCTACATTTATATTCCTCTCGCTTTCCTGGCAATGCTGTACGTGGTCTACCTGGTGGAATGCTGGCACTGCTACTCCAAGACAGCCATGTTGGCTCAAGCAGAGGTTGCGGAGGTTTATGAGCGTGTGCAAAGGCTGCAGCAAGCAACGCCGTGCATCTGGTGGAAGGCCATCAGTTACCACTACGTTCGGCGGACAAGACAGGTAACACGCTACCGCAACGGGGACGCCTATACCACTACACAAGTGTATCATGAGCGTGTAAACACGCATGCCGCGAGCTCAGAGTTTGACTATGCGAGGTATGGCGTCAAAGACGTTTCGAAGGAGCTTAGAGGCCTAATGGATTTCCCAGCGGTACGGCTGCGCTTCACCAAATGCTTTAGTTTCGCCAGTGCCCGAGCGGAGGCTGCCTACCTCACCCAGCGTGCACGTTTTTTCGGTGAAAACGAAGGGCTTGATGATTACATGGAGGCACGGGAGGGAATGCATTTGAAGAACGTGGACTTCCGTGAGCACATCCTTGCTTTCCCGGACCCGGCCAGACAGCCCTGGTACGCCAGGCGTAAAGTTTTCTGGCTGGCCTCGGCTCTGCTCTTGTCCTGGCCACTTCGGGTCATTGCGGAGTATCGCACTGCGTATGTGCACTACCATGTAGAGAAACTGTTTGGCGATGCTGATGATAACAGTAGGGGTGACGTAACTGAGAATGGTGGGGGCAACGAGAATGGAAACGGACCTGGACCTGGGACCGGATCGAGCTATCGTGCCATTTCACGTGTTAATACGGTGGACATGACGGAGCTGGAGTGGCACATTCGCTGCAACCAGCAATTGGTGCCTAGCTACTCTGAGGCCTTGTTAATGGATCCCGGTTCGAGGGGTAACCAAGTTACCAACACTCCTCCAGCCGGGCAGGGGACTAACTCAGCAGCGGGTGGCCCAACTCTTCCAGTGGCCTTCGCTTCGGCGTACTTGCTCCAGAACTGTCCTCGTTGTCGGCGCACCACAAGCAGTGCTTCCTTGCCGTCCCGGCTGAGAGGCCCAACTGCAGCCCTGCTGAGTGGAACCATGGCTGGGATGAGAACAAGTGGATCAGGAGGTGGTCCTGGAGGCCCGGGACGGCTGGTTCTGAGCAGGAGTGGCTTCTCATTGGGGCGTCTCCAGGCTCCTCGGCCGTCGTCCCTCTTCCACTCCCGAAGTGTCGGTGGAGGACTTGCAACAAGAGGAGAAGAAGCAGGTGGGGGAGGTGGTTTCTTAGGTTTGGGAGCTAGACAAGACGAAGAGAGCAGAAGAGTGCTAGGAGGAGAGGGGGATGAGGATGAGGAGGTGCCAAATGTGGTAGAAAGAGAAGAAGAAGAAGGTGAGAGAGACGGGGAGGAAAGAGAGCAACAGGAGGATGCAGAAGAAGAGGAAGCAAGGGAAGGAGATAGACCTCCTGCATATCAGGATGCCTTTTTTTTCCCTGTGTTGATTGTGCATGGAGAGGAGAGTTGCCATTCAGGTGAGGACATTTCCTGAAGAGCCCCCATCAAAAAGCGCATTGAGGTAGCAGGAAAAAAAAAGACGATTAGAAAAGTCATGGCCAAATAGAATGTGAATTGAGCTCCACTCCCCTTGGTCACTGTTGCTAACTCAGACAAACTTTAGAGAATATACCATAGGAATGAACTAGGGATATACATAGTGAGTTTTTACATTAGAATGCATGCATATAATTAAAAAACAAATTACTTTAAGTAAAACAAAGGTGAAAACCAATGAGAATGCTGACCACGGAAAACTGAAAAGACAAATCATTTTTAAAAGATGAATCGATACGTATTTGGTTAAAGATCATAAAAATAAAAATAAAGCTTGTATCAACTCTATGTACATTGTGCCACTATTTTAAGTGACCTGGCAACAATGTTTTACCATTATATCTGTAAAATTTCATATAAAAGTATCCAATCTCTCAGATCCACCGGAGACTTTCATTAAAAGTGCAAAAGCTTGTCTGAGAAAACAACGAATGGCAACAGTTGCTAAGTGGGATTGGTCAGTAAAGTTTTTCAGGCAGCACTTAGAGAATGGTCAGTTGGTTCAGTTTAAGACTGATGCATAAATTGACCAAACAATGATTGGTGTTAATATAAACGTATCTATGCAATAAAGAAACGGCAAGAGAGTGTTTGTAAAAATTTAAGGGGATGCACAACAAAAGAAGAACCTTCAATAAACTGCACCTCCTCTGGTCATGGAGCAAAAGACAAGACTACTGGAATGTCTTCCAAAGATCATGAAAAGAACAGAACAGTTCAGTTCATCAAGAGGAATGTTATTAATCTATACACATAGCCAACATACAGCTGTGTCCCACAAGTCAAAAAAAGTTTTGTTTTATTTAAAGAAAAGAGGAACCTCATTAACTTGCACAAAATGTTGGGATTCAGCTTCTTGAGACATTTCATCGTAACTATTTGTTTAATTGTTCTTTTTTTTAATAATTTCCCTCACTGCATCTACTGTTCTTATGAAATGGATCTTTGATAGAACTAATGGATTCCATTATTACTGCAAGGAATATAATCATATTAAGCTATTTTCTTGCAGCTTCATTGAGAGTATTTTCTTTCTGCAGGCTTGCAAGTCCCAGTAACACATTTTTGGTTAGCTTATCAGAAAACTAGTAAAAGCTTGTGGAGATGTTTCCTCAGCTGAAACTACAACACTAAATCTTGCTTTTGTGAGGTGCTGTAATCACTTTTTGTTCACTGTATGTATTTTGTATTTATTGTTAGTCAATAATTGTTTATTTGTACATCATATCACCAATTTGCCTCATGAAGAACTTGATACAGAAGAGCACCTCACAGACATAAATAATGGTACAGCATGTTGCCCTCCATCGTAGCCTCTGTGCTCGTCTTTGATTGGCTGAAGTGTCATGTGAATAAATAGGCCAGTCGTAGATGAGACTGCTTAGTGTGCCAAGATACATCCATCTCCTGGTAACTGTGGATCCTCGTGAGACGTCTTAGTAGTGAGTTCATTGCAGCATACACATGTGAATGTTTAATAATTGGAAAATGTGTACAAACGCAAATCTTCCTACTTGTGTTATGCTGTCAAGCTTCAAATATAATCTGCAAATACACTTTGGAAGCAGAAATGCACACGCTTAGTCCTACCATAAGCCTACAGCATGCAGACATGCTCTCTTATTTATCCTTTAGCAGGTCACATAGATGTTGCAACTGTACTGCAAATAATTTAAAACACCTTTGAATAAGAAAAAGAAAATGTTCTTGCAATACTGTTAAAATGTTCTGTCACCACGTGAATGTTGATCTAACAGTGATGTGGTGTCTTTAAATCACAATAAGAATGTAAAGTATGTCATCTGTATTTGACAGTGCAGTGTGTTTCATCCATTCGACTCTTGTTGATACCCAGATGGTGGAAACCTGGATTCCCGGAATACTTGAATTCCTAGAAATCGTAATTGTTCAATTGGATGCACAACTGTCTTCTGGAGTTTAGATGGATGACGAGAGTCATTTTTAGATTTAAGTTGCAGAAGGTTCAGGCAGTCTTAAAATCAACTGTCTGTATGTTTGGCGTGTGTGTGTGTGTGTGTTTTTTACACAACTACCCTTTTGAGATTTACATAAGAACCCTTTAATATTTAATGGTAGCATCAAAATCAAAAAGCAATACTTTCCTTTTTGTGACAATGACATTTCAGATGTAGCTAAATTCACTGAGATGCTTGTATGATACAGAATGTTTCATTTGTTTTGTTTAAATAAACAGGAGCTTTACGTTTGTCCTTCCCCAAAATTACTAGGTTGTAAGCGAGCAAAATATTTCTGTTATGCCTCAAACAGGTTTACCTGAATTATGTTTTACAGTGAATTGGCTTGGAGTTACAAAAGGAGGTATGTAAGTGTGTGTGTTGAAGGGCAGGCTGAAAATAAGGATTGTCACAATTGATGATCATGATAAACGTAATACTGATGGTACATAATAAACTGCTTGATTTGAAATCTTATTTGTGCTATATGGCATTATCAATTCGGTGTCTAGTTATCATTTTATAAACGTAACTGCTTAGTTAATTTGTTGTGTAAGAATGTATTTTGACCATCTGATCAAACAATGAAAAACATGCTTGTGATTCATTCATCACACTGCAACTAGAGGGTCAAGTCAAATATATTTGACCACCTCATTGCAGTGCCTCCCACAATTTGTAATGTTAATGCTATCCAGACATGTCTACAGGGTTTATCTCTGTGTGTTTAGCCCTTGTTTGTAGAGCTGCTTCCTTATGTCGCCGATTAAATTGAACGTTTTTAAGTCTAAGTCCCCGTTAGGTCTAATATTACTTCATAAAGACCGTGTTAAAGTTTGTGGAGGTAAACATACCTGGAACAACAGCAGTGATAACAACGAAACGCCATTGATCAACCAATCCGAATTGAACACACAGGTTGTATTATGCCGCCATGCGGCCAGTGCTGGTATTACATGTTTCCTAATAGCTCGGGATTAATATTAATTTATTTGTAAGAACTTTTCTTTTTTAGTCCTTATAGTCTACTTTACATTCAAAAGGTACACAAATTGTAAATGGAATCCTGTTATGAAAATGCCTCTCTCGGTCTCAGTCTGTCCCCGTCTCTCTCTTAATCCTGTCGTATTTAATTTGAGGTGAAGTAGATTTAAGCCAGTCATTAGAGAAAATCACGGATTTAACAGTCATGCAGAGACAGCAAGCAGAAAAACTGCATGACCAAGACAGAAGGAAAAGTCTGGTAAGTCTGGTATTTTATCTGAATAATGTGGAAGTAATTTGCGTTTTTGAGCTGTCTGCGTTCAACTGTAAAGTTTGTTTTATTTTTATTTTTTTTATGGAAGTCATTGAGGTTGTTACTTTACCTGCTGGTGTTTTTTAATACCGTCTCGTGTTTTAACAGGAGCTAATGTTCGCAATCAGTAAGATGTGAGTGATGTGAGAGAGGCTCGGTAAGCCTCTGTAAGCCGCTTGAAGCCCGGCGGATCAAACCGAGTGCCGCTGCTGTAATGAGGGTCACGACTGATGATTGACGCATTTTCACTTTGACCGAGTGTAAATGCTCGACTCATGTCTGCTAGTATGCATTTAATGACAGTCCTTGGCAAGCACTATATAAATCATCCATACTTTGGGACGTTTCTGCCGGTTGAAGCAGGTGTAGAATGCATTTGATGCACAAAAAAAAAAAAGTCGTCTATATTTTTGGTCAACATTTAGAAGTAGACTAGTGAATGTGTTTAAAAATGATTTTGCAAAATATATAGGCCTAGGCTATATATTTTATAACCACCAAAGTTTTGTGTTATCTTAAAGGGATAGTGCACCCAAAAATTATAATTGTCATTGTTGTTAACTCACCCTCCTGTTGTTCCAAACCTGAATGAGTTTCTTCTGTTGAACACGCACGCACACACACACACACAGATATTTTGAATAATGTGGGTGACCAAAGTTTATGGTAGCCATTGACTTCCATAGCATTTTTTTTCAATACTATGGAAGTTTCAAGAATACTATGAATTTTCCAGAAATGGGACAATGAAGTATATTCTATTCTACATTTACATTTAGTCATTTGGCAGACGCTTTTATCCAAAGCGACTTACAATTGGGGAATACATAAAGCGATTCATCTTGAAGAGGCAATCAGACAGAGGAAGTGCTGTAACACCAAGTCTCAGTCATTGTTCAAATAAGTACAAGCTAGCAAGGGAAAGAGAAAGATAAAGGGAAAGAGTTTTTTTTTTTTTTTTAGAACAAGTTTAGGATGAAGTCAAGTAGTGCCGAAAAGATGAGTTTTCAGTTGTTGCTTGAAGATTGACAGGGATCCAGCATTCGGATAGGGGTGGGAAGATTATTCCACCATCAGGAATGGTGAATGAGAATGTTCTGGAGAGTGATTTTGAGCCTCTCTGTGATGGTACCACAAGGCGTCGCTCACTAGCAGATCTCAGACTTCTGGAGGGGATGTAGATTCGTAATAGTGAGTGGAAGTAGGAGGGTGCTGAGCCTGTGGTCGTTCTGTATGCAAGCATCAGTGTCTTGAACTTGATGCGAGCTGCCACTGGTAGCCAGTGCAATGAGATGAAGAGAGGTGTAACATGGGTTCTTTTGGGCTCGTTGAAGACCAGTCGTGCCGCTGCATTCTGAGTCATTTGTAGAGGTTTGATTGTGTTTGATGGAAGTCCAGCCAGAAGAGCATTGCAGTAGTCCAGCCTAGAAATGACAAGGGCCTGGACAAGAAGTTGTGCAGCATGCTCTGTCAGAAAGGGCCTGATTTTTCTGATGTTGTGTAGCGCAAACCTGCAAGATCGAGCAGTCTTTGCAATGTGCTCTTTGAAGGTCAGCTGGTCATCAAAGATTACACCAAGATTTCTGACCGAAGTTGATGGGGTAATTATTGATGTGCCTAACTGAATCGAGAAGTCATGCTGTAGAGTCAGAGTGGCAGGGACGACAAGAAGCTCAGTCTTTGCCAGGTTGAGCTGTAGGTGATGCTCTTTCATCCATGCCGAGATGTCCGCCAGGCAGCCTGAGATCCGTGCAGCTACCGTTAGATCATCTACAATATTCTATTGTATTCTGTTCTGTTCTAAGTCAGTGGCTACCACCGGCAACTGTTTGGTTATTCACATTCTTCAAAATATATTTGTTCAGCAGAAGAAAGAAACTTTGCTATTGCCTTCTTTATTCTAATTTAGATTAAATAAATACAGTCTTGGTCAGCATAAGATACATCTTTCAAAAGACATCAAAAAATGAAACCCCCTGTATTAGCATATTCCTTCATTCCTCAGTTCACTTTCAGTCTTCACCCATGGCCATGCTCTCCTCTTTCTCTCTGCCAGATGATGACTGAGATAGTAAAGGCCCAGACCGATTCGGTGGTGTCCAGTGTGGAGTCCATGCTGGCGGACGCTGCCCGAATACAAACACAGTGCAAGGAGCGCAGCGCAGAGCTGGCGTCGGCTGCAGTGGAGCTGCACGAGGAGACCCAGAGCCTGCAGGAACAGTGTGAGGCCACACAGCTGGACATGGCCCGCCTCCGACGGACACTAGATGAGCTTCTGGACACAAAACACGCCTACGAGGCCCGTGAGAGACAGACCCGAAAACTTAGCAAGCAGCTTTAAAGAAAGAGTACAATTTTAATGGACACAGATTAGAATCGCCAGAAAGCAACATATGAGAAAGAGAGTACAATGTAAAAAAGTTATTTATATAATTAAGTATATAAATAAAGTTTTACTGAGAGCAAACAATGCAGTCCTCTATTAACTGTACAAGCTTTCCTGCACTATTTAATGGTGAATATTAAAGGAAAAGTTCACCTAAATATTAAAATCTACTCTCAGGCCATTTAAGAGGTTTCATACAAACATGCAGCGTCTTGCTTTCCAAGATATTAATTGATGGACTGGAGTTGTGTGGATTACTTGTGATGTTTTTTACTCTTATTCTGACGGCACCCATTCACTGCAAAGTATCCATTGGCGACCATGTGATGTAATGCATAAAGTTCTTCAAATCTGTTAATATGTAGAAACAAACTACATCATCTTGCCTCAAATTGTATGGAAAAGGGTGCCATTAAATTAAATCTTTAAAGGGGTCATATGATGCGATTTCAAGTTTTCCTTTCTCTTTGGAGTGTTACAAGCTGATTGTGCATAGATAAGATCCCTGAAGTTGCAAAGACTAAAGTCTCAACACCAAAGAGATATTCTTTATCAAAGTTAAGACTCTGCCACGCCCCCTAAAACAGCTCATTCAAACACGCCCCCACATGTCTACGTCACGATGTGGAAATATTTGCGTAAGGCGTGGTTTCAGTAACCGCAGTAGTGTTTATGCAGCCATCTCCAAGTAGGTATAACTGCAGACTGGAGATCTCCAAAATGGGGCGTGAAACCCAAAAGTGAACAGAACATGGGGCGGGGTCTCTTCGCGCAAAGACTTTCACCATTGGCTCTGGCTTCAGCCAATTGTTATTGATTTACATTTCAAAATAACACTTTATAAATTAAACATTGTTTCTAGTTTATCTAAAATAAAATATACTATATAAATCAATATTCTCGGTGAGAGCAGAGCCCAGAGCTCGTGGCCAGTGGTGTTCGGACTGGAGTTTGAACCTGATATAAACGTGAATCTCCCACGAGCTCTCTCGCGAGCCGTCCCAAGCGCAGGGGAAATATTTTACTCTATCACTTTGTTTTAAGCAACGGAGGCGTCCCGGGGCTTGAAATTCGCAGGGTATGATGGGGTAGTGATGCTGGGTGTAACTAAAAAGGTGCCATTGTCTGGTGAGGTCCGGTTGGGGAGTTACGGAACAGAACGGCCCGGTGATATCATATCGCATAAAACTAAGGACATTATTAACGGTCTTTATTTTCATTTTGAAAGCTGAAGCTCGCGATTATGGAAAGGGGCGTTACATTTCCGACGCGACTTGTGGTGTTCGGCCAATCACAATGCACTGTGCCTGTTGGCCAATCAGAGCAGACTGCGCTTGTCGGAAGGAGGGACTTTGTAGAAAACTAAGCGTTTGAGAGAGGCAGGGCATAGAGGACCTACAATAATGTACAGTATTTCAAAAATAATGTGTTTTATGAACATTAAAGCATGTCTACATATTCTGTTACACCAAATAATGATCTTTAAAAAAGCATCATATGACCCCTTTAAATTAAAAATATCAAAGTAGTCATCATGCACCTTTAATATATAGACATTGTGAGACCATAAGCACTTGGCTGACCAATTTAATTGCTTTGAAATGTTCACACAGCGATAAACTCTGACATAGTGGGTTATACAACACATTTAGTATTCATAAAAACATCAGTGCATAATCCATAACCAGCAGTTCTAAAACAATAGTAGCAAGTTAAATGAAAATGTACAAAAAGCTGCAGAAAAAGAGGAGAAGAAATTATTCGATGATGATGCATTTAGTGGACACTGGACCTGGACACTGTGTTGCTGGGATGGGCGGAAGGACACTGTGATTCTGAGGACTTTAGTGCTGTGGGCAGCACCTCAGATTTGGCACTTCGCCTATGGAAAGCGGATACCATCACAGGCCAAATTATGGATTTATGTCCCTGTCATCCCAAACACACACACACACACCTCCCGTGGCTGTGTGTAGGAAAAAGCCATTAAAAAATGACATCTCTACTGGGCACAAGATTAATAGCCAAACACTCTCGGAAAGACACTCTCAAGCAGTTTTGCTCATGTTAAGGACGTCAAGGACTAAGAGTAGGAGAAATGTGAAATTAGGGGGGAAAAACACTTATGGGAGATTCCTGGCCCACAAAATAGGCACACGAGCACAGTCTAATGGGATTTATGGAGTAATTCATAAAATAGACAGCAGAGGGCGAAAATGTTGTACATTAACAAAGAGTATGCTTAAGTTAAGTTAAAAGTTACAGTACAGTGGTTAACTTGGTTTGACTCCAGGTCAGTTAGGTTCAATTTAATGGTTGTTATTCTACAAAAGTCTTTGAATTGACATATGTACTCATGAAATGTTTTAGCCAGATAGTCACCGTGTAAAAATATAAAGCCTTTTTTTTGAAGATTTGAGTATAAAATCCTCGAGTTTATTTTTTGATATAATTTTGCCGCTTATGAAAACACTGACAATGTTGTCAGATTTGATCTCTTTACATAAAGCTGTGTCTCAATCAGTTCAGGTCACACTACCAATCTGGCAACCGCACACTATCACCTGCCAGGTCTGTGCTGCCAGCCACAGATCAGTAACCATGGCAACTAACCCTTGGCAATCCTAGTGAACAAAATCAAGACCGTATACTGAAGCTGCCAAAATCCTCTCGGCTCAGCTACCCAACTGCTAGCCAGCAGTGCAACTGTCAATGTGAGCGTATGTATGTGTGAGTGAGTGTGTTCAAGCAGCACATAGACTGCTTTAGTGTGGAGCGACATAGATTAGCTGTGTCTCTGCTCACTAAGAACGTCCTGGGCGGTTGAAGAAGGGCTCTGTTTCAGAAGGGGTCACTGATGGGTCCTCTCCTTCTGACTGGATTTCTGACCCTTTGTTACGCTGGACCAGGACCAGAGCTGCTATGATCAACCAAAAGAAGAAATTCACCCATACTGCTGTCTGAGAGAGAGAGAGAGAGAAAAAAAAAAGTTTCTTAAAGATGATGCTAGGGAGAAAAAAATAATAAAATTAATTAAAATTTTTAGGACTTTGTAATAAAGGTATTGCATAAAAAAATAATAAAATAATTTCATGATATGGAATGATTATATTTTTTTTAATTGCCATGCCTGAAATTTCACTCATATATATAATATATATATATATATATATATAAATATATATATATATATATATATATATATATATAGATAGTAGGCCATTGTAATTACAGACATTGCATAATAAAATAATTATGATGATAATTAAAATAAATAATGAAATAAAATAATCATTTCATGATATAATATGATCTTATTTTTTTTTATTGCCATGTATCAAATTTCACAATAATTTTTTCTAGCTAGTTGCCAAAACATTTCTCATTTTCATTTAGATTAACCTAATGTACTAAAATAACTAAAACTGAAAAAAGATTAAAATTAGAAAAATATTTAAGATACGTAGGCCTAAAGTATGACATTTTACAAAAAAATATAGCTAATAAAAACACCAAATTACTAAAACTTTAACTGAATTTAAAACAAAAACAGAAAATACAAAAAATAAGAACTAATTCAAAATATATATGAAATGCTATTATAGTAGCTCAATGTGTTTGTGATAAAGGTTTGTAGCTACAGTACCTCTGCACTGTGTAGTCTGGAGTAGAACTGACTCCCAATTATAGGGCTCATCCAAGGCTTAGTTTGTGCTTCTTCACACCTGCAAATTCACAAAACCTACAAGTCATTTATGGTTGTTATCATGGTCAATACTGTCTGCCTGCAATAATCAAAAGCTATTACCGATGTCTCTCACTCACACTCACCTGGTTATATTTCTCACTGTTTGAATCACTGAGTCACACAGTCTGTCTCGGCCGATTTTCAGGATGCATCCCGTCACCAAGAGGAAGAAGAGGAAGACTCCAGACAAGCCAAGAGTAACATTCATCCATAATTTCTCTCTGATATCAGACAACATTGCACAATGTTTGCATTACATTTTAGAAAAAAATATATTGTTGCTATTATTAAATTTTTATCTTAATGTATTTACATATTTTTTGTGAAAAACACTTCTTCATCTGTTCATGTGAACAAGGTTTTACACTCTGACAGTACAAGGACTGCTGTAATATCTCTTACTGAATTTGAAATTAGTTTTTTTCCCTACATTTAATAATGGTGCATTGAGGGGATTCTTATCATTTTGTTTAGATCATAATGTATTAACAGCTAGTTATTAAGATACCATTAATACACATTACCATTTAACCGTTTGGGGTGACCGAGAATTTTTGTAGTTAATATTTTTGCTCACCAAGGCTGCATTTATTTGATTAAACTACAGTAAAAACAGTAATACAGTGAAATATTATTACAATTTTAAATAAGCGTTTTCTATTTTAATATATTTTATATTTTGATTTCCTTCGAAAATCATTCTAATGTGCTGATTTGGTGTTTAAAAAAAAACATTTATTAATACTAAATCTGAAAACAGTTGTGCTGCTTAATTTAATTAATCTGAAATATAATTTTTTTGTAACATTACTTGAGTCATTTCCATCAATTTAATGCATTATTACTTAAATATAAGTATACATTTCTTTAAAAAAAAATCTTACTGACCCCAATGTCACATATCTAAATACTAACAACTTATTTTTATGAGTTTGCATCATGTCCGTTTATGGTTCCTCCTGCAATCCATTCATACCAGAGCACGGCATAACAGGAAACAGAAACGGAGGTACCTTCAGATAACCTCTGTTCTCATTCCTAAACCAAACTCACTAGCACGTGATTTACTGTATTCCTGGACATACCTTTTCACCTCTCCGTCAACACAGGCCATGTAGATCCAGTAGAGAGTGAGTGAAAAGCAGAAGATGGCCACACACACTGAGATGGCTGACACAAAGTAACAAAGGGAAGGAGAACTGGATGAAAGCACACCGATGGATGAGTTCAGACGCACTGAACCGTACAGCATACACTTCCCATCAAAACTGCCCTGTTTAAGTGAAAAAAAGAAAGATAAAACTCTGTTATAAACATGCAGCTTATGACCAAAGTAAACACTTCTCATGAATAAGGTACAACAAAGAGCTAAAGGAAAAAAAAAAAAAAAAAAAAAGCGGTTATTTTTTTTTACTCATTTTCTATAAAAGTAAAAGTAAACAATTTATTTTAAAAAACCATAAGAAAAGCTAGGAAGGGTAATGAGATTACTTCACATCATGCTACGAAACGTCCAAATTATGTTACTTAAAAATAATGCACCGAATATCTGCTTAATAAATTGTCAAATTATGATATTGTTTTTAATTTTTGGATACGGTTGGATAATTGAATGCTCAATACCTCAAAGTCAAAATGAAGGGGTGGAATACAGATATTTGTGCGTTACAAACTAGACTTTTCATGTTTAATGTTATGTTAGGTAATAGTTTATCTTGTATCTAAAAAAAACATGGGATTTGTGCCTCTAATGCTTTAAAAAAACATCAAAGTATACTTTATTGCAGTTTTTTCAACTGTTTACACACATTTTCAAACCTTTGCCTCTTTTTTTCAAAACTTTACACACAAATCCAAGAATTGCACACACAAAATGAAAAATGCCTCATCTCTTGCAAAATGAAGCATTCAAAATATCACAAACACATCTCAAAAGCAAACACATTTGCCATAATATTAATTCCTGTTAGATTTTTGTATGTTGCATAGAGAATTGTGTTGTGTTTTGCAAAAAGTGTTTTATGGAATTGAAAACTGAGTCAAAGGCCGAGAATTTGTGTATGGTTTTGCAGATTTGGTGTGTGGTTCTGGTGTTTGAGTGTTAGGATTCAGAAATTGTGTGACAAGTAAAATCTAGTTAGTAAAAACCAGTACTACATAAAAACCATCATTCTTGGTGGACAATATCTGTACTGTTATTTTTCCCCACTCCTTCATTCTTTTCCCTGAGCTAGCAGGATGAAACCTGACTGAGGCGCCTTCAAACACTCATTTTAAACACTCTGTTTCTGCTCATCTGACTTTAATAAGGCAATTATTCTTGGGAGCAGATTCTCAGCTGGTCACATGACAGAAAAAAGTCAAGAGAGTGACAGGAGTGGAAGCTTTTGTTTAGTTGCTTCTCCTGTCACGCTTTCAGTTTCTCTTCACTTCCGGGTTTTACTTTTAAAACGTATTAGTTTAGCATGGATAAATACACTCGACGCTTTAAAATACTTTTTAAAAACACTCCTAAGTCTTACTTTCTTCAGTCACATGACTCCGACGATTTTGAAAGCAACTCGTGAGAGTGCAAGCACAAAATACCCCCAGAGAGAAAGTTACGATTTCACATGTCGATATTGCTAGGAAAAACACCAAAACGCATGTCCTGCAAAGAAGTGCGCTAAACAAAGCTGTAAAACTGGAAACAAGTTTTGATTACAGTTTGAAACATGCATTTTGCCGTGTTTCCGAGCGCAAAGCGCCGTGTAAACACCAAGGTGAAGTCTGTTCTAGTTTTCTATGTGAAATAACAAACAGCAGATACCTGTGAGATTGTAACAGAGGCTGCTGTGATGATCCCGCAGATAAAAGAGCTGGTGTATAACAGCAGCTCCAGCAGCAGCAGAGGCCTCGGCAGCGCCATAATAACTCCACACTGTCTTTAACCAGCCGCGGCGCACAAACACTCATGAGTCAACGACAATCATGTGATCGAACCACATTCCCTTGCATTTCTCTTAAGTATAGCATCAAAATAGGTCACAATTATGATAATGACCATACCACCTTATTTTAGTAAATTCAAAATTGTTTTGAGTGTTTTACCTGCTTCTAACTAGATTTTAGTGTAGATTAACTATGACCATACCAAGACCTTATCACTTGTAAATTAATTGTTAGTTTCTGTCAAGATCACACCACACAGCAAAAAAGCCCTTACACTTCCAATAATTAGTCAACCCATCTTGAATGTAAAACTACACAAATCTAGCATTGACCATCTGTATTGACTGCAATAGATGTTCATTCCACTGCTGTCAGGTGTTTGGACTTAGCTTCAGAGTAAGTAACTGTCAGTTTCATCGTTTGAGAGCCAGTGTCTCTTTACTCTCCCACAGTAGAGCATATGAAATTTTCATGTTGTTTAGTGTACTCAGCCAATGATATGTCATGTAAGGCTGCATATGTATTTTACAATATGCATTTAGCACTAAATTGTAGCATTGACTGACAGCAAGGAGTGTTTGACTTATTTTATTACACGACACCACAGGTTCACAGAAACTCAGCAACATTATATAACAAGTAACAAGTAATATAAAAAATCATAAGCCAACCAGGCCTGCATTTTCAGATAAATTAAGCAATGTAACAGCAAATAAAATGATTTTTTTCTTCCATTTAATCAGAATGCTTTTCAGTGCCTACTGGAATAATGCTGGACTAACGTAGAATTATCAGTCAGATAATGTTTAAACAAGTAATACTTTAGTGCATCATGATGATAATAAACCACTTATTCAGTGTTCTCAATCTTTACAGCACAGTTTTGTATTTTCTTAGTTCTTTGCCATTAATTCAAATTGTTAACTGTTCTGTGCACACTTATGATATCAATCCGTGCACAGTGTTTTTATGAGGCTGTGCATGTGTGTGTGTGTGATAAACTATTTAACCCATCCGGTAAGAGTCCGTGGGGCAGCCGGGCAGACGGAAGCTGTCAGGCACTGGGCTGTCTAATTTAGAGATGATCTTGTAGATAGCCTTCTTCCAGCATGGATCAGCATCCCGACCATTCTGTATGGCAGAGAAAAACTCCCTCAGGGCCACCTCAGATACCTCCACAAACCTCTCTGGAACCTAGAAAACGCACATGATGTTTATACACATAATTAAACAGTTACATGCACCACTCGAGCCTTTACACACATGCACATGCACACACTGACCTGGTAATCATTGCTCTTATTGTAGTGCATGTTGAGAATGCGGTAGAGCTCAGTGTCTCTGCCCAGGCGGAGTGCTCTTTCCCTGGCAGATGCAAGCCCCTCTCTGACTGCCTGACGGGCAAAGCGCTCCATCTGGATATAGAAGAACTCCCGGAAGTTACTGAACCACTTAATCAGCTGGGAAGTGACACAGCGATTGAACTGTGTAGAGAAAAACAGAAATGGCAAGTTAATCCCGGCAGCATTTCAAAAGATGGCATATTATGATTGTAAGTAAGCACATTTTAAGACACTGTGTGATGTTTAACATAAATGACACCAATACAGCTTTAATATAATACACAATTTCAATAAAAGTTACATAGATATTAATTTATTATAAATGCAGGAACATTTTCTGAGTGTTCCAATTGAGCCAAAGCATTTCAAAAGGAAACCATGCCACACTGCTGTATATAGGCCAGCGTAAATTCATTCAATAAGTCATTAGCCCATATAATTTGTGCAGGTTATGCACACACTGCTATACTATTTTGTGTTCAGGATATGAATGATGCTCACTTTGACATCAGGGAAATATGTCTTGAGTGTGCTGGAGCTGGGGTAGCGTGTGTAGAAGAACAAGAGTTTGGCTTTCTTCAGGTGGCATGGAGAGAGACCTTCCTGAGAGTGTAGATGGTTAAGGAATGTTTGATACAAACAAATAAACAAATAAATACATGTATACTACCATTCAAATGTTAGGGGACTGCAATATTTTTTAAATGAATTTTAAAGTAAATGTCTCATGCTCACCATGGCTATTTAATCAAACATACTGGGAAAACTGTAATATTGTGAAATATTATTGCAACTTAAAATAACTGTTTTCTATTTTATTTGTTGCTGTAATGACATAGCTGAATGTTTAGCAGAAATTACTCCAGTCTTCAGTGTCACATGATCCATCAGAAATCTTTCTAATGCTGATTTGCTACTTAAGAAAACAGTTGTGCTGCTTAATATTTTTGTGAAAACCGTGAATTGTTTTTCTTCAGGATTCCTTGATGAATAGACAGTTCAAAAGAACGGCATTTATTTGAAATATTGTGTGACATTATAAATGTCTTCACTGTCAATTTAAAACATCCTTGCTGAATAAAGCTATTAATATCTTTAAAAATATCTTAGTGACCCCAAACCTTTGCACAGTAGTGTATATATATTTATACATGTGTATCTATTTTCACAGCTTTTATAAAAGGATATTGACCCAGCAGCAAGATAGAGTGCTGCATCTCCATCCACCACTCCTGCTCCACCTCCTCTCATCCCTACATCCCTCGCTCTATCCGACGGAGAGGGGTCTAGCTGGCCCAGCAACGGGAGGGGTGGGAATGCAGAGTTGTGTGAACGGAAGTCCATGAAAGACTCAGACAGGCAGTCCTTATGAAGAGGAAAATTGGAGAGGGAGCGGGTAAAGAGATTCTGCATGGTGTAGTGAAGAAGGGGCAGGGGAATGGGGTTGTCTGGGGGATAGGAGGGCAGGAAGTGCTCTTTGCTCCTAGGGGGTAAAAGAGCCGGGAGAGGAGGCTGGGGTAGCGGAGCGAGGCTGGGATTGGCTTGAGGGAGGAGGAGGTCCTTGTGTGCACTCTGAGCAATAGGGGCCCTCTTGTCTTGAGGACTCTTTGTGACAAGTGGCAACGCTTCCACCTGCTCTGCCGCATGAGTTCTCGGCCTCCGGTCTGGGTTTAGATCCAACGTCATGCTGGTTTCTTGAGGAACGGCGGTGGATGTGACTGCCGAGGGGTCGGTTTCAGCATAGAGGCGGACAACTCTGTCGATAACTTGAGCCACAACATTTGCCAGCTCTTGTTTTAGAGCTTGAGCAAACTTCTGCCCTCCTTCTGCGCTCTCCCACTCACCTCTGACCAAGCTGCATCCCAGCCACACCTGATTGCCATTTAACTCCAAATCCAGGTCCACGGAGGTCTCTGGAAACATCCCGGCATTCCCATTGGTTTCATTGGGTTTCTTAGACAAACAGCGCAGAGGAGAAAATCCACTGCCGATGAGCGGATCATCGCTGTCGGAAAACATCTCCGCAACCTCATCGAGATTGATCGCCCCGTTCTCTTGTTCTTCCTCTCCTCCTTTCTCGTCATCCGCCTGCCCTCCGTACACTTTCCACACCTTGCGTTGGAGTTCCAGAAGTTTCCCTCTGGTTTCCTCCAGCTGGAGCTTCAGTTCTTGCCGCTGTCGCTTCCTACCTTCCCTGCTTTCCCTCCTGTTCCCTTGTTCTGCTGCCTTCCTCTCGTCCATTCTAACTGAAGCGGTACTCTTCCTCCCCCTCTTCCCTTCTCTCCTCGTTTCTTCTTCGCTTCTAGCTGTCGAGTCCATCCTGAGTCTCTTAACTCTTGCAAAATCCTGCCCCCAGTCGCCAGGCTCGGGAGCCAATCCTTGCCTCCGTTCTCCAGGACAGTGCTGCGAAGATGCCGTAGCCCCAACGGCAAACTCTCTCTTCCCAAACACATCCTCCTCACTTACATCATCATCTACCAGAAGCCCAGGGAACAAGCCCTGGCGCTGTCGGAAACTACCCCACCTTTGGGACGCGCTGTTGGGGTGCATGAGAGGGGAGAAGAGCGGGTGGGAAGACAGGCTGCCGGGGGAAAATCGGTGGCTTGAGGGGTTGGAATCTGGCAGGCTGCGATACAGTTCGAAGGGACACATCTGGGAAGGCTGCTGATGAAATCGATCCGAAGGGGAATCCATAGCCCCCTTTTCCGTTCTGATCTGGTTTCAGGATCTTTAAAGAGAATAATAAATGCATAATCGTAGACAAAAATATGCAGCTATTTGGACAGGTTTAAAAATGGTTCATAATCCTCTCATTGTTATCAGCATCATCATCGGCTCTTTTTTTCCTCTCTGCATGTGTGCGTTATCTATCCGCTGACAGCTGTACCCTGTGTTTGTTCAGACTGTTGACTCTATTGCTCTCATCCTTCTTTCTCTCTCTCTCTCCCACACACATACTCAGCACAACACAAATACATGGATGGTGAGACAGTAAATATTTTAATGAGATTACTATAGTCCCAAAGCTCTAAATTTGCATTTTAACTTAATACATACCTTGTAGTACTAAATAGAGTTTTGTTAGATAGATAGATAGATAGATAGATAATAAAAACTCCTAAAATCATATTCCATCCTAAAATCAGATTAATAGAAATTACTCTCCTAAACTGACGTTTATGCCTTTTCCTCATTGGCACAAATGCCACAGATGTCATCAGATTACTGCTGGAATATAAAGCCGTTTAACTGCCGTGAAAAAAAAATGTAACAGATGGAAGGACAACACCCTCACGGATAAATTATAGAAATTGATTTGCGTTAATTACTGACACACTAACCAACTCGCCGTAAATAATATCGCAGAGTTCACATCAAAGTTTTCTTCTCGTTATGAAGACGGATATATCGCTCCTGCTTGAATACCGGTGCAGAGCGGACATTTGTAAACTCCGCGCGCTCGTGTCGCAGATTCATTAACAGATAAACCGATGAGGCGCGTTTGACAAGGACAAACAAATACGCACGTCCCAAAAGGTAAAAAGGAACAGAAAAAGATCTAAAAACTTACAAAACAGTTAGTCAGAAAGCATCCCCCGGTCGGTCGCTGTACCGTCGTGTTATATTTCGGTCTCGTCGAGGTGTCCGCTGGTCACCGGCAGCATCAGCGTTAAAAGCACCACCGAGTTTCCTGTTATTGCTGTCGCTCCTGTCTCGCGCTGTCCATCTCTCATCCTCGCGCACTCTATCGCGTGGTGATCAGCCAGTAGGCGTCGAGGCGTGAGGGAGGGATGTCCGCTGCCCCGGTGCGCGCGCACGCACACACACACACTGTTCCTCTCTCTCTCTCTTTGACTCTCTCACACACTCTCCACGTGGGGCAACTACTTGGTTATGAGCCTGCACCAATCAAAAACGACCAGATTTACTAAAATAATCTGATGTACATATATGGTAAGTATACCATGGTGACCTTTTTTTCTGACAGAATTACTTGTTAATATTTTAAATTAATGACTGATTAATATAGGATCTCGTTCAAGCAATTTAAGAAGCTTTTGGTTTCATCTAAAGTCATAAATCCAATTGGAATTATGATTGAAAGTGATTCTAAAAGGAGAGAACAGATACATTTTCTTAGAACAGAACACAATGTAGATCCCCCCCCCCCCCCCCCTCTCTCTCTCTCTCTCTCTCTCTCTCTTTTGGTACATAAAGCTCACTGAACATTGTTCACATAGCCTATAGGTCCAGGATAAAATGTCCCTCTACTACATTAATGCCCAACAGTTTGGGGTCAGTATGATTTTATTTTACTTCTTGAAAGAAATACTTTTATTCTGCAAGGATGCATTACATTGATCAAAAGATTGATATAGTTATATATACATTTTCTAGCTAGGCTATTAATCAAAGAATACAGAAAAATCAGTCTCCCTAAAAAATTAAGCAAAACAACGGTTTTCAACATTGATAATAATAATAAGTGTTTCTAGAGCAGCAAATCAGCATATTAGAATGATTTCTGAAGGATCATGTGACACTGAAGACTGGAGTAATGATGCTGAAAATTCAGCTTTGCATCAAATAAATTACCTTTAAAAGATATATTAAAATTGGAAACAATTATTTTGATAATATTAATGTTCCACTGTATTTTTGATCAAACAAATGCAACCTTGTTGAGCATAGGAGACTTCTTTCAAAAACATGAATATATCTTACCAAGCCAATCTTTTGAACAGTATATATATCACAAGAAATGTAAAGAAAATCTTTCACAATTTTAAACCCCTTATAGCACATTTAAATGTCTAGTAAGACATTATTAAAATAAATTACTAATGAAGAACATGCAAAATGGCTGCCAAAACATCCTTTATTCCATAGGAACATATTTGCTTATCTAAGGATTCTATTTCTGTTTTCACTGGAGTGCTTTAGGAGAGGTTCTAAATAATAGAACTCTAATAGGAACTGTGCACACATTCTTTTAAGTTCTTTTTTTTTTTAAATGTCTTTTTTTCTCATTTTCTTTTTCATGACAATTATGACTAATACCACATACGAGCTATATTATAGTAACACTGACATAGCATGTTGGAAACCTATGATTACATTTTTTGTAGAATTGATTGTTTTGAGAGAGGATGGATATTTACTAGTGCGCATAAAAATGGTAGATAATAGGCTGATACATAATATACACAATATTTCAGAACTAAACGGTCTGTTTTTTGTTTTACTAAATTAACTTTTTTTGATTATGTATTCCCCCAAATATGTGCCCTATGAGACTGTATGGCAAGGCCGGAATGAAAAAGCAGCAACAGAGCTCTTCATAATCAGAGACTCCTCCACCCCTCAATGTGTGAAAGCTGATTATCGGTCTCTCCACTCCTCTTCATAGCACCCCTTCTCTCTCTTTCATTGTTTCCATCACTCCCTCTCTCCCCCACTTCACTGAAATACCCCTCAACCAACCAAACTGTTCACAATAACCACTGGCTCCTGTTGTTATGGAAACAAGAAATGTGACACAAAGCCTTATTAATAAAAGGTGCTTGCGACTATAGAGCGATCTAAGTAAACAAATGTAATTGAAAGGAAGTTTTAAAAACACAAATATTGGACAGACACAGTACAGATAGGACATTAACATGCCCTCCATACTTTGACAAGTGGCGTTAACGCTAAACGGATTCCTGTCGGTTTCATTTCTGACTCAATTTATTTCTCTGTAAAAATGGACTAAGTGTGCAACGCAGGTGTTAAATTCCTTGCTAAATTCCTTATCCGTTAGCACTGTAAACATACACACACCTTTTGTAAGGTCAGGCCGAAAGGCTTTTGAACTACATTAGCAACTCACACTGAATCCTTTGAACCGAAGCCAAATGACTGACAGCAAACAATATTAAAATGCATGAGCAATTCTAACAAAGAGCTATGAAATACACCAAAGGGACGCAGCCATTTGTGAGCAGTGTTTTAAAAATGCCACACGAATGTCGATCCTTTCAAATGGTGGGAGACATATCAAAATGTCTCATTTGAATGAGTCACGATCAAACATATTGCATTATGAGTCGGTAATATGCGCGGAATGAAAATGCGGTATCCAGCGGGGGGGGGGGGGAGAGAGAGAGGGAGAGAAAGCAGGAGTGGAGATAGACGTTTGAGGGGGTCGATGGACAGGCAAAGTGTTTGCCCATTGGCCGCCTCTGAGGGAAAGTGTGTATGAGAGGAAAGAGCACTCACACATTCAGCCTTGGGCAAGGTGACTGAGGGGAGACAGTGAGTGACAACTGCAGTTGAACTAGAGGATATTCAATCTGAAGGGACAGAATAATGAATACAGTCCTCAGGAATTAGTACCAGACGTCAAAACCCCAGGGAAGACAAATCCACACAAGCAGGATGTCAGTGTTTATAGTATATAAAAAAGAGGATAATATCTATAGATGGATATATCAGCCAGGCTGATTAAATGCGAGATTTTCTTAGATTAGCAGACAATATCTGTGCAGGATGACCAAAAAACGGTCATTTTACCTAGTGCCAGTATAAAAGAAAATTACGAAAAGCTTTATGCACACATCATGCACATCTGTTTTCAGATATATCTTTAGTGACCTTAACAATAAGGTTTAGCTTGTTAGCCTTAAAATTCATTAATTTGGTATCATTGTTTCAGTTTTTCACATTTAATTCAGTGTTACTTGCCATTACTGTTATTGTTTGTAAAAAAATTCTGATCAGTTTTTGATAGAAAAGGTTTCAAAGCCACTTTTGTCAGTGTACAGTAAAAAAAAAAAAAAAAAAAAAAAAAAAAAGTATTTATGTATATAGGTTCACGTATCTATATTATATTTGTTTGAGGTTGACCAGATTTTTTAATTACATTTTTTTTTTAAATAAATCTCTTTTGTGCTCACCAAGGCTGCATTTATTTGATCAAAAATAAATAAATAAATACATGCATACATACATAAAAGTTATATTGTACAAAAAACAGAAATATTATTACAATTTAAAGTTTTCTATTTTAATATATAATAAAATGTTAATTATTCCTGTGATGTTTTTTGTTGTTGTTGTTTTTTACTCTCTTCAGTATCACATAATCTTTCAGAAATCTTCTCATATGCTGATTTGATGCTCAAGAAACATTTCTTATTATTAACAATGTTGAAAACAGTTGTGCTGCTTTATATTTTGTGGAAGCCTTTTTTTATTCAGAAAGTTGTTCAAACGGACAGCTTTTATTTGAAACATAAACCTCTTGTAACATCATAAATATCTTTACTGTCACTTTTGATCAATTTAATACATCCTTGCAGAATAAAAGTGTTGATTGTTTAAAAAAAACAAACAAAAAAAAAACTTAATGACCCCAAACGTTTGAACAATTTTTTAAGCTCACACATAAAATTATTATTTTGGGCCTGTCAATTTTAGGGCTAGTCCTCTATATATCTGTATTATATCAGCTATCAGCCATCCTGCTTTATAGACATCGGTCGAGCTCTAAATGTAACCATCGCACCACTGGATGCTGGATCCCTGTTTCAGCAGCTTTCTGATAAAACTCCTCTTTACTGAAGCTCTGTTTTGAGTTTACGCCTCTGACCTTGAGCTTCAGGAAACTGACTGCGGTAATGCACATTATTAAAACCGTGAGTGTGTGCATGTCTTCAATGGATTGTCCTTGTCCTCTCAGCACCGCAAACATATTCTTTGATCTTTGACCGGAATGACTCTCACAATGCGGTGGAGAACCTCAGGAATACAATATAATGCACCGACTCGCGCTCTCAACCGCGCACACATCCCACAGACGTGAGAAAACGCGCTCGCACGCACACACAATTTCACTCACTCTCCCTCTCAGTCTCTCCGCAGTACTCAGGTTGCAATTATCCTCTTTGGCTGGAGTGTTTTGATGGTATAATTGCCATGGACACTGAGGAGAGAGGGATTGGTGAGTGAGAGATAGAATGAGGGATGGAGAGGGGGAGAGAGGGACATCGAGAGCTGACACTCTCAGCATGCTAATGCCCAAACACACTCCATCTCCCCCCGTTTTCCTTTTTGTCACTCTCTTCATCTCACACACACACACACACACACACACACACACACACAGGTGCGGTAACCTCTCTCCATTCCACATTCTCTCCAGGCAGCCAAAACAGCAAATACACAAGCCCGACGGGAGAGCGAGAAAGAGAGAGAAAACAACAGTAGGAGGGAAAAGAGAGGGATATTTTCCATCCACTGACAATAGAGATGATCCACGCTCATCCTCTGCTCATCCCTCAGTTCTTTCTGCCATGTAATCCTTTTTGTCCTTTATATTGGTTCCTTCCCTTTTACCCCACTCCAGAAACAGAGCCAAAGTGCGAACGACTGCCTTAAACACGATGGCCCTAAGAGATGGGGATTTATCTGCGCTGATGTCTTGATCGAGTCTAGGCAAAACAGCGACATCTGGTGGAGGATTGAGAAACTGCACTCAAACTCACTAGAATTAACATGACACGAAAATTGACCTATTCCCGGTGTTCTGGTCCTATTGTGCACAATTCATCATCAGTAAGTCTTTCAAACGCCTTTTCTTTTTGTTTGATGTCACCTAGGCCGTGCTGGCTATTGGTTAATATTTACCGATAATCAAAGCCATTTAGACATTGTTTTAAATGAAAATTCCAAATTCAAAAAGCACTGAATGGATTGAATTGGAAAAGAAAGGACGTGATGTGTGGCCACGGAATTTGTGCTCTGCATTTAACCCATCCAAGTACACACACACAGCAGTGAGTAGTGAACAAACACACACCCCGGAGCAGTGGACAGCCATTTATGCTGCGGCGCCCGGGGAGCAGTTGGGGGTTCGGTGCCTTGCTCAAGGGTCTCACCTCAGTCGTGGTATTGAGGGTGGAGAAAGCACTGGACATTCACTCCCCCCACCTACAATCCCTGAGGGACCAGAGACTTGAACCCACGACCTTTGGGTTACAAGTCCAACTCTCTATCCATTAGGCCACGACTGAATTCATTATGTTAAAGGATCAGTTCATCCAAAAAAAAAAAAAAAAAAGTACTCATCCCCAGGCCATCCAAGATGTAGATGAGTTTGTTTTGACAGATTTGAGGAAATTTAGCATCACTTGTTCACCAATGGATCGTCAGCAGTGAATGGGTGCCGTTAGAATGAGACTCCAAACAGCTGATAAAAACATCACAATAACTAGTCCATAATCCATAATAACACTTTCTTCAGTGAGAAAATCCATCGCCTGTTGTCCTCTTACATCAAAATCCATATTTATTTAAAACTGTTTTTGCTTGCAAGCAATGCTTGATCTGTGCATATTTCTCTCCTGATTCAGAAAAGACAAATAATATGGATAGAAGACTTGAATTTTAGCCAGAAGCAATAGTTTGAATTTAAAAATCTTCTTACAAACATGCAGTTTTCATTGGAGTCACATGGATTATTGTAATGTTTTATCAGCCGTTTGAACTCTCATTCTGACGGCACCCATTCACTGCAAATGATCCATTGGTGAGCAAGTGATACAATGCTAAATCCAAATCTGTTTGATGAAAAGACAAACACATCTACATGGCCTGAAGGTGAGTACATTTTCAACTTGTATTGAACCTGGAACATTTATTTAAGCTACTGTTGTGTATGAGTTGCAGCTTGCTTGCCAATATCCCATGCAGCAATTTAATGCCAGCTAAAGCTAATGTAATAAATGCAGCAGCAATAATAGCCAATAACAACAGCCTCCCCAAAATGGAGCACACTGTTTCAGGAGTGGAGTAACCCCATTTACAATCAACTCTAAACTCTGGTATGGAACGCCCACCATCCAATTAATTCTCACTGGAGGGAATCAAGTCCCTTCCTACATTCTGAATACACACTGAACATCCCGTTCCACCCTGAATGTCACATTACGGAAGTAAATTGGTCACAAATGCCATTTCATGTTGATAATAACAATTTATATATTAAATTACTTATAATTTACAAAACAGGCAGATTTCATTGAAAAGGCAATGTCTTCATTTAAACAACAGTCATTTACATAACAGCTTCATTTACACAACAGATCAACCGTTGGATTAAAAAAACAAACAGACATTTCCAGTTCCTTAGGCTCAGAAAATGTATCATATTATTAGGTTAAAATAGTGTCTAATAAAGTAAAACTCTGTTGTGGTGGTCCTACAGTGCAGGGAGTATAATGCTGTTGGACATATCCTACAAGTGTAACTATTTGAGTAAGCGGGAAGGTAAGTGTGGGAGTCAAGTGTGTGTGTATATGTGTGTATGTTGACTGTGTGGGTGGCCGGCGAGTTGCACTTAAGTGAAACTGTGGTGGAATTGTTTCAATGTGTGTGTGTGTGTGTGTGTGTGTTAGTCAAAACTCAGTTGATGAGAGTACGTATGTGGGAGTGTGCTTGGGTGTCCCAGGTTTGATGAAGCTTGAGTTAGTATGTATGTGTGTGTTTAAACTGTTTCTCTATGTATTGTGGTCCTGAGTGGGAGTCTGTGTGGAGAGAAGTCTCTCCGCATGCTCTAGGATTTCAGCAATCTTCCTCTTCACTGCTTCTCTCCTCTTCAAATCTACATCTCCTAGCAAGAGAGAATGAGTAATAGAAAGAGAAGAGAAAAGGGTAGAACAAAGGGATGTTGTGAGGTTTAGTTTCCTCCTACCATTTAAATATTTTGCATTGCATCCAAATAGAGTTAATTTCCTGCTTTGAGGAAAAAAAACATTGCATGTTAATGTCCTTGTGTTGAGAGGTACTCTGCTCTTTCCTCTCAAATAATTTAATCATGCCAGGGTCATCCTGACCACAGCAAATTGGCATTTGGCTGATTTAGGATCAGTAATCTGCATATGGGGCCAGTTTTTCATTTTTATTTTCATTGAAACGGCAATGTTTTGGTCATGCAATTTATTAACACATTGCGGTGTTATTAAATATTTGAGTTTTAACAAGCAACGACAGTGTACAGGATTCATAATTCTCTCTTAATACTATTTTCCAACACATCTGCCTGCAAACATTCAGGTGAGTGAGGAGTGTTTATTTTTTTAATAATAGGTCAAATGTCATCCAGTTGTAAATTAATATACACTACCATTCAAAAGTTTAGGGTGAGTATGATTTTTAAAAATTTTGAAAGACATTAATACTATTATTAATAAGGACAAATTAAATTGATAAAAAAAATAGTAATACAATTTATAATGTTTAAAATCAAATAAATACTCTTCTTTTGGACTATATCTTCATTAATTAATGCTGATTTTTTTTTAGCACGGTTTCCACAAAAATATTAAGCAGCACAACTGTTTTCAACATTGATAATAAGAAATGTTTCTTGAGCAGCAAATCAGCATATCTGAATTATTTCTGAAGGATCATGTGACACTGAAGACTGAAGGAATGGCTGCTGAAAATACAGCTTTTCAATCACAGGAATAAATTACTTTTTAAAATATATTTCAACAGATAACAGTCCTTTTAAACTGCAATAATATCTCACAATATTACAGTTTTTTTACTGTATTTTTGATCAAATAAATGCAGCCTTGATAAGCATAATGAGTATAGAAGTCTTCTTTCAAAAATGTTAAAGACTCTTACCGACCACAAAATTTTGAAGGGTAGTGTGCCTATTTTGCATTTTAAACCTAATTTTGTGCACATTGTAAATTTCAGTTCATTATTAACACTGGAAATGAAAAGTGAAGTAAAGCACATGCATTGTGGGATACTATATTCCCTACAGTGTGCTTTGTTGAATACACATTGATAAATTTAGTACTTAGTATCAGGGTATTCCATGCATACAGACAAGTATCACAGTGTGCAAAGTATATACATGATATGCTGCAGTTTGTTAGTTCAAGAATAGCCTCCTTCTCTTACCTTGCACTCCTTTCATAAATATATCAACAGCTGTCCTATATCGTTGTACTGCTGCACTGTATTCGCCGTTTCTCTCTTTTTCCTGGGCAGCCTTCACCTCTTCATTGGCCTGGTACACGTAGTTCAGTTCATCTCCAGCAGACTCAGTCCCATCTGGAATGGTTAGAGGAACGGACAGGAGTTCAGCGTGGCTGGGTGATCTATACGGTTGATCTGGATGATTGGGTAAGGTGATGAGAGAGGTTCGCATTAAAAAAAACAGAAAGCTAATTATATGTAGAAATGATGAGTTAAACTGTGCAGACTTCATTACCTTCTTTGGCACATGGGTCAAAAATAGCGAGGTCTGTATCTGAAAGCGGAGGCGGGGCCTTGTATGAATGTTCGTCCAATCCTGAGTCAAACAATGAATCAAACTCCTCTGATTGGTCAACTGGAGAACCCGGAATTTCAAGTGAGGCATCTGGAAGATGAAAAGCGGGAATAGAACAATTAGCTATGATGGAAATCAAATAATACACAATAGGATTGATAACTGTAACAAACTAACGTGTTGTAGTGTCAGTAGCAGCAGCAGCGCATTGGTCTGTGCCGTTATTCTGATGTGTTGTGATGTCAGTCTCTCTCTCTTTTTCTGTCAGTCCTTGTATTTCTGTTTCGGTGTGTGTTTCTTGTGTGGGGCTGCTTTCCGTGTCACTGAGAGCCTCAACTGCCAACTCAGGTTGGGTTAGATCTGTCAGTCTTTGGTTGGACTCCAGCTCCTGAATCTGGAGAGGAGCCTCTCTCCCCGTCTCTTCTTCGGTCAGCAGCTCAGTTTTTCTCTCGGGCAGGGGAATAAGAGGAGGCGGAAGAGACGTAGAAATGGCAGCTGTCTCCGTTGGTCTTCTCACTTCCGCTCCCTAAGACAAGAGAAATAAGACCAAAAAGATGAGCAGAAAATTTATGTCATTTATTCACCCTTATGTTGTTCCAGACCTGTTTGACAATGGACAATGAGAAGTCAACAACAAGACACAAAATCAGAAGAATATAGGACAAAGGTCAAATATGGACAACTTATGGTACTTTTAGAGTGCTTTCTCAGTCTTGCAATTGACAATGCCCATTATGCACTCTGAAAAGGGCATCATATATATATATATATATATACATACACACACACACACACAAACACACATACAATATTTATACAGTATATATATATATATATATATATATATATACACACACACAGTTAAATGTTGTTTAAGTCTTAACTTTTATTTTCACCAAGACTGCATTTATTTGATCAAACATTCAGAAAAACTGTAAAATTGTGAAACAGTATTACAATTAAAAAAAAAAAAATGGTATATGTTTAAATGTAATTTATTCCTCTGATGCAAAGCTGAATTTTCAGCATCATTACTCCAGTCTTCAGTGTCACATGATCCTTCAGAAATCATTCTAATATGCTGACTTGATAAAAAATGACAGTAAAGACGTTTACATTACAGAAAATTCTATTTCAAATAAATACTGGTTAGTTTAATCACAGTTTCAAAGGTTATATATATTACATTTTAAATACTTATTTTTATTATTATCAATGTTGAAACCAGTTGCTGCTTAATTTTTTTTTTTTGTAAAAACTGTAATACATTTACTTTCAGTATTCTTATGATGAATAGATTACACTAACCTGTACTGACGTGAAATAGAGTTATCTGTAACAATGTAAAATGTACTGTCACTTTAGACAAATTACAGCGTCCTTGCTGAATAATCTTTTTTTAAAAACATTTTTTATCATACTGATCCCAAACTTTTAAATTGTAGTGTACAGATTTTATAGGGAAAAAAATCTAATACAATACATAATATAAATATATTTTCCATAAGATTGGTATATGTCTTACCCTGAAGAATTCTTTGAGTTGAGGGCTGTTGTACAGAGCAGGAATATTTGTAGTGAAGAGCAGCATGACCTCAGCTGCTTTCCTCCTCTCTTCAATCACAGCCTCATCAAAACGCCCTGTGAGAGAGACACAGAAAAAGGAAGGCAAGACAGAGAATAGAGAGTGCGGTGGAAGATATAAGAGAAATATAAACAAACAGACATACGGCATCAAGTCATAAAAAAATTAAATAAAACAAACAAACAAACAAACAAACAGGTGAACCGGGTTATTTCTCTTTTGTTTACACATCATGTCTAGCAATTCTATTGACCTTACCAAAAACCTGTGCTCGTGGAAAAGAGGGAAACTCTTCTTGTCGTCTGAACAGGTTCCTATGAGTGTACGCCAGCTCTTCATGTAATTTCTTCAGCTCTGAGTACCTCTTCCACACCACAACCTGCCAATCAAAGCAACAATGAGCCCAATGCAACTCTGATCCAACATGCACATCTACAAATGCAAAAGGATGCTCATACCTCTTTAACATTCTCCGGCTGTGTCTTTGATACAAACTACAGAGAAAGATACAGATAAATGAAACCTCACAACACCAAAGGAGAGGATTTGAAAGGGCTGATTGTAAGCATTAATGAGGAAGGGGGAGACTGGTGCATGAGACACTGAAGTCACGTGACCTCGTCCCAGATTCTTTAGATCACGAGTTTCACTGCAAACCAGATAAACAATAGCTTGTACTAGTAGTTATTGATCAGTTAATCTGATTTATGCCTTTTGTATTTATGAAGCACATTTGATCAAAGTGTACAAAGCAGTTTACGCGTAAATCATAAATACTTTGGTTATTTAATGAAATATTAATAAATTAGATACCTGGACTTGACACAACAGTCCATTCAAAACACTCAGATATCTGTGGTCCAGACTCAATCAATAACTATACAGTATCTACAGTATTATTCCTCTCTGTGATAAGGAGATGAAACGTAAATATGATAATACAATAACGTTGTGTTATTGTGCTACTAACCCTTGCTGTTACTTTATATTCCGTGTGTCCTTTCTCGTGTGTGCGTGGATCTGTCACAGTGAAGAAGCGGTAATATTCCTCTGTTTTGGTCTTTCGAGACATCGCTGTCACATAAATATCTTTAAATTTACAATAATATAAATATGGGGAAAGAATCAAGCTCCGTGACTGGTGCTGTGTTGGACTGTTGACAGTTTGGAGCAGTTACTTCCTGCTTTGAGAGGAGCGCATGCGCAGACCGATAACAGCTCTAATTTCCAATCCCTTCAAAATAAAAGTCATGCTAGGTCAAAAGAAGATTTTTGTTTCTTGATTGAATGTGCTGCTAAATAAGAGAGTTTGACCCAGTTGAGGATCAACAGCATGCAAAGAAGAGAAGTGAGAAACACATCTATGTGTGCGCCTATATTTAGGGTATATTTGTATGGGTGTGTACATAGAATTTTTAGATAGGCCTACACATGTGGAATCAAGTCTTACAACATCTTTCTGCTTTGAGGGGAAAAAAAGAAATCTGTGAAAACTAAATCTATAAAAGTGCAATATATTAATATATCAAGTTAAATCAAACCCTGTGAGTCTGCCAAATTAGTGTCATTCTTCTATATGAAATGCTAATCCACACACACAGTGTATCTTCATTTTTTCCCACATTAAATAAGATTTGTAATAACTTAAAATAATTTACAAATTTATACACGCATTTTTATTTATTATTTATATATTTATTTATATAAGAAAAGGCTTGTCTGCACCTTCCATATAGGCTATAGAATATACACACGTGGTCAGAATTATCGGAACCCTTGGTAAATATGATCAAAGAAGGCTGTGAAAATAAATGTGCATTGTTAATCCTTTTGATCTTTTATTTAAAAAAATCACAAAGCTTTCATAGGAGAATAAGAATTTAAAATGGGGGGAAATATCATTATATACATTCTCAAATACATGTTGGACACAATTACTACGTTACGCGTGATTATGAACACACAATTATCCAGCCATGGCTTCCTGTTTCACAGAAATATAAATAGGAGGGAAAACAAAGGCCAAATTCCCTTGATCATCCATCACAATGAGAAAAACCAAAGAATATATTTCTGATATGCAGCAAAAGAGAGTTGAGCTTCACAAATTAGTGAAGTGGCTTTAAGAAAAGAGCTAGAGCAGTGAAAATTCCCATTTCCACAATCAGGGCAATAATTAAGAATTTCCAATCAACAGAAAATGTTACGAAACTGTCTGGAAGAGGACGTGTGTCTATATCGTCCTAATGCACGGTGAGGAGGAGAGTTTGAGTGGCTAAAGACTCTTCAAGGATCACAGCTGGAGAATTGCAGAAAATAATTGAGTCTCGGGGTCAGAAAACCTTATAAAAAATTATCAAACATGTTGTTCGGGAGGGCTTCAAGAAAAAAATCAAGAAAAGAAAATGCTTTCACCAAAAAACAAACTCCAGCATATTCAGTTGTCAGACAAGACTGGAACTTCAAATGGGACTGGCTTCTATGGTCAGATATAACTAAAAATGTAGCTTTTTAGCAGCAAACACTCAAGATGGGTTTGGTGAACACAGGGATAAAAAGTACCCCATGTGTACAATGAAATATACTGCTGTATTTTTGATGTTGTGGGCTATATTTCTGCTGGAGGTCCTGGACATCTTGTTTAGACACATGGCATCATGGATTCTATCAAATACCAACAGATAAAAAATCAGAATCATGACTGACTCTGTTAGAAATCTTATAATGGGCCATGTTTGGATCTTCCAACCATACAATAATCCAAACACAAACCTCAAAAACAACACAAAAATGGGTCACTGAGCACAAAACCAAGCTTCTGCTATGGCCATTCCAGTCCTCTGACCTGAACCCTGTAGAAAATGAGTGAGGTGAACTGAAGAGAAGAAGCACCGTCATGGAGCTGTGAATCTGAAGGATCTGGAGTGATTCTGGATGAAGGAATGGTCTCTGATCTCTTGTCAGGTGTTCTCTAACCTCATCAGGCATTATAGGAGAAAACTCCTATACTATTTTGGCAAATGGAGGTTTCTAAAAATATTGAATAAAAGGGTACCGTTAATTGTGTCAAATGTGTATTAGAGAAAAACATTTATTTCAGAATGATATTTCCCCCCATTTTAAATTCTTATTCTCCAATGAAAGGTTAGATTTTTGTGAATTTTTTTAATAATAGATCAAAAGGATTAACAATGCAGATTTATTTCCAAAGCCTTCTTTGATCATATTTACCAAGGGTACCAACAATTCTGACCACGTGTGTATAAAGTACCTCAAATTGCAGGTCAGAATATAACAAAAAAAATTGTTAAAAATAAAGCACAAACAATAAGATAGATAGATAGATAGATAGATAGATAGATAGTCACTTTATTTAAACATAATGCTAACTTATTTCACACATATAAAGCTTAGGAGGAGACAGGCCTCATTTACGTGCCCAGCTCATAGCGCTGACATGCCCACCTCTCCCTTGTAAATGTTAATGGCCAGTGGCCACCCATTGAGATGGCCAAGTCTAAGTAATTGCCCTCTGAGATCTCGAACTCGAAGTCTTAGTTCATGTGGGTTCAATAAGGGTTGTGATTTAGACTATAATGTCACCCAGCTGCAAACATGTCCGATATCAGCCACACATGAGTGTCAACTTTGATCTTTGATCAGCTAGACAGGATCTCTATATATATGCAATGCAGTCACGTAAATCACCAGAGATGGAGGATGGTGTGAAATAATGACTAAGCAGACCAATTAACATTTGAGTCACTTCGCATTATTAATTGCACAGTCTAACGAGGACCTCATAGTGAGACCAAGACACAGAAATGCACGGCTCTCCAAATCACAAGTGACACCACACGCCTTACCGGAGCATAATAGCATCATCAACCTGTAATAATTAACACCCTAGCAGTTCATTAGTACCTTGCCACTGAAGTTAATAACATTTCACCTGTCAAACAGGAGTATATTTAAGTCCCAGATGATGCATTTTTCCATGATATATTATTGCAAATGACAGAATTGATAAGGCTCTTGATTCAAAAGTAACACCTCGGTGTGACCTTATCAAACATCTTTCCTACTGTGTCTGGGAGTCCCTCCTCACGCACAAATGTCTCTTCACCCTTTACCCCTGCTCCTCTACACCCACACACCAACACCACCACCTCCACCATCCTTCGTGGTTATGTTTTGACCAATAAGTGCTCTCTAATCGACCCCAGGATCCCACCTTTAGTGCCTATAAAAGCCTGTCATTTTAAACCCCTCTAAAAGGCAGTGTTGTACAGTGCTGAAAGATGTTCTCTCTGTTACAGGTGTTTGTGGCGACTCTGTCCATGTCTCTGCTGCTTTGCAGCGTCAGTTCAGCACCAAGAGGAGACCTGCTGCTCCAGCTGCTGTCAGAAGTGGATCCCAAGGATAATGAGGTAAGACACAAACTTTTCCACAGAATATTTTTAAACTTCAAAATTCCATGATTCAATGTGTTACTTGTCGTTTCTTTGTAGTTACTTGTGAAAGTTACTAGTAAGTACTAGCAATTTTCACTTTGAGTGCAAATTGTTTCTACGTCATTTTTCAGTGTGCAATGAAAAAAAAAATAATGTAGTAGGCTACACTGTGAAAAAAAGGTTATTGGAGTATGTTTTACAAGAAATGACTATTTCAGTTTTTCTACCTCAAAATTTCTCATTTAATTCAATGTGTTACTTGCGGTTTCTTTTTTTAGTGGAAATTGTTTCAAAGCCCTTTTGGCTTTAAAAATGGCTAGTAAATTTGGAAAAACTTTACAGTAAAATTAAAATGAACTAAAATTAAAATGAATAAATACTTTAATAAATATATTGCTAATTGTTAATGTTAAATAATGAACTAACTACTGGGAATTTGTTTTGAAGTGTTGCTGTAAATTTCAACTGTTAGCTCAATTCCACTAAATAATTTTAACAGAACTTTTGGTTTTATTACTAAATATAAAAATTAAGATTAAGATCAATAAATACTTTAGAAGTATTCTTCACGTAGTGAAGTGTCTAATGAAACCATATTGTAAAATTTTATCAAATTTACTGGCAGTTTTGGAGTGAAAATTTTTAAATCTTTAAATTAAAAAAGGCTTTGAAAACAATTTTCACTCAGAAATGGCTAATAAATAATAATTACAAAGAAACAGCAAATTGAATTAGACATACAATTCTTAAGTAGAAAGGCTGCACACAGTTTTGAAGGTAATATCTGTAATAACATGTATTTCTAAGAACTACAGTAAGTTCAAATTAGAATATTGTTTTTCTTCTTGACAATGAAAGGTTTCTGAATCGTCTTCTTTTCTCTCTTCAGCTTCAGGATCTCTCTCGTTTGCTTCTTCTGAAGCAGCTTTCTGAGTCGGTGGCACCTGAGGAGAAAGACGCTCTTGAAAGCATTGATGATCTCGAGGTTCGTAATGAAGTGGTTCGGCAGATTCCTGTTTCACAACGAGAACGCAAAGCAGGCTGCCGGAATTTCTACTGGAAGACCTTCACCTCTTGTTAGTCAACCTGCTTGGTTTCAAATTTCAAGACCCTTACAAACATTGTTATACTTGTGTAGCCATCAAAATAACTTGATGTATTAGAGGATTTCTGGTCCTGTGCATATATCATGGATTGTAATAATCTACATGTTCTTTAGTTTCTTCTCTTTCTTATTACATCTGCATTAACCAAGAATGTTCCTTAAAAATCACTAGCACACATAGTAATGACACCAGGAATACTATTCTAGTATAAAGAGAGATTAACTCTGACCTTTATGCAGAGTATGCTATAAAATGTTTGTATTATGGGTACTATTAGGATTGATTGCCAGAGATTATATGATTAACGTTTCAATTTATTAAATCTTGATATAGAGGTTGTGTTGACCTTGAAACAGTGTCATCAGATTGCTAGTCCTCTGAAATAAAGTGCGATCAGGGAAAGTGTGTTTATGTGTGATTGGCTCTATGGGATGTAATATAAACAGCAAGAACACACTAAAAACTTTGTCAGTTTTTTTTTCTTTCACATTCATCAAATTATAAATCAGAACAAAGGCCAGTACAAACTAGATGTCAATAAACACTTGCAGTAAAAACAGATGGATTTATAAAGCAGATTTTTTTCGCTCCCTAAAATCAACATCAGGAAAAAAACATGCAAACTCATCCAAACGTGCCCTGAAATAAACTGGCAGCTTAAAAAGTAAATCAGCCATTAAAACAGACTGTGCAGTACCAGGGCACTTTATCAATTAGCAATCATCTGCAATGACAGGTTTAGAAAAGTTTGTTGGCAGCAAATTGACCAGACGGACACGATGTTGGAATAATCTTACAAAATATTCCAGACGAATCAATAAATAAAAGCATGCAACAATCTGAACCACTTTATGCTTTTAGTTTCTAGATAATTGTAACTATTTGTCAGTGCAAATACTAGCACTTAATTATTTCGCTTCAAACAATCAACACCTCATTTGAAACCTTTTTATATAATGGCATTAAGCAATGGATGCTTGCTGCTACACATCATTCAAATAACAGACAATTAAAAATGCATTTTGACATGAAATAAAGCAAATACAGAAAATGAGATGTAAAAAAATAAAGCCAGCCAGTAACAATCTCTGCACAAGAGTCAGATGTGTAACAATCTGAAAGTAATTTCTCTAGTACGTACTTGTAACCTTCATAATTGAACATTCACTGTCTGTTAGTCATTAATTGACATATATTTAGTAACAAATTTGCGACTAAGTTTCTTGATGTGATGAGAAATGTTCTATTTCTAATAAGAAGCCATGTTTGTTATTCATCTAACCTATAGATTCCGTTTCTTAACTGCTCTCTATTTCTTTCACTATTCAAACTCCTTGAAAATAATCCACCCTGCTGCCAAAATCAAACCGCTGAATGTAGCAAAAAACTGCAGCTACTCAGCTTTAAAATTAAATCAACCACTTTGATTCAACACACACCTCTCAAAAGATTTCCTTCACCGAAGCGGTCATTCAATACACTGACCCTTTATTCTTATCTGACAACACTTCTCTTGTAACCGTTTCTGAAATCAGCATAAACCTAGAGCAAGAGACTGCATGGAAAACAGAACAAAACAGCTGCCTGTGTTAAACTTTTCCACCCATTTAACCAGAATTATCATTAGCCTCATGATGAATGTAATGATAATAAGCTAACATCAAATCAGTTAACGAAATACAGTAATATCCTTCAACAATCATGATTTCAAGTATTAAAATAATGAGCATTGGATATCCGCTGACATCAGGTTTTTGTTTTTGAGAGGATAAAAGAAAAGAGATGATCTGAATGGGGACAATATGAAGTGACCCCAACTGCCAGCAGAATTGGGGCATTATTTGAGGAAACTGTGACATGTTACTATATTCCCATTAAAGGTTATTATTTTAGTGCTGTAAAAGTGACTGCTTCTCTAAAGGTAGAAATGCACCCTGTTCACGAGGCTCACATTTTGCATAAACACATACGCTGAGGATTATACACAAACACCATCATATTTCATTCACCACCTGTTTTTCTATATTCTCGAGGAAACAGCTTTCCAGTGGAACTACTCTAAGCACAAGAGCTATTTGTTTTCTCCTCAGCTCTATGCTACCCTGAGAGGGACGTCTTCATATTATTTGTGCGATTAACATGTAAAGTCAAGGATGGAAGAAATGCCAGGTGGTGGATGTTTAGATAGTGGTACATTCTGAAGAATAACTATGAAGAAGAGAGGGGACACAGAGTGACGGGATGGGGGCATTAGCAGTCAGTGGAGATTTTGGCAGAAAGATCTTGGATGCGACGGGCGCTGCAGCTCTTGCACAGAATATGTCCGTCCAGGGGATAGCAGCCTCTTCCCTCGCCCTCTGAAGAGAGGAGAAGACCACAATCCTGCAACACAAACACAGTTTTCTTTAGCACTCATTTAGACTCATTTAGTCCATCTGGTCACTACAGGGCTTTCCTGTAGCTCAAATGGTAGAGCATGGCACTAGCAACGCCAAGATCATGGGTTCGATTCCCAGGGAAAGCAAGAGCTGATCAAATGTAAAAAAATAAACCTGTAACTTGAATGCAATGTAAGTCGCTTTGGATAAAAGCGTCTGCTAAATGCATAAATGTAAATGTAAATAAATGTCCATTTCACTTATCATTATCCATTTACCTTGTTATTTCATCTTCAATATTCAAAAAATTTTAAAATTTAAATCTCAGCGTTATTCAATTGGTAAATGCATTCATGTCACAATGTGCAAATACATCTACATAAGATGCAGTTTTTTGTCAACTCTTTGTTGATGCTTTAATTAAGGCAATACAATACAATACAGGCAAAACCATTGTTTTTAATTGACCAGGCATTGGTCAAATTTGTTTTTAACATTATTTTAGGCTATTTTGCTTTCATAACTTGAATTCTTTCAGAATGGTGGAAATCTATTTGCGTCTGTAGATTTCGATTGCAAAACATATCTTTTCTCAATTTTTTTTTTTCTCATGCACTGTACATACATCAAATCTTCCACCTCTATTCTTATTTATACTCTGAAGGTGTTTGTTCATATCATTTGCATGATAGATTTTATGCCTAAAACATTGTGAAAATTTATATAATTCTAGCTGGTGATGTTTTTTTTTTACTGATTTATGGAGTGATAAAATAAGATTCTTCAAAATCTCCCTTGTAAAAAAATTTATAATTAATGAGTCACTAAAAACAAAACAAAAAACACGAATTTTAAATCTGGTTCTATCCAATGTTTCTATTCTAGACATTTATGCAAATTAGTGCATATTTAATAAGACAGTGCCTCATATTTAAACATTACATTTATAAAAAACTGGTACAGTAATATTTATCTATAATTACCATATTCACCTGTAGTGTTTTCCCTTAATTGATTAACTAAGAATTCGATATAAGGGTAAAGCATAGATTTAATACGTTTTTTTTAATGTATTAACCTAATTATAATAATATCAGCTTTTTGGCAGTATTGCAGACCCTTAAATGCAGTTGCAATTTTAAATGCATGTTTAAAATAAACCATTCTCAAATATGTGAGATTGCATTACATCAATGATTCAGCATGGGTTGGAAGTCTGAAAATTCTTACCTCACACACGTAGCAGTTGACATGGAAACTGCGATCCAGTGCAACGATCCTCACCGTCTCTTCCTGCCCAGGCTCTGGCATTATGGGCTGGCCACATAGTGAGCAGCGGGGGGCAAACTTCCTGTTCACAGAAGCAACAAACAAGGTTTTAATAATAAAATCCATGTAGTAACTGTTTAGACATTTGGTGGAGCTTCATGTCTATTCAAAAAACAAAGATTTAGTGTGGGGGAAAAACAACATGCCATTCCATTATCTGCATCTGATCAATAGAAACAGAGACTTCAAACCACACAGAAACAGAAAAAAAGAAGTTGTTGAGTACCTGTGAAAGTCCTCAATACAGTGGATCTGAGATGTGGCGTCCACAGTAAAAGGCACTCCATCCAGGCAACAGCCACAAACCACACATGTGAAACAGTGAGGGTGGTAAGCCTTTCCCATCGCCCTCAGGATCCGGTCTAGGATGGGCTCAGAGCATTTCGAACAGCGCTCAAGTGTGCTCTGGGAGCAGAGAGGAAGAACAAATGATAAGAGTTTATATGTAGAAAGAAAAAAAACAAAATAAGAGGCAGAAACCAAGAGACGATAAACAGAACTCACTATGTAGCAGCTCTCGCAGTAGCTCTTCCTGTCTAGTGCATAGAAGGGCTGACCTCTCAGACGCGCATGACAGGTGATACAGGTGAAGCACTCCACGTGAAACACCTGCTCCATGGCAATACAGCCACTGCCGTCTCCGAGAACATTGTCCCCACACCGAGCACATCGACCTGAGGGAGAAAGATGGAGACAGTGAAATCCATGACCTTTATTGAAACACATATGATATAAAAGCAAAAGTACAACACTGAGGATGTAACATGTTGGAGCATACCAAAATATTCCTCAGTAGGGGGATGATTCATGTCATACACCAACTTCTTGGTGAGTCGATCCAACTCTTCCTCTGGATGTGGTGCTGCCCCCTGCTGGCAGAACATGGAAAAACATTGATAAGTATGCTGGACGTGCACTTGTACATATTTTATCTTTCTTATACAGATGTATTCTTTATACAGTCTCATACTTTTTATAGAGTTAAAACACAAAATCATACTACCTCTCAGACATGTTCACAACCCTTGTGAAATCAAAGTGCAGTTAATTGTATTGCATGTACACTTGTAGTGTGCTTCAAATCTTAAAAGTCTCAAAAAGTGTCAAAAAATGTATTTGCATATAATAAGACTGTTTCTTGACACACTTAAGTACACTTTAAAAAATTACTAATAATGTAAAATTAAATGTTTTACTTTAAGGTACATTTTAAATCATTGTTTTAATAATCTTTATGTGCTTTAAAGACGTAAGCCCTACATTTATTTTGATGTGTTGACTAACATACTAAAGTACATGTAAGATACTTGTAATTGTAACTGTAGTGTATTATTCAATATTACATTTAAAGTAAATATTTTAAATGTGTATATTTAATTACATACAAATTTCAACAGAAATTACACTACAGTATATTTTAATTTATCATAAATGCTTGTCACTTAAACCATATTTCAAAAACTAAAAGTAATCATGCAATTACAAAAATTATATTCTTCTGTCCTACTTAAGCACTCTAAAAAGTTGTTAATTGCATTTAATGTAAACGTAAACTATAATACATTTATTTAATTGCACTGAAGGACAATTAATATTATATATTTCTTAAAATGTATTATTTTGAACTTCCATAATCATCAAGCCACAGATATCTAAAAGAAACAATAATCAAAACTATTTTATTTATTTGTTATCAAGTTGGCAAATAAAAGACTATTCACCTACAATAAATAAATAAAACCATAAAGAAAAAAAATAACTTCTCTTTATTATCTTTATCTTTTTTTCTTTTTGTAAACAACACTCAATAGAAATTCTGTTCATTTTCAAGACAGAAAGTTTCCATCTCTGCTATAGCTTGACAAACATGCATCATCCTCCCCGACTAATAAGTCTTACCTTGTTAGACTGATATGCTGACACTTGATCTTGACTCTTCTTCACCGGTGGTCCCTGGCCGGCTCTCCCTCCTGGCATATTACCTGAGCCCCCCTTATAAGCAGCAGGATCTCCATGAGGTTCTTTTACAGGAGGAGGTGGCGGTGGGTACCAGCCCTGTCCCTGTGGCTCATAATGTGGTCGTTCTTGCTGAGGGGGGCGAGAGGCATGCTGGCGGGGTGGTGGAGGGGTGTAAGCTTGCTCTGCCTGCCGTCCGCTCTGAGAATAGGTGACGGGCTGAGCTGTTTTCACCTGTACGGTGAAGCGTGGACCGGTTGGGGTGGAGGCGGTGGTGTAGGAGGCAGGCACTGGCTGGGGGTAAGGTTTGTGGACGGAAGAGGCAACGGAGGCGTAAACATAGTCTGGCTGAGGTGAAGAGGTGTAAGGTGGGGCGGGGTGGTACTGGTTTTGGAGTGGAGGGGGGTAGCCCATTGAGGGCCTGCTTGATGGTGGAGCCCCCATCTGGTTGGGAGGGTTATAGCGGTCGATAGGGAGGTGCTTGCTGTAAGGCACATTGTCATACAGCTGTTGAAGAAATGAGAAAGATTTTTTTTTGCATTTAAATAAACTTTAAAACTTTATTTTTAAATGAAAAAAATTATAAAATAAAAACAGATTCAGAACAATACCACAATACTGAATGATTCCTAAAGGCTGGAATACATTACACAACTTTTTAACATGACGATTTGCAATCTGGGTGAGTCGATGCTAGTGATCCTAAGTCAGAGCCATTCTGCAGATTTTGGGCAGACTGAGATTGGAGTTAACAGACTTCACAGAAAATTATGTAGCATATGATATTGTTTGATATTGACCAATATTGTTTTTTGATGGCCAAAGCCAATATCTAAGAGGGCATGGCGACTTTACAAAATATCATGATATCATAAAATGATCATATCACAAAAAAGCAAAAGTTAAACAGTTCTGATTAATAATTCAATAGACAGAGACAGTAAACTATTGAAGGTGCACTGTCAAAATAAAAGTCCTGCTTTCAACACATCGGCTAAAGAGAAAAACTTAATGTCTACTGCTGAAAATTAACAGAAAATGCCAAATACTGGCCGCTATATTAGCTTAGCAATATATTAGTTGACCACTAATGATGGGCTCAGAATCGTTTTTTCCAAAACATACTGTTTTCATTTGTCATTCGTCTGCACTGAAACTGTGTGAGTTTTTTGTGTTTGGAATGACTTTAAAGTCTGGCAGTGTGTGATTCTCAGTCTTTCAGTCTATGATGCCCAGTTTTTCTCTCTAACTATTTATAAAGTCAGCAAGTGTATAATGTCTGTTCAGATTTTTAAAAGTTGTGTAGCGTATTCTATCCTTAAACACATTTACTCATCAATATACCTGAAAGCGTTTATTTTCCTGGCACTTGTATAAAGCAGTATAGGTGTGTTATACCTGTGCGCTTGTGCTCTGAGGGTGACTGTCCAGGTCAGCCAGCATGCATGTAAGAGAATCTATCTCTGCATCAATAGTAGAGATGTGCTTCTCTGATCCCCGATTCTGAGCAAACAACAGCCACAAACAAAACGCACATTATGATACATTCATGTATACAGATTTAAAGGGATAAGTCAACCAAAAATGAAAATTCTGTCATTATTTAAACATCCTCACATCATTCCAAACCTGTATGCTTCCCAGTGATTTCCATTATATGGACAAACAATATATTAGAAGCCAAAGGGAACTGAATGGTTCCAACAGTCTTTAAAATATCTTATTTTGTGTTCTGCAGAAGAAAGTAAGTCATACAGGTTTGGAAGGACATGAGGGCAAGTAAATGATGACAGACTTTCATTTTTGGTAAGACCCCCCCCCCCCCCCATTTCTTAGGCACATTTAAGGAATAATTGACTAAATTAATCATCTTTCAATCCAGTTTTGAACAACACAAGTCCTGCAGATAAATGATAATTATAAATGAACATGTGGATGTCACTGACATGAAGTTCATGGCTGGCCATGTGGGGGTTCCATGTGTGGTGGTCTTCTTTGGGCCCCTGGCCTGGAGCATAGTATCGGTCTCCTAACTGGGGAGTCAAGGGGTTGTAGGTAGTAGACCCTGAGCGATCATCTTGATGCTGGTGTTGCATGGTTCCACCTGAGCACACAACCATCAGTTCAGATGACGAAGCACAAACTGTCAAATAGTATTCCAACATTAGATTCTTTAAGATTAGATTCAACGAAACAGATAATATAATGAGTTTCATTTAAAATATTAACTGGGTTTGTGAGGTTGATAATTCTAGATTGTAAACAAGAATTTAGTGTTACTGGACCATTTGGCAAAGGCATAATGCATATTGCATATGCAACTAAATAAGATATTAATATGATATTTAATAACACAGCCCTGCCTCTTGAAACTAATTCTGCTGATTTGTAAAAAAGGTCTAATATTACCTATTTTGATAGTATTTTTTATTTTTTTCCCACAAAATAAGGATGGAGATTTTTCAAATTGTATGAGCTTAAATGCACATTTAAAATGAACAAAAGCAGCCAAAAAGTTAGTATTCAACATTTATTATTTAACTAACAATCTGCAAAATACATTTAATGTCAAATTAACCAAATTAAGCTTTCCCCCCCCCCCCACAAAATCTGTAATTTTCTATTGCTGTTTGGATGCAGTAAAACATGCACAGAGGTAGCAGAAAGCATCTGGGTCATGTCCACACTTTCTTCTGTCATTGGCCATAATTCTAAACTTGAAATCAGGATTAGGCATAAACTAATGTCTTCAAAATCATGATACATGTGAAAATAGGCTGAGAACTGAACAAATTGTTGTAACCTGGCTTAGAGGAAGTTAGGAATTATGTCTTTGTGGCTTTTTTTTGGCGATTAAGCGATAATGCAAGACTTCTTCACCTTACAAATAGTAGTTGAGTAGTTGTGTGTGTGACATGCTTGAGCAAAACTATTTTTGGAATCAGCGTCTCAAAATTGGTAAGAATCACAAATTGGATTTCATTCAGCAAATATGATGCAGGCTGGTGTAACTATAACTATGATATTTAACTCTAAACTATTTGGATTAACTTCAACAAAATCCTTTTCGAAGGCATCAACAGAATAAAACAATTTTCTCAGAGAAGTAAGCATGATGCATAAACATGCACTGAAAGGTTTAAAAGTTACTGTTACAGGGCTCTTACCTGAAGGTCCAGTAGCCATATATCTTATAGGCATACCATTTCCTCCCGTTCCACCATTCTGGTCATACATGTTATATTTGGTCCTCTGGTCGGGCAGACCTTTCTTGGGAGGTCTGTAGTGAGCGGGGCCAGAGTGTGACATTGGTGTTGTGGCTCTATCTGGGCTACCCAGGGTTCTTGGAGGCAGCCAGTTGGGGCCAGACATACCACGCTTCTGCAAGGACAGCACAGAATGTGTGTGATGTCACTGTTGTGTAACTTTTCTCATTTCTAATTGTTTTATTTTACATGTACATTCTGAACATGTGTGACCACAAACTTAAAGCGTTAAGGCCCTAAGCAGTGATGTCCAAGCTGGTAAAAATGCAATAACTGTAACTACACAAAACAGGTTGATGTTGGGTTTCCACTGGCAACACATGGTTTCCACGATAACAATAGGTGCTAAGTTAAAAAGCAGGAAAAGGCAACCATTCTCAGCCGAAAGGGGAATTCCAGGGTTCCTTGGTTGAATTGCATTTCTCTCTCACACATACATACAATTCCCACAGGTGCACAGCACTCGCAATGTATTCGCTCCTCTCTCAAGTCTCCCACTGGTACAATAGCCATTGTCCCCAACACTTAATCCACAATCCTTTATCTACAGAGTCTGTCCATGAAAATAATATAGGAAATGTTGTGTAACGATCAACTTCTCATTTGAGCCATCTGGTGTCCGCTGGACAATGTCCTGTGTATCCAAGTGCTGAGGAGTGTTTGTTATTATAAGCTTATGAAAACAAAGCAAATAAACCTCACAACAATATAAGAGACCAACAAATGCTGTTAACACAATAAGAAAGGATATAATCTTAAATATTAAAACACAAACACATCCTTTGAAACTGTGCAGGATAGTCCATCTTAAGATGGTAGCTGGTTTCTAACTGGTCATTAGCCAGCTGATCAGTTATCATGCCCACCAAAAACAGTTTGACCACCTCAATATAACCAATTAGTTTGCTGGTTTGTTTGTTCCTGGTCTTAGATCCGATAATGGCTAGCTATCATGCAACAAAACAAATAGCATCTTAAAAAAAAAAATTCACCTGTGACTTTTACTCTGATCTCTAATCACTACACTGAACTACATCCAAACAAATGTGCAAGTTTGCAACCAGAGAAATGTCCAACTTCACCGCCTTGGATTACACTGCAATCCGTGAAAACTCAAAGCCGGGGATTGTTAGGCCGATGAATCACCCGTATGAGAATGCTTTTATCGTATAAAACCCATTCATCTGCGACATATAGGCTAGCGTTACTAGCGTTAGTGTCAATGTAACTAGTGTTAGTGCCAATGTAACATCGCAAAGTTACATCGACTGACAAAACGCGACACTGCCGCGCATGGACGTCATGCTCATCGGAGTTTGCGACAACAACTCATTTTATGGTAACTTGTGTCCTGTGTTTATTGGGATATTTAAACAATAGGACATTAACGATTTCCCGTAACGTTACCTCTTGAAAACGCTGCAGACTCCCAGTCTACCGAGCATCTGCTTCACCTCGCCTCGCTTTCATCTGCAAAATGAAATCAGCTCATGAAATGAACCGCGCTGCGTCCGTGTGTCTGGTATATCTATCTATATAGTATTTCAATTGTAAAGTTCAGTTAATGCTGTCTCAGACGCACCGTGCACTTACCACAAAGTAGTATATATATTAGTTAAACATTATAAATAAACACTCGACATAAACGACAAACGAGTCGCCTATATCGTTCACATTATCGGTGAACAACATAACATCCAATTTAGATAGTTTATTAGATAATGCGAATACTGCAAGTCGCCGCCTCTGTTTTAACCGAGATGTATTCTTCTAAAAGGAACACTCTCACACGCTGCAAGTAAATACATTCAGCATGCTTTGTTCGCTTTAGGTTTGTGGCTAGCCTAATACACTTGTGAAGTACTTTTTAGTTCTCTGTCGGTTTCATTTTAGTAACCTACTTTTCCTGGAGGATCCAGCAGCGGCTGACAGGCCTGTGTGGAGCAATCCAAACGCATGACGTCACATGGCAAGCTGATTTAACATTTATCCTTTACACTAACTACGATCTATTTTTACGTTACAGTACAGTATTTTATAGTGCTTTTTTTTATAGAAATTCAGTAGCAAATAGAATGTATTTTATTTAAAATATTTATTTTTCTGTAGTTACTTGAATTTAACTATTCATAAAGTTACGTTTAGGGCCGTCACTAGTGGGGTGAAAGGTGGTGATGATAATAGGGGCCAACGGCTGTGTGAAATCTGAATGACATTTTGACAAATATTTGCAATATTTTTTTAATAGTTATTTGTCACTAGGGTTGGGTATCATTTGAATTTTATCAATTCCGATTCTTATCGATTCCCATTTTCGATTCCAATGTGGTTAAAAAAAAATGAAGTCAAACATTTAGATATCAAACGTATTTATTTTGTGTCTCTTTTTGCAAAATATTTTATTGCTGCTGAATACCATGAATAAAAATCATCCGTCTACATAAAATCTGGACTCGATTAAGAGTTGTTTGTGTGCAAACTAGAGCTGCACGATTCTGGATAAATTGAGACATTTTTTAAATGGAGGTTGTAGTTCTCTCAATTCTGAAGAAAAAATATTAGACAACTAAACAAAATCTCATGGAATTTATGAATGGAATGATTTAGTGACTCAAGATTTACTTGTTTCATTAGTGGATGAATCAGTGTTTTTGAGTGAATCTGTTGAATGAATGATTCAAAGACAAATACATTTTAACAGCCACTTTTCATCAGCTAAAAATAAAAGATGCCCACACAGGAATTTATAGGTGGAATTGAAATTTTAAATTTTACAACAAGTATCTGATTCCTGACCTTAAGTATCAGATTCTGGAATTGGAATTGATTTTCGATTCCCAACCCTATTTGTCACTCTTGGAATAGAGAATAGTAGCAAATGATTAAATACTAGTAAGTAACGAATAAATACTTGTGATTAATTTGATAGATTTTGATAGGTTGAATTGAATTTTTAAAATTCTAATTTTGATAATTTGACAGTCACATTTGGTAAACTATAATATCATCTTTTAAATAGTAACAGTACTAGTGAAACTGAAAAGGTCACTATTGGATTATTAATAATTTACAGATAAGTGCTAGTAACAAAAAAAGTTAGTTTAAAGGAATACATGTTAAATTGGCTTGCCATAGATGTCAGGGTGTATTTTGGGATACCTGCTGTGTGTGTCCCATATTGGAATGACATATGGTGGCAGTCCTAGTAAAGGGAGAGAGAAAGAGGGATTTATTCATCGCCCAGGGCAACTTAATCCCGGGCATATCACTTGTTCTCAAAATGAAACGGAATGTTGAGCTGTCTTCAGTTGAACTTTGATAGATGAATCTATTATTTAACCCCTGGAGTTTATTAAATCAGCCAATGCTAAAGCAACTGATTAATAACCGAAACTGTAATTTGTATGAATAACAGCATGCATGTCTATTATTTTATTCTCCCAATTCTACTGCTACTTGTGTTTGGATCAATGGAAAATATAGTTGGTCTCTAGTGGTTTTCCAATGCCTTAAAAACTTAATTTAAACATAAATAATACAATAATTATAAGTATACAATAATAAATATAAAATGTAATTAATAAATATACCCATAGATATAATAAATATAATCTTTGTAGAGAGGTTACCAATTCATTTTTGGATCCAATTTTAATCAATTAACAGAATCAACCTCTTGTGTGAGACTTTAAGGTTTGGTTTCACCAATAACCAATTATTACAAATTGATTTTTAATGATACTTACACTCTGTGCTCCACTTTAACATCCTGCCTAGATAATATCTGCCCTCTCACCTCCACGCAAAACACTCTCCAGCATCTGGCTCTCTGAAACTCTACGTGACCATCAGACTAAACTCAAAGGCACATGAGAGGAAATGGCTGACCTGAACCAGTATGAGTCTCTCCTATCCTCTTTCTCCTTCAGATTTTCTGTTGCCAAGGTTACTTACTACCAAGACAAGATCAGGATCAGATACCCACAGAGTTCATAACATTCACCTCCTCACACCATCTCTCTGACTGCTGATGACTGCTGGCACCTGCTGGTACCGCCAACGAGAGGCAGGCTGCAAAGTCGCTTTCTAGAAAATTCACACTATAACAATAGAGCTGACCATTAAATTCTGACCATACATTCAAGGTATTTCCCATAGGTGTTGATCAGGTTGGTCACTCTTATTGCTGCTCTTCATAAAGAGATGTCTGGTATTTATAGAAGAAGTGTGAATTAATGGTCTTCATGTGAGCAGTCTAAAAGAATATTAATTGATTCTAGTATCTGGGTATGATCAGTGAACTTCCTACAATGAAATAGGTTTGAGACTCCCATTAGAAACTAAGTATTTGGGGAAAGTTGATTAGGCATTTTCATATATATATATATATATATATATATATATATATATATATATATATATATATATATATACACACATACATACTGTATATATATATATACATATATATTGGCAATGGTTATTTCTGTATCACATTATGAACTCATTTCTGTGTACTTTCATATAGGAACAAAAAAACTGTGACGACTTCTTCATGTAACATACTATTTCTTATTAATTTTAGTAAAATTCTCTAAAGACGTAATACTTCAAAGTTTGCTCTTGGCATAGTTTTCTTCAAAAATACTTGCTGTAAAAATACTTGCTGACAGCGATATGAATAGGGTATTGTTGATTGTGGGAATTTTTCTTAGATCTTCTGCTGATAATTCTTAATGTTGCATTAGGTTCTATGAATAGCCGTATGCTGGTTATAAAAGAGGTAACTCATGACCTGAAATATCTTACACATTTTTAGCTGCAGACAATTCAGCAAAACATCTTGATTACTTGGCTGCTCATCTAATGATCCTGGCACAGCATTTTGAGAGAAACATTGTTCTCTATACAGGGAGCACCTACGTCAAGATTTCTGGGGTTTGGAATGTTAATAATTTCTGGCTCATATATGGTTTATTTATTACATATATTATTTTTTAACAAATAAATTAATTAGTTTTAATATTAAGATATATATATATATATATATATATATATATATAAAAGATTTATAATAAAGGTCATTTTATCATGTTTCATGTTTTCCACAAAAATATTAAGCAGCACAACTGTTAAATAAAATGATAAAAAATAAATGTTTCTTGAGCACCATATCAGCATATTAGAATTATTTCTGAAGAATCATGTGACACTGAAGACTGGAGTAATGATGCTGAAAATTCAGCTTTGCATCACAGGAATAAATGACATTTTAAAAATATATTCAAATAGAAAACAACAATTTTAAATTGTAACATTATTTCACAGTATTACAGCTTTTTATTGCATTTTTGATCAAATAAATGCAGCCTTGGTGAGCATAAGAGACTTCAATCAGAAAACATAAAAAAAATCTTACAGACCCAAAACTTTTGAACCATAATGTGCATGCATATGAATTTTCTTTTGCATATGACTCTGTCTCAACCTGTGATCTGTTTCAGTACATCCTAATTTTCTTCATTGTCCATTTTTGTCCATGTTCCCACCACCTTCCTCAAGAGGACAAACAACCCCCTTCATCTATACTCCACACCGGACGAGCTCAAAGCATGTCCTTATATGTCCAAATCTCTCAGCTTCAACAGGAAGAGGCAGTTTATTCAAAGTACACTCATTGTTTTTGCACCTTATAAATACAGTTAATATGTATTTCATATGGTATGGACCCCACTGACCTGCACTTTATAAGCAAAAAAGAAAGACATTTTTCAAAATATCATCTTTTGTGAAAGAAAGTCATTCATTTTTGGGTGAACTCCTTTTAAAAATTTTAATCTTCAGTGTATCTTTGTCAGAACAACATTATTCCACCTTTTCATTCCGTGATTCATGCTTTTTAGAAAGCAGAAACAGTGACTCAACTAGGCTGCAGCTACATAAAAACTCATTAGAGAGTCCCAGCAGCTCTGAGAATCACAATGCAGTGGTCCCAGCCCACTCCGGCCGTGCTGCCGGACACTAGCTGAGGCACGCAGCTCTGCGGATTTGATCTATATAACGGTGCTACTGCCAGTCTGACAGACTGTATGGCTTCCGCTAATTGGCCGAGCTCGTTTAGTAATGGTCTCACTTTTCCTCAGCCGCCCCCTCTCTTCCGTAGCTCGCACAATGCCTGGAAGTCGCCTAGACCCACATCTCCCTCTCGGTTTTTTTCTTCTGTTGTTTTTTCTCTCTCTCTTTTTTCCCTCACACCAAAGACACAATTGATCCAGTCAGCATCAAAACAAATAGGAACACAAGGACACACACACGCACTCAACACCCTCATCTAAAAGATACTTCCGACTCGCATTAACAAACACGGTGCATGTTTCAACACAAACAAAAGACAAATTCAGTAATTGCATAATAACTTCTCAAAGCTCAACACTTATATGCTGTTTTATGATGGCTGGCATTATTACTTGATGTAAAGGAGAATTTTGATCCATTTCACTTTAATATAGGAAACTGACTGAAATTTGAGAAATTTCAAATCATTTGCATGTATTTGGTTTTAGTTATTTTCACTTTGAATTGATTTAGTCCTAATTTTAAGTACATTATATATTAAAAATGTTCTGAACAGAATAGATTCTACACATGACAAGTATATTATAGCCTACTAAAATAGTTGAAAATGGATATTTGTTTTGATATGTTACAAATATTACATTTAACAATGTTATTAAAATTATTAGTGTTTCTAAATATGAATGTACATTGATGGCTAGGCAATCAAAATATAAAAAATGATTAACTAAAAAAAATCTATGGCCGTACTAATATATTATGCAAGTTTAAGCAACTATTGCCTGGTAGACAATGAAAAAGTGAAGTAAATTTAAATGAATAAACCTGAACAATATTTAGCTGTATTATGTTTTTTTAAAAGGTTTTGTACATTTTAAAGTTTTTTAATGGGTTGCCAAAAATTAAGCAAAAACAGCAATATTGTGAAATGTTATTACAATTTAAAATAATTGTTATATTTATAATAATTTTGAGCATCTATTACTCCACTCTTCAGTGTTATTAAATTACTAGTGTTCCATTTTTTTCTTTTTTTGTGCATACAATGATCTCAAAGGTATTCTAAAAGTGTAAATGTCTATGCTCAATTAAATATCAGCTGATAGCAATAAACAAAAAAAATCTATAGCCTAATACTAGCCAATAGCTATGCAAGATAAAGCAATCATTGCCTTGTGCATGAAAAAAAAAAATGAAGTAAAGGAACCTGAACCATATTAAAGAGCAACATTTCATATAGACTTAGTTGTGTTTCTTTATGCCCATTGGTAAGTTTTCCGTCCAAACTCGCCATGAACCATGAGTGAAGAAGGTGAGGTAACTTTCCGCTTGTTTTGAGCTATTGGAGACCTACAAGGGCCCCCATATCCCCTGTCTCATTCTCCTGCCTGCTTTATTGACGGATGTCCTGCGCAGGCGTTTCATCCCCGTCTCTGGATCTGTGTGTGTGTAATTGTGTGTGTCTCACAGGAAGCCTTAAGGGGGGGCAGGCTGTGGAGCGGAGGGGGTGTTCCATAGTTCCTGCACATCTGCAGGCTGCATTTCTCTAGGTGTCGCTCAGTTGTTTTTCGGTCGTGAGAGAGGGATATCACCCATATCACTTTTTTTTTAAAACTCTCCTATTTCCTTCCGCTCATTGCCAATAACAATCTTCCAGAAGCGCACACGCGCACACACACACACTCTCCTGTCACAGGAAGCCAGACAGAGATTTCCGGCAACCCTTGAGAGAGGCAGGTGAGGCCTAATTTGGCCGTACCTGCTGACCTGGCTGCATTCGCTGAGTTGCTTATCTTTGGTCTGAACTAAGGTCGTGCCCTTTGTTTAGGCCATGTTTACTGTGCAACCTGGTTCAATCAGTCCATTCTAAATTACTTTCAGGAAGTTAACTCTCCAGACTCGTTTCAGATGGCCTACTTAGATTACTAATGTATCCTCAGCGTATTGGAGTTGATTAAGCTGAGTTAAGTTTAGACTTTGGTGCAAAGTTTGTGCTATACAGTCATGGAGATATGGAAATTCTATATACTAATATACATTTTTTTTGGCTAAGCATTTAATCCACAATGTAAATTAGTGGATAAAATGATCTAAAAACCTGTTAAAAGTTGGAATTTTGTTGGATATAGTTGATATATAAATAAATGAATTTATTATTTTGTCATTATCCCTGTAATTAATTACTTTAAGTTGAATGTTGAAAAAAATGAATGATAATATTGATTTTTCTGATATTATTATATTTTCAGACTTCTGATATACAGAAATAATACTTTAATTTATCAAGGATGCATTCAATTGATCAAAAGTGTCAGTAAAGACATTTACGTTGCTACAAAATTGTAGAAATTAATGCTGTTTTTTTTTTTACTTCCTATTCATCAAAGAATCTTGATGAAAAATATCACAATTTCCAACAAAAATATTAAGCATTAAGTGACACTGGAGACTGGAGTAATGATGCTGAAATTCAGCTTTGCTATCACATGAGTTTTTTAATATTTCACAATACATATTGTGCATATATTATACACATTATAAATGTAGCTGTGACTATGGTTTTAAGTTTGCCAGATTCATTTAAAAATGTATTCTGCAGCATTAGATTGCACAGTTCTACCCAATTGTTTGCCTTGTCATCGCTCTCACTCCACAAAAGACAAGCTTGTCAGAAGAATTCTAATGACAAAGTTGATGTATTTGCACAAACTTCCTCTGAGACCGTTTCCCTTGTCCTGGACAGAGACTGGGTCGTGCACGTTTGCTTTGGTTAGCTGAACTCCTGGACAGTGTTGACAGGACATCTGACCCGTTGACAATGGTCATAAGCCCACGCAGGCCAACACACCCTACACACTCTTAACACATAAACCTACATTCTCTGAATTCTTCACTTCCATACAAACATTTGCAAAACGCACACAACATGCATCAAAAAGCACTCTACCCACTTTCCTGTCATCATTAAACACAAAAGAGCTCTAATACACAACTATAAATACTGACACACGGGGGCCTGGAGCCTTTTCCCGCTGAGCTTCCAGCGCGTGGGCAGCATAGGGGGATTTGGCTTCGTGTTTTTTTCCCCTGATCAGAGACCATCTAGATCCGGACCTCGGTCATTATAAGAAACACTACAAAACTGACCCAGGAGCAGTGTGAAAAGGCAGCTTCTACTAACACAGGAAATAAACACCCTGACTGAATGAGACTTCCTGCACAGTGTTATAAAGGATACTCTCTCCTAGGTCAGACTGGTCAGTTTTCAGAGACACGTTTGAGTGAGGAGGTTAGAGCGTGTGTGTGCAGCTGGGATCAGAGTAGAGGAGCTGTAAGAACAGGGCGGTGTGTGTTCTCGTCCCTGCTGGTCGGGGTGAGTTTTCCATTAAATCTTTTTTATGCATTTTTAGAGATGTTTTTTTGCAGTCAAATAGTTTTATTTTTAGCAGAGCATATTCACATTTCCATTTAGTTCCTCATAAATGTTATGATTTTTGATTGTTATGCTCAAACCACATGCAAAATGTGTCTTTGATGGCTAAAAAAAGTGACCCTTTGCAGGCAAAATGCAATGAATGAATGACAACATGGTCATTTTTCCACTGTTATATTTTTTACTCTGAATTATTGCAATGCATTTGCTAAAGGTGGTGCGGAATTCAGTAATTTTATGAAAAATCATTTTTATAAAGCTTTACTGTCCCCATTAGACATTTAGCTACTAACTGGACTAATGCAATACTCAGTGCATCACAATTATATTGTTTATGATATTTCAGTTTTGCAGAATACTTCTGACACCTGCAAATGTGAAGTTGTTGTATCGATGTTGTTTAGAAAATGACATTTTATTTTAAAGATGCTTTACTTGATGCATGCAAGTTAGAATTATTTATTTTCTTTGTTGTTGTTTTTTTATGGCAGGTACGAGTAGGGAGCTGGCCTCCCCAAATAGACACTTTTGAATCTCATTTCATCATCTTTGTCAGGTATTGTTTTCTTTGTCAACATATTTTCTGATAAAGCTTCACAGGACCATAATTCATTTGACTAGACTATATTGTTATTTAATTAACTTTTGGTTTATATTTTTAATATTTGATAAATATACAAATTAAAATATAATTTAAAAAATATCCTTAAATATTAGTTGACTTTAAAAGTCTTATATATATATATTTTAATATTTTTTTTAAAATATACATATTAAATTATAATATTATTTATAAATACCAATGCATATTTTATTTATATATGCTTTATGAAACAGAAAAATTAATGCAAATGGAAGAGGGATACCGAAGCACCTCCGAGCACGCTGCAGCCGCCCATGTGATGGAGGTGAATGGTTACATTAAGGAGTTCACCCGTCACTCCAACGATGTGTTGCTGAACTTAAATGAACTGCGGCATCGGGACATCCTTACAGATGCCACGCTGCTTGTGGGCACCACCAGGCTGCGCGCCCACTGCGCCGTGCTCATCGCATGCAGGTTGGTCATCAGGGAGTGCCATGATGTACAGTCATTCACTTTCTCCCACCCTCCCTCACTTCTTCTTTCCTGCCCCCCTCGGCCTGTTTTCCTGTTTGTGCCAAGATTTGTTTTTGTCTGAAGACATTAGCTCACTCCTGCATGAGATCATATTCCGCCTGCGGCACATCTTTTGTCTCACAAGTGTATTGTATCACAGTAAATGCAATTTTTTTTGTTTGCTTTTAGTTTGTAGTCGGATGAAACTTTGTTTCTTTGTTTGTCTTATTAAGATCTTTCACTGTTTCTACATCCAACTTTTTTAAAATATTTTTTTTTAATCCACACTGCAAAAAAGGCTTATCTTACTTAGTATTTTTGTCTTGTTTCTATAGTCAAATCTTAAATTAAGATGCATTTATAAGCAAAGTGACGTAAGATATTTAGTCTCATTTCCAGGGGAAAAACTAAATTATATGCATTTTGCTTAAAATAAGTAAAATTATCTGCCAGTGGGGTAAGTAAAATATTCTTAACAAGTGCAAAATGCCCTTAGTTTAGTTTTTTTCCCCCCCTGAAAACAAGACTAAATATCTTGCTTCATTTTGCTTATCTAGTAAATTCATCTTAATTTAAGATTTTTTAGATATTTTGACTAGAAACAAGACAAAAATAGGCCTACTAAGAAAGATAAGCCTTTTTTGCAGTGCATGTTTCGTTACCTTTTCTTGCACCTAAATAAGCGTGTTTTCCACAGTGGATTCTTCTACACTCTCTTCTCTCGTCGAGCGGCCGGTGCTGGCGGTGAGCGGGGGTTTTCTCTCACTCTGCCGGAGGGGCTGGACGCAGGCAGCGTGTCCCTGCTGCTGGACTTCATGTACACCTCCTGCCTCCCTCTCACGCCCCGGACAGTTTCTGGCGTGCTCGCCGCTGCCACCTATCTGCAGATGGAGCATGTCGCTGACACCTGCCGAGCATTTATTCACAGGTGAGAATGAAGACCAAAGCAGAAGAGGTAACAGACCACTGCAGTCGAAACTATTTCTGGCGACACCAGACAATGATGCTACAAATTTGATTAGATTGATTGCTTGATTGTTTTGCATTAAGTATGAATGGTTTCCAGAATGTTATCTGGACTTTCAAAAAGTACAGTTTTTAAATGTTTAGAGAACATTAGAAGCAGCATTATGGGAATGTTCCATTTTATCGTTTTGCAAACATGATGGAAACGTTGCTTTCTGAATGATCTCTAAACTGCCTGAAACTTATAAGCTGTAACATTTAAAACTGTCTAGCTAAAATATTTCAGTAAAACATCCATAAACTATGAATAAATGTTTCTTTGCTAACATTTTGAGAACGTTATTAAAGACCAGATAACTCTGAACAAGCGTTCTATTAATGTTACTGGAAGAATGTTTGTTCAGAACTTTGAGAGAACCTTGTCAGAAAACATTCCCTGTTATTTCTTAGAAAAAAGGTACAAAGCTGTCACAGAGGCAGTACCCATAAGGTACAAAAGCTAAAAGGCACATCTTTGTATTTTATGTAGCCCTAAATGGTACATATTAGTACTTTAAAATAAAATATTAGCACCTAAAGTGTCAGAACACCCAACTTCTGAAAAGTTTTTCCTTCTTTCTGAACAGACTGTAAGTTTTTTTTCTTTTCTCTGCAGTGAAAGGATCTCTGTGAGTCCTTCTTTGATGGAGCCAGCCTCCAGAGCACCCCTCGGTGGAAGGTCACCACCTGCTCATCCCACCATCTTCTCCTCACCCTCCAGGCCTACCGCTGAGGCAGAAGATCCCATCCCAGACCGAGCCAGGTAAAAGGGTTATAGAGGGATGGTCTAATAATAAGTATCTGAATTGCATTTGACACTTCAACTGTATCCTATCTCAAAAAATTGTTATCAAAAAGGCATACAATTCATTGACTGTATCTACAGGGTTCCAAGTGAGAGCTTTGCCTCGCCAGATCCAGAAACTTGCCTGATTGCTATCCCCAAGTCTCAGACCCTAAAATTAGAGGAATCTTCACCTGCAACCCCATCCACACCATCCCCAGACAGTCCTTTCCATTCCAGCGGGCAGCCCAACTCACCTGCTGAGTCCAGTGGCTGCAGTCTGTCTCCCCAGTTAAAGGTGTGTTTGTTTATATGAACTCTACCTTTCAAAAATTTGGGGCCAGTATTGTCAGTAATGACTTCTGAAGGATCATGTGACAAAGACTGGATTAATGGTTGCTGAAAATGTAGCTTTGCCATTTACATTTTAAAATAGATTAAAACAGTTATTTTAAATTGTAATACTATTTTCACAGCATTACCATTTTTCCTGTGTTTTTTGATCAAACAAATGAAACCTTGCTGAGCATAAGAGACTACTTTCAAAAAACCTTTTAAAAAAAATCTTACCAAACCCAAACTGGTAGAATGGTAGTGTGTAGCAATATATGCATATTGCTTTCAATCCATAGAGACTGCATTAAACATTTCAGAATTTGTTTTTCTTTATGCTTTAATGTAAATCTTCAATGTTTTGCTGAGCCTAAATAAATGAGTATTTACTAATTACAATATTTCCTCCTTACAGAAGCGATCTGAATCCAAGCCTGCTCCTGACCCAAAGGCCTGTAACTGGAAGAAGTACAAGTATATTGTCCTCAACCCTTTGTGTGCCACACCTATAAAGGAGGAGGGGCCTGAAGAGGAGCAGCAAGCACAAAGCCACGCCTCCTTTGACAATGATAGGATGGAAGTCTCATCTAAGACAACAAATAACATTTGGACAGGGGAGGAGCCTGGACTGAATAATAGGTATGTTTGGCCCTTTTCACTTAATTGATTAAAGAACTTCTGACGTAACTGTTTAATAATATATTGTTATTAAGGAATTAACAAAATTTTCAATGTAATGTATTGACCATTGTTCTGTTTCCTTTCCTCTAGGAAAACCTTGTCTCTTCCATATAACACATCACTGCAAAAAATATATTTTAGTCCTCATCATGTTGTGGACAGCAGTTTGCAGCCCCTGCCCCTTTCGATCAGTGAGGATAAAGGTGAGTGAACATCTCTTAGCTTTACTATGAATAGATGTGCTACAAAAATTCACAGACTGATATTATCCTCTTCATTTTTAAAAGGTCTCTGCAGTCCTTATATCTGTACCCAAATTGCCAATCAGAGTCATTTACTGGGCCAACACCCAATCAAGTTTGAGAACCTCTCTACACAGCTCAGTTACCCTGGAAATCAAGCCATAAACACAAAATCCTCCTGCTCAGGTGAGGCTACTGACTCAACAGATAATGTTGGCTGAACTATGTAACCTACTTATATATAAATTAAGTTGTGGAATCTACTTCCAGTTGTGATTTGTGAGGCACAGTATTTTTAAATCTTACTTGATAACTTCTTTGTTTGTTTTTTGTTTTTATTTAGTTTCATGTATATGTTTGTATTATTGTTTTAATTATGTAAAGCACTTTGAGAAGGTTCTTTTAAAGGCACTATATGAAACATAAAAAAATATATATATTGTAATTATAAATTTAAATTTAATAATTGTAAATAAATTAACATTTTATTATTACTAGTTCTGACCTCTTTCTCCTTCATTTCACTCTTTTATGCTTCCGCTGACTCAGGAGGCAAGCCTTACCGCTGTAATGTGTGTGGAGCACAGTTCAACCGGCCTGCCAATTTAAAGACTCATTCCCGCATCCACTCTGGAGAAAAGCCCTACCGCTGCGACACATGCGGAGCCAGATTTGTCCAGGTACATCTGCACAGAATCACATGTATCATTCTTGTTTTCAAGCATTTAAAATATATTCTTGAGTATATGTAGGTGCAGAGGGTTTCTTATATATAATTATATACACATGCATACATAAATGTCAAAATAAATGTTGATTTATTGTCTTTTTCATTTTTTATCTATCTTGTTGAAAAGCATCAATAAAAAGAGTTCAACTAAAATGATGTTCTTGTAAAATGTGTGTATTTGTGTTGTAGGTAGCTCACCTGCGTGCCCATGTTCTGATCCACACTGGGGAAAAGCCGTACCCATGTAACACTTGTGGAACACGTTTCCGCCACCTGCAGACGCTGAAGAGCCACCTGCGCATCCACACTGGAGAGAAGCCTTACAGCGTCAGTTATATTTGAACAAATATGTATATATACAACTACATACTGCAAAATGATGTTGAAATCTCACTCTCTGCTCTAATCTTTTCTTCCAGTGTGAGAAATGTCACCTGCACTTCCGTCATAAGAGCCAGCTGAGGCTTCACCTGAGACAGAAACACGGCGCAATCACCAACACCAAGATCCGCTACAAGGTTCTGGCTGACCCGTATCAACCTGGACCCACCCTGCTACAAGCTTGCTAAGAGGCATGTCGAAACATCTCAGGCACCGTTGCTATAAGCTCTCTCTGCAGATAGGTCAAGATCTAAACTGAAGATTTAGGCTGGAGATTGATGGATCTATAAAACAGTATTGTAAAGAGTTTAAAAAGGTGGAGTGCTGCATTCGAGGAAAGCTTGACTATAAATGTACCAATGAATGTAGTCTTCCAAGAATGCAGCACTCCTGCACTAGATGTGCTGACTATTATCTTTATTATTTGTTAAAATATTTTTATTTATTTTGCTTTGCATACTTTATTTTCCTCATGCTATTTAATCAGTTATTTTGTTGTCTTATTGGCCACTTTTTCTGTGGCAGGAAAAATTGTGAAAATCATTGTCTAAAACTATATACGGCCCTATTCAGATGGTAATTGTTTCTCTTGGGGAATATGAGAGTATTATAACAAGATGCTAAACAATTATCATCCAAATAGGGCTTAAGACAGTAAAAACGAAGCATGTTATTTGAAAATACTTTAATAGATATGGAATTAAATGTAATTTTTATTTTTTTTGCTGTTATGACAAAGATGGTTTGTGGCAAAGTGTGAAGGCGTTTATTAGGAGTTCAGATTTGAGGTGTAAGAGCTGAATGAAGGTAAAAATTGATTAGATATATGGAATTCTGCAAGAAAGTGGGAAAGATAAGAAAGATAGATAAAGAAGAAAGGAAGTGTAAAGAAGGAATTAAGCATGTTTGAGAAAGAACAGATAAAAGATACATTTGTATGATTATGATGTAATTTTATTTATTTATTTTGTTTTGTTTGTTTGTTTTGCCCAAAAGTATTGCTCTTATTTGTTCATGGATCCTTTCTGGTGTTTGTACTATATTCTGTTTCCTATTTAAGAAGATAACAGAACAACCAGAATGTAAAAACTCAAATATAACCTCTTAGTTGTTTATTTACCAGTTATTCAGTATGTTAACGTACTAATTTAAAAGGCCTGGAGCCTATTTAAGTAACAAGAAGAAAATTTGTAGAGAACTAGCCTCTCTGTGTATCTTAATGAAACTTATGTTTGAGAGACCATTTCATGATTTTTATGGTGTATTATAGTTGCTGAAAGTCCAAGCAGGTTGAGGACTCACACTAGTCAAACTAATATACATGTAAAGATTGATGATGATGATGATGATGATGATGAGGGTAATGATGTCAACAATACTATGTTGCGCTCTTTTGCTGGACAAAGACAAGACCTATTTTATATAAATTAAAGTTAAATTAATTTCTCATTATTGTGTTGTGTGTGTTTGTCTGCTACGGTGTTGTTTTAGTATTATGGTGATATTAATATAGTTTTTATTTTCTGTTTTAATTTTGAAGTGTTAGTAATTTTTGTTGTGTGTTGATTTTTTAAATGTGTTTATACAGTTTATATTCATTTTTATATCAGAGAAACGTAATAAAAATAAGAACTGTTTTTTTGTTTTAGGTTATAGTTTTAGTTAATTATAACCTTGGTCAGCTGTTCTCATGCAATCCTAATTCTTTAAAATCACATGAAGAGTGGGAAAGACTCTCAATTATGGAACTGGTTAAACCTGAAAGTAGTCAATCAAGGCACTTACTAGTAAACTAAAATGTTTCAAATCTAAATTCAATGTCTGATTCTTGGAGCCCAGAAGAACAAAGAATTCACCTCTTAGCCCTTCCTTCCTCCGATTAGCTCACAACTTAGACCCGACTCACCCTAAAGTGTCTCAGCCTCTCTACGGGTGGTGCTGGAATAGGAACAATGGAGCAGCTGGCACCTGTTTCCGGCGTTAGACAAAAACTGGCCCCATACACACACTACCTGTCTGTCCATATGTATGGAAGTTTTCCTCTTAGGTTGACCTAGGAGCACCACCCGCTGTTTCATATTTGATCAATGATCAAACATTCTGAGGTTTAGTCCTGCTCCTGCTTTCATCTGCTCCTGAAGGCAAACATGTGGCATGTATATACAAGTTTAACTTGATGTTGATAGTTGTTTAGTTTGGTTCTGTATAAAACTTTGTGAGCTGTGATCTAGTTAAAATGCCATAAAACGATCTCCACATCCCATATACAGTACATATACAGTTATATTTGGACACTGACACAATTTTCATAATTTCGGCTCTGCATGCCACCAGAATAGAACTAAAATGAAACAATCAAGATGAAATTGAAGTGCAGATTTTAAGCTTTAATTCAAGGGGTTAAACAAAAATATAACACAAAATGCTTAGAAATTACAACCATTTCTATACACAGACCCCCCCCCCCCCCCCCCCCCCCTTCATTCTCAGGGGCTCAAATGTAATTGGACAAATAAATATAATAATAAAAACAATGTTCATTTTTAATATTTTATTGAGAATCCTTTGCAGGCAATGACTCACCAGAGACTGGGTTTCCTCCTTTGTGCTGCTTTGCCAGGCCTTCGCTGCAGCTGACTTGTTGTTTGTTTGTGGGTCTCTCTGCCTTTAGTTGTGTCTTCAGCAAGTGAAATGCATGCTCAATCGGGTTGAGATCAGGAGATTGACATTGCTTTTGCTGTGTTTTGGGTCATTGTCCATTTGTACTATGAAGCGCCGCCCAATCAACTTTGCTGCATTTGGCTGAATCTGGGCAGACAGTATACAGCGGGGAAAAAAATTATTTGATCCCCTGCTGATTTTGTACGTTTGCCCACTGACAAAGAAATGATCAGTCTATAATTTTAATGGTTGGTTTATTTGAACACTGAGAGACAGAATAACAACAACAAAAAAATCCAAAAAATGCTTTTCAAAAAAGTTATAAATTGATTTGCATTTTTATGAGTGAAATAAGTATTTGACCCCTTCGCAAAACATGACTTAGTACTTGGTGGCAAAACCCTTGTTGGTAATCACAGAGGTCAGACGTTTCTTGTAGTTGGCCACAAGGTTTGCACACTTCTCAGGAGGGATTTTGTCCCACTCCTCTTTGCAGATCCTCTCCAAGTCATTAAGGTTTCGAGGCTGACGTTTGGCAACTCGAACCTTCAGCTCCCTCCACAGATTTTCTATGGGATTTAGGTCTGGAGACTGGCTAGGCCACTCCAGGACCTTAATGTGCTTCTTCTTGAGCCACTCCTTTGTTGCCTTGGCCCTGTGTTTTGGGTCATTGTCATGCAGGAATACCCATCCACGACCCATTTTCAATGCCCTGCAATTGTCCTGTCCCCTTGGCAGAAAAACACCCCCAAAGCATAATGTTTCCACCTCCATGTTTGATGGTGGGGATGGTGTTCTTGGGGTCATAGTCAGAATTCCTTCTCTTCCAAACACGGTGAGTTTTTGTTGATTTTGAGCTCAAAGAGCTCGATTTTGGTCTCATCTGACCACAACACGTTCACCCAGTTCTCCTCTGAATCATTGGCAAACTTCAGATGGACCTGTACATGTGCTTTCTTGAGCAGGGGGACCTTGCGGGCGCTGCAGGATTTCAGTCCTTCATGGCGTAGTGTGTTACCAATTGTTTTCTTGTGACTATGGTCCCAGCTGCCTTGAGATCATTGACAAGATCCTCCCGTGTAGTTCTGGGGTGATTCCTCACCGTTCTCATGAACATTGAAACTCCACAAGGTGAGATTTTGCATGGAGCCCCAGTCCGAGGGAGATTGACAATTATTTTGTGTTTCTTCCATTTGCGAATAATCGCACCAACTGTTGTCACCTTCTCGCCAAGCTGCTTGGCGATGGTCTTGTAGCCCATTCCGGTCTTGTGTAGGTCTACAATCTTGTCCCTGACATCCTTGGACAGCTCTTTGGTCTTGGCCATGGTGGAGAGTTTGGAATCTGATTGATTGATTGCTTCTGTGGACAGGTTGTCTTTTAAACAGGTAACAAACTGAGATTAGGAACATTCCCTTTAAGAGAGTGCTCCTAATCTCAGCTCCTTACCTGTATAAAAGACACCTGGGAGCCATAAATTTTGCTGATTGATAGAGGATCAAATAATTATTTGACTTATTAAAATGTAAATCAATTTATAACTTTTTTGAAATGCGTTTTTCTGGATTTTCTTTTTGTTATTCTGTCTCTCACTGTTAAAATAAACCTACCATTAAAATTATAGACTGATCATTTCTTTGTCAGTGGGCAAACATACAAAATCAGCAGGGGATCAAATATTTTTTTCCCCTACTGTATCCCTATACACTTCAGAATTCTTCTGGCTGCTTCTGTCTTCTGTCATGTCACTAAACACCAGTAACCCAGTGCCACTGGAAGTCATGCATGCTCTGCTCCTCCATGTTTCACAGATGATGTTGTATGCTTTGGATCATGAGCTGTTCCAAGCCTTCTCCATACTGTTTTCTTCCCGTCAGTCTGGTACAGGTTGATCTTAATTTCAGCCATCCAAAGAACGTTTTTCCAGAAGTGGTCTGGCATTTTTAGATGTTTTTATGGCAAAGTCTTATCTGGCCTTTTTTGCACCTTGTGCTGAACCCTCTGTATTTGCTCTTGTGAAGTCTTCTCTTGATTGTAGACTTTCACAGTGCCATGCCTACCTCCTGGAGAGTGTTCTTCTCTTGGCTGGATGTTGTGAAAGGGTTTTTCTTTACCATGGAGAGGATTCTCTGATCATCTACTACCGTTGTCCTCCATGGACGTCAAGACCTTTTTATGGTGCTGAGCTCACCAGTGCGTTCTTTTTTTTCTCAGAATGTACCAAACTGTTGATTTGGCCACTCCTAATGTTCCTGCTATCTCTCTGATGCATTTGTTTTGTTTTTGAAGCCTAACAATTGTCTGTTTCACTTGTATGGAGATGATGTGGGTCAGCTCGTGAGCGCGCTCTAGAGGCGGAGCTTCGCGGAAACGAAACCAGCACGTGCGAGAGAAACAGCCGCTTATGTCAGGAGCAGGTGAATAAGTAGAAAGTAGCCAATCGACGATGTGCTTAACAATATGTGTTGATTATCTATGTATTTAAAAAGGAACTGTTTATTTGATTTGACCTAATAATGATGACTCGACAGGAAAAAGCGTGAGCGGGTTATGGGTAAGTAACTACCGGTGTGTTCCAGACACATTCACCTGTGTTACAATGCATTTTCAAACGAATTACATTTTGCTTGGAATATTTTATGGTATTTTCACAAATTCAGGGTCGTATATTGTATGTCATTCCATCTGTTCGTGTCATACTGTTTTGTCTAAAAGGCTTTAGTGTTTCATTGTACTGGCATAAAGTTGGCTTGACGTTTGACGTTCGATATTCGCATATTTAGGGACCGTCTCTAAAGTTACATGCGTTATTGGTATACACTTTTCTAACTTCAATAGCATTTGAGCAGAATGACTTACCGTCATAACACAAACTGTAAACTGATCATCTAGGTGTCAACTATAATGCACACCTTTTACATTTTTGATATTTATTAAAATCTACTGTAAATCATATGTAAAAAATTATATTTTTCACTACAAAATGGGCTGAAACGCAAATTTAAAGCTCAGTAGCATTTGAGGAGAATGACTTACAGTCATAAAAACAACTGTAAACTGTTCATCTAGGTGTCAACTATAATGCACACCTTTTACATTTTTGATATTTATTAAAATCTACTGTAAATCATATGTAAAAAATGCTATTTTTCACTACCGAATGGTCTCAAATGCAAATTTAAAGCTCAATAGCATTTGAGGAGAATGACTTACAGTCATAACACAAACTGTAAACTGATCATCTAGGTGTCAACTATAATGCACACCTTTTACATTTTTGATATTTATTAAAATAAACTGTAAATCATATGTACAAATTGCTATTTTTCACATAAAAATGGTCTCAAATGCAAATTTAAAGCTCAATAGCATTTGAGCAGAATTACTTACAGTCATAAAAACAACTCTAAACTGTTTGAAAAATAGCATTTTTTACATATGATTTACAGTTTATTTTAATAAATATCAAAAATGTAAAAGGTGTGCATTATAGTTTACACCTAGATGAACAGTTTACAGTTTGTGTTATGACTGTAAGTAATTCTGCTCAAATGCTATTGAGCTTTAAATTTGCATTTGAGACCATTTTTATGTGAAAAATAGCATTTTTTAGATATGATTTACAGTAGATTTTAATAAATATCAAAAATGTAAAAGGTGTGCATTATAGTTTACACCTAGATGAATAGTTTACAGTTGTTTTTATGACTGTAAGTAATTCTCCTCAAATGCTATTGAGCTTTAAATTTGCATTTGAGACCATTTTGTAGTGAAAAATAGCATTTTTTACATATGATTTACAGTAGATTTTAATAAATATAAAAAATGTAAAAGGTGTGCATTATAGTTGACACCTAGATGATCAGTTTACAGTTTGTGTTATGACTGTAAGTAATTCTCCTCAAATGCTATTGAGCTTTAAATTTGCATTTGAGACCATTCGGTAGTGAAAAATAGCATTTTTTAGATATGATTTACAGTTTATTTTAATAAATATAAAAAATGTAAAAGGTGTGCATTATAGTTTACACCTAGATGATCAGTTTACAGTTGTTTTTATGACTGTAAGTCATTCTCCTCAAATGCTATTGAGCTTTAAATTTGCATTTGAGACCATTTTTATGTGAAAAATAGCAATTTGTACATATGATTTACAGTTTATTTTAATAAATATCAAAAATGTAAAAGGTGTGCATTATAGTTGACACCTAGATGATCAGTTTACAGTTTGTGTTATGACTGTAAGTCATTCTCCTCAAATGCTATTGAGCTTTAAATTTGCATTTGAGACCATTCGGTAGTGAAAAATAGCATTTTTTACATATGATTTACAGTAGATTTTAATAAATATCAAAAATGTAAAAGGTGTGCATTATAGTTGACACCTAGATGAACAGTTTACAGTTGTTTTTATGACTGTAAGTCATTCTCCTCAAATGCTATTGAGCTTTAAATTTGCGTTTCAGCCCATTTTGTAGTGAAAAATAGTCATTTTTACATATGATTTACAGTTTATTTTAATAAATATCAAAAATGTAAAAGGTGTGCATTATAGTTGACACCTAGATGATCAGTTTACAGTTGTTTTTATGACTGTAAGTAATTCTGCTCAAATGCTATTGAGCTTTAAATTTGCATTTGAGACCATTTTTATGTGAAAAATAGCATTTTTTAGATATGATTTACAGTTTATTTTAATAAATATCAAAAATGTAAAAGGTGTGCATTATAGTTTACACCTAGATGAATAGTTTACAGTTGTTTTTATGACTGTAAGTAATTCTGCTCAAATGCTATTGAGCTTTAAATTTGCATTTAAGACCATTTTTATGTGAAAAATAGCATTTTTTAGATATGATTTACAGTTTATTTTAATAAATATCAAAAATGTAAAAGGTGTGCATTATAGTTGACACCTAGATGAACAGTTTACAGTTTGTGTTATGACTGTAAGTAATTCTGCTCAAATGCTATTGAGCTTTAAATTTGCATTTGAGACCATTCGGTAGTGAAAAATAGCATTTTTTACATATGATTTACAGTAGATTTTAATAAATATAAAAAATGTAAAAGGTGTGCATTATAGTTTACACCTAGATGAACAGTTTACAGTTGTTTTTATGACTGTAAGTAATTCTGCTCAAATGCTATTGAGCTTTAAATTTGCATTTGAGACCATTTTTATGTGAAAAATAGCAATTTGTACATATGATTTACAGTTTATTTTAATAAATATCAAAAATGTAAAAGGTGTGCATTATAGTTGACACCTAGATGATCAGTTTACAGTTGTTTTTATGACTGTAAGTAATTCTGCTCAAATGCTATTGAGCTTTAAATTTGCATTTGAGACCATTTTGTAGTGAAAAATAGCATTTTTTACATATGATTTACAGTAGATTTTAATAAATATAAAAAATGTAAAAGGTGTGCATTATAGTTGACACCTAGATGATCAGTTTACAGTTTGTGTTATGACTGTAAGTAATTCTCCTCAAATGCTATTGAGCTTTAAATTTGCATTTGAGACCATTCGGTAGTGAAAAATAGCATTTTTTACATATGATTTACAGTAGATTTTAATAAATATAAAAAATGTAAAAGGTGTGCATTATAGTTTACACCTAGATGAACAGTTTACAGTTGTTTTTATGACTGTAAGTAATTCTGCTCAAATGCTATTGAGCTTTAAATTTGCATTTGAGACCATTTTTATGTGAAAAATAGCAATTTGTACATATGATTTACAGTTTATTTTAATAAATATCAAAAATGTAAAAGGTGTGCATTATAGTTTACACCTAGATGATCAGTTTACAGTTGTTTTTATGACTGTAAGTAATTCTGCTCAAATGCTATTGAGCTTTAAATTTGCATTTGAGACCATTCGGTAGTGAAAAATAGCATTTTTTACATATGATTTACAGTAGATTTTAATAAATATCAAAAATGTAAAAGGTGTGCATTATAGTTGACACCTAGATGATCAGTTTACAGTTTGTGTTATGACTGTAAGTAATTCTGCTCAAATGCTATTGAGCTTTAAATTTGCATTTGAGCCCATTTTGTAGTGAAAAATAGCAATTTGTACATATGATTTACAGTAGATTTTAATAAATATCAAAAATGTAAAAGGTGTGCATTATAGTTTACACCTAGATGAACAGTTTACAGTTTGTGTTATGACGGTAAGTCATTCTGCTCAAATGCTATTGAAGTTAGAAAAGTGTATACCAATAACGCATGTAACTTTAGAGACGGTCCCTAAATATGCGAATATCGAACGTCAAACTTCAAGCCAACTTTATGCCAGTTTTCATTGTACCACATTGTATCTGCTGACAGTGTTTGTGCGGTACATCCACAATAAAAAATATAGGCTATTCGCGTTTGTGTTGCTACTTATATGCCACGAATACATGACTAAATCGTGTCATTGTCACTGTCATGTAACAGTGTGCTGAATATCAACAATGCTAGATAACGAGACATGAACGAGACAGGTTTGCTGTTGGAACAAGACTGATCTCATGAATATTAATTAACCCACGCTCTGTAATCGGCTGCCGTGTTACTTAATATTTATGAGCCATATATGCCTGATTTTCATTGGAGGTATTTTTACGTGTGACCTTTTTTAATATTACCATAATTGTTATTAATTCGGAGATCTGGTATGTTGACCGGTTGACCGCTATTTTAAAACTGAAATTTAACATCAAGCTACAAAAGAAAATATTTTAACTCGTTTAAATTTACATCATTTTTGTTAAATTTTTAAAAGTGTACGAGCACAAATTAACATCTGAAAATATTTTCATAAGTCTTCAAATGTTATAGTATATTATAAGCACCTGTAAAAACACATACAGTGGGTACGGAAAGTATTCAGACCCCCTTAAATTTTTCACTCTTTGTTATATTGCAGCCATTTGCTAAAATCATTTGTTCATTTTTTTTCCTCATTAATGTACACACAGCACCCCATATTGACAGAAAAACACAGAATTGTTGACATTTTTGCAGATTTATTAAAAAAGAAAAACTGAAATATCACATGGTCCTAAGTATTCAGACCCTTTGCTGTGACACTCATATATTTAACTCAGGTGCTGTCCATTTCTTCTGATCATCCTTGAGATGGTTCTACACCTTCATTTGAGTCCAGCTGTGTTTGATTATACTGATTGGACTTGATTAGGAAAGCCACACACCTGTCTATATAAGACCTTACAGCTCACAGTGCATGTCAGAGCAAATGAGAATCATGAGGTCAAAGGAACTGCCTGAAGAGCTCAGAGACAGAATTGTGGTAAGGCACAGATCTGGCCAAGGTTACAAAAAAATTTCTGCTGCACTTAAGGTTCCTAAGAGCACAGTGGCCTCCATAATCCTTAAATGGAAGACGTTTGGGACGACCAGAACCCTTCCTAGAGCTGGCCGTCCGGCCAAACTGAGCTATCAGGGGAGAAGAGCCTTGGTGAGAGAGGTAAAGAAGAACCCAAAGATCACTGTGGCTGAGCTCCAGAGATGCATTCGGGAGATGGGAGAAAGTTGTAGAAAGTCAACCATCACTGCAGCCCTCCACCAGTCGGGGCTTTATGGCAGAGTGGCCCGACGGAAGCCTCTCCTCAGTGCAAGACACATGAAAGCCCGCATGGAGTTTGCTAAAAAACACCTGAAGGACTCCAAGATGGTGACAAATAAGATTCTCTGGTCTGATGAGACCAAGATAGAACTTTTTGGCCTTAATTCTAAGCGGTATGTGTGGAGAAAACCAGGCACTGCTCATCACCTGTCCAATACAGTCCCAACAGTGAAGCATGGTGGTGGCAGCATCATGCTGTGGGGGTGTTTTTCAGCTGCAGGGACAGGACGACTGGTTGCAATCGAGGGAAAGATGAATGCGGCCAAGTACAGGGATATCCTGGACGAAAACCTTCTCCAGAGTGCTCAGGACCTCTGACTGGGCCGAAGGTTTACCTTCCAACAAGACAATGACCCTAAGCACACAGCTAAAATAACGAAGGAGGAATGGCAGAGGATCCCCAAATCCAGGTGTGAAAAACTTGTTGCATCTTTCCCAAAAAGACTCATGGCTGTATTAAATCAAAAGGGTGCTTCTACTAAATACTGAGCAAAGGGTCTGAATACTTAGGACCACGTGATATTTCAGTTTTTCTTTTTTAATAAATCTGCAAAAATGTCAACAATTCTGTGTTTTTCTGTCAATATGGGGTGCTGTGTGTACATTAATGAGGAAAAAAAATGAACTTAAATGATTTTAGCAAATGGCTGCAATATAACAAAGAGTGAAAAAATGTAAGGGGGTCTGAATACTTTCCGTACCCACTGTAGGTTACGTAATGATGTGTTGCATGGACAGGAGGCGTCTGTTTCGCCCGAAAGGCAGACGAGATTGATAGAGAGGCCAAAGGGTAGGTGTATTATGCTAGTTTTTATGTTTGCCATTTCTTTATATTGTGCTTATTTATGTTCGTGTAGGTGCACATTCAACATTTAAAATCGAATGTTCTTGTTTGGTTGTGTCAAGAAAATTACAATGTAAACTGTAAACATTTTAGTAGTTTTAATGAAACATGCTAAATTAAATATCTTAATAAAATATTTTTTAAGTAAATATGTATAATTTACATGCATATACATGCATAAATATGTTTGAAGTATAATTAGTAGAGAAAAATATATTTAGGGCAGTTTGCATATTATCATTATTTTGTTAAATATATATTTTTTTATAAGTAATACTTATTATTTAGGGAAAGGATCATTCACAAAGTCCCCTGTATGAACCATTATAATTTGCTTGTTTGTGATGAAACATGGTCCTGCAAAATAATGTTTTATCTTTCCATCTTTATTGCATACATCCCACAAAGTCCAGATATAAAATTAAAGCCTCTATCCACTAGCAAGTGGTGAGGTCAACAATATGCTTAATAGGCCTATATTAAAATGTAGCATGAAAGTACATTCATTGATATGTTTTACAGTATAACTCTGGTATAGCATTATTATAATAAAGAAGTGCTTTTGAGGCAGCTGTATTTTAATAGTACTTGAACATATAATTGGTATTTTAATATATTATACATTTTTCATATAAAGTAGTTTAGCAGGTTTTTTGGAGGCTTGTCATGTTACATCTACATTTAATCAGATTTTATCCGGTTTGTGATATTCTTCTCTATCTGCAGGTATTGATTTATGGACTAGTCTCTCTGGAATAATTTTCTTTACCAATAGAGTCTAGAATTTGGTTGTGGAGGTGTTTAAGTTACCATTAAATGTTTTAATTAATTTAATGTAAATATACAGCTTTTCTAATTTGCTAGAGACTAAATCTCACCTGTCTGTGCATGAAAATACTGTTAAGGGTTAGTATGGGTTTGGTTTGGGAATATAGCCTACATATGTGCTGCCTGATAGAATGTGTTTTAATACATTTATAACTAATAGTTTTTTATGCACTGCAAATGTTTTAATGCATTTGTTAATAGTACATCCTGTTTCTACCGATGCTTTGATCTTAAAGTTAGCTGATTCTGAGAAACAAAAAAAGTATTTTGTTGATGACCCAGCGGTCATCCTGACCTGAGCGATCAGATTTTGATTGGTTCAAAATTTCAGACCACTGGTAATGACAGTTCAGAGTCCACCTCATGATCAACTCATGATCAACATTTTGTTTCAGGACTAAATTAAAAGACTTTACTTCTTCAAAATAACATACTGGTATGTGTGTGTGTGCTAGAGGAAATTAAATCAGGATAAGAACTGACACCTGACTGTTAAATTAATATAAATCATCTTAGTTTTAGAATTTAAACTGGTAGCTGTTTAACAGCACTGTTACGCAGAGTGAACAGATGTGTTTAGTTTCAAGGTAATGTTAAAAAAGACCATGAACAGTATGATAGAGACCAGTTATTTGTCAAGAAACAGAGCCCTATGTAGTAAATGGGGTTAAAAAAAACCTAGATGCAACCTAATTACTTTTATTGTTTGGTTGAAGATGTTATAATGTTGTCTATGATGCAGTTAAAGGTTATGGACATGCAGTTGCACTAGTCTTCTCTTAAAGGAATATGAAAATTTACTCACGCTTAGGCCATCCAAGATGTAGATGAGTTTCTTTTTTCATTAGAATAGATTTAGAGAAGTGTGTCATTACATCACTTTTCTAAACAGCTAATACAGACATCCCAATAATCCACATGACTCCAGTCCGTCAATTAATGTCTTGTAAAGCTAAAAGACAAAATAAATCTCTCATAAAGGCGTTTTTAACTTAAAACCATTGCACCCGTATAAATACGAGTCCTCTATCCATAATATTGCATTCTCCAGTGAAAAAATCATCTTCTCTGAATCAGGAGAGAAATATGCACAGATCAAGAGGATAACGGGATGGACTTTTTCACTGAAGGAAGCGTTATTATGGATTATGGATTGGTATTTTGGCAGTACCAGACATAGACATTAAATATGTCTTGATGGATTTGTTTCTTACAAACATACAGCTAATATGTTAGTTGATGGACTGGAGTCATGTGGATTATTGTGGATTGTAGATGTGGATTATATTGCTGTGTTTTTCTCAGCTGTTTGGACTCTCATTCTGACGGCACCCATCCACTGCAAAGGATCCATTGGTGAGCAAGTGATGTAATGCAAAATTTCTCCAAATCTGTTCCCATGAAGAAACAAACTCATCTATATCTTACATGGCCTGAGTCAGTTTTCATTTTTGAGTGAACTATTTGTTTAATCTGTCTCTTCAGTGGAATCATGGAAAAGCCCCAAAAGACACAGGAAGAGCAACAGTCGTCCCCACAGATGACGGCACCTGATGGGGGTTGGGGCTGGGTGGTGGTGGGGTCTCTTTTCGTGTCTTCTGCACTGGTGTTCGGGCTCATCCGCAGTCTGGGCGTCTTTTTTGTGGAGTTTGTGCAGTACTTTGGTGAGAGTGCCCAGGCGGTGTCCTGGATAACATCCATTGGCTTGGCCATGCAACAGCTAATGAGTAAGTTCGCTCCTTCATTTGTTCATGTCTATATCATCAAACACAACTGGGTAAAGCAACACAGTTTGGCTTCAGCATTCAATTGATTACATATGCCTGCCTGCAGGTCCAATAAGTGCAGCCGCATCTAATGTATATGGAGCTCGTCCGGTTGTTATGATGGGAGGATTCCTCTCAGGCCTGGGATTCATTCTGGCTTCCCAGGCAACATCTCTTTTACATCTTTACCTGACCATGGGATTCATTTCAGGTAGATGCTTTTGTAAATAGTGTTTTTAATTTTTACCAGTGTTAGGATCCTGATTCGTGTTTTTACTCTGTTAGGTTTAGGCTGGGCGCTGATCTTCACCCCTACCGTTGCGTCAGTGATGCAGTACTTCACCTTGCGGAGATCTCTAGCCATGGGCCTGGGCTTCACAGGCGTCGGACTTGCCTCCTTTGTGTTCTCTCCACTTTTTCAGTATCTAGTAGAAGCCTATGCTTGGCGTGGGGCCTTGCTTGTACTCGGAGGCCTCAGCTTCAACATGATTGCTTGTGGAGCTCTCATTCGGCCTCTAGGGAAACCAAAGGTTGTGGTGAAGGTATGTGTTTTGATATATACAGTAAATACTATATATATATATATATATATATATATATATATATATATATATATATATATATATATATATATATGTGCTGTCAATCGATTAAAAAATGTATGGACTGTGATTAATCATGATTAATCGCAAATTTTAAATACTAGGATTTACCTGTAAATGTGTTGAAATAAAGAAATGCATGACAAACTAGTTTAAGGAAACAGAACCTTTCGCACTTCCGCCAGGTATGAGACATAATCCTTATTATTCTTTTGTTTTTATTCAGCCATTATCAGCCTTTATACTGGCAATAAAACGTTTATTGAACGTGAAGCCACATCGCTTCAATCCCAGTATACATTTACCCAAATATGATCAAAAGTATTTCTAAATAAATACAACAAAACATTTTCTTGACATTATTATGTATTATGTATTATGTCATAATACATAATTATTATGTATTATGACAAAATGCATTATGAAGAAGAATTGGACCTGTTCTGCAGGTGCATTAGAGCTAATATTAGCATCATGCTTCATAAGAAAATTTATGAGATTAATAGTACACTTTTACTCAGACCTCACTTCAAACCACCATCGAGTGTTTGTAATAACTTCCTTTTGCGATCACATGCGAAATTTGGTCATTTACTGTTGTTAAAATTTGCTATTTATAGCCTTTTTTTATCGCTGTACAAATTAGCATTTCAGATGTACACATTCATTAATTATTATGAAAATATCCAAATCCCAAGAAAATCACATACAAACCATATCCTATTGTAATCGTGTGTTTATTATCTTATATAATCTATAGTGGCTGTTGTCATATTTATTTCTGCTGTGTAAAAGCCTTAACATGTATGCTCTGGCTGAAACTCACGTTGTTTGGGATGTTACAACCGCCTCTCCGTTCTTAAGTTGCCAGGTATACATTCCAAGTATAATACACATTAGTAAAAGGAACTATTTTCATTTTTATTTACACTTTGGGTGGCCGCGGTACATTATAAAAGTATCCCAAAAAAACCGCAACCCATGGCTTTGTGATTTTTCCCACGACTGGATTTTCAAAATAGCCCAAATGTGTGGAAAACCACGACCCTGGCAACACTGGTTCTCTGTACCCTTATCACGCAATGATAGATACCCTTCCGCGCTGCAATGACGGCAAGAAGTTGGGGTCAAACCTTATCAAAAACGATTAATTTGTGCTGAAAAAATATTAACACGTGAAATTTTTTTGATTAATCCTATGCGTTAACGCGTTAACGTTGACTGCCCTATATATATATATATATATATAATAGTTTCATTCAGCAGAGGTGTTTTAAATTGATAAAAAGTGACTGAAAATGACATTTATAATGTTACAAAAGATTTATATTTTACAGCGGGTAAAATAAGTATTGAACGCGTCACCATATTTCTCAGTAAATATATTTCTAAAGGTGCTGTTGACCAGATGTCGGTAACAACCCAAGTATTCCATACATACAAAGAAAACAAAACAAATAAGTTCAGAAATTAAGTTCTGTGTAATAAAATGGAATGACACAGGGAAAAAGTATTGAACACATGATGAAAGGGAGGTGCAAAAAGACATGGAAAGTCAAGACACCAGCAGAAATCTATCAGTAATTAGAAAGCAATCCTGTCACTAGTCGGTGGAAATTAATATTAGCTGGTTTAGTCCCAACACTTACAGTACCAGGATGATGAAGATGAAACGAGGGTGGACATTTCAGCAAGACAATGATCCCAAACCCAGCCAAGGAAACTCAGTCAGTTGGTTTCAGAAAAAAAATAAAGCTGCTAGAATGGCCCAGCCAATCACCTGACTTGAATCCAATAGAAAATAAGAACTAAAGATCAGAGTTCATAGAAGAGGCCCACAGAACCTTCAAGATTTAAGCAACCTGAGCAACGCATGCCACTAGTTTCTCCATACAGGAGGCGTTTTGAAGCTGTCATTACCAACAAAGGCTTTTGTACAAAGTATTAAATACATTTCAGTAGTTCAATACTTTCCCTGTGTCATTCCATTTTATTACACAGAACTTAATTTCTGAACTTATTTGTTTTGTTTTATTTGTATGTATGGATTACTTGGGTTGTTACCGACATCTGGTGAAAATTTCATGTCAACAGCACCTTTAGAAATATATTTACTGGGAATAATGGTGATGTGTTCAATACTTATTTTACCCGCTGTAAATAAATGCTGTTGTTTTGAACTTACAGTTAGTTAAAGAATACTGAAAAATATTTCCCCAAAAATGTTAAGCACAACAACCGTTTATCAACAAGGATGCAGAATTTTGCAATGAAAAAAGTGACAGTAAAACATTTATAATGTCCTAAAATATATATATTTCACATAAATGTTTCTATTCATCAAACAATCCTGAAAAAATGTATCACTGGTTTCCACAAAAATATTAAGCAGCAAAGCTATTTTCAACATTGCTATTAATAAGAAATGTTTCTTGAGCATCAAATCAGCATGTTGGAATGATTTCTGAAGGATCATGTGACACTGAAGACTGGAGTAATGATGCTGAAAATTCAGCTTTGCCATCACAGAAATAAATTACATTTTAAATTGTTAAAATAGAAAAGTTATTTTTAATTATAATAACATTTCACAACATATCTATTTAGATTTTTAATCAAATAAATGCATCTTTGGTGAGCATAAGAGACCTTTTTTCAAAAACTTATGGACCCCAAACTTTTGAACAGTATTTTAATAAGTATTTATATTTCAATTAATTTAAATATTAATTTATTAAAAAAATGATGACTAATATATGATACAATTAAATACATTTATATTTAATCAAAATAAATTTATGATAATGATTGTTCTGCAGTTTAACATAGAATATATGAGGCTTAATTACTATATTGGCTTGTTTCTTTTTGTGCTGTTCTCAGACTGAAAACTCGATCAAGCTCAACAAATGTTCTTCTTTGTTCTCCCGTATCTACGAGGGCTTTGAGCTCTCTCTGCTTTCACATCGAGGCTTCCTCACTTATTCCATGGCCATCACCTTATTCAATGCCGGCTACTTCATCCCTTACGTTCATCTGGTCGCCCACAGCCATCACATTGGTTTCACTGTGTACCAGGCAGCCTTTGTAATCTCTGTTACCGGTGTGGCAGACATCGTGGGCCGTGTAGCCTCCGGCTGGTTCTCGGACCTGGGCAAAATGCGGATGCAGCACATGCTGGTGGTGTGGACTGGGTTACTGGGGCTCTCTCTGATGCTCATTCCTGTTGCCGTGGTTTACTCAGGACTGTTGGTTGTCGGTGTGGTCTATGGGTTTTGCGCAGGAGCAATGACGCCGCTGGCGTTCGCGGTGGTGCCGGAGATCGTAGGCATGGAGCGAATGCTGGGAGCCCTTGGCCTGCTGCAGCTCATAGAGAGCGTTGGAGGGCTGCTGGGAGCGCCACTGTCTGGTAGGAGCTCATGAGATCATCACAATAGTTTTATTTAAAGGAAAAGTTCACCCAAAAATTAAAATTTGCTGAAATTGTAATCTCCCTCAGGCCATCCAAGATGTAGATAAGTTTGTTTCTTCATCGGAACAAATTTGGAGAAATTAAGCATTGCATCACTTGCTCACCAATGTAACCTCAGCAGTGAATGGGTGCCGTCAGAATGAGTCCAAACAGCTGATAAAAACATCACAATAATCCACAAGTAATCCACATGACTCCAGTTTGTCTTGTGAAGTGAAAAGCTGCAGGTTTGTAGGAAACAAATCCAACATTAACACATTTTAAACCTAAAACTGTTGCTTCCGACTAAAATATGAGTCCTCTATCCATAACATTGCTCTCTCCAGTGAAAAATTGTCTTGTTTGCATCATGAGAGAAATATGCTCGGATCAAGCACAGTTACAAGAAAAAACAGTTGTAAACAAATATGTTGGTAAATTTTGATGTGAGTGGACAACAGGGGATGGAATTTCTGGAGGAAGCATTATTATGGATTTTGGACTCATATATTAGCCAGAAATGACGCTTTAAAGTTAAAATGCCTTAAAGATGGATTTGTTATGAACACACAGCTTTTCACTTCACAAGAAGTTAATTGATGGACTGGAGTTGTGTGGATTATTGTGATGTTTTTATCAGCTGTTTGGACTCTCATTCTGACGGCACCCATTCACTGCAGTGGATCCATTGGTGAGCAAGTGATATAATGCTAAATTCCTCCAAATCCGTTCCCATGAAGAAACAAATTCATCTACATCTTATATGGCCTGAGATGAGTACATTTTCAGTAAATATACATTTTTGGTTGAACTACTCCTGTAAAAGGCCAACAAAATTGATTCTGATCTTTAGGTTTACAATCAGCATTAGAATAATTGTTTCATCTCCATTTTTTCCTCCCAGGCTGGCTGAAGGACTATACTGGGACGTACACTGTATCTTTTATCGCTGCTGGAAGTTTCCTTGTGTTAGGTATGTTAGTTACAATGACTCTTCCCTATTTCTGGTCTTGTACGGCCCCTCCACCCCCATCACCTTCAAAGAAGTTGTCTCAGGATGAATCCATTGAAGATGGACTTCTCAAACAAACTCTGTCCTCAAATTCTGTGCCTGAGATATTCTGTCCCTTGGATGATATACCCTACTCGGATAGGAAGTAAAAGGTGTGTTGGAAGAGTGATGTTACACATCTAGTGCAAGAATGAGAAGAAATACCTCAGGAAATTATGCATCATACTAATTTAGGGAAAATATTATGATTTCTTAGAAATATTTTGAGTTTTTAGAAGGATATTTTGCATTGTCAGATAGGATATAGGCAACTATTGGCATTGGAATCACAAATCATATTGCACTGAATGGTTTTATACCACATTTTGCAGTAAAACGTTTTGTGGGTAATTTCAGTTAGTGAAATGTCCCCCATGCCAAAAAAATAATAATTATGTAAAGTTTGCTATTAGTTATTTTCGGGTAATAACAAGACAATCAATTTGATGGAAGTTCTCAGGTTTTGAGAGAGTTGGATGGATGAAAAGCAAAAGTCAGTTTACAGCTCAAATTTCCAGTTAGCCTAGCTTGTATAAAGTACAAAACAAATATGTCTTAATGTTAAATCTGGATTGTTTAATCATTCCTTATATACAAATAGGCTCACACGTTTTTGGACATGCAACAAAAAATGAGTGCCTGTCAAAAGTTGTATAACAGGACAATAGCAGCATAAATCCTTATGACGTAAATGCAATAAAGTAACTTTGCAGTTATCAAGACCAGCTTTTCTTTTTGATTACATAATAATGGTAATATACGGTTGCCACAGTCAGACACAACAGCTGCAGCTGTACAGTGTTATTTTAGTATAATTTAGATACTATTATAGTTTTTGTTTTCATTTTCATTTTATTTAGCTTTATTGATCGATCAACAGTATCCTTACTACAACTGTATCCATATCCTGATGTGGAGCTAATTTTCTTAGACTTTCAAAATATGCAAAAAGTTTGCATTTGTAAAGCTGTCGGTACTCTTTCTAAAAAGCCATTATTCTGCTTGCAATCTTTAAAGTTATACAAATAATTTGAGATACTTTATTAATAGCTCTAGTATTTTTCTGTTCTGAAATCATTATCTTTTTATTTAAAAATATATTACATTGAATTCCATTATTATTATTAATTTAAATTATTTTTATTTTTATTTAAAAAATATTGTCATAGTTTTCCCTTGTCAATTCAAAATCACCATCAAATAAGGATTTGTGCTGATATTGTCCAAATACCCCACTTTGACTTGACCGTGTCTGAATTTGAGGGCACTGTATATTAAATACCATGGTACAGCACTGTACTTTGGTACTGCCATATTACTATTTCTAAGAGTATGCTGGCAAAATACTATTTATTTTAATTGATTGTTTTTAATATATTATTACAATTTTTGTATTGTAAATTATTGTGACACTTCACTTCTGGCCTTCCCTGACAGGAATTTAATTATGATGCACAAATACATCTTCAGGGTTTGGTGGAAAGACTGATGCTTGTGGTTTTTGTTAATCATAGTTACTGAGGAGCATTTTGTATTCATGGCTAGCAAAACATGAGGGCTGCTAGCAAGAGTTTTCTAGATTCCAAACAAGCTTTTAACTGCTTAGTCATCATCACATATCTGTTGTCACATCAAGCAAAAGCTAAAATGAAGGCAAAACATTTTCTTTTGCCAGTAAGTTTGGTGCTGGAGGCTACTTTAGTACAGTAAAAAGCAGGAAGGCAAGCTAAATGCTAACACAATGCTAATCCTGTTCTGCTCCTCATGTAGAGCATTTTTCTTTCACTTTTTTGCACACAACTTGCTGTACCTTACCTTGATTACAGCTGGGCTATTCTTTAGTTGCATATGGAGGAATATGATGATCACATGATGTTATTAATGTTGCTAGCATTGTCAGAGACATGGCATTTTAATGTTGTTCTTTCAGGGTCAAACTGGACCATGTGATTTGTGTATTACATCGATGCTTTTTAAATATTGTATGATGGGAATCTTGCCCAACATGAAGGGCTTTTACTGTGATCTTCAAGATTCAGGTTTCAGAGGTAATATTGACTTACATTTTCCACAGAGGTCGCTGACGTAAACAAATTCACTTAGAAATCATTGACAAAATATGTCACGCACCAAAGTCTTTGTTACACATTACATTCTTCAGCGCCTTTTTGTTTTCATTTTAAATGTTTATTTCACTTAGTGCAAGAGCTTTACTGTGAACAAACTGGTGTAGGTTCATTTAAACCTTGTTAATTCTGTACTTTCCATGGGAAAACCTTGAATACTAGTCACTAATGCTGTTTTAAAGATTCACTTCTCATAAAACCAAACACGTGAGCCTTAATCTTCATAGACTGAGTGTCAATGAGCTCAGCTACAGCTAGACTTTGCTTTGTCATGTGAGAGGCCCTTATTGCTTTGAGATTAACAGCACTGCCTTTACACACAGTTGTCTTCAAATACACTGCATTAATGCAATTATACATGCTCTTTAGCCGGTCGACCTCAATATGCTTGCATTATAGTATCAGAACTGAGACTTGGATGAATTTGGATCAGTTAAGTCATATTCTAAGTCTATTAGCTTTGGAGTGCCAGAGCAGGCATTTAACAATATTTCATCATCTGGTTCTTTGAAATTTATAACTACACTGTGCAATATGACTTTTGATCTAATTAAAGATCAAATTAAAGCTCGGGTAGTTTTACCTTTTACTTTTAACCTGGTTACCAGCCCATGTCTTGTGCGTTATGTTTTAATTTTCCAAGAAGCGCACGGCATGGAAAGATGGGTTTTATTGGAACAGTACAGTATAAAACTGTTTTAGGTAGACAGATTTGTGTTTTAATGTGGTTAAATAAAAGGGTATTTCTGTTTTTATTGTCCTGTTTTCTTGTTATATTTTATACACGATTCTTCCTAAGTTCTAATATTATGATCTTTTATGAAGTTATGGTATGAAACATCATTTAAGATATTATGACAGAATTATTTGATTAATAGAAAGTTCAAAAGAATATCATTTATTTAAAACATAATATTTTGTAACATCATACTGTACATGTCTTTGCCACTTTTTGAACACTTTACTGTGCCCTTGATAAATAAAACTACTGAGGAAAAAAAAAATCTGACAGACCCCAAACTTTGAATGGTAGTGAACAGTAGTTTGTGTTAATGGTGTTTTAGGTTTTATTGCAAAATTCTCAGAAATGCAAGTCGCATAAGTCAAGAATCATTTATTTACTTAGCTACACATTCTACCGTTTTCACGGTTATTCATTTATACACATTGTTTAGAACATTGCATGCTCACAAAACACAACATTTGACCATTTTCAAACAGGTTTTGTTCTTATAAAAAGAGACATTAAAATTATAAAGAAAATAAAATTAAATTAAAAATTAAAATTATACAGGGGAACCAAGAAAACAGTGATCTCTCACCCAAAGTAACAAGAACATTCAAGTTGCATTAACACTGTGGCTCACAACATAGTGAATAAAAAGAAGAAAAGCAACTTGTCCACTGAAAATCATCTGAATGAGGAAAAATTCATTACCATCTAAATGAGAAACAGAAGCGTCCACTCCACCTCTACAGTCTGGCTTGTTGTCTTTCTTTCATACCATTTGGAATGTAAACTTGCTCAAATTATAAATTATTGGGTTACAGAACATCTGTGAAAAGAAGAAATAACTGACAGGAAACATCAAATGACTGATGACATCCTAACGCCTAAACCGGGATAAATACACAAAAACCCAGATGTTTAGACCCACACTCATGTATGCCAGACAAACCAAATGAAGCAGCATTGCATTTCGTCTACTGGAGTGTGTGTGTGTGTGTGTATTGGTGTAACATTGACATCTAGTGGTCAGGTGGTTCATTTCATGTCAGCGCTACGGCGCTTAAGCTTCTCTGGATTGTTAGAGGCCATTTGGGAGAAATCCCTGAAAATGTCATGATAGGTATCATCACCTGTAGGAGGAAAGAAATACAGAGAGAAAAAAATATTAGCTGAACATTGTCTTGGGAATAAGCAGCACAACATTTATGCAAAACATCTTTTTTGTTGTTGTTGCATCCTTTGCATATTTGTTGCAAGATTCTCTATTCACACGATCACATTTTACATCCAAAACAAACAAGACTATGTATTACAATCATATTCTGTGTAAGAGTGAAAATTATACCCCTGTGTGTGGGAAGTGATTGAAACCTGGAGTCTAAAAGAGATTAACAAGGTCTAAAAAGATGTTTAAATCAGCTTGTTGAGACCACCACCACCCAGAGGAAACGCTTTGATTTGGATTTGTAATTGTACATGAGTACAGCAGTCATGCATACATAAAAGCATAGGGAAGCAGTAAATTACCTGTAGCACGCAGTGCAGAGGACACACACTGCAAGCAGTAGACACCTGGCCACCCGTCTCAGGACATGCACATACACACGCACGCACAAACAGATGTGTATACAGAGACACAGATGGACAAACTGCCTTAAACAAGCCCCATAGCAAAACAACAGATGCAAAAAGCATAAGCACCACAAGAAAGCACACCTGTAAACATCTGGCACTGAAATAAGAGTATCAGATTCAGAGTAACAGAATCCTACTGGAAAGCCAAATATTAAAAGTGATCATAACAAATGATCACCATGAACTTAACTTTAGACTGCATTTGCAGTTTGAAGTTTTGAATATATTTACGATGGTCAATTGTAAACATGTGGGTTGAATGGTGATGATACCCCAAACAATGCCAAATATCCATGCCCATCCCATAACAGCTGAATCATTTGCATTTTCTGAACGAATTACTAGTGCTTGCAAGGCAACATCACTAGATAAATGGTATGATTAGATAAATAATTGAGAGAGAGGATAGATAGATAGAAAGATAGAATGATAGGACAATAGAACGGTAGATAGATAGATTTGAACACTCTGTTAATGTAAGTCAAGGGGAGCTTTTCTAAATTAGGTTATGTAAAAAAGTGCAGTCTATATGTTAAATAGTTCAAGTTGAATTATGTAATTGTGGCAAATTGTAAAGAAAAATTACAAGAAGAGAACTTTTGACATGCTTATGTCTTGCAAGCACTGTAATGACTGGCTGTGGAGTTTATCCTTTACATTGTTAAACAAAGTCTGAATGAACATTAAATAAATCAAATATAACTTGTTTTCAAACATCTAAAGCCTAAGACAGACAGAGAGAAACCACGATACATTCCACTTGAGGTGTTTCTAATAGCTCAACAAACACCAGCCATACAAACAAGATCAGATTTGTGTAAATGCAAAACGTCACATTACTCATGCAAAACCATTCTCAGTACAAACGGTTCTGATACCACCTTATAAAACATACTACATAACATTTTATCAAAACATTACCATAGGTACTAAAAGCACTGAACAGAAGTCCGATTCATTTCTTGCTATGATGCGTAGTGTTATCTATTAACATTCAGTGTCTCTATACATTTTAAGGTGCTTTATCAAAGTGCTCAAATCCACATACTGTCCTTTCTTTTTTTTATTTTATTCTTTAAGCTCAGTTTTCAATTTTAAATTTACAGTCAGTTAATCCTGGCCACCTGGTGCCCGACCACTGAGATGGTTCTTGATAGTTTGAAAGCTTTTCTTAGTGTGTCCAATCACAGACCCAGTCCCACCCCCACCACCAGAGCCCCGCCCCTCAGAATGACCTGATGGAGTGCCGTCCATCTCCCGCATCTCCTTGTTCATCTTGGCTATCCGGAGTCTAGGAGGAAAAGCACAGTGGATGATATGTTAATTGAGTTATTAGCAGGAAGCACCTCATCAAATGTACTGTAAGCTAATTAGTGTCCTTTTCATCTGATCCTCTGTAAGACTACTTACAGCGTGACGATGTCAGCGTTGGCGTTATCTATGGCAATGCCGATTGGGTCCTTGTCATCAATGTCTTTTGCGTTGTAGTCCGCTCCTCTCTTAAGAAACAGACACACCAACCTACGACAACACAGAGAAATGTTTGAGTAACATGTTTGACAGTACATGTATAACAGCAACACTGAGGATTGATACTGATTTGATTCAGTTCGTGATTCATTTTTTTTATTCTGATTTCATATAGGTTTGATTTGATTCTGATTCATTTGGACATACAGTATAATGTCCAATTTGCTTGCATATGAAAAAAAATTCTAAGGGACCTTCAAAATCAAATTATTGATTTTCAAAATTACTAACAGGGCCTAAACTATGCAGTACATTTTCTATTATTTTCATTTTGTACTTTAATAGATAATAATCAACAGCCAAAAACTGCTCTGTGGATACTAACTGAAGTAAAAATGTAATTGTATTTCTTATGTAAAACTGTCAATATTACAATATGTAAATTATTATTAAATTATGAACCGCAATTAGAGTATAAAAAGTTTGTTTGTGTGGTTGCACCATATGTTTTTTATTCACAAAAAAAACCTTTAAGAGTCACTCAATGAATCAGACTACACTAGTAGTGCTATATTATAGTGCTTTTATGTCTCATATTCTATCAAATAAAAATTAAGGTATGCATTTAAATGATCTTCTTCAGTTTTTATTTCTTTAAGTCTTTTTATGATATATATATATATATATATATAACATAACAGGGCCCAAACAGTGCAGTTCATTTTCTATTATTTAATTTTTGTACTTGATCAGATGCTGATATATACATATATTATATTTTGCAATGAGGCTTTAGATTCAACTGCAATATCATATATTCAACAGCAGGGTGCACCACTGCTGAAAAGTGTTGCAGGAAACACTGACAGAGAGTAAAAGATCAATCTTAGGATTTTAAGAATCAGTATCGCAATTGTTCAAATGAAGAATAAACAGAATTAATCAGAAAAACTTTTTTTATTTTTTTTTACCCAGCCCTAGTATCTAAGCCTGTGTTACCCTGTATGTCCCAGTATGGTAGCATGGTGTAGTGGCCCCCTCCCGTTTGAGTCCACCTGGTTAACATTAGCACCGTTCTGTAGGAGAAACTCACAGGCTGCCAAGGAATTCTGCAGAGAGAAATACACAGTAATTATTCACTGCAACAATTATGCAATACACACTCAGATCATGAACAACGGACTCGTTCTCTTTCTCTCACACACACACACACACTTACAACCATGGCGGCTTGTATTAGTGGAGTTTTGCTGTCTTCAGCCACATTGACCCAGTTGACATTAGCGCCGTGCGCCAGAGCGTCTGCCATGAGAGGGAAATGCTGCATTGCTGCAGATCGATACAGCAAAGCCCCGGGATGAAGACCACTCAGATCCTCCTCTTCATCATTCTCTGTACATAGAGAGTGAGAGAGAGAGTGAGGAGGAGTTTGTATGGTCAAATGGATGTGTGAACATCATATCTGTGTGTGTGTTTAACCTTTATGAGAGCTGGAATTGTTCTTCATTATGTCACTTGGGGTCAGGCCTGTAGGGGAAACATCAAGCAACAGCCCACTGATTAGATCAGTAGAAACTGGAAGAGACACTTATTTTCATTGTCTTCATGCTTCTTTGTGTGTCACTCACAACTAGTTACTACAGTTTTGCATTCGTTCCTATTTTTAATGCAATTTTCAGATTTACTGTATATTTCAGTTTGGTTATTGTATATTTTTGATAGTGACAGATTAGGTTTTATTAAATAGCCATATTTCTATTTAGTTTTCATATATTTTTTAGTGATAACAGTTAAGCAATCAGTTGGGGAAGCAACAGAACTTTGACCAATAAATTTACATGTTTTTTTCCAGTCGTTTGTGACAAATACAGAGGTTACACTCACATTTTCTATATTTATACCGACTGTAGAAATTCCAGTGACCTTTTAAAATTGTATTAATTTCCATGATTTCTCCATAAACATTTTTAAAGACTGTGCTAATTTCCATTATGACTTTTTAGTTTTTTTTCATGACTTGCAGATTTTCCAAAGCTTAATGTCACTCTAATGCAGTATTTCATTTACACTGAATTATTACCCAGCTGCATCTTCAGGATTTCAGTTGCCTCATTTCAAAACAGAACCACAAGAGGATACAGTTTAATGTTCACGAAACCGACCTTGACTCAGCATACTTGTGCACTCTTGACTGCAAGCTACATGAAAGTTTGTTTATAACAGAATGCGAGGTTCTCTCTGGTGTCTGTGGTATAATTAGTGTCCATCTTTGTTATCAGTATCAGTAACTTTACTGGCATCTCATTGCCATCTGCATGTAGGATGTCTTCCCCCACACAGACACACAGGTCAGGTTATTCCATGTGATGAGTGTTTGAGGACTACTAAAACAGTTATTTATGTTTAGTTCGTTTTTCAGCTACTATTTTTAGTTTAGTTGCACTTTAGTTTTTCATTTACTTTACATTGAAGGAATAATTAATAATAAACGACTCACAAGCAAAACATTATTTGCCAGAGCAAATTTGGAGAATTTTAGCATTGTATCACTTGCTCACCAGTGGATCCACAGCAGTGAATGGGTGCCGTCAGAATGAGAGTCCAAACAGCCAGAGGCAGACAGTAGTGAAGTATTTTTACTTTACTCAAGTCAATTTAAAAAGTATCTGTAGTTTATCAGAGTATTTTTCTATGGAAAACTTTACTTTACTACATTCCAAAGCATAATGTCATACTTTTTACTGCATTACATTTTATAAATAAAAGTTGTTTGTTTTACCTTTAATACTTAAGAACATAAAAAATGTAGTACTTTCTTGTACTCAAGTAAAACTTTGAAGTACTTTTACTTGAGTAAGAGTAAGAAAGTACTAGATTTCTAATGTAATTAAGTATTAAATGATATTTAATATGAAACGTAGTGCAGTAAAAAGTACAATATTATGCTTTGGAATATTGTGAAGTAAAGTTTTCTAAAGAAAAACACTGATAAAGTACAGACACTTGAAAAGTACTTTTAAAGCAGAGTAAAAATACTTCACTACTATCCGCCTCTGCAAACAGCTGATAAAAACATCACAAGTAATCCACACCACTCCAGTCCATAAATTAACTTCTTATGAAGCAAAAATCTGCTTTGACTTGTATTCTGATGGCATCCATTCACTGCAGAGGATCCACTGGTAAGCAAGTGATATTAGCATTATATCACTTGCTTACCAGTGGATCCTCTGCAGTGAATGGATGCCATCAGAATTACTTAAATTTCTCCAAATCTGCTCTGGTGAAGAAACAAACTCTTCAACATCTTGAATGTTCTGAGGCTGATTAAATTTACAGCAAATTTTAATTTTTTTGGTGAACTATTCCTTTATTTATTTTTTGTTATTTCTGTTTATTTTTTTTAACTCAATAGTTCCAATAATATACTATGTGTTTCTATGCTGAATTGTAGAGGATAAACAAAAGATAAATACAGTTTCTCGGGTGCATGACTGTGCATGTATATGTGTAAATTCTAGCATGTTTTTTAGCATGTGTCTGTGTACCCGTGAGTCGTGGCAGAGTGGCTCGGTTGGGTTTGGGTTTGATGGCAGGGCGTGTGTCCTGTGTGGTTGCTCTGTTCCGTCGGGCACTGGAGCGCCGCAGGACCGTTCCTCGACCAGTCTCCGGGAGCTTGTGGATGAATTTCTTCTCTACATATTTAGAACGAATCCACGACTCCTTATCTTGTCTGAGAAAACAGTCATATACAGATTATATTTACAGTGGTGGCCAAAATGATCAGAACACTACTATTTTCACCAGCTAAAAATGGTTTTAAGTCAGTTATTTCTATCTTTTGCTGTAGTGTGTCAGCAGGAAATATCAGTTTACATTTCCAAACATTTATTTTGCCATTAATTGTAATCCTGTGAGATTTTTGTCTGCACAAGGAGTCTGATAACAGCCAGTGCTCCACACAGAGATCTGATCTGATTATCATCAGTCTGTCTGGAATGACGTAAAGAAACAGAACAAACTGAGACAGACTAAATCCAGAAGAACTGTGGCACCGTCTCCAAGATGCTTCAAGAGAGCTAGCTGCAAAGCTACCTGAAAAACTATGCACAAGTGCACCGAGGGCAAAAGCTGCTTTATACGCAAAGGATGTTCACACCAAATGTTGATTTAATTTAGTTAACAGAAGGTAATTGATAAGAAAATGTATTTATGACATTATTTTTGACAGCATCCTCATATTACAGCATTGTGCCTAAAACTTTTAACAGTACTGTAGATTTGCAGGTAGGTTTCTTGAAGCATCTTGGAGACGTTGCCACAGTTCCTCTGGATTTAGTCTGTCTCAGTTTGTTCTGTTTCTTCATGTCACTCCAGACAGACTGAGACAGAAATAACTGACCTAAAACCATTTTTAGCTGGAGATCTAGCGTTCTAATAATTTTGGCCACCACTGTAATCATAAACACATTTCTGTGGTTCTCTGTTATTACTATATAAACACATACTGTACCTTGGACTAGAGGGATGGGGCTTCTTGATTGTGATCTCATCAATACGTGCCTCATAGATCTTGTTAATGGCTGTGTTTCCTAACTCACACATGAGCTAGAAAGAGCAATATGGACAAAAAGAGAAAATGTGAAAAAAAAGTGTAACTAGTCAAAGTGCATGTTTAAAAAATGTGTCTAATACATGAACATATGAGCATGACGTCCATGCTTACTTTGATGAGCTCTGGCTCCCATGAGTCCAGCGTCAGGGATCGTACCTTCGAGAAGTGGACACCTAAACTCCTGCAAACACAAAAACCGATTCAGATGCATGTTCATGTGATACATTATATAATTCTGTGTGTGCATGTGTGTTACCTGTGTATGCCAGAGCAGGTAATGCACAGCGTGATGCCCAGATTGATAGAGGCCCAGTCGGGTCCAGGCTCCCCGCAGTCACAGCACTGCCCGTTCCCTGAGATGGCCTGCACCTCCTCCAGAGCCTCCCGACCTGACTGTTCTGGCTCCCCTGAACTCAAACGCACACTTCCAGCAGACACTGAGCTACAGCGATCTCTCTGTTTACACACACACACACACAGAGATACACATCCTTTTATAACACTCACATTTATGTCCTTCATTAAAATATAGCATTTTAGCTAATTCTGCTTAATTCAGCACACTTTTGGGCATGAGTGTGTAAGTGGAAACTTATAAATTGTTTACTCTAAAAATAATAAGTATTATTTATTACATAAATAAAAAAATAATAATTCGAAATAAAATTAAGCAAATCTAACATTAAATGACTACAAAAATCATATAAAATGTAAAAAATTTGAAAAAAAAAATATTTTATATTACATTATATATAAAAGAATGAATATTCTTTAAAGAATAGGGGGTAATGTTGGGGTTTACAAAAATTCACAGTAATCAATATTAGTGTAATTTTAAAATGAAATTAAACATTTAAATTAAAAAGGTAAAATAAATTAAGCAAAATATGTTTAGACAGTGGCAGGTCTACATTTACACTGCAGGGCTTAAGGCACAAGTTTAATATATATATATATATATATATATATATATATATATATATATATGTGTGATTTATTTGCCCCACCTGTTTACATTCACTTAAGACAAATCGACTGAGCTGCCAAGTCGCAAGGCATTCTGACTAAGAAGCACATTTGACCATAGCAAAATATGATTATTCACAGAGCATACGTCTAAATATGCATGTGAGTGCATAGCCGCGGGAACGTATTTTGAGCAGGGGGGCTGAGAAATAAAACGGGGGGGGGGGGGGGCATCAAGAGTGATGCGAGACACAAGGCGCGTTCGACTTCAAGCGGCGCTGCACAGAATGGTCAGTGTATGACATCAAAGTACCGCGAGAGCCATTCGAAAGTATAGGATCCATCTGCTCTCTTATCGCTCTCGCAGTACTTTGATGTCATACACTGACCATTCTGCGCAGCGCCACCAAAATAGCGCCTACTATGATCCAATAGCGCAACTTTTGTTAATAAAGGTTTAATTTATTTGTTTAATATAAGCGAGTTTGTCTTTATTGTTGCTGTTTTCATAAAGAAAAAAAATAATTCATCAATAAAACAATGAACCACAACACATTTGTTTTAAAAGAGAGAAAATACCTTATACAAAGCTATGTCTGTCTTATTCATTTTGTTAATAAAAGTTAGATTTTTAATATAGGCCTATGCGAATTTGCCATTGTACTATTTTATGGCTGATGTGTTTTAATTAATAGACTAATAATGAACCACAAACTACGATCGTTTTAAAGAAAGGGGAAATCCAAAGACCGTTTATTTATTTGTGTTACAATGCGGGTAAAACATATTTCCCTTATTCATATTGTTAATAAAAGTTCAACGTTTAATATAGGCCTAAGTGAATTTGTCATTTTACTGTTTTATTGTAGGCTACAGCCTTTTTTATTATTAATAATAATAATAATAATAATAATAATAAGCCAAACTAAGCATTTGTTTGAAGTAAGGGGAAAATCCAAAAACCTTTTATTTATTTGTTACAACGCAGGTATGTCTTATTCATTCAGTTTATAAAAGTTTTATGTTTAATATAAGCTACTTTGTCATTGTATTGCTGATGTTGTGTTGGATTTTTTTTTCATTAAGAGTAGCCTAATACTGAATCAACCTTAAGCATTAATTTTGTTCCAAGAATAGGAAAGATCTAACGTTAAAGATCAAAATAATCGCTGCAGAGGCGAGAATGCGAGATTGGCTGCTGCTGAGGTAAATATGCTCTCGAACTTTCTCTGCTGTATCTTTGCAATGGCTGTAGAAATGGTCAATAATTCTTGATTTGGGCACGGTGCAGGTAATATGATCAAAAAGTCATGGCAACAAACGACTTCCTAAGTCAGTTTAAGTTGAAACGACTTTCACAATCAATTTCATTCAACTTAATTCATGTTTTACTGTTACTTATTGTCATTGTAGGCTTAGGCTTATTTTTTCTATTAATTTTAATGAATATACAAATGAATAAAATGTGTTTTATTTATTTTCTGTTACAAAATGTTCATTTCTTTATTTTTTAACACAGCACGCCCAGCTTTTCTTGGGCTACACGCCAGGGGGTGCTGCAGCACCCTCAGCACCCCTACTTCCCGCGGTAATGTGTGAGTGCGGCAGACAGTACTAACAATACTGTAGAAAGATTGTTATCGTTACATTATTATTTACCTTAGTGTAGACTTGGTGCTTCTGACATACATAGCCTGTAGTAATATAGTCTATGTTACTGTATGTCTACAGTTAGGTGTTTAGTTAAATGTGAATGTGCATGACATACAGGGCCAAGATTGTCATCTCTTCTGTCCTGGAATGCTGAGGCGATGCTGTTCTGGACAGCGCTGATCCAGCTTTGCTGCTGTCGCTCTGAATCAGCCTGTAATAAACAGCTCCTACACAAACACACACACAGATCCTGTCATTTGGAGCATGGGCGGGTTATGCACAGACTTGTCTAAATGCAGAATAACATATTTACAGGACTGTTTACAGTCTAAATACAGCCAGAACACAAACACAAGAACACAGGAATCAGAAAAATGTTGCATGCTCAAAAATACACATACACATTATATTCCAGTTCTGACAGATTTGTGTACAGACACACAAAGAGACTCACTTGGAGGGAGAGACGACCTCAAAGCAGAATCGTCTGTCTTGTTCACTGTAGGGCTTCACTGTGCATAAACGCAAGTCCTCCACAACAACAGTGATCTGCTCCTGATACAGAGAGACAGAGAGCTTGTTTAAATAAAACAAATGTGATCTGCATGTGCGGTGTATAATGTCACCAAAAAAAAGAGAACAATTAAAACAGCCTCTCAATTCTCTATGAATTTCCAATTTCCCAACATTTCGTCTGTGGTTTGTGGGTGTGTAAATGCAGCAGTATGTGTGTGTGTGTCAATCGATGTGTCATTACTGTTATTGGTTAATGCAATGTTATCCTTATGTTAAACAATCTGATACTTACATTATGTTTCTTTTGGTAAACCAACTGGTTCTTCTGAATGGAGAACCAGCGCCTGCAGTATGAACACACACACAGATACACACATCATGGCCATGCGAGGTATTAATAATGCAGTCAGACATATGATTGTAATCATCTCAGAACTCACAGACTCTGAAATCACACTCAATGAACAAATGTGCAAAATGGAAAGAGTCAGAATCAGAAGCAAACGTATCTACTACAGGAAACCATCAGTATAAAATATTAATGTAAACAAATACATAACTTTAAAACTATATGCCAATAATAAATGAAATAGAATTCTATTGAATTTAAAAGAAAATTTGTTTTCAAATGGGCTAATTCAGTCACAAATAAATGCATGAAGAGAGACAGAGAAACACTTACTTGCTCACAAAGTTGCATATAAAATTATTACTCATAAAATAAAACAATTGTCATTTATTACAGCTTTAAAAATATAGCTAAAGAAATGAATGAAAAATAAGTACATTACATTAATTTTTTTATTAATTTAAAGTTTTTAATATAATTACTTTGCTTGTTAAATAAATTCATGTATTAATGTTAATTATTTGGTTTACAATAATGTTAATATTTCTGTGACTGAATCACAAATTGCTGGAGTGCTGTACCTGCTCCATGTTTTGAAAGCATTGCTGGCTCTCTTGTACAGGTAACCTTCCATCGCGATGCCATTGGGTGCATCTGGGCTGAAGTCCATTATGGAGTCATCATATGACACATCCTAAAGACAGACACACAAATATATCTTCCCTTAGATGCATGTATAGTGTCTTTGTGTACAGATACAATGGTGTGTGTGTGTGTCTGAGAGAGAGAGTCTTACTACCTTTTTCTTGACAGCACCATGTCTCTGCTCCATATCCCTTTTCTCTCTTGCAGAATTCAGGACTAGTTGAGTATACTGGAGAAAAAGAGGAGAAAATGGCAATCATATTTTACAGTTCAGTCTTGTATTTGTGTCTAAATCAAAGTCATACGGGCGATGTTCACACCAAAGTAGGCCCAGTTTTTGTGTGTGTGTGTGTGTGTGTGTGTGTGTGTGGATGAAGTGCAACAAGCAAAAGTCACAGTGACTGACATTTTAAATTCTGACCTCACCTGGGTCACTTTGTTATTTGTAGAAATAAATCAGATTCTAATCAGATTTTTGCTTTGAGGAAAGTCAAGCTGGAATGAAGTTATTTGATTTTACATCAATCTAATTTTCATCATAACTGCAAGCTTGATTTGTCTTCAATGGGACCTATAAATAAAACTAATCATGAATTGAGCCATTGAAGAATATATATATATATATATATATAAATTACAAGTTTTATGTGTTACAATGGTAATTTACGCATGCAGTCAATGAAACATTGCCTGTTTAGACAACCATCTTATATTTAAACATCATGTGACAACCTCACAAACATCAGGTTTGAGCTGAAAATCAGAATTGGGCATGTGAACGTTATAGGATAGAAAATCCTGAAAAGATGGAAACTCTTTGAGACTGAGGTTTGGACCATTTAACTAGATCTCAGAATGGAAGTTTAATTGCATATCATACAATTATAAACACATGCACGGAGGCTCAGTCTAAATCCCCACTGCTGTGTGTAGTTATTATGTGACTTTTCCAGTCAAGAGTTGTGATGATAAGTCTGCTATAATTGTAGTCAATCTGGGGAGCGGCAGATTTTTGGACCACAGTTAGAGTGAAGAGTCAAAGTGCACGTCACTCAGGGCTGAACCGAATGAGAAAGGATGTAAGACATGCTGGCACTTGCTCAACTTCCTGACCTATATCAAGAAGAGGTCATGAAGATCACCTCCACCTTCACTTGTTATCTTCCACGGACTTTCCTGTTCTCTCCCCCTCTCTTTTCCACTCCCTGTTGTCACTTCATCAAACTTGGTCACTTGGTTCTCTAACACTAAATCTGTAAAAACACATCTCTATTGCAGCCAGCTCTGATTTTACGTTGTCCCTGTATACCAACAATATTTCCATCTTCTCATTTTCAATCTGTATATGCTCAAAAGAACATCGCTACTATGAATAGGCTCTAGAGATCTCTCTTGACATTTGTCTTGCTAAGCTTTTCACCATTTCCTGTGCTTACAGGAAGCTATGAGCAGGTTTTGTGGTTTTCGCAGGCCAGTAGAAGGTGAGTAAGTTTCCTGTCTAAAACTTCTACATTTCAACGTTATGCTCCTCAGTAACATCAAGTCATTACTTTGTCAAAACATTGTTGCATAAAAAAATTATCTTCAACAGCTTTCAAACATCAAATGAACAGTTTCTGATCTTGTCGGTAGAGTTAAAAGAACAAAGATATTAGCAGATCTTAGAATTTGCATGTGACTTTTAAATCCACAAACTGCAGTTGGTGTTTGTTTATACTCTTGAAAAGTTTTGAGCTGTTTTTCAGGCAATTTTACAGTTCTGCAAGCACAGAAGTGTTTGCCAACACACACAATACCCGTGTGTGATACATACTGTTTCCTGTTGTTGCTCACTCTGGCAGAAAACTTCCTGTCATGAAGGGCCATCATGTGATCTCTGAATGTACCATCACATTCCTGTCAGTAGACCTTCTGTCCTCTTTTTCAATTCAAACTTTACACTTCTGATTTTTTTAACTTTAAAACATGATCAATTCGATATGTTTCCCCCTCAAAGTAGCACTTGCATTTGTCCTAATTGGTACTTCACACTTTTCCTTTCCTTCCTCTTTTTTCAGTCATGTGTCCAAGTAGCTTTACACGCTTTTGGCATACATATTAGCTGACAGATAGATAGACGGATGGATAGACAGACAGACAGACACGTTTCTTACCTCCTCACTCAGTTGCTTGCGGTAGCTTTCCAGTTCTGTGAGTGACTGGTAGCCTTGCTGGAAGAACAAAGCCTGGGCCTCCATAAGAGAAAGCATCTGACACACATTCACACAGAAGACAAACACACAAGCGAGAGTGACTTTAAGTTACCATTCAGTCCTGATCATTACAATAAGATTCTCAATTATATACACATTACATTATGACACATACCGCCATTAGAATTTCAGTCTTCTTCCTGGACTCAATGACATTAATCTAAAGTTAGGAGGAAAGAGAATGCCAATAATATATCTTGGTATACAAAAAAATACAGTATGATTTTCATTGCATTAAATAATAAATCAAATCTGCAAACAATTGGTATGTGATAAACAGAAAATGGCATAATGCTGTTTTCTTTTTAATTTTGAACAATATCTGCAGTGTTGTTTTATAGTTTAAACCCTAATATATTTTGAATTTTTTGTAAAAGTGTGTTCAGCTAAATGCCAGTTAGTTTGATACTGTAGTACAGTATATGATGCAGAGATATTTATAGATTAGAATGTGACTCAAGTGTCCAAATACATTCTTAGGCCACTGTATATGTTTGTACCTGCAGCACATAGTCCAGTGCCCCTGATCTGAAGGCTCTGCGTGCGTTCAGGAGGTTATTGCTGACTTCTTCCACCTCATGCTGTTTTCCGCGTGGTGCCTGTGCGTTCCTGCTCAGCGCCGTCTCCAGGTTCTCACTGCTACGCTCAAACTCCTTCCGTACATCCTTAAAACGCTTCACATCCCTTCAGGAGAGATACAGTAGAGAACAAGTTAATAGTTACAATAAAACCGTTCTTTCAGAAGGGTCAGTAATAAATGGAAAAATGTATGAGATTTATACAGAATAGAAAATGTGCCATAGTGAAGAGGCAGAGGAAGAAAACACCTTACTCTTTCACAAAAGTCTGTAGCTTCAACTTCACAGACTTTTGTGTGGTTTCAATCACCTCCTGTGGAGAGAGACATCATTCATGGAATGGGACACAAGCCAGAAGAAAAGTAAAAACAGGAACAGGATCTCCAGAGAGATTGTTGGCACATTGGTCACCAGTAGTAACAGTAAAAATAAAAAGAAAGAACTTGACTCACCTCTTGAGCAGTGACAATGTCTGACAGCTTTTTAGAAAACTTTTCTAAACATTCCTGAAAGAAAGAAGCGCAGCCTCTATTAGGATTCTATTAACTTTCAATCATTTTCAACTCATACAGGATCTTCATTTTCCAATTTTATTTTCAATTCAGCAAACACTTACATTTTTGATCAAGTATTTTTTGTTTTAAAAAAATGACTCACGCTTACCAAGGCTACATTTGATCAAAGTACAGGAAAAACAGCAATACTGAGAAATATTATTACAATTTAAAATAACTTTTCTACTGTAGTAAATTTTTAAAATGTAATTTATTCCTGTGAAGCAAAGCTGAATTTTCAGCATCATTACTCCAATCTTCAGTGTCACATGATCCTTCAGAAATCATTCTAATATGCTGATTTGGTGCTTAAGAAATTATGATTGAAAATCAGGGTTATTCCACCAAATGCTGATTTCTTAACACCTCTGAAGTTGAAACATTGTTATTGTGTTGTCTAAAAATTAATATAACATGTCTGAAAACATGGCATCTTTTTGTTATTTGGTAACGCTTTACAATAAGGTGTCATTTGTTAACATTAGTTAATGTATATTAACTAACATGAACAAACAATAAACAATACATTTATTACAATATTTATTCATCTTTGTTAACGTTAGTTAATAGCAATACAATCATTCATTGTTAGTTCATGTTAGCTCATTAACTAATGTTAACAAATACAACTTGTGATTTTAATAATGCATTAGTAAATGCTGAAATTAGCATTAACTAAGATTAATAAATGCTGTAGAAATTGTTCATTCTTAGTTCATGTTAACTAATGAACCTTATTGTAAAGTGTTACCTGTTATTTTGACCAACTGTCATTTAATGCTCTAAATGACAACATTTTATTTAAAATTCAGAAGAAATGTCATAAGTAGTTTACAGAATAAAATTAAATTTGTGTTTTACTCAAACACATAGCTATAAATTTAAAATCCAGAGAAACTGAGAATTTTCCAGTGGTATTTTTTCCATAGCTGTATGCTCATATTGTCTAGGCACACATATGTTCTGTTCTGTTAGCACTTGCATTAGTATTTTCAAATCTTTGTCTCAAATGCTTAACGCTTCCAACCTCTATGAGACCATCAAACATCTTCACATCCCATATTTTACACTACACTGGTCATTTTTGTTGTTTCTCATATTGATCTGGAATCTACTGTACAGTCATATGTGTAATCATACAGTTCTGGAATTGACAATAATTTTGAATCACTTCCTTCTTATTTTGATGTTGTTATGGGTGATCACATGTTCATTTACCGTCTCAGGTACCAGCTTGCCCACGTGGGTTTTGTGTACAGTAAGTAATGCTCATTTGAAATCAGTTGCAGGACTGTTGATACACTCACCCCCATGGTTCGGTCCTCAGAACAGTGGTGTCCCAGCTCTTTGAGGCCATTTACAAAGCTCTTACTGTTCTGGCAATAGGCACGGCCTGCATCCAGCATAGTGTGGCACTGTTTCACCAACTACACAAACACAGGTTTTTTCCAGGACATTAAATATTGTCATGTTATTCATATCATACGCATAAACCTCATGAAAACTTCAGAAACAAATTTTGTGAGCGATTGTTAAACAAATTATCATGAGCTGAATAGTGTGGTTTGAAACGTCCAGTCTAATAAATTCAAGGGAAATTATCTTGAATTGTGGTTAAAAGCTTTTCAATTGGCAATTCCTCTTTGTAGTTCCTCTGAATAACACTATATCTCTTCACAAGACCATAGAGCAGGAGACGCACGCCAGAAGAGAGGAACAATGACTTTGTTTCAATTTAGGGAATTGAGCATTGAAGGTCAAACACATAAACCCTGCAGCAATAATATTTGGGTGTCTATTGTGTATTTATGGTGTAAGTCTAAATATGAGACTGCGTTCTGTTATGGTTTAAAACAGGCTTTTTTGCATATTCCGAAGAAAATGTGAGTGGGTGTGGTGCTTGAACATGCAAAACTCACTGTGGACAAATAAATAGTGGCCAAAATCTCTAAATATGATGTCAATATAAGTCTAGGGGATTTTTTTTTTTCATCTGTTATATGTTTTATCATTCACAAGGTGCAAGGTCACAAGTTTGAGCACTTAGAAAAGTAGTACTACTTTCATTTTTCTCCTCAACAAGCCACGTTTTGAGCTATCAATAATGTCCGTAGTAGAACGAGTTACATTCTGACATTTAAATCTAAGTGTTGGTGGTTTGTTCATAAGTATGAATATTAGTCAGAGTGATTCTGCACTTAATGATGAGTCTCTCAGCATTTCCACACCTTCTCAAGTCTCGTCTCCAGCTCATTAACGTTGACCTCCACCTTCTCGATTTCTGCCCTGTTGAAACATAGCACATGCTTTTTCACACAGAGAACTGAAGAAATAATATCTCATTTAACTTAACTCAACCTGTTAAAAATGCTACATCTGCTTGCACAAAACACAACCGAGATTATTTCATTCAGTAGGGCAGATGGCTGTGTGTCTGTGTGCATATATATCTGTATTCAAATGTGGATTTGTATCAGTGAATCTTCGCTTATGTGTGACAGACTTTCTCAAAGAACACAGAGAAAATTAGCTCAGATCTTTGTGGTTTCCCGCTTTTTCACACATACAGTACAGACAGACAGAAATATGATGCTTATATTCTTCAACTCAAAATTTAATGTCCAATTTCAGTCTAGGCGAGTCAACGCTAGTTGCTGAAAGTCTGCAAAGCTGACAGATTTCACAGAAAATCACATAGTGTATGATGATCACAGACTCTGATTTTTTAACTTCAGACTATTAAGCATGTTTGAGATGTCGAGACATTTTTTAAGCGCATATTGTTTTTACTTATCATGCATCTAGCAAAGAGGATTGCGTGATTTTGTTGTGGTCGACATGATTTGAATTTGTGTGTGATCCTCAGTTGTGTAGTCTATGACGCCCAGTTTCTGTAACCATTAACAAAGTTGGCAAGTGTATAATGCCTATAGTGTTTTAGAATCTGTAGTGTATTCCAGCCTTAATGTGAGCTTACACGGATGCGTATGCATCGTAAACGCACTTTTTTGTGCATAAATGTGTGTGTATTGAAGAAAAAGTTGTAGCTTCTGAAGCAATCCACCCCTAAAACACACTTCCTGTCTCCTGTTTATCATTTCAGTATCTCTCGTATCACTTCCTGCTCCCCCACCACTACCCAGCCGTCACTTAGCAACCGGAGGCATCCGCAGTCTGAAGTAAACTAGGCCTCGAATGTGTTCAACCCCGTGGCCTTCTTACACCTTCATGCAAACTTTCTTTTCAGTTGCTTTCTGTGTCTGAAGGTCAAAAGCGGCCATGCGCGGCTGTGCGTTTGGTGTAGATGAGTTCCACATGTTCTGTATGTTTAGATCTGCATATGACAGATGAAAAGGGATAGTGTGTGTGTTTATGCAAGTACATTTCTGAGTGGTGATGACCTAATTTTTGAACTCACTACACCCTCTGAGTCTGTTCCCTCTGCAGCCACTAAAACATGGCACTCAAACTTTCCATTATGCTGCCCACTAAAATCTACAGCCAAACCAGAGAAAGAAAGAAAGAAAGAAAGAAAGAAAGAAAGAAAGTCGAATAGTGATTTTAAAACAACGTTTTACAATATCCTTTAAAGAAATTATTTTCTAGACAATATATAATAGCATTATATTCACGTAAATGGTAAAAAATTCCCCTCCTACTGTCCACAGAGCCACTTAATCATCATCCCATTCATTCCTTCTGTATGGACCTAAGCAAATTCTTTCCAGTGCTGTGCGCTACACTAACCGTTGCGGCTACATTCAGGACTGATCTGAGATCAGATTTAATCAAGCACGTCTGGGTTAAAACCATTAAGATGAACTCATTGACCTGATCCTGGAACTGCTTGGAAAGAAACCTGCTACGTCTTTCCTTCTACACATGACAGTGAAGTTTATCATTTTAATGTGATGCACGTGACCAGTCTTTTGCAAAAAAAACTAAACAAAAAAAAACAATGTACAGTCGATATTATTATTAATATTTATCAGTTAGCACAATAAATCATTATTATTATTATGCCTTTATTTTATGTTGTTAAGTATTTACAGTGATATTAAAAAAGAGTAACTTACCTGAATCGCGGGGAGTCTTTCAGGCATTCTTCAAAATCCAGTTTGACAGTCATTTTGGTAATTACAAAGAATACAGTCGATGCGAACAATTATTTGAATTCCTCACAGTTCCTTATGTGGTGTGCCCTAATAGAGTTCCTTTACACTGTAAACGTCCAACGCTGTGAGACCACTGGTGTTGACAACATCAGGATTCGTTTAGAAAAGATGAATTAAACCAGTCGTTTCCATTGGATGGTTTCGCTATAAATATCAGTCGGGTGTTGCCTTGAAAGCAAAAAGCATCTTTTCAAAACTAAACTTTTCCGGAAATTCACTTGAACGAGTCACAGAAATAAAATAAAATAAAAATAATTCGTGACTAATATAAATATAAAAAGAAGAAGTACAAGGTATAAGAAAACTTAAGTAAACCGTACCGATAATTATGGCCTCATCTCTTGCTAAATTTTCAAGAGCACGCTTTCATTACACGTTCCATTCTGCGCGTTTCATCCATTTAGTTTATATATCGATATGTGCTTCAGCTCATCAAACGGCATGTGTGCGTTTCCCTTGAGAGACTAAACTTGTTCGCACTTCGCAGGAGAACTTTTTTTTCGCTCTTGAAATCGACACAGTTGGTCCACCCCCCTTACTTTATTTCCGGGTTTCGGTGCACCGACAAATTAAAGCAGGCTGTAGATTAGCTGTTTTCAGGAGAGATTAACAATTTATTTCGTATGCTTCTAATACTGATTATTTATGTTTTAGGTGACCAAAGGTCTTTTACTAAAACAAATATCTTGTTTTAAGTATTTTGCTTTAGTCTTGTCCAGTCATTGATCTCATAACGAAAAGACAAGTGAATGATTATTCCTCCACATGCAGTTTCAGATGAAGGGTTTTTCAGGGAGTGTTCCCCATAGTTTCTAACATCACGTGTCAACAAAGCCACACTGCTTTTGTCACTAAATCTGCTAGCAGCTTATCCATACTTGTCCTGGTTAAACCTGTTGTTCATAAGAAAGCTCCACCTGACATCAGTGAAAGCAATCAAGCCAAAAGCTGCGAAACAGTCTGAGTCAGAGATGTACGCCTATTACATCTGACATATAGGCCCGGTTTCACAGACGAGGTTTAGCTTAAACCAGGACTAGGCCTTAGGTAAATTAAGATATTTAAGCAGCTTTTATAAAAATGTCTTAGAAGAAAACTTTACAGGTGTGCATTTTAAGACAGAACAATGGCACTGACATATTTTAAGATATGTCAGAGCAAGATATTTTCGGTTGAGACTGCTCATACATGCATTTTAGTCTGGGACTAGCCTTAAACCTTGTCTGTGAAACCGGGGGTTAGGCTATGTAGGCTAAATTAAACCTTTACCTACATTGATCTCTCTCTCCCTGTCTATTGAGCAAGTCCTCTACTACTACATAACTCATTTGACACATTTTAGAAAAATAGTAAACTAATTTGTATAGAAACATCAAAAACAGGGTTTCTGCAGGTTTTATTGAGGTAAATTTACATTTCAAAGAGCTTTTTAAGACCAAGTTAAAAATAATAATAAAACAATAAATTGAAGGGAACACAACACATCAATATGTACTCTAAATGTTTATGGAAATGAGTTTTAAAATTGTATAAAATTAGCAACACATTTTAAAGTTAGAAAATACAACTTCCAACAGATTACTTTTCAATTACTTTGTTACATTTTTCAATTACTTAATTAAAAAAGGCTTGAATACCTGTGTTCCCAACCACTAAAATATGGAAATAACTTTTACAGCCTCCTGAACACCTTACAGTGTTTTTTCCTTAGTATTGTTGTCTTGTTTTCCAGTGCAAATGTCTCAAGATTCTTAAATCAAGATACATTTATATGAGAGGAAAAATGACATAAGAAGCCTTGTTTTTTTGTGAAATTGATCAAATTAATTAGGTTTATGATTAAAACAATAATAGTTCAAAGGGAAAACACGTTCATACCTCATTGACAGATATTTTTCTTGTTTTAAACTCACTTAATTTTGTTCAGTTTTTCAAGACTTCGAATTAAGACTATTTAAAACCTGCAGAAACTCTGGGAAATATGGCAATTGTGGTGATTTTACAGATTACATTTCTGTTAACGAATTACAGCTAAATCTGATGTTTGGCGAAACAGCTTCCTCTGCTGGTTGGAAGTCGCCACTGCAGTTCACGCATCCTGTGTTTTCACTCACTGCAAGCCCAGGAACCAGGCCAACATTACATCAGAATAACTGCTGAGATGTCTCCGCTAATGTGATTTAACACAAGCATGTGTCAAAACAGGATGCACTCACTTCAAATCCACCTAAAGTGTTCTCAATTTGATCACTACGCTATTCTTTTTCAGTCGCGGTCCATGAGGGACACTGCGTGTTGATTGGGCACTTCATGTAAAGAGTTAATAAACACACGAAGGACAGCATTTTTTATTTCAAGCGTCATACAGAAGGGCGTGATAAACCCAAGATAAAAATCTCACGTTGCTGGGTAACACTGGGAATAAATAAGCACGCAGCCATCATAAACAAAATATTGTTAAGCAGATTAGTCCCCACTTATCCCGCTGCGTTCATGCGCGCTTTCCAGAGGCTCAGAGTTGCGTCCCTCCCCAGAATCTGTGAGAGGAAAGACGGGTGCGCAACAGCACGGGTTGATACCACGCGAACGGAGAGGAATCAGCAGAGCGAGGAAGAATAATGATCCCGGATTTTCTTTGCGCCCAGAGGAGAAAACCGCAGCAATTAATAAATAAACAGGGCGGTTGTAAAACTCCGCGCGAATCGGCCAGTCGTGACCACGGGAGACTACGCATGTAAGATCGTTTCATGTCAATTCAAGTAAGTCAGCGCATGAGAAGACCTCCAGCCGCATAGTCGCTCTCAGAATGCGGGCGTGAGAAGAAACATAGGCTACTACGGCGGGGGAATTAAAGTGCAACGGCGGGCGAGTGAACGTCTTGAGGGCCAGGGGGTGTGCGCGACTGCAGGACACCAGCATGTCGAACCGAAAGCACCGGGACAACCAGGAGATATGCGCCCGCAAGGTCCGAGAGCTCGCCCAGACGGGAGTGAACAAGCACTGCTTCGAGTGCAGCCAGCCTGGGGTGACTTACATCGATATCACCGTGGGCTGCTTCGTATGCACCTCATGCTCTGGAATGCTGTGAGTGAATGCATGTGATTATTATAACATAGTGGTTATGTCAAGATGTTTATGTTTTGTTCAGGCTATTCTTCATCAAACTCTGGAATATATACGTGGCTACAATGCAGCGCCGTCAGCGTGAGTTTGAGAGATCTCTAGTTGTGTTTACATTCAAGACAGTCGGTAATTAACGTTACTACTTTGTCGTTTTCAGGCGTGTCCCAGTCTCGCTTGCGTTACGTATCATTCCGTCACGATTTCAGGTTTGGCATCCATATAAGCGTGTTTTCTGCATGTTAGCAAAGGAATGGTGTCATTCCACTGCTGTTTCTACACGATTTCAGTATGCAACTGCACTCACAAACACTGGAGGGGGGAAAGCAGCCCGCTTCCTTCACGGTTTTGTAATTTGTTGCTGCAAGAGGTTCTTGCAGTTTACCATCACGTTCACGGCCTTGTCACGTCCTGCACCGTTTATCTCACACGTTCCTACGGTTTGTGTTCAAATAAATGCCAACCCGTTGAATGTTTCTTCCCAGTTTCGTGTTTAACCTCGCAGTTTGTTTCTGTTTCAGGAGAGGGCTCAACCCACCCCACAGAGTTAAATCTATTTCCATGACAACCTTCTCCCAACAGGAAGTGGAGTTTTTGCAAAACCATGGCAACGAGGTGAGTGACAGGTCTACTAGTACATAAATGATGCTGTGCGAGTTTCTGAACGGGAGACAGCTGCTAACCAGTTGCCTTTTATTTTTGAGGTAATGTATCAATCTCTTTCTTTAATTTTTTTTACAATTAAAATATTTTAAAGATTAATTTTTGGCACATTTGCCTTTTTATTATGATAGGAGAGTATATGAGACAGGAAGTGAAGTGGGAGAGGGAGAGGGGCACAGGATGGGAAAATGTCAGAAGCTATTAACGCCAACACAATTCAAATGTTTAATATAATTTAACGTAAAATGGTAGTTTGTCCCATACCTTGCATTCATTTTTTTATACACGTAATGTATGCACTTTTCCGTAATAAAAAGAGTACATGCTTTTTAGGACATCATATAAGTTGGCAAATCTGTATTGGTGTTGTGCAAATCATACCCTCCCTGGACCCCAAAGTAAATAAATTGATTTGGTGCCTGATTTAAAAAAAATACTAAAATTATTGCTAGTTAATATATGTAGAGTTAATCATCAAAATATGTTAATTAATATTTTATATTGTATATTATATAATCAAACACAAATGGTCGTAATTATAGATAATTGCTTGGAAAAAATGTCAGAATCAGAATATAGGGTTACTTTTGAATGAACATCAATGTGGAAACTTTTTTTTTTGCCATCATAATGGTAAAAATTCCTGACCCCTGGACTAAACAGTAAACCCAAAGCTCAAAATAAACAGCACTGAACTGCTACTCTTGCAAAGGAGGCGTTTACATAGGAGTCTTAAGGAAAAACTCAACACTAACATTAAAAGGGAACCTATTATATGCATATACACATATAAAGATTATATATTGCTAAAACTTAATAACAATAGCCACAAAAAGTAAAAATCTGTATTAAAAAAACAAGCAAATATAGAACATATTTTGCATAGACATATGTTATGTCTCATATCAACAACCTCATAAGTGACATACTCTAAATTCTATTAATAGAAAATACCACATGTGTAAGGGATAGACTTTCACAGTTTATTTTCTTAAGTGGATGTGTGTCAAAGTGCATATGTCCAAAACTGCCTAGTCCATCCTCAGAAATGAAAGACTGAAAACATTTGATGTGTTCAATAATATAAACTACAAAAGCAGGCTAACTTAGTAGTGCATTGAGCAAATGTTAGATAGCTTGACACTAAGAGCCTCTGTTAAGCTCTGTATTAAATAATCAGTGTTTAAATGGTGTGTAGGCACAGCATAATATATAGAGAGTTTTTTAGTAAATAATATACTGTGCTTTTCCCATGAGCGTGTGAACAAATCTGAATGGGGTTCAAGTACAGACACTGCTCTTTCACTCCCCAACCGACACACACATACTCACATTCACACCCACGATTGGAACTACAGGATTCTTGCTCATTGCAGTTGAAGCCAACTCTGAATGCTGAGAGGGTGGGCGCTGTTGCTTGTATAACACTGCCAAAAAATTCATCTGACTCATTCCTCCTCTAACTGTCAGTAAAGCACTTTGAGTATGAGAAGGAACAGACAGGCACAGCAAATATCAATGCTAGTGATGACATTGAAGCACATGATAAATGAAAACCACACGGCTAAATCGTTACTAATCCATACACAAATCACAAAGCGTAACTGAGCCTGATAAATTGCATCTAAGCTTATTCGATGCTAAAAATGTGTGCATTTGGACTCCTTTTTTGTCATTTATGTCTATGCATCTGGGTCAAAGTCTAATTGGTTAAAGTACCTCAGTTACAGAGTTTCCTTGTAATGCAACAAACAGTAGCAGTTTTAGGTTTACATTAACTATTAATATTCAGTAATAATAAAGCTTTTAAAGTTAATTGCAAACACAACCACAAAGATGCAACATGCTTTCTAAGTAGTGCTGCACAATCTCAATTTTACATTAAAATGCTAGCAAATATCTCCTCTGAAGTCTCCAAGGAAGTACTCTGTGCTATATGACGATTAGCCTGCAACAGGCTGTATAAACTTTGTTAATGGGGCTTTAAAAGGAGATTAACTATGTTCTTGGTTTATGGGGTCGTTAGGTTGGAAGGAGGACCTGGCTCTGCATATTTGACCCCAAAACAGACGGATGTTTTGATGCACGTGACACACAGAAGCTGAAAGAGTTCTTGCAGGACAAATATGAGAGAAAGAAATGGTGAGTGAGAAGAAGTGTGGTCATAAAGGCAGTTTCAGTGTGGATCAAACTGAATGATCAATACATGCCCTAAACCATTTTGCTTTTTCTCCCTGCATTATCTATAGATGAAAGTCAAAGAATGCGATACTAAGAAGTGTCTTTTTTTCCAGGCATTTCTCTAAAAGCAAGATCCGCAGGGATGTGAATGAGTCACCATGGGCTCCAGGGGTTCAGGCTGTTCCAGCTCCACACGGACCCGCTCAGAATCAGCCTCCACCTGGACATCCTCTGAACCCCACAGCCCGGCCCACCCGTACACTGGTGAGGAAAACATGAGGAAAAGATTTGAATAGACAAAAGAAAATGAGAGAGAAATGACAAAAAAGTTCAATGTCTTATTAAATTTATTTTGTATATTGGTTTACTAAATGTATTATTATTATTATTATTATAAATGATAATTTAGCATAATAAATCATTTTATTATTATTATTATTATTATTAGACTAATAGAGCAAAAATGTTGGTCCTCAGTCCTTAATGTAATTTCTTTTCCATTAATATTATGATCAATAATTATTATTATAAATGCAAATTACAAAGTTTATCAGTAAATCAGTAAAGTTCTAAAGCTGTAATGTTACTTTAAAGAGTTAATAATATAACAATAATAATAACAATTATCATTATTATTATTATTATTATTTACAGAAAATGCATCAAATGATTTTACGAGGAAAAATAGTATATACAAATTGGCTTATTGTCAGTGCTTTAAAACTACAATTTCACTTAAATTAACTAAATCATTATTGTTATAAATGTAAGAGAAATTTACATAAAATTATTTTACAAAGAAAATAGAGTAAAACAGGCTTAGCATCAGTAAAGAAGTCCAAAACTGTAATTTCACTTGTATGAACTAGATCTAATAATGAACTAACATAAGCACATTTCTGATGTATTGCTTGATTTGAACTGTAAGAGTGAAAGAGGGTTTTGGATGGAGCCGTCTAACATGCTTTCATCTCTGATCTGAAAAGCAGGCCCCAAAATGTGTCACACCGAGGGTGCTGATCTGATTTTTAATACTGTGTGTGTGTGTGTGTGTGTATTCCCACAGTCCCAGTCCCAGTTGTCAATATGGGACAGAGCTCCTGCTGTCTCTCCAGCTGATAGCCGTACCGAGGTGTTCACTGCCAGGCCAACTCGCTCACAGAGCTTCAGAGATCATCCCATTAAAGGTACAGCCTTCAAACTCTCTTCTCTACCCATCTGCTCTTCTTTCCTTTATTCAATCTGTTTTTCTTCCTCTTCCCCTCCTTCTGTCTTGTCTACCTCCCTCCTCTCCTGATTATTAACACAGATGTACTGTACTGTGAGTCATCATTAGACTGATTTATTATTTTTATCTTTTATTTAAATATTTTAATGTCTGTTGCTCGCTCTCTATCTAAGACACATTGTTAAGTGGTGTGGAGAGACAGAGGCCAGGAACAATTTCTTCTGGAATGGGACACCAGAATCATCCCTCCTCCTTTCCAGCCCTTCCACGTCCTTCAGGTACAAAAACACACACACACACACACACACACACACACACACACACACACACACACACACACACACACACACACACACACACACACACACACACACACATAAAATTAAAAATAATATATTCAATCTAATTTAGATTAGAAAGTAATATTTAAAATTCTGTATTATTTATAAACCACTAATCAACTGTAAGCAAATTTGTGACATTCAAGTAAATGAAATTCATGTACATTTTAGAGTTAGACTTTTCACTTAAAAATTGATAAAACATTTTATGTTAAATTAGAAATAAGCACTTTAATCTACAGTCTCAAAATTATGGATTGCACTGTATATCTACATTTCTGTAGTGTTTAAAAATTCATTGTCCCTCAAGTCTTTCTTCATTATTGAGCCATAACAGTTTCATTTAATCTCATCTTCCTTTCCTTATCCTTCATTTCACAGCAAGTAGCACTTTCAAAAACAGCTTTACTTTAGGTAAGTCGCTTAAACGATATATGTGATTATGAGTGATTGTGCAATGCAGACACTAGACAGCTATACCTTTCAGACCATCTGGCTGCAATGCTGAGTGAGCCGGCCATGACAAGTAAAAAGAAAATGCATTCATTAGTGTGCAGATATAATTTTTGTGCATATGTGAGCATATCATAGAGAAAGAAACCGAAAGAGGCAGAGGAAAAGCTTGACGCTATGCAGAATTGAACCCCCATGGAATAATGCTGTTAACAAGAAACCAGTGGAAAGACTATGGTTTAGATCAAGATCAAATGACCAAGCTAGTCTAAGTGTAAGATAAATCCATTCAGGATGTTAGCAGTTTGTGGCCACAGTATTATATAAGCCAGTACAGTGAAACAAGCTACAAAAGCTTAGAAGCTATTTTAAAAACACCTTAGCTCATCACCCAGTTCAGCCGAGCTGAGATGTTTCTCACTGCAGTGGTCTCAGACGGAGTTTCTAAATACCAGCAGTGCCATGCTAAAGTCACAGAATGATATTGAATGTGTCCTGCGCCAGCTCCAGCCAGCTACTTCAAAGCCCTACATCACAGCTCTGCCAGGTCAAGGAGAGACAATCTGTTCTTTGATAATGAAAAAGGCACAGGCTTTAAAATAAAGGTATATTTAGAAATCGCCCAGACCAGGCCTGCTTTGTCTCACGTCTGTACTCACACATAACCTGTTGATGTGGAAGAATGTGTAGAATTATTTGTAGAATCTACTGGAGTATTAATATTATAGGTCACACTTTATTTTAAAGTCCAATTCTTGCTATTAACAAACCATCAACTATGAATTTTGCCTCAATAAACTACTAATTTGCTGCTTATTAATAATTAGTAAGTTAATTGTTAAGTTTAGGTATTAGGTAGGATTAGGGATGTAGAATATGGTCATGCATGTATAAACTAACATCAAAGGACTGACATGAGCCACATCTCGAGACTAGAATATCATAGAAACTCAGGGGTGAGATCTTTTGACTTGGACCAGTGAGCAACTACCTAGCAACCGCCCAGAATACCTTAACAACCACTGAATGATGCTTCTAGAACAAGCATAACCACATAGAAGCAGCATCACTTTAGCATTGTGTCACCAAGTTCTGCACTGGAATGTTGAACATTTTTCATAAAACGTTTAAATATAGTATAGAATTGCCTGGGTGTCTGACTTTTTCCTCTGAATCTGAACATGTGTATGTTTAAGATTGATACTTTTCAGAATGTATGGGAAAAAATGTAGAGGTTACATTCTTAAATCTAAATACTTAAAACATTTATGTAAAAATATTTTTCATGCATTTCAAACAGTGTTATATAATAATATAGTATTTATTAAAATTTAGATTTTTATATTTTAGTTTTAGTCATTTTATTATGTGCTTTTGGCATTCTTATTATTATTGTTTTTAAGGATTTTTCTGTTAAAGGGATAGTTCACTTTGAAATTAAAATTTGGTATCTATCAGCTTACCCCAAGGGCATCCAAGATGTAGGTGTCTTTTTTTCTTCAGTAGATCCAATTTTGATATTTTTAGGTCAAACCGTTCTAGTCTGTCAGTCATATAATGGCAGGTATAGGTGACTGTCTCTATAAGAGGGAAAAAGAACATGCACAGAGAAATCAAAATTAAACAATTCCCCATCGTAACTACACATTGATGGCCTAAGACACGAAACGAGCGGTTTGTGTGAGAAAACGAACAGTATTTATATCGTTTTTTACCTCTTGTACACAACCATGTCCAAGTGATCTGAGTGCACACACATCCGGTGTGTGACGTGTGTGTGCGCGCGCTCTGGCTCGTCGGCGTCAACGCTTGATGGAGGGCGTGTCTGAAGCGTGGTGCTGACGCGCCGTCATAGTTACAACAACCAATCACATACTTCTCTGGTGTTGCATGAACGGGATTGGGTATTTGCATGAGTCGATCTAATTGGCGCTTGAAAAGTTGCGTCAGCACCACGCTTCAGACACGCCCTCCGTCAAGCGTTGACGCCGACGAGCCAGAGCGCGCGCACACACACGTCACACACCGGATGTGTGTGCACTCAGATCACTTGGACATGGTTGTGTACAAGAGGTAAAAAACGATATAAATACTGTTCGTTTTCTCACACAAACCGCTCGTTTCGTGTCTTAGGCCATCAATGTGTAGTTACGATGGGGAAATGTTTAATTTTGATTTCTCTGTGCATGTTCTTTTTCCCTCTTATAGAGACAGTCACCTATACCTGCCATTATATGACTGACAGACTAGAACGGTTTGACCTAAAAACATCAAAATTGGATCTACTGAAGAAAAAAAGACACCTACATCTTGGATGCCCTTGGGGTAAGCTGATAGATACCAAATTTTAATTTCAAAGTGAACTATCCCTTTAAGGTTAATTGATATTTTTATTTCTGTTTCAGTTTTAGTCATTTTTGTGCTTTAACTTAAAGTTTTATTTAAATTAGTTGCTAAAGCAACATTTCTCATTTTCGTTAAAGTGTTTAATCTAATATTTATATTTTATTTAAACTTCATTTCAGTTAATGGAAATTATATTTAATAGTTTTAGGTAACAATAACACTGATTTCAAAAGCATTTAGAGCACAATAACTGATGGCCTTTCTAATTGGTTCAGGTCGCACTCTGTCAACTGGGGGTGGAGCTCCATTTAGAGCCTTCCCTAAATCGCTGAGTTTGGATTTTGGGGGTCTAAGCCACGCCCACAATACTCTAAGTTCTGCTGCTCCGCCCCCTGTCACTCAGGATAAGTATGCAGCCTTTTCACAGCTTGATAAAGTGTTCTCAGACAACACACCTGTCACAGGTAAGAAAGAAGGTTCTGGGTATTAGCTATGCTTTTTTTTCTTATAACATTATTAAGCCAATCCATAAGATAATTCCAATCAAAATCTCAATATATCAAATAACCTAAAAAGTTTTGTTGCTACATACAGTATGTAGATTTGACCATCCCTTTTCCACTTTTGTAGCCATTACAACAGCTCCCTCTGATGGACCGCCTCAGTATAGCACCCTCTATAGTAACCGACTATCCTCCAGTTCCACCCCCGCAAGGTAAAACATGCAGTAAAATAGAAATTATTACACATAAGCCAAAACAAAATAGAAAAACAATAAGATGTTTGTTAACAGCTAAAGACATTTCAGTGAACTAGTGTATTGTCTTTTTCTCAGTTTTCCTCAATCAGTCTATTTTCTCTCTTTTTTAGCTCCCCAGGTGTTCCAGAGGCCACCTCTGGATCTCAAACTTTTGCAAGTGAGCAGTTCAGAGTAGTAGTTTATCTAGATAACCCACCCAGAACATTGTGATGTACAGTAGGCACTGCCTTTCAGTAACTTAGTCTTTAAAGTTATTTTTGAGTAAACAAGTAATAGTAGATTGAAATATATAGATCCTGAACTATCCCATTTCCCAGAGTTTTTCTAAACAGAACCATAGCTTGGGTGTGACATGCAACATTTGGATGATCTTATAGCATGACCTCAAAAAATCTCTGAGATGAAACATCTGTAAATTCACAATAATTAAGTCAAAACAGGGATTGAATCCAAAGTACAATTTGTGCTAATGAGAGGCCTTCTGCAGTGTGTGACACATAACCACACTTTTTTTTTTCCCTCTCTGATTCAGATTTCCCAAACCCCTTCAATTCTACAGCCAGTTGCGCCCAGCCCGTTCTGTCTCCCAGCAACCCCTTCAAAAGCACAGCCTCAGGTAAGAGATGTGCGCCTGTGTTCACTTCATAGTTTGACTTTTTTTTAAAAAACAGGAAGACTGCAATTCAGCACAATGCAGTTTTTGAAGTTTGATGTTATCAGCACTTTTGGAAAGATAGTAACAATTTTTATCTTTAATATATCAAATTAAGTATGTTTATGGACTGAGGTATCTTAGAAACTGACTGTAAAGAAATACATGCAATCCCTATAGTCTCTTGACCGCAGATTTACCAAGCCTTCATTTTACCAGTGACACATATGGACATTTCTCACTGAAAGGTCTATGCAGCCAAGGGTCTGCATTAATCTGATTGTGGGACACAAGCCCATAGTTATGTCTTGTGAAGGATACATTTTTACAATGCTATAAATCTGATAGTGTACTTGGCTTAAAAGGAACTTAATCCATAAAGCAATGAATCTGATAATTGGATATGCTGGTGTTCCCGTGCGGAACTATTGTTGCGGAACTACTTCTAATAAATCAAATAAAATGCTTACACCCACAAATGCTGTAAACCTAGTGGTAGATCTCAAAGCCAACAAAAACAGTGATGTCACCTGGTGAAATTCCAATGCAAAGAGAGTGGTCTCAAGTGTTAGAGGAAATAATACACTTTGTTTTTAGCAGTCAGCACATTTATCTTGAATTCTTAACACTGAGTTCAACACTCTTTTCAAACATGCAAACTGTCTTTTACATCCAAAGTAAAACACAACACTATTTATATATTGTCTGACTGCATGTCTGCTGATCTACACATACATATAGACATAAATATGACAGACGGACGGACAGATAAATAGATGGATAGACTGATTCAGTCAGATGGATAGATGGATGGATTCACGTTTGTTGTATTTAACTGCAATGTTCAAGACATCATGTCTTTCTGACTGACAGATGATGCCTCCTCCTCCTCAGCCGTCTTTCCTCAGTCTGTCTCTTTTCCTGCACCCACCACCCAAAGTGCTTTTTCACACCAACATTCTAGTAACCAGGAAGCAAACGGTAAGTATAGCAAGCTTAAGTCTTTAAATCTGCTTAATGGCAGTGAAACCCATGTTCTTAAAATAGTCCATTAATCAATTAAAAGAATCAGTCAGGAATTAATGCTTAAGAAGAGACACTGCAGAGTGTAAACTCCAGATGACCGTGGAGAGAGGCCGTTTTGTTGACCTGAACTGAAATGTGTGCTATTTTTATCTTGTTGGCTTGTTTGTTTGTAGGTTTCAACTCATTTCCTGCCCCTGAGTCTGTCCCTAAAGTCCCAAGACCAATGTCTGTCAACCCTTTTACTGTAAGCATGATCTTCTTTCTATGCTAAGAGCCAATAAATGGAGTGTAATAAATAACCCTGGCCTATATATCGTAAATCACTTACAGACCATAGTTTCAACTGAATGTCTAAATCAACTATGTGCTGGGAATTAATTGATTTTATGTAATCAGATTCCAAAAAATCAGTAATTAGATTACATTACTTATGTCAGGTGGCTACAATTAGACAGAAAATTGAGTCCACACAGCATGAATTAAATATTTTGTCTATTTTTATTGTTTTACTTTGTTTTTATTTTAAAATTATATATTTCTGTTGATTTACAATTTTTAAGATTTAAATGAATAGTTAACCCAAAAAATTGCTGAAAATTTACTCAACCTCTGGCCATCTAAAGCCCTATTCGGATGGTAATTGTTTCTCAGGGGGACATAAGTGATTTTCACCATTTACAGGGGGTAGTTGGTGATTTTTCTTTCACCACCCCGTCAAAATCCCTGGCCAAATTACCTACTATTTTTTGACAAACACCAAGGTCGTGTGGTCATTTAATTGCCGTCCGAATCCACATCTCTGAGTTTAAGAGAAGAAATTGATTAAAAATTCAGTGTATAAACCCTTTTTGAGCACTCCCAAACACCGTAAGGTAACTGTTGTACATCGGTGTAATTTGCATACATCTTTATTTCTGAAATGCTGGAAAGTATTTAAAAGAACAATACTTCATAATTGCTCCACCACAGCGAGTGAGAGCAGAAAGAGAAGAAAAGCACCTAAAAATTCGAAATGGGTCTTTATTATGGCAGCAGCAGGTATGCAATACAATTTTAATATGTGTAGGCCTATTATAAACAGATATATATCGCGTATAATTATATACAAGCGTGTCTATTTTCCTATTTGTAAACAGGAGATTTAAATAATCAAATAACAAATAGGATTATATATTATAAAATATGCTTGGAATAATAAGAATACATTTTATATAATAATAAGTATTTTAAAATACATTTTACACAAGAATAAATTTGTAAATAAAATTAATTTTATTTACAGCAGACAATTATGCGCCTGGCCACATGAGCAGAGTGTTCCCGGGTTCATAGGATCACAGAACTCACTCCTCCACTGGGAATAAATCGTCATCTGAATCCATGAGTTTTATCACTGAGGTGATATGTAAATTTATTTTTAGTTTGTTTTTTCATCAGATTTGGAGAATTTTAGCATTACATCAATTCCTCACCAATGAATCTTCTGCAGTGAATGGGTGCCATGAAAATAAGTGTAAACAGCCCAAAAAAAAAACATCACAATAATCCACAAGTAATCAACCTGTCCATCAATTAACTTCAAACTGTTGCTTCCGGCTAAAATACGAGTCCTCTAATATTCTTTCTTTAATGAAAAGGTTGCCTCACTAGAATCAGGAGAAAAATATGCAAAGAACAAGCACTGTTTACAAGCAAAAGCAGTCCAAACAAATATGTCGGTTGATGTAAGAGGAAAACAGGGGGTGGACTTTTTTACTGGAGGAAGTGTTATTGTGGATTATGGACACATATTTTGGCCAAAAGCAATGGTATAATGATTAACATTTTAATGATGGATTTGTTTATTACAGACATGCAACTTTTCACTTCATAAGATGGTAATTAATGGACTGGAGTGGTGTGGATTACTTGTGGATTATTGTAATGTTTTTATCAGTTGTTTACACTCTCATTCTGACGGCACCCATTCACTGCAGAGGATCCATTGGTGAGCAAGTGATATAATGCTAAATTTCTCCAAATCTGTTCCAAAGAAGAAACCAACTCATTCACATGTTCATCTTTTCAGCTAATTTTCATTCTTGGGTGAACTATTCCTTTAATTATTAGCTTTTTATCAATTTACGAATCCCCTTCAGTTCCTTCACAAACCCTAGTTTGGGAAACCCTGCCATCATGTGGCATAAACCAGCACTAGTCTTTTTATTTCTACAAGCACACAACATTTCTTAGTATGTGTGTGTGAGGGTTAAGAGTGTTTCTATGACTTCTCTTAGGGGAATGTTTACCCGAGCAGAGGAGCATCACTGAACCCTTTCATCTGAACCACCTCAGCCCTGGAGAAAGAAGAGAGCGAGTGGAGCTTGTTTACTTTGCCATATCTACAGAAAACACCCAACACTTATGCGTGTGTCTTCATGTATGTTTAAAGGTGTGTGTGTGTGTGTGATTGTTAGCAGATATTGTACATGTAACTATTTGTACATACTTTGTTGTATGTGTGTGCGCGAGTGTATCTGTTTGTACGTGCCCTTTTGTACCAGATGCTATAAATTAAGCTTTGTGTGTGTGTTTGTGTACATTTGTGTGGGTTCTGCCTAATATCAGAGGGTTTTTTCTGATAATAGGAGAACTTCAGATGAAAGGTGCTTATGAGAGCCATTAACACTCACAAACACACACACAAGCTGCTGCTTTGACCTTTCCACCTTGACCTTTGAACTTCTCGTGCCATTATCGCCCTAACCTGAGTGCCCACTTACTTCACTCAATCACTGAGGTCGACACATTACAATAAGATAGTAGCTTCAGATCATCTCAGTAATGCATTTCTCCTCAGTGCTGATTTGGTTTAATTGATTCATAAGCATGTTAAAAAGACGGCATAAACAAAACAGGCATTTCCTTCACTTTTCTGTCTGTGGATGTATGCCGGGCTTGTTTCTATTTATTTTTGACGTCAACGTTTCATTTCAAACGTTAATAAGTATTTGTGTGTGCGTTGTCGAACTGCATGCGCTTCTCAAGCTGAGCAGGAAGCTGCTGAATGTACTGCAGTTGCAGTTATTATGAGGGGGAAAAAAGTTTCTTGTATGGACCAAAAATTGTCTAATATCAAGTTTTCTGTATAACGTAGAGATGGTTTCTTTTGCAAAAGGATTCATATAGAATGTCTTTGTATCGAGATGTATCCATATGCATAAAGCTATCCATAACTGTTGTGTCAATGTGTATTGTCTGTGTGATGCAAATCAAACTGAATTTGCTGCTTTTGGAATTTCATGCAATATCTTTTTATGACAGCATCATTTATATTTTTCTGTGAAGATCATTATTGCATTTCGAATGTATTTGCACTCTATGATCATTAGGGCTTTCAACTGAAAATTAAAATGAAAAGTATAAATTTCACCTCTCACCTGACCTAGTCTAATTTTTATGACTGATAGAGTTATAGTTGAAATAGCTGGTTAGTGGACATGTCAAGCAATGTCCTGCAGTGCTAAACTTAATCTAAAACTTTTTTGTATATCTATCTATTCATTTATGTACTAATAAATATTACTTTGGTGAACCACTGCAACTTCTAAAAATGCACACATCGCCATATACATTTATACATATAAGTATTTATTAATTTTTTTACCTAAAATCCTAATATTCCTGTCCACGTTGTCAAATACCCAGCTGCAATGGACCAATTAATTCACTAGATGTCGCAAGTAATCCATTTGAATACGACTAAATAAATATCCAAAGTATTTAATCAAGAATTTGAAGATTTTTTATTTTATTTTCTAGAATTATGTTTTATAATGTACACCTGCATTACTAACTTATTCATACTGTACAGCCAAACCCATTTTTTTTCTCCTCACGTAAAACCAAAAATGTTTGGCATCTTCTGAATGTATTAAAGGACGATACAACAGTATTAGGTCTGCCTTATTTTGAAGTCTTTTGCCCATTGTTCTGCTCCTACTGTCACTCCTATATTTATCTGCAATAAATTAAGAGATTTATGACGACAAGGGTAACAATGAACATTTATTTCTTCAAACTAACAAGTGTGTATTTTATGTAACTAGTAGCCTAGCTACTTTAGTGTATATATATAGGATTAAATTGCATTAGTAGCTATTCATTGGAAATGAGTAGGCTACTTATTAGTTGGTAGGCTAGTACTTATTATTTTGCTTTAAATATCCCCATAGAATTAAAAGGCAAACGAAATCTGTAAATTGGTGCAAACTTTGTGTTAATTCGAAAAATGATCAGACGCAAAGGAATAAATACTATTATGCACTGAATAAAACGGATACTAATGAATACTATTGAGTACTAGTGTCTAAACAGAAAAAGATACCCATCTTACTACTACTGCTACTAACAAAACAGATACAGATGTTTTTTTTTTTAAACAAATAAATATTTGCCACGAAGGGCTGGTCTAACCTTTTAAAAAGTGAAATTTGTTTAAGGCAGTGTTGAGTCCGGACAGTCCAGAAGCGAATGAAATCCGATTCTGATCCGCAACCTCGTGCTCTACACAGCTTTATCTCTCTCTCTCTCTCTCTCTCACACACACACACACACACACACTACAGAAGACTGATGAGTGACAGAGCTTCACAGTAGCAGTGAACGCTGCGCTGGAGAGGAGGGGTGACAGGGAGCTGTCTACTGTACACTACTGTAATGAGATTATTCAACTCCTAAAGCTTCTTCTTAATAGTAGTAGTTGTGCTGTTTCTCGCGCATGTGCTCGCGTCTGCTGTCCCGTTCTGCTCGACTCCAGCCAGGAAAAGCGCAGCGTTTAATTACATTATTTTGGAAAGGAACTGCTTGTTGGAACCTCTCTCGCCCTTTGCGCACATGACTTTTCTGAAGCAACAGAGGTGGACGGAGGTTACATTTGTTGTCGTTTAGTAGGCTACTTCTAAGGGCTGAACTTTTTTTTCAACGTGCTTGAGCAAAACAGACCCCTAGAGCCATGGAGAACCACACCGACTCGCAGAGCAGCACAGAAGACGTCAGTAAAAGCGGGTATCTCCGCAAGCAGAAATCCATGCACCGGCGGTACTTCGTGCTACGGACGGCTTCGGAGCGCGGCCCGGCCCGACTCGAATACTACGAGAGTGAGAAGAAATTTAGAGGTAAAGCGCCAGTGCCTAAAAAGGCTTTGGCGCTGGAGACGTGCTTCAACATCAACAAACGGGCCGACTCGAAGAATAAACACATGATAGTGCTCTACACGCGGGCTGAGAGTTTCGTGGTGGCGGCGGAGAACGAGACGGACCAGGAAGAGTGGTACCAGGCGATGGTGGAACTTCAATGCAAGAGTAAGTCTGGGAAATAAAGCATCAAGCAATTGCAAAAGAGTAGTCAACGTAGGTGTTAACGTGGCAAGCTTCGTTTAATTGCATCTTGCATGTCATTCCCTCCAGTATAATGCAATAAATTTGCAGTAGCTACATGGAAAATGGTTGATCAAAGCACATCCACTGACTTTCTCATTGCATTAGTGCTGACTTTGGGTCTTCAGCTGCTGGTGGTGTTGAAACAACAGTGTTTTTCTTCCTCTCCAGTAAAGTAGATGGCCCCCAAGTTGGGCAGAGGGGCCTCCTTTGCTGTTGAAGAAGGGAACGACTGTTACTGAAGTTCAACTGGCTTCTTATCCACGCTGCCACCCGAGCGCGTGTTAACATTTCCCCCAATCTTTCTGTCAGGGCAATCGGCAACGCATGTTATATCTGTTAAATAATATTTAGAATAGCCTCATGTTTAGGACAGATAGTGTGCGAATTATTCTGTACTCAATCTGCTAAGATTTGGTTTAACTTTTCTAATTGCCAGTAATTTTCAATCTGTTGAGGTTCATCTCAGCAAACCAAATTGTTTGTTGATTCTCCTAGTGAAGTTAACTAAACGTCAAGGAGATTTAAACAAAACAAACCATTTTTGTGACATATACCCTGCTGAAAAAACCCCAATAGAAACCATCACAGAATTTGTAATAGTTTTACTGGTTATAATGGGAATTGTACTGGTTTTAATGGAAACTGTAATGGACCTGTTGGTCTCTATTGGTAATAGGTCGCCTTCTATTGCTGGCTTGTTAAAACCATGAAATCCTAATGGAACATGTCCCAAAACACACAGGAAACAATTTTTTAATGGTTTTAATGGTTAAAAGTTGATGGTTTGTAATGTTTGTAATTGTATTTGTATTGGAAACCATTAGAATTTATGTGATGCTTTTTTCAGCAGGGTAATGTATAATAAATTCTAAATAATGTTATTAGTTAATGAAAAGTGTTGATTGCAGCATTACATTTATGGTAGATTTGTTCATGTTGCATCAAATTTCTTTTTACATGCAATTTGCAGCGTTGAGCATTACAACCAATCACACATGCTTCTGTTGAGCTTATGAATGCAGTGGCCAATCAGAAACACTTTGATTCGTCTCTGCAGAGAACGCTGGAGTTGTTCAGTCAGTGCTTGCGCTCACTGTCTGAATTCTCTCATCATCATAAAACAACAAAGTACAGAAAATATGTAAGTAAAACATTCCTTCTGCAGACAGCTTCTGTGATTATAACAGGAATTTTTGCTAGACTGAAATTTTCTAATCCACAAGATGAAACAAACAAATTCATAAACGGTTCTTAGCTTGTTTTCTGCTGCCAGAATATGCCATGCTCTTCCCTTCAAAATAATTAAAGGGGACCCCTTTAACTAAAGGGATCATAGTCCTCCCCACACCACCTGGTTACAGTACAGCCAAAATAACTAATGCAAATACACAATACACACAAATCTGCATATTTACCAGGTCTCTTTGTTGCAGTTTGATGCTACTGCAAAGCTTTCTTTATTAATTTATTTTGGCCCCTCTATGCCTATACAACTTCCTGTATTTCTGTATTATTTTGCTGTGACACCTGTGCAGAATAACACAACTATATATTCTCTATTGATGCTTCATAAAAGCTGCTAATTAAATCACACAGACAATTTCTCTACATAATGTGCATTTCAAAAGATATTTGGATATTAACCCCGCACTCCTCTTAGAATAAACTGTACAGGCGAAAGCCAGGTACACTTGCAAAGAGTAAACAGATGAAAAGGGCAGTGACCGTGACTCCTACAGCAATTACACAGCCCCGCATGTTCCTTGGCTCCGGGAGATACCACTAACATATCCAACATGTGACGCAACCCTCGCAAACCAATATCAAGAGTCCAAGGTGCTATTACTGCCTTACACAATGAGTGCATAATGAAAGCACCAACCATATGTCATAACACTGTATGTACTTAATGTCTCATATTACAAATACACAGAAACATATGCAGATTCTGAAATGGTTATTTTTGCAACCAAAGAGTTGAATTTCATATATTTACTCTGAATGCAATGCAAAGCTTCTTTGAATTTACATGGGATAAAGACAGTAAGGCAGAATGTGTGTATGTGTGCGTATTAAGGCACTTTGTGGTGGTGAGTAAAGGTGGTGACACTTTAACAAGATGCTAGACTCAGTCTAGAGATGACCCTCCAGTTGACATCTATAAACCCCCTAACTGGATAACAAGCTAAACAAGCCAGTCTACTGATTGGCTGGTTAAACATTTTGACATCTGTCTTACCTCCATATTTGCTTTCTGCTGAGGTCGACCTGTTGATGGGCAGGACAACTGTGAGATGACCTGTTGGAATGTTGTCCATAATCACACGTCTTAATGCGTTTACTCCCAGTCTCTATTCTTTACAAGCATTACTAGTATGATGATTGAGGTGTCTGTGTCCAACAGCAATCTGCCCCTCGCTGTTCAAATTACGCTGGGGATGAAATTTCAGTTGCCGCTTTCATCCGCTTTGATTCATTCATTCGCTATTCATCATTGACCTATTCCTTTAAACATTTGTTTGCTTTACACTGATCTTTTTCATGCATTCTTTCATTCATTCTCTTGCATGCATCAGTTATCAACATATCAACATAACTTCACTAACCACTTAGGCATTAGATATTGTATTTATTAAATTTAATAGGCTTTTAAAATATGGATCTGTGCTTTGATGTTTACATACAGCTGAGATTTAACTGGTAATTACAACCTTGGATATTTACAGAAAAGCACAAGAATTTGCACCCTGAACAACCATTGCATTGTGGCTAGGGAGTTAAGTGATGCAAACAGTTGAATATTTTCCCTTTGACTAAGGTTTTGGACTTGCATCTGTCTATTTTGTCGGTATATTTCCGACTAACCACTTACTGAACACAGAGACCACAGTCATTAAAAGCATCGACAGTGGAAAGTTTTGAAAACAGTAAAGAACAATGCTGAACAATCTGGTCTAGGGGCTGAACTTAATGAAATATTCAAGCACATGTACACGCAGACAAAGCTAAATACATTCGGTTTTAACTTTTTTCACATAAAGGAAGTGTTTAGAGGAGTGTTTATCAGATGGACCAAATAAACATGCATTGCACTTTAAAGGTTTGGGGTTCAAAAAAGAAATATTAAGCAGCACAGCTGTTTTCAGTAATAATAGGAAATGGTTATTAAGCATCAAATCAGCATATTAGAATGATTTCTGAAGGATCATGTGACACTGAAGATAATTGCTGCTCATTCAGGTTTTCCATTACTGGAATAAATTGCATTTTAAAATATATTAAAATATATTTTTATCAAATAAAATTTTGATTACGAGAGCCTCCTTTCAAAAGCATTAAAAAATCCTACCGACCTTAAAACCTTTTAATGGTAACATATACTTTATGTGAAAAAGAGGGTCCTGGGAAACTCACCTGCATTCCTGATGTTGTGTGGATTTCTGATGCCAAATTCAATTGAACAAATAGCAAGCAGACTCGGCGCTGTGAGCAGATATTCCATTTGTATTTGTACAGCTGCAAACAGAAGGAAGAAATTAGGTTGGAGGAACTGGTTCTCTCACCATTTGCACCACTGGACGCATATGGGTATTACTTGCAGGTGATACACACTGCACTATACAAGGTGTCTGGTGTTAAAAATCAATTAAAAGGCCTTTTAGTCAATTAAATACTTTGTTTAGTTAGTTACAAAGATAAAGTCAAATCATGCATGTAGCCTATTCTGACTAAATGTTTATATGAAAACAGAAATTGACCCTTGTGAAATCAAACTAATCATTCTTACTTTTGCACAGCACCTCACTACATTGCCACCGCTGTCTCAAGGAAAACACAGTGTGTTTGTGTATTTGTACAGTATGTGGCTGTGATGCCAGTCTGGCTCATGGCTGATGCTCAAAGGTTAAACTTTCCTAAGCCTCACTCATCTCCTTAATGTGCTGGTAATTATTGTCTCTGTGAGATTTTGGACACACACACACACACACAGCCGATAGCAGTGAAAGCTTGTTTTATTTTAACTGCTAAATCTGATGTAATGAAGCAGATCACAGAGTTGCTTATACTGTTTGACCCCCTTGCACCCCGTATTACAACTTAGCCTGTCCTTAAGTGCTGTTTAAACATGACCAGATCCTGAAATGTAAGCCTGTGACAAAAATATCCATTAGGCTCCTCAGTGCATATAAATCAATTCACAGGACTAGCCCAGCAACAGCTTGCTTCTGATTGTATTATTAAGTTGCTTTGAATACAAAGTCTGCTAAATAAATACATTGTATTTAAGTAACACATATTTACATTATGATAATCATATTTACATTATGTAAATTTACATTAAAATTAAATATATATTTAGTAAGATTTTTTTGTTGTTGGTCATTTCAGAATCAACAAATATATGAAAAAAAGAAAAATACTTTGTTTTCTAATAATTCTAATGTTTGTCAGAATCTGTTAATCACAGTAGTGACACAGCTCTATGCAACAGTGGCAGTCAGTCATGCTGATTTAAGGTAAACATTTAAAATCAATAATACATAAGCCTAATAAGTACAGAGCATTGAATGCAAATTAGCACAGAGATTAATATGTTAGCTATTTCAGCCCGTTTTCTCACATAATACACACCCTCACACATATTTTGTGCCAAAGTTGACTTCATTTTATTGCTTCCTGATTTAATTAGCTGTGTTGTGAAAAGGATGTCTATTGTTTTCTTTTATGATTGATTTTTGAGAATTGTGAGTCAGAGAAAGGTTGTTGGGTTCACTTGTTCAGGACTACAGCAATATTTCTTAAATATACAATTCTAGTCTGAGCCTAAAGAGAATGGATTAAGACATGGCAGCAATAGTATGGTGGCAATCACTCAGCCACTGAAGCACCACTTAGACTGAAAAGACTTCTGGGAAATCAATGATTGTAGTTCTCATGGCTTAACAATGCAGTGCTTTCGTGGAAATCTGTTTCTTATTTTTATGGCTTGTTTTGAGTAAAAATGGCTTGTTTTTAAGGGTTTTTATCTCTAAATGGTAGTGACACAGTTCACAGTGTACCAAACAGCAGAGTGGCACTATCTTAGGCGTCATTTACAGTCCACACTGCCTCGCTCTTACCATGACCAATTTTGTCCTCACCACTTTATGAAACCTCTCTCAGCAGAAATGTATCTAACGCCACTAGAATTTATTATTTTTAATGTTTTGCTGAATGGCCTTAGCAGTCGTTCTCAAACACAGAAAGGAACTTGCAGTACTAAAATCACAAAACGTTATGAAAAATCATCTGATTTACAGCTGAAATGATGTTTTATTGAAATAAAGAGTTTAATTAGGTTGGATAAGGACCCAAAACTGCTAGACCACTGATTTATGTTTAATAATTACAGTAGTTGCTGCTAAATGTACAGTACGAATTTAGTTTCCAAATGAAATGTTATATATTGATTTTTATAGATATTTATAATCGCTGGTGTTAATATTTGTCATAATATGTAATAATGTACTACAAAACACCTGCTTTTTCATTTTGTTGGATATTGGTAATATTAGTTCCTCTTTTATTTGTTCACCTGGAGCTTTAACAAGGAGAACATGCGTTCGTGAGGGAAGAGGGAAGAGCATGTGTGCGGAGTAAACAAGAGCTACTATTAGTGTCGCTTGTTTAAGAGTTACTTAATTAAATGTGTTTAAATTATACACATAATATACACAAACACTAGCCCGTTTGTGTATTATCTTACTTGTGCCTGAGGGATACTGTGACGCCGCTACCGAGAGTTACACAAGCTCTCAATATTTGTCAAATCTCTCACCTGTAATTAACTGTTGAATTACAGGTACGTTGTCTTACAAACATTAGATGATTTTCCCTCACGATGTATTCATATTGGAGTGCATTATTTCTCACTCAGCAGTACTTCAAAAAATATCATGACATGAAAAGTGACATGAAGTCTGATTTCTGCACCATAGCGGCATCAAATGGAATTGCAATCTGTTCTGTTTGAGTGTTTGAGGGAACATAACATGAGTCTCCCGTTTGAAACTTCTTTGAAAAGTCATTGTTTTCAGTTCTGCTCGACATTCCAATGAGTTGAAATTCTATGTTTAACTCATTTGAAAACAAAGTGACATATTTTATAACAAAATGAAAACAAATACACTAAAAATATAAAGTTTTGATTAAACTGGGTGTGCTCCTGTAGTTGGACCCTCACCACCAAACTTGACATTGTAAGTTCTTGCTGTTTATAGCTCATACTAATTTACTGAGAGTTAACCTAAGTTAATTTGCAATGTCAACGTTTTCTGCATTTAATAGTTCAATTAACCTTTAAAATCGAGTTTGTCTGACAAAATGGAAGTTGGATGTTTTACAGTGTATGCAAGAATTGGAATGGGCTTTTAAATGAAATCTGTTTAAGTAAGTGTGTGTGTGTGTGTGTGTGTGTATGCGCTCATTGGTCAGTATCAGCTACTGGTGTGGACAGCAGACTCTTCCTCTCGCTTGTTACATCTTTCATCACTCCAACTCTGGTTTGGCAGAGCGAGAACCACTAATATGCTTCCATATGGCACTGAAACCGAAAACCACAAGCAGATCTGGAAACTTCATGATAATGCTGACCAGCAAAGGGTTGATCTGGGTTAACATGGCAGTGCCAGCATTTGTTTGTTTTTGTGTGTGTGCAGTGATAACAGAAAACACATGTGTGAAAGGAACTTAAAAAGATAGTGTGTTTGTGGGTAGGGGACGCTTGTGCATTCCTTGTGGAAATACTAGATAAACTATTTTAAAGGTTGCTGGGTCAAGCTTGTTTGTGAAGGTGACAAACTGTTGAGTCTTCTCAGTTTGATCAAGATCACTCAGTCCTTAGGAATCACATCTTTTTAAAAAAAACATTTTCTTATGTAATATATACTTATATATTTATGATGTGTAAATGTATGAAGGAATAGTTTACCCAAAAATGAAAATTTGATGAAAATGTATTTACCCTCAGGCCATCCAGGACATATATGAATTTGTTTCTTACATCACTTGCTCACCAATGGATCCTCTGCAGTGAATGGGTGCCATCAGAATAGAGTTCAAACAGATAAAAAACATCACAGTAATCCACATGACTCCAGTCTGGTTAACATCTTGTAAAGTAAAAATTGTGTGTTTGTAAAAAACTAATTCATTATTAAGATGTTTTTAATTTCAAACCGTTGCTTCTGACTAAAATCCTCTATTTACAATATTGCTTTCTCCAGTAAAAAGTCGCCTTGTCTGAATCACGAGAGAAATATGCACAGATCAAGCACCGTTTACAAACAAAAACAGTTGTAAACAAATATTGGACATCACAAGGCATTAACTTATGAACTGGAGTCGTGTGTATTACTTGTGGATTATTGTGATGTTTTTATCAGCTGTTTGGACACTCATTCTGACGGCACCCATTCACTCCAGAGGATCTGTTGGTGAACAGGTGATGTAAAGCTAAATTTCTCCAAATCTGTTCTGTTAAAGAAACACATCTACTGTACATCTTGGATGGCTTGAGGGGTGAGTACATGTTCAGCAAATATTTTATTTTTGGGTGAACTATTCCCTTAATATTTACACTATGTTTACGTGTAATTGCTTACAATTTGAACCTCATGTGGAAAATGTGTTTCTGCAACAGAAATGCATAGCATTGTCTATTTAGTTGAATTTGTGTTGAAAATATCTGACTGTCTGTGCAGTTGACATGCTCTTGTAAAGCTATTAAGGCTAACACTGTAAAATTGATGTTGTTGCATGCTGCTCTGCTTTGTGACCCATTGAATTGAATTTTTGATTAATGTAAGACTTGCAAATAATAAACAAAATACGTTTGTAATTACTGGTTGGAATAGATGTTTTAGCTCTGTTTAGTGCTTTTGTAAATGGTAAATAGTTTTGCATGAATTTACTAGTATTCCCTTTGGTGAGTGTTGCGTAATATTGGTAGAACAAAATGTTCTCAAGAGTTGAGCCACCATCTCACCATCGACACCCTAGGAACTAAAATATTTTGTGATTTTTGTCAAATTGTTGGTAAGAGTTGTCTACATATAGAACGCATATTGAAGTAACTTAAAACCACAACAGCTGCTTGAACTTACACACTTAAGCTTGTTTGAGTTAGTATGCATTTATATACGTATCTTTAGTATCTTTAAGTGTTTCACAACCAAAACTGTAACTTAGATGTCACCTTGATATTCTTTCGAGTTTATGTGTGAGTACTTCTGTTTGCTGAGGGAAAAGGCAGTAGGGGGAGACTTGAGACAGACAGGGACACTTGGCTGTGAGCGGCTCTCATACACACAGCTGTTTCTGTACTCTGCTGCATTCTACTTATCTTTCAAAGCACCAGGAGAGAGAAAGATCAGGACTGAACTTTGGCCCTAAAAAGAGCAATTAGCCCTTATTTTAAAACCCTTATGTGCTCACATGCACACAAATCTCAGTTGAATTGCTCTTTTGTTGAAGCGATTGTTCATATTACTGTCACACCTGTTTAAAACAGTTAGCTGTTAAAAAGTTAAAATGAGTGTATCCAGAGTCAAAACTACTTTTATTTGCATAGTTTATTCAAGTTGATGCAGTCATAATAATACATTTCACTTGACTAAAACCACTTCATTTAGATTTTTAGTTTACATGTTCATTATTCAGATTTTACGTCAACATGTGTTTATTTATTTACAGACAGCTGCGATTTGTGCTGCGTCTACGCTTCAAAACAACGCTTATGTAACAGTGCCTGTTCCCCTCAAATCCCCCGATCTCCCCCCATCCCGTCCCTCTGCTGGTGTAAGGTAACACGCATACCGCCAGCACGGCTATGCTGTCGTCCTCCTCCTCCAAAACGCTGAGTGAGTATGATGACGGCAGACTTAAGCTCAGATGGAGCCACAACATTGGATCAAATGTGGTTTATGGTTCCAAACGAATCAAGATTAGATTTTTTTTACTAATAACATATGATTAGATATGGATGTGGCCTCTAGCTGAATATAAGGTCATTTTGTTGGTTTGGTTTGTGCCATACACTGTGCCACAGTTGCAGTGACCTTGCCAGTCTTCACCGCATTGTTATTTGTGACCTACTTTCCTAGTGTTTGTGTGTGCTGAACAATTATCAGTGTGTCAGTATCCATTCAGCCTGTTTGTCTATATCTAGACACCTGAAAGCAGATAGGTAATGTTTATTAAGCAAGAAAGGACCTTACAGCCCCAATAAACATAAACTATAACAGGCACGATAGTGTGTCTTTTTATCTGTGTTAGTGATTAAAATTACAGCACACTATATATATATATATATATATATATATATATAAATAGTGTGATTCATATATTTATATATGTGTGTGTGTACACTACCATTCAAAAATTTTAGTTTATAGTTAATGCTTTGGACCTTAAAATAAAGTTTGACCAAAAATCTTAACGCTTACAAACTTTTGAATGGTTATTTGTGTATGTGTGTATGTGAGAAATACTGCCATAGCAGGAGAGATAGACCAGGACAGGAGGATAATTAATCTGATCATATTTAATGGGCGTATTTAATCTGATCTAGAGCTAAGGTAGATGACCATCATGTAAAATCAGAGGGAAACCAAGGGCAGTGCAATTAGATTAAAATGAAGAAAGAATATTTGCCTTGTCTCCCTTTGTGTAAGATCAGGGTGAGTGTGTGTGAGGTTTGCAGGTGCTCTGAATATTTAGCTACTGTTAGCTTTGTTTGACCATTGTTACGTATTTATAAAATAATTTACTTTATTCTTTAAAAAATTTCCATCCCAAATTCTCGCATGGAAAAAGCAGTGTTTTCAAAGCACCACAGTCCTTTTGTGTTTATACTCCTTATAAGCTCAACCTACAAATGACCAGCCCGATCTCACGGCAATTCGTACATATTTTACGAGCTGGCTAATTCGTACGAATTCGTACGAATGACCTACACCTAACCCCGCCCCTAAACCTACCCGTCACTGGGGTTTAGACAAATCGTACTAAATCGTACGAGTTAGGTCATACGAATTCGTACGAATTAGCCACCTCGTAAAATATGTACGAATTGCCGTGAGAAAGCGTTGCAATGACATATAGTTATCTCTGCGTATTAAGCTGAATTAAAGGGAAGCATTTTAACTTTTAAGATCAGCTTTAACTGATATAAAGATGCATTAAACGTAATAGCTATTACACATGCTGACACAACTGTGTCTTTCTTCTCATGAAAGCTTTAGTAAAATGATGATTTATGTATGAGCCTGCTGCCATGTTTTTTGAAGACATCACACTACTGCAAGGCCCTCATAATTGTAGATGTTCTGTGAAATGCTGTTCTCATGAGATCAGCAGCCAGTTGCTGCCTAGAATGGTGCGTGCATTCCCACCTATTCTGGCGCAGGATGCACAGTTGCTCGAAGTAGCTGTTAAAATGTTGATCGTGTTCAGATGTGATTTATTTATCACAATATCAAAGAGAGGGATTTGATCGGAACGGAACGTTTTGTTCAAGAGATCAAAGGTACGTGGACCACAGCCAGCCTCAAGTGGTGGGTGCTTGTGCAAAATTTGAAGCAAGTGCTGATTATGAACTCCAAGCATGCTGTTAAAGGAGTCTTTGAAAGAACGAGGGGTGGCTGTTTAGCATGGTCTTATGTCAAGAAAAAGCCATGCATTGAAGAAGAGACCCAAGACATATCTAGTAATATAATACAGACTTGCAGGTGAGCTCCTTTGATCTTGTCCAACATGTAACCATCTAGAAATCACCCAGAACAATGTCGAATCCATCTAGAAATGACTGGGCACTAAGAAAAAAGTTTTTCAGAAGTCAAAAATCTCTTTATTTCAGTTACTATTAGCCTCTTCATTGCTCTCATTTTCTTGCTTTTTAAAAATGAAAGCATTGTCCAAGAGTGTAGGACCAGCAAAGAGAGAACCTTGTATGGATAGTCATTAAAAAGTCATGTGCGGCTTTGTCTATGACTCATCTAATGCAGGCTACCAGCCTCACTTAAGTTCACACAAGCATCCAGGGGGGCCCACATCACATAAAATCACACACACACATACAGTGGGGTAAACCACCTTTGAATGAAGTTCTTCAGTTTAAGTGAAAGAGCGGAAAAAAAGAGTACACGCAATTTTGTGACCACAACAGAAATATTCTGGAAAGGGTAACGGATATGTCGGTCAGACAGCAGAGGAGGGTGTCCATTCTTCCGCATGCTTGGTGTGCTTTTTGTGCATATGGTTGTAATTCTCTCATTTGTGTGATGCTCAGATTCATAGCAAGAGACTGGGTACAATGATGTGTTTTTGTGAGTGTGTATTTCCAAGCAATATGTACACATACTCAAGAACACACGCATTTTCTAACATGCTCTTATTTGCTAGGACACTAACAATCTGATTATATTTAGTGTCATAAACACATAAATATGAATTATATAGTATTGGTAGAGTATTTTACATAGTATAGTAATGAGAAGTTCATCTTGCTCCATTATTTCCAGATGATAGTGGGGTGTCGATACACTTGGTACAATTATCCAAACTATTGGGAAGCAAATTTTATGCAAAGACTAGAGAGTAATGATTTCAGCAAGCAGGTTTTGGGGGGCAAGCTGCAGCAGATTAGGAAAAGCCTTCGGATTTGAAACAGATTTAAAGAACGAGTTCCTTCAGGATTATGAGCATCTTGTGTGTTTTCACAGAACTGTTGGTTGTAGGACTTTGCCAGCTCTTGTACTAATAGAGAGTGAGAGAAAGAGAGCCTTTACTAACAGTGAACACCTCGTCAATCTGTCGACTGATTTGCACGCTGTAACTTTTTGTTATTAACCAGGTGCTTCATGCCTTACCTTTCAGAGAACAAACAAAGGAATTGTTGAAAGCTCATGTGGGTGAACATAGCCTGCAGAGAGGAGAGTTGATAAATTGAAGATGGCATGCTTTCTCAGTAGGAAAAATTGAGAAGTAACCAAGCTAATGGCCTCAATGTCAAGGTTTTTATAAAGAAAATAAATGGGACTGGAGAAAGTTTGGCACTGTCAACCACATTGTTCTCATAATTTTTCAACCCATGTCTATGCATCTGTATCTTTGTTGAAAACCATCAAAGATAGAATGTTTCCTTATCTAATATCTTTATGACCGTACATCACAATAGAGAGGCCCTGTCTCTGACTTGCCTACGGCATCATATGAAGTATGCAAGCTGTTTTAAATATTTGCAGGTGCTTTATTCAAAATGCTAAGTGCCCCATAAGGGTCGTGTTTGGGGCAGAGGGGTTCTGTGGGGCGTTTCTCTGGCTGTTTGCAGATTTGGAACGTATATTTGGCAAGCTTGTTGGTGTGGCCAACATGCAGTATAAGCGCTTATTCCAGAATAAGCACTTACTTATCTAAGCACTTAGTTAAAAAGCATCTTTTGCAGCTCATAATTCTTTATGTGTGTATGTAGGACACAAATTGTAATTTACTTTTTTTACTCTATGGGAGACATTGCACATACTGCAATATTGACTGTTGACTCATAGCACATCTCATATGAGTATCAAATGTTCATTTGCAGTTTATTAGTAATGGCCTATTGACTTGAGTCTTTATCAGTGACCTTCGTCCTCCTTGTTTGCACTTTATCTAACAAACCACTTCTAGTTTTAAAATACGAAGCTCTCTGTTTACTCAGACATTTCTAGAATTAAGTGTATATATTTGCTAAATTGTGTTTTGGTTACATTCATATTCTCATTGGTGTTACATGATGCATAACATGAATTACAAAAAGATTGTTATTTGTAGATTATTTATACTTTATGCATTTTTTATTTAAATATCTTTATTAAGATGTGCTTACTTTCAGGTTATAAGATGGGTTGCTAAATTTACCTTGTGGTGTAAGGTTATACTGACATGTTTGTTTTCTTTCTCTCTGTAGGTAAAGCACTCTGTGACAGTGCGAATGGGGGAGATTATGGAGTACCATCCCCTGGTCCCGCCTTCAAGGAAGTCTGGCAAGTAAAAGTTTGGCCTAAAGGTCTGGGCCAAGCCAAGAACCTTGTTGGCATCTACCGGCTCTGCCTGACTGAAAAGACAGTCAATTTTGTCAAGCTGAACTCTGATGCAGCCGCTGTCGTACTCCAGCTTATGAATGTGAGGCGTTGTGGTCATTCTGAAAACTTCTTCTTCGTGGAGGTGGGTCGCTCTGCAGTAACTGGACCTGGAGAGTTTTGGATGCAGGTGGAAGATTCTGTGGTAGCACAGAATATGCATGAAACTCTGCTGGAAGCCATGAAGGCCCTGAGTGAGGAGTTTCGCCAACGTAGCAAGTCTCAGTCAGCTGCCGCTGGAGTGGGAGGTGGCACCACTGCATCAAATCCTATTAGTGTTCCCTCTCGACGACATCACCCCAATCCTCCACCCAGTCAGGTTGGATTCACAAGACGCCCACGGACCGAACCACCAGGGACTACTGGAGGCTGTAATAGCACTTCTCCAACCTCTCGCCACAGCTTTCCCCGAACACGAACGTCCAGTGATGGTGGAAAAGTTGATGATGGAGGTGGTGCAACAGCTGGAGGGATTGCATCATGCTCAAGTCCCACGACTAATGGGTCATGTTCCAATACCCCAATACTGAGATCAACATCTGTTCGTTCTCCAACCCCAGTCAAAGCACAACATGCGCTAATGAGATCCACCTCAACCCCTGCTCCTTCAGCTGCACCAAGCCTGCCTTCTGGCTCAGTACATGGATCTGAGTTTTGTGCAGTAGGAACTGGGACAAGCAGCAGTGGTGTGGGTGGTAATGGTAGCATGTACAGTCGAATACCTCTCCGACAGCCCTCTGTCTCTGGTTCTCTTAGCGACTACGGTTCCTCAGATGAATACGGCTCCAGCCCTGGAGAGCACTCTCTGCTAACCCCAACAATGCAGGCAGGGTCTGCAGGCAGCTCAGGTGGGCATTCTGTTAGGGATGAAGCATCCAACTACATCCTAATGAGTCAGAGAGGAGCATCCAAACCTCAGCCTGGCCAAAATGCATTGCCACAAACCAGGAGAGTTCTGAGGCGCTCCTCTAGCAGAGAATGTGAAGCGGAGCGCAGGATAATGAGCAAGCGGGCTTCCCTGCCACCCATGTCCTTGGAGAGACTTGCACCACACCGTCGAGCTGGGGAGGAAGCTGTTGAAGAGGACGACTATGCAATTATGACTCACACCACCAGCCGAGAATCCTTTGGATCAAGGCAGGATTCTGGAGCATCAGCAAGCGCAACAGGATACTTGGAGGTAGCTGCAGAGCTTAAAGGTGATGCTGGTAGCGGTGAAACGGGTGTCTCTGATGTCATTGGAGGGGCCAATGGAGCAGTGGATAATGGCTACATGTCCATGCTGCCAGGAGTTACAGCTCCCCCAGTATCCCTTTCTCATTCCCTCACAGTAACAGTTTCAGATCCAGACTCAAAGTCTGCTGATGACTACATGGCCATGACCACCAATAATAGCATTTCACCCCCACGACAGATCCGTCCACCACCTTCTGGCACAGATGGCTACATGATGATGTCTCCTAATAGTAGCTGTTCACCAGACCAACGAGGGGTCCCTACTGCCTGGGTTAGCAGTAGCAGTGCTGACAGCCGAACTGGCAGTGACTACATGAATATGTCACCTATCAGTGCCCGCTCTGCCAATAGTACCCCGCCACCAGCTGAGCCCCACAATCCATCTGACCAGCATTTTCAGCAGCCTCCACCTAAGATGGTATATTCTTACTATTCTCTACCCCGCTCCTACAAACACAATAGTTCAACACGCTTTGAGGAAGGGCCAGGAAGAGGGAAGCATTTGGTTAATGGTGGTCGAGGTCTGGGTGGAGGTAGGGGGCTTGGTAATAGCAAGTCCAAGCATCAGGAACCCCCCGTTGGCCGACATCTGTCCCTTTCATCGTCCTCCTACTCCTCCAGTTCTGCTAGCAGCGAGAGCCTTGGTGAAGGTGAAGAAAAGGCTGTCAAAGTGGCAGGAGGAGCAGCAGCAAGTACTCCAGCAAAAGATGCTGAGCAAGGACACTTGCAGCAAAGGCAAGGGTCTGGAAGGGTAAAGCAAGGACATCCTGGTCAGAGGGTCAGGCCTCTTAGCCTATTTTTGGATGTCTCTAAAGCAAACACTTTACCCAGAGTCCGTGAGACACCCCTTCCCCCTGAGCCTAAGAGCCCTGGGGAGTATGTCAGTATTGAGTTCAAGGGTGAGAGGAACCTGAAAGCAGGAGGTAATGGAACCAGAGGATTTCGGCACGATGTTTCTTTTCCACCCAGTACCCACCGCAACTTACCCAGGCCTACCTCTTGTGTTGCTGGATTCTTGCCTTTCTCGCATAGCTCCTCCACCCCCATCCCTCCATCAACTGCCTCTGAGTATGTCAATATGGAGCTAGGAGTTTACCCATCCCCCTCACCTATCTCCCTCACGTCACTTGGATTTCCCCCATTCCCCACTCCTCCTGTCACCCCTGCAGCAACCCCTAAAGCTCATGATGAGCACAGATCGGCAGTTCTAAATGATGATGATGCAGAGAGTGAGATGGGACATAGAAAAAGCAGGCAGGTGTCAGAGCCACAGCCAGGAGACTCACCCACAGCATGTGGTGACTACACAAAGATGGCATTTAGCCTGAACTCAGGCAGCACGTTAAATTCTACATCACCAAAAGCCTCTTTGCCAGACCAGCCTGAGTCAGTAGTTCCAGCCTTGGGTTTGGGACTAGGACTAGACTTTCCACTTGCCAAAGTCCCAAACCCAGATCACGGGGCTAAAGTAATCCGAGCAGATCCTCAAGGTCGTCGACGCCATTGCTCTGAAACGTTTCAAGCTCCTTCCTCGCTTATTTCTTGCTCTGCAACATCATCTTCTTCTGCATTCCCTGATCACACCCAAGTGGCCCGTCGACTTGGTTATGAGGGTATGCTTTGGGGGAACAGTGGCTCAGCAGACATCTCATCTCAGTACATCAACCCTGGACTACCCAGTCTATCTGTTTCACAGACATCCTCCATGGAACAGGGCCTCAATTACATAGACTTGGACCTGGCTAACAAGGAAAGCTCCCACACTGCCACAGATGGACAAGCAGCTGTCCACACACCTGTCGCCCGTATCTTTTCCTCTGTGCTGGGTGGAGGAGCAGCAGGGGGTTCTGTAGGAACTGGAGGTTCAGGCGGTAGTGCTTCAAACCTCAACATGTACGCTAGCATTGACTTCTATAAGTCAGAGGAGCTGCGGACACACCAAGGTAGCAGCAGCAGCAGCAAAGAAGGTACAGGTAAGATCAGCTTGAATTTCAAAATGAGTTTAGTCTAAAAAGTATGAAATCACAAATCTCACATACAGTCTAAAGTTTATTCATATCTTCTGCAAACTGAACAGATTTGTCATACAATTTAGTGCATAAGTTTGCATGCTCCTTTTACCTCCTTAGTTTATAAATCACTTGCAGAAGAAATAGCAATCTTATTTTTTATTTAGTACTGCTCTTCAGAATATTTCATAGGATATTTCCCACAAGATGAACAAAACAAAATAATAACATTTACACAATCTTCCTGTTTAAAAGTTCACACTTCTTTGGTTTGAACTATAATTTTCACAAAACATACAGTCATTGATCATTGCAAAACTGAACTGTTAAGATGTATACCTTGAATGCAGTGTAAGTTACTGTGGATAAAGGCATCTTCCAAATACATAAAATGTAAATGTACACACCACAATAGAAACCAAGGCGATTTAAACTTTTCAAAAGGAAAATTTGTGCAAAATCAGTTGTTATATTCTTTTGTGGAACATTAATATAAATGACGTGAAATGGCTTGAACACTGAGGTCTGTAATCAATAAAAAAATGAATTTTTATGATCCCTTATTTTTAATAAATGAAAAACATCTTGCAGATTCTGCAAGGAGTATGCAAACTTATATGTGCAACTGTAATATATTAGCACACCATTAACACACCTATTAGAGTGACAGAATCATGTGTCTGATTTCCTGTGTGGCTTTATTTACACTGTTTTTATCTCAGCTTTAATTCCACTTTAGTCAATAACAGGTTGTGCTGATACACTGGAAACAGAGTACAGCCTGTTCCATAACAAAACTTTATGAGGCCATGGTTCACTTTTGTTCTTTATTCATATCCACCTGGTGCCTCTAGATACAGGAGCCACCTGTCTGCCAGGCATTACAATGCCAACAATACTGATCAGAGAGCCATGGAAAGTTCCCTTTCGCAAATCTTATAACCATTGGTTTTGTCTGCCGCCTCTGTCATTCCCTGGGCTCCTAAATTTGATTTACCATTTTAAATGTATTTTAGAAATTTCCAGTGTTTATCTTTGAGCTGAAACATTAAAGTATCCTCGATAGTTATGTATATAGAAGGGTTACAATGACAGGGTATATGGCTAAATACAGTCTTTTCATTCTGTTTGAGTTACCGTCTTTTTGAGTTCCCTCTGTGTGCTTAAAATGCACGTATGGGTTTGTGGCTAGATTGGGGTTTGCCATTCAGTGATGGGATGTTTGCATAAATTGTCTTTTTGTACAAATAGTGACAGAGCAGGCTAACCACATATGTCTGAAGCTCCGTGTTCAGTTTAATTTATGCAAGAAAACATGACTCTTGTGGAATAAGAGAAAGCTTTCAATGGTTGTTTGTAGAAATCTCAGATCTGACTATCTCTTTTATTTTCTTGCTAAAACGGCCCGGATTTGGTGCCTGATCTTAAATCAAATGATAAGATTATCACAGAATGTAAAGTTGGATTGAAAACTAGAGAAAGATACTGGCTTTAGTCTTTTGCAGTTAGTGGACAGCATGGCATCGGCGCTGGGGGGGAATGCGGCGAGCTGGCTGTGAATGTTGAGAAGGGGCCAACGCTGCACTGGTCCAACGTGGTCACAACCGCAGCACCCCCTTTTCTGCATGTAATAAATGATCCTTTTGTTCGTGGCTTTCCTCCCTGGCTGCCGTGTATGTGTGTGTGTTTGTGTGTCTGTGCCCTTGCGTGTGTGTTTCAGCTCCAGTAGGCTTGAACTCATCGCTCCCTTGCTCAGTTTTTTTCCCTTGCGTTTTAATAAAATGTTTCTGTCCGAGTAGAGTAAGAGAGCACAGACAAAAATAGATTTTTGGGAGAGAATGTAGAATGGGAAGTCCCCCCCCCCTTCCCCTTCAATCTGAGAAAGGATTAAAGCAATTGAGAAGAGGAGGGAGAGATAGTACAAGGGTGAGAAAGAGATGGCACAATGGGAGTGAAAGAGAGAAAGTGAGAGACAGACAGACAGTGTGCGAATGTCAGATGGTGAAAAGATGGAAAGAAAGTCAGAAGCTCAGAGTCGGATCGGATTTTCATGTTTGGTGGGAGTTGAGGAAATCGTATGAACATTTCAGGGTTCATTTGTTTGGGTTTTCAGTGCTTTTGGGGGGAACAACGATGAAAGCAGTTCCCTGGCTGGACTCCAGATTGGGTCTCACTGGCCACATCCAAACTCCCACTAGCAGTCAAGAGAAAGAAAATAGAGAATGAGATGAATTAGAGGTTGTGATATGGAAGGAAAGTGGTGGGAGAGAAAGTTGAGGGTGAAAGGAATGGCAGCAGAATGCCTGAGAACTATAATATCTCTGACTTAGTATGGTATATGGAAGAGTCTTTTTCTTGTATGCGCATGAGAGGGAACGTAACCTCCTATCAGCAAGGCAGCCGCTTAATATATGCAGCTTAAAGTCTCTCAAACACACACCTAGTACATACCCGTACACACACCGAGACTGTTTGAAGTTCTGGCAGGACTCGGTTTCTTGCTGTGTGGTAGTGCCACGTGTATCTCAGTCTGCCGTAGAGAGCAGTGGATTTAGACCAGCGCAGCTACTGGCACCGAGGGAGGTGAATTCCTCTACTGTGCCAGTGTGTTAACAAGAGAGAGTGAGAAAGATCATTCATCCATATCATAACCACAAGACAACATTTACCTAAATGGGTGAAGTGAAGCTGAGGTAATTTCTGAATCTCTTAATTCCACACACAAATACTCATAACCACATAATACAACACAGAGACACTTCAGCAGTTTTGTAACGGTCCCCTACACTGATATTGTTGGGTAATAATGGCTTTTTTTACTGCTCATGGGGGTTTTGCTTAACTGGATCATAGTTTATATTTCCACCACAGTCTGTACACTTATTTGCACACGTTCGGACACACATCCATTTATTCAAAGAATGTCGTTCGTTGTGCACTCATACGCCCTAAAACCTATGCATACTTAAATGCTACTCTTGGACTTAATTTATGCTTTGCATTGACAAAGTGCGTGCACACCCAACCACATCTGGCTACACTGATTTTGAGAGGCCCAAATATTTAAAGCAGTTTTATGAGTTAAGTACAAGTTATATCAACAGCTACTGGGGTATAATGTTGATTAACACAAACTATTTTCAACCATTATTTATTTATTTATTCATGCAATGCAACAAAGGTGAGATGCTTAAAGTGGCAGTAAGGAGGGCAATTTGCAAATGTTAAAGTACTCACCTTTTAAAGTGTAACCACACAATGTAAACAGTACATGTTAACATGATGTTTTTATTGTGAAGAAAATAATTCTTTGTGAAATTATTTCCAACACACAACAACAACCCAATATTGTTTTCATGACATAATTCCTAAAATCCTAAAACAACTTTATAGCCCAAAAAATATACTATCCTCATTCTAAAAGAAGAATTGGGACCCTGGACTACAAAACCAATCATAAGTAGCCAATAATACATTGTATGGGTCAAAATTATCCATTTTTCTTTTATGCCAAAAATCATTAGGTTATTAAGTAAAGATCATGTTCCATGAAGATATTTTGTAAATTTCCTACCGTAAATATATCAAAACTTAATTTTTGATGAGTAATATGCATTGCTAAGAACTTCATTTGGAGAAATTTAAAGGCGATTTTCTCAATATTTAGATTTTTTTCAAAAAGTTGTATCTCAGGCTAATATTGTCCTAACATAACAAACCATACATCAATGGAAAGCGTATGCATTCAACTTTCATATGATGTATAAATCTCAATTTCAAAAAATTGACCCTTATGACTGGTTTTGTGGTCTTTGGTCACAATTAATGTAAATGCATTTATAAAATGATAAGCGTTACATTTCTACTTTAAATCATTTTAAATTGTCACTGTTAACATCCATATACCTAACTGTAACTTTTCTTTTTTGGATTTGTCAGAAACAGTTGTACTGATTCATATTTATGTGGAAACCGTGATATTTTCAGAATTCTTGATGAAGAACAAGTTCAGTAGCAGCATATATTCAAAAAAATGTCTTATGTAACATTTAAATAATCTTGTATTGACATTTTAAATCTGTTTAATACATCCTTGCTGAATAAAAGTATTAATTTTTTTTTTTTTTTAAATCTTACTGGTCCCACACTTTTGAAGGATAGTGTATATATTTTCAGCAAAATGCCACCAATGCTGTCAATTTATCTTAACTTCTGTTGAACCCAGAATATTCTTTTAAATAACCTGTGATCCCACTTTCACAAACACTGATTCTTAACACTACACACCAGACACTGATCCAGAAATCTGCCTATGTTTTTTTCCTCTCAGTTCTGCATTGGAAACTGTCAGTGATACTTCAACTAAATGTATATTAATCCATGGAATGGCCAAACACAGCTGTGTTTTTGAATCTTACAACTGACTCACGCAATTCTTACCAGTATGTTTATCACTGTCAACATTTTCCAAGTTTATTTATAACATCCCTTACAGATGAACTGTGTACCCACATATATCTGATCATCTCAGTCTATAATGATTAGTTTATTATTACAGATAGCTGTCAAAAAAAATAAAAATTGTGTCAGTAAAGACTGAGAACTCCAGAAGCCTAGTAGTCCTGAAGGACCAAATCTGGTTGTAGCTGGTTTGATAGCGGTCAGCCAGAAAGCGAACGCGAGAGATGGAAAGTGTGGGTATACATGAGAGAAAGAGAGATGGAAAGTAAGATACAGCGAGAGACGGAGAGGGATTAAAGTTGACAGTAGGTAATCTGTAGTTATGTATGCACGTCCACGGGGCGGAGTAACGTATGGTCCCATAGGAATCCATGTCCCAACAAACCCTGTGGAGCTGGAGAGTGGACAGGCGAATGCGCCAGTTGAACACGCAGTTCCTAATGAATAATCCGAGTAGGATTATATGCTACTCAGACAGCTGTAAATGTGTCTGCACTGCTTTGACGCAAAAGCTGTCGCACTTCGGAAAGAAGAATTTTTTATTATCTTTCATTATATACTGTATGACTGTGATTTAATTCTGTGAGGTGCCCTAGGTTTATAGTTAGTCTGATTAATTTTAGCTAAAACGTACTATATTTTGTAGCTATAGTTGTTAAGTAGCACTGGTCCAGGAGGGCAGAAAGTAGGACGGGCTTGGTAAGGTAATATTGGACGTCCTTGTAGAACAGATGTAGCTGAGAGAGACGAACAAAGGTGTCCGTTTCTGCAGAAAAGCCCACACCTGGGCTCTATAGCTGCTCTTTTCCTCAGGACTGTTCTGATATCAGTGCCTATAGCCTGAGAAAATATGGGTTAGTTGTTCATTTGAATACTTTGAAGAGCAAAGTGAATGGGAATTTGAGTGTTGATGTGGGCTGTAGAATTGATCAAGTAACAACTTTTAGAAGGTGCTGTGAGTATTTTTTATGTTAAAATATTTTGGTTTTATTTAATCCTGGTTTTATTTGCTGCGACAACCATAAATAAATCACATGTTGGTAGGCTTCTCTACAAAGTGTAAACATTGTGGCTCTATGGTGTGATCAAAACATTGACTATGTCTGGAATACTGCACTACTGTACAGCATATGGCGTAGTATTGTATAGTCTACTATTTAAAAAAAAGTATGTGAAACAACACATTATAAAAAAGAAAGAAAGAAAATATGCTACATTGTCCTTATTATGTTAATTGCAGCAAGTTGCATCCAGTTGTCTCGGAAGTAAATGCAGTTAATTTAATTTTGTGGAGGAAAAAAAAGGATTGTTCACCCAAAAATGAAAATTTGTCATCATTTACTCACCCTCATGTTGTTCTTAACCTGTATGACATTCTTTCATCTGTGTAACACAAAAGGAGATGTTAGACAGAATGTTAGGGACTGACATCCTCAGTCACCATTCACTCTCATCGTTTTTTCATACAGTGAAAACAAATGATGACTGAGGCTGTCATTCTGCCTAACGTTGTTTTTGTGTTCAGAAGAAAAGAAAGGCATAGAGGTGAGGGTAGGTAAATGAAGACAGAACTTTAGTTGTTGTTTTTTTTATCCCTATGTTTTCAAAACCTTTTTGATTAGACAATACCATTGTTACCAAAGCAATTAATAATTTTATTCAGCAAAGATGCATTAATTTGATCAAAAAAGACTAAGAATAAATAAATAATATATATATATATATAAATCAAATAAATGCAGCCTTGGTGAGCATAAGACACTATATTCAAAACCATTATGTATTTGTAATTTTGTTACTTCTACTACAGAAATGACAAACTTAAGATTTAAGTACTTAGGTGTTTGTGCATGTGAGTGAAGTAAAAGGGCTCAGCAATCCTAATTCAAAAGACTAAAGCTTCAAATCTCCTTACAGTCCAGGTAACTGTGTTTGTGTGTGTGTGTGTGTGTGTGTGTGTGTGTGTGTGCGCGCGCCCAAGTGTGTGTTTCTGTATATCTGGTGGCTGCTTGTCCAGCTCTATGAATGGAGCTGTTATGTTTGGGTTTTAGTGATTAGAGACTGAGCGTTCTGACGAAGGTTTCAGATTTAAGATCTGTTGACGTGCCTTACAAAACCTACAACACTATCCTTCATCAGTCTATAGACCATCACACAGGTGTGTGTGTGTGTGTGTAATGTCCTTGGCCATTTGCTGCAAATAACATTTGAATGTATTAAACACTAACCCACTTTTGTACACAAATGTAGCTGCCTTCTTAATAATAATAATAATAATAATAATATAGTCATATTTAAAAAAAGAAAAAAAATATATATTTTTTTTAATAATGTTTGTTTATTTTTATTTTTTTTATTTTTTTTGTTTAATTCCAGTGATGTGGTTATGTAATGTTTGTCTATGTAGTATTGCGTCTATGCTCAGACAGTGATTACGTCAAAGTCACTACATCTGTCAGTAATACTGACCCCACTCCACCTGCATCTATACCCACAATCCTTAGAGGATAGGTGCTATGGCCCTCCCCCACCCGCTCCACCCGCACGGCTGCTTTGTGCCTCCGCTCGTCTGTTCGGCAGGTCTGCTTAACTCAGCAGAAGTGATTATAGAGTTGCAGGTTTTTAGCAGAATAAAACGAACAGGGTAGAATTCAAACCCGCACACACAGATTGTGCAAAGTGTGTGTCTGGGTGCATGCCCAGCAGTAAATGTGTTATACAAGTGCCCAGCTGTGAGTTTATTGCACGGTTAGTGTGTGTGTGTGTGTGTGTGTGTGTGAGAGAGAGTAGCATCAGCTCGAGCCCAGGGCTACTGTCTTTTGACGCTTAATCTCCCATTGACTGCGCGGAGAGAGAGGAAATGGGAGGATTTTAGTGCGTAAAGGATGAATAGTCAACGCAGAGCAAGGGAGAGGGAAAGGGAAAAAGAGAGTGAGATTTATGCCTAAAACATATGTATGCAAGGATGTCATTGCAAAGGCTTCTACATATGCAAGCTTTATTTTATGCATTGATGTAAAATATGTCAAATTGCATTCTTAGCTATGAGGTGCTATGTCTTGTTCTACATTGTAAAAAGTTATTATTGGAGTACATTTTATAAAAATACTATCCATTTTTCATTCTTTGTGTCGAAGCAGCAGTGTGAATAGAATCTTGCTGAGCAAATTTGTTAAATTTAGTTGAACTGTCAACAACACATCTGATTTAAAGGGATAGTTCACCCAAAAATGAAAATTCTGTCATTAATTACTCACCCTCATGTCTTTGCAAACCCATAAGACCTTCGTTCATCTTCAGAACACAAATTAAGATATTTTTGATGAAATCCGAGAGCTTTCTGACCCTCCATAGACAGCAATGGAACTACCACTTTCAAGGTCCAGAAACGTAGCAAGGACATCATTAAAATAGTCCATGTGACATCAGTGGTTCAACCTTAATTTTATGAAGCTACGAGAATACTTTTTGTGCGCAAAGAAAACAAGAACAACAACTTTATTCAACAATTTCTTCTCTTCCATGTCAGTCTTTGCTGTGTGTTCACGAGAGTAAGATATTTCAAAATATCTTAATTTGTGTTCAGAGGATGAACAAAGGTCTTACGGGTTTGGAACGACATGAGGGTGAGTAATTAATGACATAATTTTCATTTTTGGGTGAACTATACCTTTAATTGCACAGGTAACTGAGCCCTGAGGTTTTCTACCACAGTTATGCAAAAACACATCATTTTGTTCAACAGGCTTATGAACTAGCTTGCATTTATATTTGAGCAAATTTGAGCGATTGAAACTGCTCGTGGACACATGGGTGAATCATATCATATATTCATCCTTTTCTGTGGGAGGATGTTCAATTGCATTTTCTAGAATTGAATATGCATTTGAAAGTCCTGCTGCACTTTACCTACCGCATTTACCCATTCAGTTTTATTTCAATAGTTCTATTGCACAATGCAGACCAAGGCCAAACAATGACTCACGACACGGCAGTAAGGAGCCATGCAGTATTTCGATGTGGAGCCAGAGAGAAAGAACAAGAGTTAAGAGTGTTGTCGAGTTTGATCTGCCATCTTATTGCGTCAAAGAAACAGAGGTACACACGGTTGCTATGGAGACGCATATGACCATGCCTCGGTTTTTCTTCCTCTGTGACCTCACAGAGTTCTTGCTCAAGTTTCACTGCCGTTTTATTGCTTGTTTCAGAACATCTTGTCTATTTTTGTCCACTTTTTTCCTCTGGAACTTTTCTTCACCTCATCTTTTTTTCCTCTTTCATCCATCCTATGCAATCTTTTTTTTTTTTTTTGGTCTTAAAAACGAGGATTATTTCTTCTGACCTCATTGGGTCAGTAGTTCAGATTTATTTTTGCCAATATTTTCACTGGCCTCACCACAGGAAAAATTGCATTGTATTTTTGAGAACCCTATTTATGTGTGTCAGAATGAAATACATTTATATTTTTAATTAGACATTAACTTTTACAAACAGAAGTTACAAAAAGTATTTGTTTAAGGCTTAAGCATAATTTTCAATAAAAACTAGAAATTATTCAAACTTTGCCATGTTAATTCAACATTGATGGAGTTAAATTTAACTTTAATATTGTTAATTTTACTCTAAGAAAGTTATATTTAAATCAGAGTTATAACTTGTGTGCTAATTCACAATATGAAAAAATATATAATATTAAAACTAAAATATGAAATATAAAATATATATACACACATTGTATTTTTAGGGAAATCATCTTTATATGCATAAGAACAAATGCATAAATTTTTTTCATTAGATATTTACTTTTAAAAAACAATAAAAAACATTGTTTATTTATTAAGCCTAATTTTTAATAAAAGCTAGAAATTATACAGCAATCATTCTGTCACAAGATCAAGAAATGTTATCACAAGATATAGTGAGAGCGTCTGTCTTGAGCGTTGTTTTAAAATCAGCTGACAATTTCAAATCGACCGATCATCGTAATCTCAGAGAGGTATGGTACATTTCCATTAAGTGCATGTGTGAGCGTGTGTGTGTGTGTGTGTGTGTGTGTGTGTGTGTGTGTGTGAATAATCTCTTTATCTCAGACCTGACAGGGCTCATTCCGTTGAGAGTTGAGGGTGTCAGCTGAGACAGCCAAGATGGGCAGATAAGAAAAGGAAACGAGGAATAAGGGCACACGGGTCTGTCAGGGCGTTTTTTTTTCCGCTATTTCTATTTAGGCTTGATGTTATGGGTACAGGACTGCGTTGGAGGCAAAATGACTGGTTTTCTCTTTAAAACCTATGGGCTTGTAGAAAAATGAGCGTGTGTGTGTTTTTTGCTGAAACTGGAGTAAAAAACTTCTTCAGATCTAGTTTCACAGGTTAAAGGTAATGGAAAGACCCACTCCCATTACTTAGGGCATGTTAGGGTGTGTGTTCAGTGCTGTTCATCTTTTCCTAGTTACATCTCTCTTCAGGTCATGGCATTGTTCAGTAAGCACTTCTGTTGAGTTTCACACACCCTGAGTGAAAAAACTACAGTAGATTAGATCTCTTACTGCAGTTGTAGATGTAAGTGTGTTTGCATTAGGGACACATATTTAAAATTGACTTGTTGGGTGGGTTGAATGAAGGACAATAAGTGAAGTTGACATATCTCTCTTAAGGAAGTCTGTATAATCAGACTGTTTTTGGGTTCACATGACTCCAATCAGACGAATGTCTTCCGGGGACTTTAGATAAGACTCGTTTTTGCAACAGCTAGACAGAGTGAAACCGAATAGAAAACAATGCTTTTAAGTCTTTAACTAATATTCATTTGATTAATTTGTCACTGCCTTACAAATGCATTAAGGGTTTTAATGTGAATGCTGTTCCAGGAAATGTAAAGCGCATGCAAGTTTTACTGTGCAAACTATCTAAAAGTACAAGAATGATACTAAAATCACCACAGGTAAAAATACAACAACTAAAAACTATATAGGTTAAAAACAAATCTGATGATTGTAACCTATTCATAGTTTGTGTACACTAAACTACTGCAAAATACAGATTTTTTTTTAATATTGTGAAATATGAAGTTTTCTTATTTTAATATATTTTAATATGTAATTTATTCCTGTGATGGCAAAGCTGAATTTTCAGCATCATTACTCCAGTCTTCAGTGTCACATGATCTTTAAGAAATCATTCTGATATGCTGATTTGCTGCTCCAAAACATTTCTTCTTATTATCAGTGTTGACAACAGTTGTGCTCAATATTTTTTGTGGAAACTGTGATATTTTATTCAAGATTATTTGATTGTAAAGCAGTTAAAATATTTGTATTTTTTTATATTTGTAATATTTTTGCTATACTTATATTTGTATTTTAATATTGTTACATTGTAAATATCTTTAATGCCACTTTTGGTCAATTTAATGCATCCTTGCTGAATAAAAGTATACATTTTGTTTAAAAAAAAAATCTTACTTACCCCAATCTTTTGAACAGTAGTGTATGTGTGTGTGTGCATTTGTGTGTGTGTGTGTGTGTGTGTGTGTGTGGGACTATTTTGCACCAAAGGTTTTTGCAGGAACAAACTGGTTCAGCAGTCAATGGGATTTCAACAGTGTCTTTAAAATCAGACTGTCTCTTCTCTTTATATTGTCTTAATCTTGTTAAATGCTTAAAGCATTGTTTAGACTTCCGGTCTTAGATTATGTGTGTTTGTGTGTCTGAGTGTGGGTTTACAGGTCTATAAAAGAACACTAATTAGATTATACTCACCTACACAATAAGTGTCATTAAAAAAAAAACAATACTACATTTCTTTAAACCCAGTTTTTCCCTTTCTCTTCTGTATCAAATGTATCAAAAGTTATTATATACACTATTACTATTTTTTCTGGACATTTAATAAGATACATTATTTCTAAAACGATTTATTAAACTGTGAACATTTGAGAGGCTGCACTGATAAAAATGATTTTGTGCTGAAGTAAATACTACATAAAAACAAATGTAATTTCTACATGAAATTATTTAGTTCAGCTAAGAATTAAAAAAGGAGTAAATTCTATATTAGTACTCAATTTATGCTTGTAGAAATTAAAATTTTAACTTATAAGTATATTTTACCTGAAATTGTTTGTTATGTTTACAAGGATACTTTAAGTAAATATGAAAGTTATGATTCTGTTTTTCCCATCATGCACTGGGAGCCATGCATTACTTAATTCATGCATTACTTAATTCAATACTTAAATTTTACTTAAAATTTATGTGAGCAAAAACTTGCCAAATAAAAATTAAGTAAATCTTACTTAGTTTTTTTCAGTGTGCTGATACTTCATTCTTGCTGAAGATGCAAAAACAGACAAACCACTCTTTTAAAATTCTGCATTTAGTTTTTGTTTGTTTGCTTGATTTTAGGCAGCTTTCAATTGTTTTTCTCATCTGAGCAGTGTTGGCTTTTCATAAACTTGCCATTTAAGTGCACAAAATTATTGCCAACAGCTTAAGATGCTTAGCGTCTCTCAACCCGGTCAGGCTGGTCTGTTCTGTTCTGAGGGGTTTTGAGCACTTGTCAACTGAGAAAGCTGGGAGAGCAGCTAGGTCAGTGGAAGACCAGCTCGGGCAGGCTTTTAGACCAGCAAGACCAGTAAAAACCAACAAAAACCAGCAAACCATCTTAGGCGGGGTTTTTTTTCCAGCAATATGATTGGAACTTTTTTTTATGAACATTAATATCCCTGTGCAGTACATCGTGACTCTCTTTTGCTTGAGCAGTTTTTTTCTGTTCTTTTGCAATGTTTGATATTGCTTAATGTTTCTAATTCTGTTTCAGAGTTCAGTTGCTCAATTCTGTCTTTGTCCATGACCGCCCTCCTCAAACGTATGCTCATACTCTAGAGATGCGATCTGGCCTTCTCTGCACAAACACACAAATGTAAACACCAAACACATGAGCACAAACTAACACACACACTATATATATACTTTTTCTTGCTGTTCAATTCCAATTTTAACTAGGCTTGTGTGTAAAGAGCTTATGGTTACTGGGCTTTAAACAAAACTGATTAAAGTCTGCTAATGAATCATTCTTCCCACAGTCTGGACTTTAGCGTGTGTGTGTGTGTGTGTGTGTGTGTGTGTGTGTGTGTGTGTGTGTGTGTGTGTGTGTGTGTGTGTGTGTGTGTGTGTGTGTGTGTGTGTGTGTGTGTGTGTGAAGACAGCAATGCAAAAAGTACTAAAGTACTTTTAATATCAGCGAAAGCATCCAAACTGAAATTCTGCAATTAATTTGACAATTTTTTTTGCTTTATTACTGTTGTAGTTAATAATAATAATAATAATAATTGAAAAATAAAATATATAATAATAATAATAATTTATTTAAATATTTAGATTTTAATATAAAATAGATAATATAACAAAATATGTATTATAATATTATTATTAATTATAACTATTAATATTGATGCTGTAATATTTTTTAACAATACATTTTATTAATGTATGCTTTATCTCTTAAATAAAATTACCATTTTTATAAAAGTTTGTTGTATATATTGTTTGTTTTTGTAAATTGTTAAATATTGTAGACTAGATTACATTTTAGAAATGTAATGAATTATTGAATGTTATCATAATCTTAATTATACCAATCAAAGCCACAGTAATCTAAACGTGTGCAGTATATGTGTGCATGCTCATTCATGCAGCTACAGCAGATCAATATGCCAAGTTGTACATTGTGGATTTGTAAGACGGATTGTGTTCTGTGAGTGTAGCCCTTGAAGACTGGTTTAAGCTTGTTGGGAGCTAAAAGAACAGACTGTGCCTCAGGCTAAATCATGTAACACTCCCATACATTCAATTAACTACATCAACCTGTCTCTCCCCAGCACTCCAGTCCGAATGTGACAGTCTCACGCACAGAAGCTGCTGTTTTCTCAGAACTCAAAATGAATCACCCAAATATGAATTCTGAATAGCACCCTCATGCCCCTCCAAATCAGCTGTTATTTTTTAGTGGTGCACAAACTAGACATTTCTGGAGGAATCACAGCTCTTGCAAGACAATGACAGTTCGTTGTGACTGGGGCGCTTCAAAAAGGGGGAAAAAAACCGCATACTTGCTTATGTTATTTAAATGATTCTGACAACTTTGTGTGATTGAAATTTAACATTTTTGCATTTACACTGTACATTGTATATTTAAATGATATGGGGTCAGTATTTAAATTGAACTTTTTAAATTTTGAACTATTTTCATCAAAGCATCTAAAAAATTAATCAGTTTCCACAATAATATTACATAGCACAACTGTTTTCAACAGCAATAATGATAAGAAATGTTTCTTGAGCAGCAAATCAGCATATTAGAATGATTTCTGAAGGATCACGTGACACTAAAGACATGGATACTGAAAATTCAGCTTTGCCTTCAGAGGAATAAATTGCATTTATTTATTAACTATAATCAAAGCTCACATCTAGCTATGCCCAAATTTAAAAATGACAGCAAAACGGCATCAGTTCAAGAGCATCTTTTTATGTTCTACATAACAGCAAACAGTACCTGTTTATAATGACATGAGGGTAAGCAAATAATAACAGAATTTTCTTTTTTTGCCTGAACTATGCCTATAATGAAGCACGATGCTCAGCCTCTCGTCTTCACATCTTTTTCTGTGTTGTTCTACATTCTCTTTCAACCCTTGCTTCATTTCTTTGCAGCTCTTTTAATCTTTCAGCCGTCTTGGTTCTCCCCCATTCAGCGTTTTATCTCTATTTCTGTCTGTTCCTCTCCTCTTTCTAACTCTTGTTCTCATTTTGCTTTCTTCCTGTTTCTGGTTTGAATATGCAGTGACCGAAGGGCTTGAGGAGTGACGTACAGATGTTCAAAAACATGTGCGTCAGCATTGCTCATCCCTTATTCCTTTCTGCATGCTCTCCATCTTTACACCTCCCTCCGTAAATACTTTCCACGCTCTCTCTAAAAAAAAAGTCTTGTTTATGTTTTTGTGTGCATGTTTTGTTTTTTATTTAAAAGGGAACAGGAAGGCTACATTTTCTCATACGCACAAACTCACACAAACAAACAGTCAGACACGCACATACTGAAGCGCACGCAGGGTTTTAAACCTCCAGAGGGATAAATGGCCTTGCAGCATCTCATCATCGCTAGCTAGATGAGAAAAAGTGGAGATTAAACCCAGTGACCCAGGAGGCGGCACTGTGTGCGTGCGTGTGTGTGCGTGTGTGTGTGTGTGTGTGTGTGTGTGCGCATGTGAGTGCATGTGAAAACAAACACTCAGCACTTTTACATATTGTATTAAACATGCCATACCTGGGCTGATTCAGTGTGTTTTTCTAATCTGATCGATGTGACAGCGTCTCTCTCTCTCTGTTTCTGTGAATGATGTCTGTGTCATTCATCAAGTGTTTCTGTGTGGGTTTGTGTGCTTGTCCGTGTGTGTGTGTGTGTGTGTGTGTGTGTGTGTGTGTGTGTGTTGGCAGGTTAAATACTGGAGGGCTTATGTGACATGCTTTACGAGCCACCCTGACAAGACAAAAAAAAAGTTATTGTATTACCTCCCAGCCTCAAATAGTATCTGAACACTTAAGCCACACTTTAAAATGTGTATACACTACTGTTCAAAAGTTTGGGGTCAGCAAGTTGTTTTCCCTTTTTGAAAAATAAATTAACTTGCATAAATTGCATAAACTGATTGAAAAGTGAGAGTCTCTATTTTAAATCTCTATTTCAAATAAATGCTGTTCTTTTGAACTTTCTATTCATCAAAGAATCCTGAAAAAAATGTATCATGATTTGTGCCAAATTATTAAGCTGCACAACTGTTTTCAACATTTATATAAAAATAAGAAATGTTTGTTCAGCAGCAAATCAGCATATTATAATGATTTCTGAAGGATCATGTGACACTGAAGACTGGAGTAATGTCTGCTGAAAATTTAGCTTTACATCACAGGAATAAATTACATTTTAATATATATTAAAATAGAAACAAATGTTTTAAATTGTAATAATAATTCACAATACTGCTGTATTTTTTCATCAAATTAATGCAGCCTTGGTAAAAGACCCCAAACTTTTGAATACTAGTGTATGTCATTGCATTAGATAAAAAAAAAGCACACTTTTCATTTTTCAAACTAAAAATATGATATATATAAATACTTGTATATAAGTATTTTTGTCTTAATTTAATGTAAAGTTGAGAGATTAAATCCACAAAAATGCCATTGAGACAATTTGGTTAGTTTAGTATTCAAGAGTTAATAATTTAGTTCTGACAAAAATATTGTTTGATTGCACATGGTACTTGTTTTGATATTTTATTAATTGAGAAATTTAATGTAAGTGTGGCTTCATTGTCCAAATACTTGTTTTTCTATACATTCATCCATCCATCCATCTGTTTTCTAATCCACTTGTCATACATAGGATTGCATGGATGCTGGAGCCTATTGTGAAATCAGTGAAATCATGATACAAGTCCAAAATCTTTGTCTAAATGTGTGATGCCTGTTACGGTGACAGATGGGTGAAAAGAAAAGTACAAGCAGTGGAAGAAAGACAGAATGTATTGGTTGTACATCCCTCATTTAGAGATGAGCCAGGGACGACACAGTCTTTTCTGTTTTGCTCATGAATAAATATTTTCCGCTGCCTGTTGCCCTGTGTGTATGTGTGTTGAGCAGACAGGCACTTAGCCACAAATTCTCACTGAAGCTCTTCAGAATAAAGTTACAGAGTGAAACCTTAAACCTGCAGGGGAAAGGGGGGATGACAGTGAAAGAGAAAGAGAGGAGGATGGCGGGAAGTAAAAAACAAGAGAAGCAAGTGCCTATTAATAATTAGTCATTTGATCAGGCAGCATTTTGGATCTGTATTTTGGCATGGCTTTCAAGGGTATGTGCCTGTGTGTGTTTATTTAGCTATACTTTGGGGACAAATTGAGATAAATCTGACAAAACTTCCCTTCAGGGTTCTCATTTGGAGAAATGATTAATATATAAACCAAATCATGTTGTTGTTCTAAAAATTCAAAAGCTGTTTGGTTTAGCTTTTACTAATTGAAACATATTTAAAGCTAAGTAAACTGGTGTGTGCGTGCGTGCGTGCGTGCGTGTGTGTGTGTGTGTGTGTGTGTGTGGATAAATTCAGTCCAAAACTGAAGCTCTGAAAGAGCTCAGTCAGCATTGCTCAATAAATGTACCACTTACTCTTGGGTCCTTTTAATACCCAGAGCAAAACTCTTCCTAACTGTGAGCACATATTCTCACACACACACACACACACACACATTTTCTTAGCTGTCTAAAGTACCATAGACTTCTAGTGTTTTTGTATAATGTTAATTATAATTACTAAACGTAAGATTCTAGTCATTTAGAGCTGCAGTCCGTAACTTTTTTTGGTTAAAAATGATCCGAAATCAATATTTGAGCAAGTACATAACCAGCCAGTGTTCAAAACGATCACCTTACTACCCGATTCACAACGGTTAGCTTATAATAATGTTTTCTAATTTGAGTGGTACGGGTAGGTTTTAGCGGGAAATTCGAGCATGGCACTGCGTCATTGTCCCGGCTACTAGGCTATCACACGTGAGGATCCTGCAGGTGGCGGCTCATTTATAGCCTTTTCTAACAGCAACTAGAATAATTAAATGTATCATTTTGATGGCGGATTGTGATCCAGAAAGGATTATGTGTTTATAAAACACATGTGAATGAAATTAAATTATATTCCAGTTTTAAATATGCTTCTGATTACAGATAGCCTGGGATTACACAAGATTTGTATTTTAAAGGAAACCAGTTCGAAGGGAGCATAGTTTGCTTTTTGGGTTAAAAGAATTTCTTAATATGAAATTCGAATGGCTTGACAATTAGATATTAGACTGTACAGAAATTGAAATCTACACGTTAATACACACTATACTCATAGTCACGCAATGCTGATGTTGTTGATGATGAATGCTGAGAATAAAGTATAACAATAATAATAATTTACACGGTTTAATGTGATATGCGCTAACCGATCTTTAGATAAAATCATCATTGGTAGCGCGATTTATGGTAATGCTTTTTTCCTCAGTTGGTCAGAACAAACGTGGCAGACTTGTTACTTACTTGTTCAGATGGCAATATACAGTGAAAATTCTTATTTGGGTCATATATTCCAAGACGTAGGCTAGAATCTGTGATTGTGAAGTACAGTAAATATCCACACCGGTGCGGTGACTGACTGCCACACATTCACCTCAAAACATTAGATTCATCCGCGCTGGAGCCCTGCCGGAACACCGGATCACAAGGAAGATAACTCCGCAAAAAGCTGCAATTCCAGGTTTTCAAACAGAGATGGCGACAAAGAGGCAAAACTTATGGACTGCAGCGTTAAGCAAATTTTCTGTGAAATTTTGCAAGCAAAAATTTTGCCAGCATTGTTAGTAGTGTAGCAATGTATGACGCTCAGCTCATATCATTTTAAACCAAGCAGCTTTCTGTCGGTTAGCTTGGTTAATCCACTTGACCAACTTGAACCCGATGCATAATCTGCATGGAGAAATCTTTTGCCCTCACATGGATTCCTATTGAAAGGGTCAGAATTTGGGTGCAGAAATTCTCCAAACAACAGTTGTTGTTGTTTTATTCTTAAAGCAACACATTAGTTACATTTTATCACTTGTATCTTCAAGGACATCTCTAAAAGGGTGTTTGATCAGACTTAGTGGACTTCTGGTAACAATTTTGTCCACAGAGTATTTTTAATTTAGCCCATATACATACAGTACCATTCAAAAAGATGGGGTCAGTAAGACTTTTTTGTATGAATGTTGTTTTTGAACGATGAATAGTGTTATTGAATAAAATCTCTTATGCTTTCCAAGGCTGTGTTTATTTAAATAAAAATATAGTAGAAAGAGTTGTATTGTGAAATATTACTACAATTTAAAACGACCGTTTTAATTATAATATCAGTCGTTAAATGCAAGATATTTAAAGTGTACCTAAAGTATACTTGCAATAGTTCCACTTTAGCACAATCAAATATACTTAAGCACATCTTTTGTTGGACCTCAACACTACTTCCTCACAATTAAAGTGCATTAAGCACAAAATTAGTTGTTAAAATTTAGCAGACTTTAATTATAGCAGATTAGTATACCAAAAGTACTGCAGGGTGTTTTTATTAAGCACATAAAAAAGTGTAGCATTTTTATGATTATTGAAACTGTTTTATTAAAATGTGTCTGTGCTGCATGTGCTAAATGTGCACTAACTGCAGAGACTGAAACAGCCTGGGGTTAAACGTCAAGCCCAAGGGCACAGCAGTGAGCAGAACTGAGGTCTCAGATCACTCACTTCAAAAGACACCGAATATGCTGTATGTCATGGGTATGTAGATGTCATTTAATTTTAGTGGGCTACATTGAGATATTCAAGGTAATTATACAGTGATATTATTGCTGCGCTGTAGTATACAGTATTATGCCTGAAGATAGAGACATTCAAACTATGATTTATGTTGCATGTTTCTGCAAAGACGTTTAAGTGATTGATCCTGAGGAGCGAGAGAGAGAGGGTACAGATGAGTCAGCAAAGAGTGTTTGTTAGTTTAGAGCTCGTTGTTGGGTTTTCACCAGGCCCTGATGGAAAATGCAGACTTTTTGTCACGTTTTCTGTTGATTTTAGGTGACAAACATGAGTTCAGCAGAGCTAAGAGCACTAAAATCTCATGAACATTTTGAATATGTGTATTTCAAAAATATTAAATAAATGAAAACTAAAGAGGTAGAGGATGTAAAGCTTTGCTCCAGTAGAGTGCTTCTGATTCCTCCTTGTTTCACAAGCACACAGATTTTCATGTACTTTACATTTCCATTACACACACGCATACTGACTCAAGACATACTTGTTAACATTTACACACTCTTTAATTAATAATCCCACATTACTTGCAGGACTTTCCTTCCTTACACTTTCTTAAAGTCATTCATTTACTCATTCTCTTGATCTATCTTGCTCTTTGTTTCAGTGTTTGATATGTGATGGACTTCAGCCACATGTTTTCCCAGAAGAAGTGTGTGTGAGTGTGTGTGTTGAACTTTCACAGCTGTTGTTTCATGTCAATGTTGTAAGACCTCATTGAATGGCACACACACATACATACGCCTGGATAAACATATCATTGTGTCACTCTTAAATTTGATGTGATGCAGGTCAGTGATTGACAACCTCAGGGGATGAAAAGGCAACGTCACTCACATACTTGAGCAGAGGAAAGATCAGCATGTCATACTCTCTCACATACAGGCACTCAGAGACACACATAGCTGTTCATACATGCTTTCATGCACAGGAGGCATTGCATACTATATGCCAGAATGCTATTTAAGGCCTCTCATCAGCTTTTCTTTCTTTGTCACTTAAAAAGCATAAACGCATGCCAAAATACACAGTAAAATAATTGTAATTTTAAAAGAAAAAGTAATGTTTTCTTGTCTAATATGTTTTTTTTTTTTCAGTTTTCATTTTTGTATTTAATATATATATACATGATTTTTTATATATAAGATTTTTATTGTTTTTGAAAGTGGTCTCTTATGCTCACCAAGCTTCATTTATGTGATTAGCAATACAGTAAAAACAGTAATATTCTGAAATATTACTGCAAATTAAAATAAAAAAAAACTGTTTCTAGTTTAATTTATTTTAAGATATAATTTATTCCTGTGATGCAAACCTGAATTTTCAGCATCATTACTCCGGTCTACAGTGTCATGTGATCCTTCAGAAATCATTTAATATGCTGATTTTCTGCTCAAGAAGCATTTCTTATTATTGTCAATGTTGAAAACAGTTGTGCTGCTTAAAAGAACAGCATTTATTTTGAATATAAATCTTAATATTACAAATGACTTTGCTGTCACTTTTGATTGATTTAATGCATTCTTTCTGAAGTATTATTTTTTAAAGAAATACTACTCCAAATGTAATACCTTATTTAAGTTTAACTCAAGTTAATTTAATTTCAAAAATGTTGCTAATAGATTCTAGCAGTTCAGCTTGGTTGGTGTATTAACATTAAATCAGTTAATAAAACTCTAAAATATACAGACATCATTCACACAGTCCACAGACACTCTCCCCATGCCGAACTGTACTCACACTCACACTGAGCTAATGTATGCCGACCCAGACAGACAGATAAAACATAAAACATGTCACAGAGCAGACAGTGAGAGAGGGGGAAGAGAGGGAGAGAGATGTCCCAGAGGCATTGTTAAATTGATCAGTGTACGGATGGCAGGATACGTGATGAAATGAGAGAGATGGATGGATCTGTGGTCTCATCTCATTACGGCTCTTAGTGCAGGAAATGGCTTTCTACCTGCAGCACTGTAGCTGTCATGTCCAAACTAGTGCTGTTAGCGTTAAGTAGTTAGCGTTGTGATGAGAGAAATTTTTAACAGTATGCACACTTTTCTACTCCATCGGTTATTGAAGCGCCACCATTGATTATAAACTGAGAAGTGTATAAAGGTGCAAATAAGTTATACCATATATAGTTATACTATATAATTTATTTTAATTGTACTACACAAGCAGCATAATGAAATCTCAATGTTCTGCTTTTGCTGCAGAAAAAGGCTAGCATGACCTGTCACCAGCATAATTTGTGTTTTAGGTGCTAAATGTTGGTGTATTGATGCTCATCTGATTTCTGCCTTCTCTTTCTGATTGAGTCTCTTTATGTTCTGGTTGGAACAACTTGTTCTGGAGGGACTAAATATAGCTGTGCACAGTGAGGAGCAGAGGTAGCGGGGGCAACCTTTTGACAATTAGAGCCAAGACTAGAAAATTGAGAGCAACAGGAAAAGGAACATTGGTCAATATTCAGGTCATCAATAATAATTTAGTTTACTTCCCCTTTGTCAAAACATGTCATTTTTAGTACATCAATAACAACTTAATATAGAAAAAAAAATCACATATTGTTGATATTTGATTTAGCTGATGTTTCACCTGTTGGTTTATGCTGTCATGGTCATATTTGTTTTTTTGGGGCAACAATTAACACAAGGGCTTGAGTTTAGAAGACGGTACAGTCCATACACATATAAAACCTCCTCCGTTAGTCTACATTAGAAGATATTAAATGTTGTATAATGTCTCTACTAGTGATAGACCGTTATATCAGCCAATTAACAGATCATAAATCTACTGGCATCATCAGTAGGTGCTACATGTCTTCTGTTTGTATTATTTTTAGTGAATTAGGAATAAATACCATGTAAACAAAATGTTAATTTAATCTAATAATTTAGTGTATGTCTCATTTGCCATCAATCAATTAATCAACATTTGTTTTGTGTCTGGTAAAGTATCTGATTGGTTCAGGACTGCCCTTATATTTAGTGTACTGTAACGTATTATTATTCAAGTGTATATTTATTCATACGCTGGTGCTTTTATGTAAAGCAATATATGTACCGGTAGTGCTTTAAAGGTATACATTGGATCATTTTATGTGTTCCCTTAGGAATTAAAACCAAAAAGCTATCAGACCCATTAAAGCTGTACATTTAGACTTTTTTAAATGTTCAGTGTTCCCTCTAAATTAGTTGCTGTCTCTGCTGTGCGTGTTTATCCAGATGACTCTGACTCTTTACAAAGAACACAATAATGGATGGAAATGAAAAGATACTAGGCAGAGGGAGAGACAAGCTCATCTTTGCTTTTATGAATAAAGGCCATCAATTTGTTATTCTGCAGTGATTGTTTTTTTTGCCGGGGGCCAGGTTTGTGGACCAAGAAGTGACGCACACTGGATTGATTAAGTGACTTGAACGTGCACATTTTGTCTTATGCATGGATGTGGGTGTTAAACCTGCATGCGACTTACGTGTGACCTTGTTCACCTCTCATAAACGCATTTACATTTCCATGGCAATATGGTGTTATTATACATCATCTTGACATTAAGGCCATTTAACCCTCAATGCCATGATGCATATGCAAATAGTTATTCTGATAAGAACAGCTGCAATAGAACATAACTATTGATTTTCCTGCAATTGCACAAATCACTGAACAGTGTGCAGTAACAAGACCTCTCATCCAGAGTTTCAGTAAAACTCTGTTTTAGTTTTCAAAACTAAAACCATAAAAACAAAAATTGATAAAATATGTTAAAACCTAAAAAATACATTAAATCTAATACAAAAACACAACAAAATTATTACAACTTTAACCAAGATAAAAATATGAAAACACAAAATAAAGAAAAAATCTAATCCAAAATGTTATCAATAACTATAATAGTATATCAGTAATACTAAATTAACACTACCACTCATTTGTATTAGAATATTCAACATCTAATTTGTCTTTTTCAGAATGTTGATGCTGCAGCAACATGGAATTCTGGGAAACAGAACGCTGGCGCTCTCCCGTGCACCTGAATGCAGAGCAGAAACACAGAGTAAGGTGTGTGCACAAAGCCCAACAATCTTCACAAGCACTTTCGAAAGACATCTGCAGTGATTGGCTGCTGCAGCCAACGGGAACGTGTGCCAAACGAGAAGAGCAACAACTGCCTGTGCTCTCCGGACTCTCAACAGACAAGCACAGTAACCAATCAGAGAGGAGAATGAAGACAGTGGAGCCAATGACCTTTGACCTTCAACAGAAGCTTGAAAAGTTTGTGTCCAGTATTCACAAAAAGGATTCAATGATTCACAATTATTGAACATATTATGTGTACACAAATAGTGCCTCTTGTTTTTGATTGTCGCTTTCTGAATATAGACTTTCCATTATTCAGGCACTGATTGACGTGCTTGTTCTTTAATTTTATGTAAAAACAAACTGGAAAAGTGGGTTTTTGAAAGCGTTGCGGCAAGATGTTAACAACGCTGATGGTACTGCTTCTGGAGAAAATGATAAAGATGAAGTAATTATGACTCTCACGTGGTGTTCATCATGGTGTTTAGCTAACCTAGCATCACACATGTGTTGACTGACTAGTTCATCTTCCTCCCTGTTCCTTTCTCCACCCCTTCGCCCCATGCGTGACATGTTCTAGCCATGCATTAGTACTTAAGTGCCTGTCTCTTTTCTGTCTCTCTTCCTTCTGCTCTCTTCACAGTAGCGTCCTTAAAGGAACCAGTAACAGACGTTTGGCTCAGTGACACTAAGCATCTATTTTTACTCTATGGGTGGGGTGCTTCTGTGATGTGTCCTGCGGTAGCTTACCTCCACTGGCACGCAAGGATGCTAGCTGACCCAATCCACACTGGACTATACCAATGATAGTCCAGAATGGGGGAGTGTAAAGGATGTAATTTGGGAATCATCCCCACACATTGTATCACAGTGACACCCATTGCTGGCCAACAGTGGTAAAATAAAACAGGAGTGTTAAAAACATGACTCTTCCATGTATTTCTTTTTTTTACTTTATATTATGATGAATATGTCTTTTAAAGATTTTCTTCTGAATTAATTTAATGGTATAGTTGACCTAAAATTTTAATAATGTATGACTTGTAATGTAACCTGTATGACTTACTTTCTTCTTCACAAAAGATGATATTGTGAAGAATATTGGTAACCAGTTGCCGGTAGCCATTGACTTCCATATGATAGAAAAAAATACTATGGAAGTCAATAGCTACCGGCAACTGTTTGGTTTCTCACATTCTTCAAAATATGTTCTTTTGCATTCAGCAGAAGAAAGAAACTCATACAGGTTTGGAACAACTTGAGGGAGTGAACTATTTCTTTAAGAAATGACACATTTTGCATGATATGAATGTTTATGATTTTAAGTGTCTGACGGTTGTGTTTGCACTGTGTGTGCATATATAGTATGTTTGTTCCTGACTCTTTGCTAAACTGTTTCAGGATGTTCCATCCTGACGTGTGATTGCTTGGAAACAAATGTAACAAACAGTGTTTATTGAATCCAGACTGAGCTGGTCGAACACACAGTAATACCTGTAATACAAATACACAATGATCATAACCAGTTGCTCCTTTTATCAGAAGGGGAATCCCACATAATGATCATTCAAATCCTATAGGATAATACATTTCAACGATCAGACCGCAGGTTAATCACATCAAGCTGAAGAGTATTATTGAATAATACTTGTTTATCCCAAATACATTCAGAACACACATGTTTTCAATATCACTGAAGTCTTTGAGAGGTTGGAGTTACAAGGCAAAATGTGTTGACCTTTATTAAAGGGATAGTTCATCCAAAAAGGAAGATATTTTGAAGACGTTGAGATCCAAACATTATCAACTTTCATTGTATGAACAAAACATGATGTGTGTATTAGGCTACATTTAGCCTGATCCTGGGGTTGGTTTACCCTCCTCCAATGTTGCAAAGTGACGTTATTTCTCAGAATTTCAATTTTATTTCTTGCAATTGTGATTTACTTTATTTTTTATCTCACATTTGCCTTTTTTATTTTATTTTCTCTGAGGTGGAGCCGGCTGCCATAGTAGCTATGTGTGTTCTGTTCTCTCTATAGACAGATAGGCTGGTAACAGTATCTCAGCCTATACATCTATGAATAGCAAGCTGTCTAGCTTTACTTAGAGCTGATAGATACAGTATACAGAGTCTTAAGGGTCATTCCACAAATTTTTTATGCACGTTTCACCAGCACAAAAGAGATCTTTATGTGGAAGGTCTGGTTTCAACTTGTTGTGCGCACACACTGACATCGGTAGAAGGCTGGGCGTCTAGGATTGGAAGTGAGGGCACATATTCATGGGTGGCCTATTACCACAGGAGTACTTGTATTATTCAGAACACACAGTGGCCCTGGGACAAGGTGAGTTAAACCTCAAACTCTGCACTGAGAAACACTTGCTATGCAGCAGCATTTTATATTCTTGCGCACATCAGCAGCACATGCAGGAAAAACCTGATGACTTTTGCTCTGATGACACAAACACTCTCACCTACAGGACAAACAGAAGTGAAAGTGGGCTCCACCCGTGACCTGCTTGTAATCCACACAAGTCTATAGTTTCACCATCTGGTCCCCAGGGTCTGTGGCTCAGCACACGGCTGAAGGCTGCAGGAAAGAAATGCGTGCGTCTTTTGAACTTTTGACATGAAAAGAAGTGACAAAAAGCTGAATGTATCAGCAGCTGGCAGCCACAGTCATGTATCTGGTAGCAGCAGATATGTGTGTGTGTGTGTGTGCTTTAGGGCTCCTTTAACTCTGATAAACAGGGTTTTTGCGATTCTTAAAAAGTCTTAATTCGCCCTTCCACAAATTAAGGCCTTAAAAGGTCTTTAATCTGAGAGAAACTCAGTCATGGCATTAAATGTTGCAAGCACTGCAAGAAAAAAACAAAAAAGTATTTTAGTTTTCCAGTACAAACATCTCAACATCCTTAAATGAAAATATATTAACTTGAATGTAAATTGAACATACAAAGTTTTATTCTCTGAAAAACTGAAAAATGTTTATGCTTAGTTTATGCTTAAAAAAAAAAACTTTTGATAAATTTCTCAAAATAAGACTTATTTGTAAATATATCTTGATTTAAAGATGTAAGAATCTTTAGACATTTGCACTGAAAAACAAGACAAAAAGCTATTTGAGCCATAAGCTTTTATTAAATAATTTAGAGATAATATTGACATATTGTATTCCATTCAGTTCATTCCTTAAATGTATTTAATTTAATCCTGTGATGCAAAGCTGAATTTTCAGAATCATTGCTCCAGTCTTCAATGTCATCCTACAGAATACATTTTAATATGCTGATATTAATTAATATTATTATCAATGTTGAAAACAGCTGTGCTTAATTTTTTCGTAAAAATATTGTTTTAGAATTATTTTATAAATAGAAAGTTTCAAATAACAGTACTTATGTCGTACATCACAAAACGTTCAGAATATATACATCATTGTAACTGTAGGCACAGATAAATATGCTAATCAATTTGTTTGTGTAGTCTTACAATAATATCAAGAAATGCTGTTAAAATACACAGCAGACATTATTTATTTCAAATTATTACTTGTCCAAAACCAGTATTGTTCTGCCTCAAATAAGTTACTTTCACCTTCTAATTGTATATGGCTGCTAACAGCCAACATACACTCTTACAGCTGAGCAATACAGCAGGAAGTCTTCTTGCTTTATTACTTCCCTTTTGGCTCAGCAAGGCAGGAAGTCCACTGAATATGTGCACATGAGAGAGAGAGTCTTGGTTATCACAAGCTAATTCTGTATATGTTCTTTCTTACAGTCCTCTCAGATTGAAATGTGGCACAGTTGTAGTCAGTAATGAGTTTAATCCACAAGCCTCATTGATCGCTCAGTCATTTGAGTGGAAGGTCCAACCAAAGTTCAGCAGACGCAGGTCGATGGGGAACAGTAGTTTTGCTGTGGGTAATTATGTTTTAATGCATTTTAATACCCTGTCATTATCGCTAAACAAAAACAGCTTTCTGTCGGACCCTTTTCTCTTGCCAGTTTCTTTCACTCCATGCATCTCTATTTCCCATTCGCCCAAGAAATTTGGACATATTTAGTATGTTTATGTGCTAGTGAATCTGGCCTAGATAGAGTGACTGAGTCAAACTGAGGTTTCTTTTGAAGCTCAGATGAGATTTGGAGGTTCTCTCTGAATGCTTGAGACTGAAGCTATCCGAAGTTGGCTTCACATCCGAACAAAAAGGCTCCCTGTACCCTAGCAGCACCCTAAGACTAGCTGTACAGAGTGTGAATAGCAGAGCGGGGAGGGGTCACGTCACTGCGGGGCCTCTATATTTTATTTTCCCCAAGAGCTGCCTGAGAACCCATAGACACATGCTACAGAATTCCCCCGCAGCCTGAGAGAGAAAGAGGGAGGGACGGAGGGAGGGAAACAAGGAGACTTGGGTGAGAAAATGACAGAATGCAACGTGTTCACGCAGACACAGGCATTTTTCTGTATTTTTGTCTTTTGGTCCACCTTTAGGCTACTTATTAAACTAAACTGCAAATGGAAAATTGTTAAAAATATTAACATTTTACAGCTTTTATTTGAGAAAAGCTTCAGATTCCCACTTCAAACTTCTTGGAAGTGGAATGTTCCATTTTCAAAGCATTTCTAGGGGGAAGTGTGGTAATCCATTGTACAATGTATGTAGTCATGATTGACAGAAAGCGCCTGTTTTTTTTCTGTGTCCTGGCCTCATGCTGGGTCAGAGTGGATGGGGCGTAGACAAGGGGATTTTTTTGCATAGGCCCATCTAATGGGAAGATGTTAGGGGTCATTCTTACCAATGTGGTGGTTAGAAGCAAGACTCTAACTGTCATTAATGATTATGCTGTTTTTGATCAGAAATTATTTGTTTAACATGGCGATTCATTCAAGTGAGTCATACGCTTGCAAAATTATGAATAAAGTGATTTTAGAATTTTGTGGTTTTTAATACACTGTTAGAGTAGTCCTGCTAGGCTTTTTGCAAAACAGTTCAGAGTAATAATTATGTGCGCACACATTGCAAGCTTGCGCAAATACACATGCCTTTTCAGGTAGTTTCTTTTGGCAGTTCAGTCCTAATTAAAGAACAAAACTCCACAATGAACTCGAAGAACCCTGTGAGATCATTCTGACAGAGCACACACTCCATCTGGTGGTCATCTGTGGAAAACGACCTTCCTAACATACAGTATTGTTGACATAACCGGGTTAAAAGGGTTCAAAGTAAAATTTAGTTTTGTTCGGCTCTGCCGTTTCTTGACTACGTTAAAGTGCTTATTTATCTTATTTTCGTGTCATCATCGTGTGTCTTAATAGCCTATATTGGTGAAAATATTAAACTCAGTTTTTTAAAAAAATACATAGCCTAAATAAAAATATGAAAATCATTAGTTGCCTTTTATATAAATATCACAATTAAGTGAATGGGGTAGTGAATTTTAAATAATTCCACTTTGTATAAGCGGATGTTCCAATTCGTTTTATTCATTTCCTTTTCTTTAATCCAAATGTTTCAACAAAACATGTTCACTCGGCAATTTAGCCTATTTATCAATGTTCTTAATTTCTCTTTAAACAAAAAAGACATCAAACCGCAGGAAGTGACATTGTTTTGGTGGGAAAACAACAGCACACACGTAAGTAGGCCTACGTTTTAGCAATAAATTCTGATTGATTCTGTTTTTGTTTCATATGTTTTATATCACAGTTAACCAAGCTGACATCAGTTAAAACAAACTCGTAAACTAACTCTTGGGTATTGTTAAGGCCCTTAATTCTCTCCTGTTCATTTTCTTGGCACTGTTTAAATAGTCAAATTATAATAAATAATGTTTACGTCCCTGATTTAAACCAGAGTTTATTTATTATTAAGTCTGGTATTCACTTTCATATAAATCCTTACTTAAATTACAACACAATTCCGTGGTTTCACAGACAAGGTTTAAGCCTAGTCCCAGACTAAAATGTAAGTCTGAGCCGTTTCATCTGAAAGAAACTTGCAATGATTGATCTTAAAATATATCAATGCCTTTCTTTTGTCACAAGATGGACACCAGTAATGTTTTTTTCTAAGGCACATTTATAAAAAATACTTAAATGTCCTAATTGAACTGTGGCCTAATCCTGGTTTAGTCTAAACCCTGTCTGTGAAACCAGGCCAATATTAATTATCGTAAAAGTTCCAGAGTTTAAAAGTTACTGCACAACAGGAATGACCTAAAGAAAGACCTCTTGAATCGTTAAAATGTCTTGCATATTTCAGAAAAAAATTAAGTGATTAAGTTTTAAATAGCTTTCTATTGGCCTGAATAATTAAAGTCATAGTTTGCCAATTTGAAAATGTCAGTGACATTTCCAGCAAACTGAATTCAGAGCCGTGGACTTTTGAGACTGAACTATTGAGAAACAAAATAATAGTAATAATAATCGGCAAGAAAACAGTGTGTTGGCATGTATGAATCCATGTCCACATCAGTATTTCATTCGGATTGATACAAGACAGCTTAATAAATTGCTTTGCTTGGGGAAAATGGTTAATATCATTCACAATTTTTCTTCCAAAATCATGACTATCAGAGTGAAGTAAAGAGCAAACCATGCAACTCAGAAATCACAAATTTAATGCAAATTAATGTGAGGACAGATCTGGCGCCATCTACCTACAGAAGAGAAAAACACCTCACATTGCAGTCTGTCGTTGTTAATGACGGCTAACATTGGAGTGCATACAATAGAAAACTTGAAGAGGCAGATCTCAACCGGAGGTCACTTTGACAAGCAAGGTGGTATTGGGTATCAATGCACCCTCATAAAATGGATCAATATCCTCTGCTATAGGTGTGGTATGATTCCCAGGATCCGGCTGTGACTCAGAGGAATAGACATTTGGTTGAGGTGGATTATGTTTTTCTGTAAATGACAGCTTAGATTGTGTGGTGAAGTCTATAGCAGCTGATGGCATGAGCTCAGGGACACGTAAATCCACTGCACTTTCATCCATTTCATTTTGTAAGGCCGAGATCATAGAGGAACTGTCAAAAAACAGCTCTTTAAAACTTCCCTCCATCATTGATGTTGAATTAATGCTGTTTGGATCACGTTTGAGATCCACTTCTTCCTTCGCTGTGGTGTCAGCAGAATGTGGTTTGACGTCGGTGAAGGAGGCGCTACCTGCTATATCTGAAAACTGAACTGGTTTATAATTGTTTAGGCCTGATTTTGTTGAAGACATGTTAAGGTTGGATTTGGTTGAGGTTTTATCAAACGTATTAATGTACTTTCCGACTACAAAGCTGCTTGTGGGTCTTGAAGCCTGGGACACACCGACGGCACTAAGGTTGATATCTGCTGAGATTTGAGACGTTTTGTTCCTCCAGTCTGAAGCTGCATTAGCTTGTAGGATGTTAGCTTTGCCAGAAGGTTTCATAGCAGATCTGTGTATAAGTGACTGGAAAGTGAGCTTTGCAGAGCTATTCGTTTTATGACTATTAATGTTAGCAAATCTATATATTGCAGATTGAGAAGTTGGGATGGCATAGACGCTCTGGTGGTTTGAATTTTCTTCAGAACTTTTTCTTTCTTGAGTCACTTCAACTTGCCTACCAATCACAACGCTGCTGGTCGGTCTCAATCTTATGGGACTATAATTTTCAGAAGTATTTGACTGTGGTATTCCAGCAGAGTTTCTGTCTTTAATTTCCTTTGTTGGATTTAACACACCTTCATGTTCCTTCAAGCTATACTTGCGAAGTGGCTGGATAACAGCATTGTGTATTTGAGGAGACCCAGTCACTTTGTTCATAAGAGAAGACTTACGAATTGGAAGAATAAGCTCTGATGTGGGACTCTTGTGACTGTTGCTAGATTTTATGGATGCTTTATTTAAGTTGGATCCAACAAAACTGCTGTTTGAGAACCTCACAGCTGGGAATTCATCTTGGTTAGATTCAGTGTGCTGTGCTGAACCAAGCCTACTTGAAGTCCACCGCTGAGATGTTTTTGACTGAACTTTGTCAATAGCTCCATTATTTGTGCCACTGAGAGATGTTTTCATTGCTACAGCTTGACCTCTAAGAACATAGTGCCTTAGAGCATCATACATCGGGTTACTTACACCTTTAGTAGAAGAGATGGTTTCACGTTGAGGTCCATTATCAAAAGAATCTGTCTGATCCCAATAAGGTTGTTTTTCTCGGCTTGATTCAATGTCCTTGAACTGGAAAAGCGTTTTTTCGTAGTTCTCACGTATCAAGGGTTTTTGAGCGAGTGCACTTTGGGCGGTAAGTGGACGAGCAGGGGCATATTGCACATTAGATGAAGACTTTAAGAGGGGCTTTTGGCCAGAGTGCATTTTTGATTTTTGTAGAGATGTCTGCAATGTAGGGACAAATGTGAAACCTTTAAAAGCATATGGCTTTTTAGAAGTTAGATAATACGGTCCGTTTTGGCTGCTAGACGTACCTGAATTAGATGCGCCCTGAGTGCCAGACACAGACGGACTAACGCTGTGGACACTCTCCATTGTGTTACCTGGCACAAGACTTGGCGCAGGATAATGTTTAACAGATAATGATTGTACAGTACTTTGGCCGAAGGAATTCAGATGTGTCCTATTTTGGGTGTTATGCAGACTTGGCTTCCTTAATGAATGATTTGTTGGGTCTGGTAGATTAATATTTTTATCACGTTCTGAAAATAACATGGTATTCTTTGCAAACTGCATTTGTGGGGTCAAGTCTGTGTTTTGTTTTGACCGTTTGAGTAGCGCAGACATCTGGATGCCACGGTTTTTATCTGACAGGAAGTAAGAGCGGTCATTATTGGTCACTGAAGGCCTGATGGCAGATATACCTGTAGCCAAATTATCATACTTCTTTTGATTGTGAAAGGTTTGAATGGGCAAAACATTCTGACTAGTTTGTCCCCTATTTTGGTAACTATTCCTGAAAGTGTAGCTGCTCATGGCTGATTTTGTATTTCCATATTCAAAACTGCTTTGCAGATTTGCTTTTGGACTGGCAACCCTTTCAGAATTAGACAGCTTGACGTGATCATGCTGAGAAGAAAACAGCTGAGATTTTTTTAATGGAAGGATGCGATGACCTCCATTTGAATTTGATCTCTTAAACGCAGGAGATATTGGTGTTGGGATTGTTGGAGGTTTGAACACCTTGGAAAGAGCAACGTCCCTCCTATTCTCATAGGAAATTTGAGAAATGATTCCAGTCCCAGCAGAAAAAGCTTGTGGCAATGGTTGGCTCTTTTGTCGATTTGCTGTTACAATTAAGGGAGATGTATTTGCCGGTATGACTCTCCTTGGCACGTTTTGATTCTGGCCCTTGTTTTGAAGAAAATGATCCAGCAGCAGGTTTCCATCACTTTTGTGCCTGATATTATGGTTCACAGTTGAGCTTCTATAATTAGTTGGAATATTTTCCCTCAAATAAGGTTCATTGAGTCCTAATGGTCGTGAACTGTCTGAGTGCATTTCTGATTTAGAAATATGTTGATATCCAAATGAGCCTGATCTATGCACATTTGCTGCATGCATTCCACCTTTTTTCCTCACCAGCCTTTGGGCCAGATTAATAGAGCTCATTTGGCTCCCTTTGAAGTCTAAGGGATTTTGTTCCTGTTGGACTGTTTGGAAAGCATGGCTTCTTTTGGCATCAATTTCAACATTAAATTTGGCACTTGATAATTCAACAGGATTATTTCTGCTATTGATATTGGACTGGACTTTATTTGGGACTGAATAGATAACATCTGCAGAAGCTCTTGTGTCATTGGGGCTGAAGCTTGGATTATTTGCATTGACATCCTTTCTCTGGTTATATGAGGCATAGTTTAACCACGGCAGCTGATATTTGCGGTTAAATCGTTCTATGCTCCTTTGAAGACTGCCTCTTATTGGATTTTGAATGGGTGGATTAACACTTTTGAAACTTTCCAGCCCTTGTATTTTGAACTTTGAATCATCCGTGACATCTCCTAAAGGCATTGGCGATGAACCTACAATATATTTAGTTATTTTATAGATGCATATGGCAGCAAATTTAAAGCTCATTTATTTGTACACATTATGCAATATATATGAAAAACACCGAAAGGACAATACAGTTTTGACTAATTTTGTCACAGCTGTACTAAATATTTATAGACTAAAAACTACATCTTACCTATTGACACTTCAGGCAAACATCCCACAACAGAAAGAGTCAAACCAACCAAAGCCAGTCTATAAAAAATGAGTTTTAAAATTACAATAAATTATTACAAAAACATAAAGTGTAGGAATGGTATTGATAAATGCTTACCTTAGATAGTATTGAAGAGACATGTTTTAAGGACTAATGCACTTGTGCTTACGTGCCGCACAAAGCTTTTTGTCACACCTGGTCCAAATTACCCTATTAATGTGGGCTCACTGAAATGCTAATATTGTTGATCAGCAAAATGGTGATCGCTGATGAGGTTCACCTGAATGCGATCAAAGCTAAGAACACATACACAATCTCACATTTGTATTGGTTCTAAAAGTATGATGAAAATTTATGACTGCCTTTACCTATGGAGAGTTTAAAAAAAGACTAAACTTGTCATAAAAATTATAAAAAAACATTTATTTGGTACAAACATAGCATTATACAGTCATTCTATATTTTCTTAAAAAAATGTAAAGTACTTATAAATATATAAAATTAATTTGTGATCATGAAAAGAAACATAATTAGGGCTCTTTCATTTGATACAAATGTAACACTGAAAAACTCCATATAATTAAACTTAATAGACAGAATAAATACAAGTAATATTTCATAGAAATTTTCAAAATCATTAAGTTACAATAATTTAAAAAAGAGAAACTGTTTGAGTATAGTCTCCATGATTTTGTAACAGAAAAGAAACAGCACCAAAAATATACTGGCCTAAAACAAATAATCTATAGGCAGTGTGGTTCATTAAAAGAAGAAAAAAAATGACATGTTTGTGTTGCTGTGTTTATCAGTTTCTCTGGAACAACCCTACATTTTTTTGTTATGGTGACAAGTCACACCCAACAACAAACAGTCCTCTTGTGCTTCCCGGGCGCTGACATTCCACAGCTTCAGCACGAAAACACATGTCATCCATAGGTTTCCACTGCGGACTGCCATCCATAACCTCGAGCAGGGCAGTGACACCCTCAAATTTTGAAGGGGACACATCCACCCAAATGTTCAGTTCAGCAGTAATCCAGTGTTTTTCAATAGATGATTATTAAATGATTACATCTGCTCCCTTAAATCATGTGTGGTTACATCTTTTGGGGTTCAGATTACCCGAGTGACACTCAACAACTTGAAATCTTGTCTTTCACATCATGTAGCAGGACATCATTGCCAGGTCCCTCAAGTCTTCATCAGTAATACAATCTGAAAACACAAATGACACGTTAATTAGTTCTTAGTTAAGGAATCAATTCATGTATTAAAGCCATTCAAACGCACATGCTAGTAGACAAGAGGTGAAATAGGCTACTCACTTGTCCGTACATCCCCGGTGACTTTCTTGCACAGGCGACTTAAGCATTTCATCAGGCGTCCTTTCCGCGATCTTGGCGGGGGAGAAAGTTCCTCTTTTGGTGGGATGACCGCGTCCCGTTTGGGCTCCTCAGTTTCTTCGTCATCCTCCGCACATTCCTCCGCGCAGCCCGCGGTTACAAGCCGCTCAAAAATGTCCTCGTCTACCGGCAGGGTCTCTTGGATTCTCGTCTCCGCCAGCGGCGTGGAGTGACGGCACAGCGGACACATTATCCGGGGCTCGGGGCTCTCCGCGGACCGCCAGAGCGTCACCAGGCAGCTCTCGCAAAACGTGTGTTTGCAGCACAGCTGTCGAGGACACCGCCGACCGAGGTTGTAAGTTCGGTAGCAGATTCCGCACTCCGTTTCTGGAAACATGTTGTCCTGTTGTTAGTTTGTTTGCTTCTCTCTTGTTGCGAACTCTTGAAGTGGTTGGTAGTAAAGTGCCGGTGGTTCATGCTGAGGAGTCTTATATTCTGGCAAACTGTTTACCAATCAAGTTTCGCAATCGGCAAAGCAAAGTGTGGCACACGCCACCTACCAACACGCGATGGGTAACTCGCAAAGCACAATGTTCAGTCGTGTTTTCCTAGCACGAGACCATAGAAAGGAATTTAAAGTACGAGGTTTGCGAATTAAGAGGCGGGGCAACAGTTAAACAATTTCAAAGTTAAAGTTCATGCAAAAAAATATTAATAGACAAGTTTCAGTCAAATGTTTATGGTTTATAGCTAAATCCAGTGTTAAAGAGTGCAAAACAATCATATTTGGAACATTAGAATATATTAATATGCACGGTCACTTCCACGTATTCATTCCAGGGCTAAACACCCGGTGCTGCGCCTCGAGCTATTAATCTTTAACCTGGAGATGTAAATAATAATTTTCAGCTTTAAATAGAGTTTTCCTCCCGTTGTTATGTAACAAATGTGTATTTTTCTCCGTTTCCAGTAAGGATCAGATGACGGGACGATCATGTTTCAGAATTATAATGAAGCCAGAGAGTGGATATAGCAAGAAAAATGGGATTAGGAAACATGCATTCCTACAGTCCCGTGAAGTTGCGCCCCCCCCCCCCCCCCGCAAAACGTCGCCAAAACAGTCTCAATCGTTTGTGCTTTGTTTGTGCTGGTTTGTGCAGGTAAAAGTTTTGTTTGAGCTGCTTCGGTTTTTAAAATATTAGACACTGAATTATAGGCGATGACGTCACCAGCCCTCCACATGCTCCAAATTCACCCAAAATAATTTTCTTTGTTTGTGCTTCATTTGTGCTGGTTTGTACAGGTGTCCTGACATTTTATCCTACCCGTCAGATTTTCCTACCGGGGCTTACTGCGCATGAGCATGTCCTTTTTCTCATGCTGAACAATATTTAATGCATCTGCATTACTGTAAGGGGTAGGTTTAGGGTTGGGGTAGGTGTAGACGTTAATAAAACTGACTTTTTTAAAGATTTTTTCCTAGTCTAGTCGCACGTTTATATTTAAATGATTAATATAATAAACCCTCCTTTAATATATAGGAATTTAGGCGTAGCCTATTCCATGCTCAAGCGCGCGCATAAAGCTTGCCAAAGCACCGCCAAAAAAGTATTGATTATGAATGCGTCGGGGGAAAAGAAGACTTTGTAATTATTTATTACTAAACTAGTGCTTTCTCAGTCAGTGTCGGCTGCAAATATGAAGTTGTCAAAAGCCGACGCTGATAACCATCTCCACAGTAGGCTAATTATGTGCCTTTAATAGAGAAATACACCTTTCATATGGACCACATAATACATTTCAAGATTTCTATAGATTTATTTATTGTGTCTGTGAGCCGGTTCATTGTTGCGCTCCATTCACGGAGACTGCATGAGACTACAAAAAGCACATCCAAAAATGACAGAGTAGACCTATTTTAAGTGCAAGAGATTGCACGTGCGCCTCCATATCATACAGTTAGCGCTATAATACTCCCACACTCCTCATAAACACTTGAAATGCGCCTATATAGCGATTTTATTATTCATATATAAAAAAATAATAATATCCTGTTTTGGTCATATTTACTATTAATAGCCCAGCTCCCATCAATGATCTAGCACAGAGATATAGTTCTAAAACTGAACATGCAGGAGAAGCATTAGCCTGCTTTCTAATTTGGCCAAAGAAAACTTGTTAAAATCAAAAAAATTCTAGATTAATTTGTGCATTTTTCAAATGTTTACTAAAGGTGCAAAAGTCATAAACAAAAAAAACTAAAAAATCAACATGTTACTTTTTTCAGGCAGCATTTTGTGTGTAAGTTTCTAATTTCAAATTTGGTTTTCAGGAGGGCATTTAAAAATACAACAATCGTTTTTCTTTTCCATTTTTTTAGTCATGGTTAAAAAAAGGAAAAAGGAATGAACGCAAAAGTATAGGCCAGTATGCTATTGCATGTTTTATTTGTGCGCAGAAACGAAAAAAGGGCATATCATATCATGTATATCAAGTCTTTATTTTATTATTCATTTATTTTTTGTATTTTTTTGTTTTGGTTTTGTAAATACATAATGAAATAGGCCTAAATCGTTTTTTTTCCCCCGTTTAATAAGCCTAATTGAACGAATACGGCTACTAACAATTAAGTGACTGCAACTATTTCATGTGATTTGGTTTACCATTTGAATTTGACCTTATTACTTCAACTGTATTGTTAAAAGAGACAGTAGTAAAAACAAAAATAGCCTACTACTGGTACAAACCAGCACAAACGAAGCACAAACAGATGAGACTATTGGCTAAATTTGGAGCATGCGGGGACTGAGTGACCACAGAATGATCATTAAATATTATTTTAATATCTAAAAAACCAAAGCAGCACAAACGACAATTTTTACAGCACAAACGGGAGCACAAACGATTGAGACTATTTTGGCAACGTTTTGCGTTGGGTGGGGGGCCAACTTCATGGGACTGTACAGGGCTCGCAAAATCGCTAGCCCGACGTCCCGGGGCTATTGTGTTTTCCAGTCGGGCTACCAAAATGTATCACTGCCCTGCCCGACGGGCTACCTTAAATACAGAGCAGGGAGTTTTTAAGGCCTTAAGAAGTTTTAAATACGTTAAATGGTATAAGAAAAGTCTTAATTGTAATTTCAAGAGGTCTTACAGTTGGGGGTGGAAAGGCAAGAATCAAGATAAGGCTGGATTGCTGCACATTTTAAAGTCAAAACACTGCACCGATGTCTTTATGTGAATGCATTTCTGAAGGGAACCGACTGTCCTCAGAAACGTGTCGTTGGCATTTTCATTTAATCTTGCTTATAAAACGCCTGATAAAACAGTGTTTATGAGCCTGGTGCTGCTTTGTTTACAGCCGTTACCGGGGGAACGGACCTCCGCTCTTAAAGCGCCACCTCGTGGCAGAGAATGAATTTTAATTTCCAAAAAGCCTATCTTATGTTTAAATCGACCCATGTTTTTACGCAGCAAACACAGAGTTGTAAATGTGAAAGAAGTTAATGTGCCTTCTAAAAATCTAAACAATTTAGACAGTAATATTTATGTTTTAAATTAATATAATAATTCATATGTTTGACATCCCTTTTCATAAAAATTCATTTAAAGGCTGAAATACCTTTTTATAAGATTTTTGTTTTGTGAAAATTCACAGGGAAACAAATTCATACGTCCTAGGACGTAACACCTGTATCTGAATTGTAAATCGTGTCATTTTATGGCTTAATATGTTACCATAGATATTGTTCAACCCCACTCATACGGTGTTCATTTTACTTGTGCAGCTCAATCATAAATTGCCTTAAGTTGATTTTTTAAAAATTCTGCAGATACCCTGTAAATAGTACAATAAAACTCTTTCCTTGATATTCGTTGATATTTGTGTATTGAAAATGTTTTGATTGACATTTATGGTCTTTTTTATTTGGGCTAGTTAAATTAATTGTCGGGCTACCAAAATCTGAATAGTACCTGCCCGAAGGGCTACCAGGGATTTTGAAATTTTGCGAGCCCTGTATGTTTCCTGATCTAATCCCATTTTTCTTGCTATATCCACTCTCTGGCTTCATTATAATTCTGAAACATGATCGTCCCGTCATCTGATCCTTACTGGAAACGGAGAAAATACACATTTGTTACATAACAACGGGAGGAAAACTCTATTTAAAGCTGAAAATTATTATTTACATCTCCAGGTAAAGATTAATAGCTCGAGGCGCAGCACCGGGTGTTTAGCCCTGGAATGAATATGTGGAAGTGACCGTGCATATTAATATATTCTAATGTTCCAAATATGATTGTTTGCACTCTTTAACACTGGATTTAGCTATAAACCATAAATATTTGACTGAAACTTGTCTATTAATATTTTTTTGCATGAACTTTAACTTTGAAATTGTTTAAAACTGTTGCCCCGCCTCTTAATTCGCAAAACCTCGTACTTTAAATTCCTTTCTATGGTCTCGTGCTAGGAAAACACGACTGAACATTGTGCTTTGCGAGTTACCCATCGCGTGTTGGTAGTGGCGTGTGCCACACTTTGCTTTGCCGATTGCGAAACTTGATTGGTAAACAGTTTGCCAGAATATACCCTGACCGGTGGTTCATGCTGAGGAGTCTTATATACCTAGTTTGAAGGCGGATCGGACGAAAGTGCGTAGGAGGGAGGTTTCCTTTCGTTCTCGTCCAAACTGCCTTTGGCAACAGGACCAGCATTTTTAAACAAGTGATGTCATCGTCTGTAAACACAGTGATGTCATGCATGACTAAGCAGCACCAGAAGTTAAATCATACTGGCCTACGTCTCTTACTGTAGGGTAGAGTGGGAAAACGCCCCCCTTAAGGATTGTGCAATTTTTTTTATGTGAAACAAAAGTTAAATATGTTCAGAAAAGTTATTATTGTTTTAGTGACAATGACATAAATTATAAACCAAGTATGAAAAATATCCAGTTTTCATGTTATTAGATTTTTAACAAAAATTGAATTTGTGCCGAGAGGGGGCGTTTTAAAATGCCCCCAATCTGACAAAGCAATTTGCTTTAAACATTTAAACAAAATCAGAGTATAGGCAGTTTTAGCTTAAAATTAAAAAAGAATATAATCAATAATTATGAATTACAAAATTATAATATCCTATTTGATACATTTTGTTAGCTGATGCTAGCTACCTGATGCTAACTTGAGGTAATTTTTTAAATATATAAAGTCCAAATATTTTTATTCAACTATTTAGAATACATTTGATGGAAAAACAAAGGATTTGATGTTCAGAACAGAATAACTACAGTAATTGCCCATTACCTCCTGGGGGCGTTTTACCCCACTGACTATGTTTGAGAAAAAAATTGTCATTCTGAAAATATAATTATATTTTTATTAAATAACACGTGCTCCCTATATACAGGCCATACTCTATATAATATATAACTGTGATGTTCTACAAAACAACAAGCTTTAAAACACTTTTTCTTACTGCTGAAAATTAGATAATTTACTGTAAAATCCATTTTCTCTCCAGTACATCACCAGTGTGCGCTTCATGGTGAAAACTTCTGCATCACTCTCGTCAACATAGTCCATAGTTACAATAAAAATGTATCTTGACTTTATCTTGTTTTGGGGGGGGGGGGGGTTCCTTCCCCCTTCTCCCACTCTACCCTATTTTAACTTTTTTTAAAAAAAGGTTTAACCTTGTTATAAATGTAGTAAACATTTGTATTGAGAAAACCAAAGCTGGAATTCCCCATGCACTGATTTTGCCAAGTGTTTTAGATTTATGACTGAAAACACCTATATTCCCATCAAAGGGAAAACTGAAACCTGTGCACGTGTGCGTGGGTGTCATTGATTTTACTGATATGCAGGGTTATTACGGTAAATCTAGTAAATCAGTGTCAAATGAGGCCCAGTTTACTTGAATTCCCCCCTGTTTATAAAGGGGTCATGAACTGAGAAAACAAAATTCCCTTGATCTTTTGAGGTCATTGTACTATAAGAACTCAAAACTTTCTCGTTAGTCTAAAAACAGCTTATATTGAGGCCAATCTGCCAAAATGACAGGTTATGGAATGTGCCACTTATGATGTAGTAGTCTCTCTAAATGCCGCCTTCGCAGAAGAAGATCAACGCCTGCCTCTACATCACTGCCTGTTTAACCCGCCCACCGATTCGTGCATGAAATGTAAATAATGAGAGAGGCAAATGCAGGTCTACGCAGAAATCAAATGATAAAGATCCCTCCGAAGACAACAAGATGCTGTACGTCTTTGCATTGTCTTCCTTCTGATCCGAAGTGCGACATTAGGAAAGAGTGGATGAAGTTTATTTTTAATGAAGTTCCAGACTGCGTCAGTAAGAACTTGGTCATTTGTTCACTTCATTTTACTGCGGATCCGTTTACAAACAAGGTACAAAACTAAAAGACGATGCTGTTACAACTATACTGGATCCGAGAGTAATTTCGCAGCACATAAGTGTGAGTAACTGTTCATTACGTGGTCACTATAGCTTTGTCTGTTATTACAGATCATTTTTAACCTAAATCACAGCAGCGTCCATCTGTGAAGGATGTAGGCTGTTAAACATACACAAGTGTTAGCCAATCATAGCATGGCGTTTAGTTCCGAGTCTACAATCCGCCACGCCTATTCAAACGGAGCAATCTGATGAGGGGTAAAAACGGGACATAAAAAAAGCCTATTCTAAATTATTTTTTGATGTAAAAATCTTGATAACATTATAAGTGGACCTTAGAGAACAGTACTAAATAGTAAAAAAGGCAGTTCATTATGCCTTTAACAATGCAGTAAAAGTAATGAAATATTTAATAAATTCTAAGTATACAATGTTTTTGGGAATTTCGTTTTGTTGTGTTCTAAGATTTAAGTTCACATTAAAACTTGTCAAACTCAGAATTACATCATCTTTTTTTTTTTTTTTTTTTTTTTGACATTTGTACAGTAAGCTTGTGAATATATGACATATTTTACAATGACCCTTTTTTGTTTTTCCCTATAGCTTACCGGAATCCATGCCTTTTTGAAGCAATGAGTGCCCCGGTTTTTCTACTGTAAGTTTGGAGGAAACAACTGTTTTATAAAAATAAACAGTGATTACAGCAAGGGAAATACAATCCACCCGAGCTGTGCTGCACCTTATTAGCCCAATCCAAACAAAACCACTCTGCCCCACTGTGAGATTTCCCAGAATGCACTCGCCTCCTGTTTTCTCCCTCCCCGTCATTCCCTTACTTGGTCTTGGGTGTGCCGCGCTGATTCTAAACTGGCTGTAGCCGGTTGTCCTTTCCTCAGAGTGCTTCCCCTATTCTCTAGTATCTCTCGTAACTTTTTGAACTTTCTTCTTAAGAACGCACACTTGTTTACTCTGTTATCCGATACTTTTGTGTTTAGAGCAAAGTTCAGAGTTTGTTTGTTTTATATATATATATATATATATATATATATACATACACGCGTGTGTGTGTATACATGTATGTAATAGTAATAATAATAGTAATATGAATATCACTAAAATGATAATGTTGTAGAAATGCCTAACAGTATGCAATTATTGTGTTTCTACCTAGTTAATCCTGAAAGAGGAGTCATCATGTGTTATACATGATCAAGACGAAACAGGAGGAAGTTGAGAAATAAAGTCAACAATGAAAGGAAAAAAAGGTTGGCTGAAGATGTCGCTGCCAGCCATGTTCAACGTGCTGTTAAACACTCACTACAAAACATGACCTGTGACTGTCTACACATTCTCATGAGTTATAAATAGAACAAACAGCTCTTAATCATTTACTTACAGTATGCAACAATACCAAAAAGCCAGTCGGTCGTGTCCCATGGATTTTCCATGGATTATGTTACAGTTGTCATTTCAGTGCCAGATACTGTGTGTCTGTGGAAAAGTAATACATTCTATGAAAGGTTTTGTCTTTTTTCTATGTTTGTGGGTGTATTTGAACAGTATTAAGAAGTGAATTTTAAATGGCTTTCCAGACTCATAAACTTTCATCTCTTAATTTTGGCATGATGGTACCATGTTCTTTCATGCTTAAAATAATAGTTCAGCCAATAATCACCCTCATGATGTTCTAACTTGTGACTGTGACTGACTTTTTTCTGAGAAAAGAATGATATTTTTATCATTAGGTCAAAAAGACAGACAAAAAAAAAACACTGGGACATTTTTCATGTCTTCTTTAGAATAAAAAACGTCATGACATTTTTGGGAGAATTTTGAAAATGTACATTTGCATAATTCATTAAATTATATTGCTTTATTTTTGACACGTTAATTTTATGGCATGTAGTTATTTAATGATTATTGAAATACTATTACATTTTTTTATATTTTTGTTTTCATTTAAAATTTGAATTACAAGTTTTAGTAATTTTGTTGTATGTTTTTTAACTTTAATTTTATTAGTTTTTATTTTTTTAAATATGTTTCATTTCTTTTGATACTTAAAGCTAAACTAAATGAAAATGAGAAATGTTGCCTTTGTAACTAGATGAAATTCAAGTTTTCATATTTCATTTTTTCAGTTAACGAAAAACGCATCACTTTACTGCATCAAATTAAAAAGTCAAATTGTGTAAAAGTCAAATTTTGCCTAATTAACAAGTTAAATAACAGTGCAGTGAGACACATCTATGAAAGCATTCTGTAGCAACAAAAGCTCTTGTGCTGTTCCCTCTTCTAGTAACCAAGCCATCTCTTGATAATAAATGTCAGTGAAAGCAGCTCCCACCCCAGCCATACAAAGCATGGCATCAGGGGAGGGAAGAGACTGAAGGAAAGAGACCGAGGTAAACGTACAAAAACATACACGTGCAGGGTATAAGCAGACAGTGTTAAACGGTGACAGAGCTCAACAGTTTTTTCCCCCAAACGTCTCACCTGTGACTTTAAACTGACCTGGCATGGACCCGGCGCACACGTTTGAAAGGGCACAGACCATTTCACCCTGAAAAAAACAGAAGGACTGGAACGGTGAGTGAATCTTTCATCCTTCTTTCATGCACTATAAACTGTGGTGCTAATAGAACACCCAGCTCTGGTTCTCTGAATGACAGCAATGATAAGCCGTCGTATGCAAATAAAACTCCCCGTACAAAGAGTTCCCAGATTTATGAATATATGTACTTGTCCTTTCTATTTCCTTGCCAGTTCTTAAATAAATATTAAAGTGTAGATTATTTATGAAAGATTTCTCGCATGACCAGATGTTAAGTGGCTTTGTTTAATGTTATGTAGCATATTTCAGTTACATTTTCAAATTGACACTACAAATGACAATAACATATAAATAAACAATTTTGCATATTAAGATCTGCAGTGCTTATAGTTTGCACTCTTACACTAAATATTGTCACTAATTCTATAGAGACCAGCATTGCTAGGCAGCCCCTCCTGTGAGTGATGGTTGCTTTGACTATGCCCACTCGAGAGTTGGATTGAAACTGCAACACTAATAAGAAAACAGACAACAGGATTTATTTGAAGTAAAGAGTCTTAATAAACCCTGCTGTATTTGGCCCTTTTTTGTATGTGCAGTTATCATAAATGTGTACATATTTCTTGCCCAATGAATGAAAATTGTAAATGCAAAGCTTTTGAGACTAAAAACACGTGCAGATGAAAGCCAAATCTGATGAAATCATCATAAAATTGTGGTGTTTACAAGCCAAAGGTGGCTCATTTTATATGCAAGTGTAGACATACATTTACTAATCATTATCATGAGATCGATGTGACTTTTCAGGGAGTTTTTGTTGATATTTTGGTGATGTGCCAAGACCCAGTTTCTCAATATTTGAATGATTTCATACACGGGAAGTGCGAGAGTAGCTTGTGAAACTGGGTCAGTTCCACTTATAAACTAGATGAGACCTGATTAAGCAGGATCTGGCAAATACAAAGTAGTGTTTTGTCATTATATGCATGTTTATATGCAAAATGGTTAAGGACATACAGCACTTAAAAGCTGGAATTTGTGTTGAACAGTTATTTCCTTTGGCATCACTTGCTCAAAAAATGGATCCTCTGTAGTGAATGGGTGCCGTCAGAATGAGATTTCAAACGGCTGATAAAAACATCACAAGTACTTCACATGACATGAGTTAACATCTTGTAAAGTGAAAAGTTGTGTGTTTGTAATTAAGAATTAAATTATTAAGCAGCTAAAATAAGAGTTCCTTATCCATAATACTGTTTTTTTGCAGTGAAAAAGTTGTCTTGTCTGAATCAGGAGGGAAATATGCACAGATCAAGCACCTTTTACAAGAGAAAACAGTTCTAAATAAATATGCCTGTGGATTTTGATGTGAGAGGACAACAGGGGATAGTCTTCAGGAAGCTTTATTATGGATTATGGACTGTATTTTGGCCAGAAGATGCTTTAAAGTGAAAACACCTTGATGGATTTGTTTATTACAAACACACAGCTTTTCACTTAAAGGGGTCCTATTATGCTTTTTCACTTTTTGAATTTTAGTCAGTGTGTAGAGTGTATGTTTGGGCATAAAACGATCTACAAAGTTACAAATCTCAAAGTCCACTCCAAAGGGAGATATTTCTTTTTTTAAATATCCCTTTTCAAGAACTACAGCGAATGGCTCGTTTGGACTACAAAGTTGTTTTCCTGTATTTGTGACACATTTGTGACTGGAACAGCAAACCAATCACAACACATTTCGTTTTTTGGAAGGCGGGCCTTCATCAAACCCAGAAATAATCGAGCCGTTTGTGTGAGGCTGGGGAGAAAGGTATTGTAATAAATAATGTAAATTATTTGAAAAATAATGCGTTTTTTGAACCACCAAGCATGAGAGCATGTTCTAGTACACCCCCAAAACAAAATCAAGACTTTGTAAAAGAGCATAATAGGACCCCTTTCACTTAAAATGATGTTAATTGGTGTACTAAAGTCATGAGGATTACCTGTGGATTATTGTGATGTTTCTCTCAGCTGTTTGGACTCTCATACTGACGGCACCCATTCACTGCAGAGGATCCATTTTTTTTGTTTTACCATTTTTGCATATAAAGATGCATATAAATATATTTCTCCAAATCTGTTCTGATGAAGAAACAAACTCATCTACATCTTTGATGGCTTGTGGGAGAGTAAATTTTCAGTATATTTTAATATTTTTGTGTGAACTGTTCCTTTGAAATAATGCAAACGCATTAATCTCATCTCTGTGGCATCTGTGGCATCACTGTTTCCTAGATGAGACTTGATTAAGCATAATCAACCATTTTTTCTAGGTTACTTCAGAAGAGCACGACTCTGGGAGTCCCTACTGAAGATTAAAAGCCATATTCTCTGTTGCATCTCAGTTTCCTCCATCATGTCAGAGACTCGGCCAACGCCTGCACAAACTGAGGTGCCTTCAGAGTCTCCAGAGGTGGAGTGTCCAGTTTGCTATCAGGAGTATGACCAGGACTCCAAACTCCCACGCATGCTAGAATGCCTTCACGTCTTCTGCACGGAATGTCTCTGTAAAATCCAGCTCACTCCTTTGCATCCGCCTGACCCCAACAGCGCCCCCTCAATCTCCTGCCCCCTGTGCCGCCACTCCACCCCGCTACAGGGTGGCGATGCATACTCTCTCCCCTGCAACTCACGGATTCTTGCCCAGCTGCCTCCCGTAGCCTTCCGTCTGCCTGCATCGGTGTCTGCCCGGCTGACCACGGTGACCCAGCGCTTGGTGCTATCTCTGGGGGAGAGGGATACCCGATTCATAATCCTGCCCACTGTTAGTCTGAGGGTGGAGCAGATGGGTGAAGGCACAGAAATGGTAAACCCACCTAGGGTGCTGCATCAAGAGATTGAGGTTCTGAGGAGACACAATAAGACCCTGATGTGCGTTCAGGTTCTGGCTGTCATCTTCTGGATTATGTTTGTGCTGACTTGTGTGATTGGGGTTGTGTTTGGGCCAAACCTCTTTCATAATTGAGAGATTAAGGACATGGGCGTATCCTGTTACATTAATATATTTATTCTGTCCCTGCATTTTTTAAATGACAACATTTAGATCATTATATATAGATCATTTTGATTATATGTAAAATCTACAGTTGCCCTGAAATTTGGACACTTAAAATGTATTAAAGTCATTGCAAAATGTTTTATAGTATACAAAGTTTAGGTTTTTAAATTATACAATAGTAGATATATGGTTCAAAGTAAAGACAAAAAGTATTGTGGAACCTGGTTAACAAATGTTAGAGAAACAAGTTCATAGTTAATGTGATAAATTATAGGTAATGACTTCATATTTTACATCCATTACAAATGAACCTTTTATTTACTTTTGATATTACTTGCTTAAACCAAATTTAAAAAGAAAATAGTTCTAAAAATAGCCCCACACTAGTGTCATGGAGATGATATTTGGTTTAATATTTTATTGAATTCAATACATTTTATTTAATACATTACATTTGGTTTAAGTGTCCAAATACATTATGGGCCTATTTTTCATTTTCATATTGTAGTGTGTAGTCCTGCAATTATTCCTGTCCTTAACTGTTATGTCAATATTCTAAAGGATGGTATTCTCTGTTCTCTAACTTTTTGTACAGTGTGTTGTTTTGTATGCAAACATGAAAAATATATAGGCCTGCAGCATTCTGTTTTAGAAAAAAAATGCATTGTTGTTTAATAAAAAAAAAAAAATCATGTAGACTGCCCAGCATGGGCTTTTTTCATGAGGATAATGAGGTAATGAGTCCCTCTTGTGGATGATACATGAATATATCTGTGAGCAGTTTTGATTGCACGACATACAGATGTACAGTACTTTATCAATTTACCAATTCAGCTGACTGAAAACGTTAATATTTTTACTATTTTTGTTAAAGTGCCCCTATTATGGGTTATGAAAGGTTCATATTTTGATTTTGGGAGTCCCCAACAACAGGTTGACATGCATGCAAGGTCAAAAAACACTTTTTTCATTTTCTTATAATATGCATTTATTTTTACCTTTTTTGCTCAACGACTCCCAAAACGATTCGCTCAACGATTAATTTTTCCAACCCCCTCCTTTGCGTGACGCTAATCTGCGGTGATTGGTCCAATTGGTCTCATTTTCATTTCATCATGCCTGGAATGCCTGATGAAGCAGAGTTTGTGAGGGCAGTGCTGTTCTGTGTACAGCGTTATCGGGGAAACAGCTATTTTTTAAGCTCCAAAAGCAGCACCTAGTGGCAAAGAATGAATTTGCATTTTCATTCAGACCAACCCAAGTAGGTATAACTGCAGACCAGAGATCTCCAAAATGGGGCGTGAACTCCAAAAGTGGGCAGAACCTCCAAAATGGGGCAGGGTCTCTCAAAGACTTTCACCATTGGCTCTGGCTTCAGCCGATTGTTATTGACTTACATTTCAAAATAAAACTTTATAAATTAAACATTGTTTCTAGTTGATCTAAAATAAAATATGCTATATAAATCAATATTCTCCGTGAGAGCAGAGCCCAAAGCTCGTGGCCAGTGGTGTTAAGACCGGAGTTTGATCCTCTGCTTCATGATATAAACGGGAATCACCCACGAGCCGTCCCAGCGCAGCGCAGGGGAAAGATTTTACTCTATCGCTTTGTTTTAAGCAACGGAGGCGTCCCGGGGCTTGAAATTCGCAGGGTAGGATGGGGTAGTGACGCTGGGTGTAAAAAGGTGCCATTGTCCGGTGAGGTCCGGTTGGGCAGTTACCGGACGGCCGGCTCAGCGATCTCATATCGCATAATCTTATTAACTGCTTCTCCTGAACTGCAACTTTCTTTACCATGCTATTCAGCACCAATCCCGCCGTGCAGCCAATTTCACTGGTTAAGGTTAGGGTCAGGTGTGGGGTAGGGTTAGCATTTTTTGTAGCATAGTGAAGGAAACTAAATTATATTACACAAAATACTGTGATGGACACAACCAATAAAATCTTTAGAATCAGCTGTGGGGCGGAGTTTGCGCTGAAGTTGATTGGGAGAAAAAATTGCACATGCGTGTCATGTGCCTGTCTGTCAATGGGAGGAAAACACGCCCTATTTTGGAGTTCCCGCCCCCATTTGGAGATCTCCAGGCTGCAGTTATACCCTTCTCGACCATCTCGAAAAGACCAACAAGTGGGCAGGCAAAATGCTAATGTTTCATGTTGACTTCAACATGAAGATGCTTGGGATTCGTTTTAAAAACGACTCGTTTCAATGATTCTGAGTCGACTCTTTCTTTTGAGAGACAATAACTTTATACACAGTGCACTTTCAGATTTAAAACTTTGCAGGATGTTTTCATTCACTTAGAGCTGTGTTACACACTGCATTTTTGTCCATAGTAGGGGCACTTTGATTTATGTATAGACATGAACCCTAACATTTTGTTTACAGAACATAGTTTATTTAACAAATGATTGTCCGAATGGGAAAATTAAGTTTATGATTTGTCAATATGTCACATAGGCCAAATATAATTACGACCTTACCTTTACGCTGTGGAAATAAAAAGGGGCAGAGCTACATAAGGTAGGCTATTAATGGCTGTAAATATGAACAAAAATGTATCATTGAAAATATAAAATCATTATTTCGATGTTTTTGAACGCTTGTGCGAGCCAATAGGATTCGAGCGTGAACTGTCAATTAACATTTCATTGGTTGGAACTACTGAACAAAAATGCCCCATTTACCGAACGAGTTGGTTTTGAATATGAGCGAGGCCCTGATGTTTGTACAAAACAACTTGACGAATCGTTCGAGTGAATGATTTAAAGGGACAGTTCACCCAAAAATGAAAATTCTGTCATTAATCACTCACCCTCATGTCGTTCCAAACCTGTAAGACCTTCGTTCATCTTCGGAACACAAATTTACGGTGGTCGAGAGAGCTCTACGTGCTGCAAATAGAAAAAAAACACCTGCAAATTAAGAAAACAACTTCATCAGTTTGACAACACACGCGCTACAAATGCTCACAACACAACCAAATACAAATTACGATATTTTTGATGGAATCTGAGAGCTCTCTGACCCTCCATAGACTGCAAGGATATTATCACGATCAACGCACAAAATTAAACGTAGCAAGGACATCTGTAAAATAGTCCATGTGACATCATGGGTTCAACTGTAATTTTACGAAGCTACGAGAATACTTTTTGTGTACAAAGAAAACAATAATAACATAATTTATTCAGCAATTCTTCTCCCCGAGTTACCGCCTTCTGCCATATTGGAGAGCAGTGTTGGGGGTAACGCATTACAAGTAACGCGAGTTACGTAATAATATTAGTTTTTTCAAGTAACTAGTAAAGTAACGCATTACTTTTTAATTTACAAGAAAATATCTGAGTTACTTTTTCAAAAAAGTAACGGCAGTTACTTTTTTCCCATTTATTGACTGACAGTGCGCTGTGTGAACATGTTACTGTAGTTCTAGACTAAATGTGAATGTGCATTAATTCATCTCACTCGCAAAAGTTTTGGTATTCATCAAAATGAATTAAAACAGTGAAATGCAAACTCAGAATATGACGCAAACCTGCAATAATTAAATATGAAATAACACAAATGTATCTAATCCCATTTTATTAACCAATGTCTTTGCTGCTGACCTTTGATGATCCAGTTAAACCATACTAATAAGCAAAAATGACTTTAGATAAACTAACAATTGTGCTTCATTGTTTTTTTATTGCTGAAGAGTGTTAAACCTTCTTCTCCTGCGTTCTGCTGTACAGACGTGAATTTACTTTTCCTTCAGGCTGAGGTTTATTCATTACACTTTTTGGTGTGAAAGGGCTTTTACATTTGCTATAAATAGAACTTCTTGTATTAAAAACAATCAAGCCCTGCTCATATTTAAAAAGTAACGCAAAAGTAATGCAAAAGTAACGTAATGCATTACTTTCCATAAAAAGTAGCTAAGTAACGTAATTAGTTACTTTTTTAGGGAGTAACGCAATATTGTAATGCATTACTTTTAAAAGTAATTTTCCCCAACACTGTTGGAGAGTACCTCAGAACTTAATCAATGCAATGAGCATTGTTTACATTCAGTAGCGCTCAGATTCCATCAAAAATATCTTAATTTGTGTTCTGATGATGAACGAAGGTTCTACGGGTTTGGAACAACATGAGGGTGAGTAATTAATGACAGAATTTTCATTTTTGGGTGAACTAACCTTTTAATGACTCACTCCTAACACAACAGCTGCCACCTACTGGTGTAACCTACAAAAAAGGTTCCGTGAATGAATGTTTTAGTGCACTGATTCAAAAGATCCGAGTCACTGGGATGAACCAATATACAAGCGTGGGAGCAACAGGGAGCATTTCTTTGGTTGGACGTACTGAACGAACAATGCCCCTTTTACTAAACGAGTCGGTTTTAAAAATGAGCGAGTCTCGGATGTTTGTAATACAATACAACATTAACGATTTGGTGAATCGGTTGAGTGAATGATTCAATAACTTGCTTAAAGGTGGGGTAAGTGATTTCTGGTTGCCAATGTTGATATTTCAAATCACCAAAACAAACACACCCCTACCCCAAAAGTGTCTCGCCCCTATTTTGATAGCCTAACTTTCACAATTAAAATATTTAATGAGGTTACTTACTTGTGATCAGTCTGCACAAGATCAACATGCTTGTTTCCTTTTCGGCTCCTTTAAATACAAGACCAAGCATGAGATCGTCAGACCGAATCTTTCTACAGCGTCGTTGGCAGGGCGGTCAGAGCGAATTTTGACGCTCTCGCCGGCGGCGGTGTGAACGCACAGTAAGAGTAATGTTGTTGTAATATCCTAATATCCTTTCAGTGTTTAAGGGTAACATACTCCCTCATGACTGGTGTCAGTGAAGCATCAGCCTGTCCTTTATCCCAGTGTTTACCCCTTACGTCACTAGCTCCGCCCTTGCGCCATTGCTCGTGACCAGAAGTGTAGAGGAGTTCGTTTGGAGGGGGAGGGGAGGTTAACGTTTTAGGAGGGCACATGAATTTTAAAAAAATAATGAAGTGCACGGATAAATTATTTATAATAAACACTACAGTATTCCATCAAAAAATAAGAATAGTCAATTTTGATTTCATGCCGACTTTAAGTCATAACACAACAGTTGCCACCTACTGGCGTAAACGGCAGAAAGGGTTCGCAAACAAGTCTTTGCGAATAGTGAACTGATTCAAAAGATTCGAGTCACTGGGACGAATCAAAATTCCCACTTAGTATCACAAAGGCACTCATTTGGACATGCCCCAGTAGAAGCGAAGCAGTGGGAAGTCCTGGGCGCCTCTCTTTCGTCACACGCCGCGCTGGCCCGAGCCGAAGAGAAGTTTTTCAAACCCCCATGTGTTTTCGTACGGGGAAAATGTTGTTACAACAAGGTAGCTGTATTTTAACGGAAATCATGACACTTTTGAGCGTTCAAGACAACAAAAGTTAGACACAACAGCGCTGTTTTTCTTTGTTTATACTGGATGCGCTAGTCGGGGCAGTGTTATTGGATAGTAGTTGTGGTCTAGAGTTTTCTCAAGCCCCTTCTCTCCGGAGCGCTGGCTAACATTAGCAGCATAGCTGCTGCCTCTTCCATACTTTCGTAGAACAACGGGAAAGTTGAGTTGAGTTGGGAGACATGGCGGAGACCAAAATAATTTATCACATTGACGAAGAGGAGACGCCGTACTTGGTGAAAATTCCCATAGCGGCTGAGAAAATCACTTTGCTGGATTTTAAACAAGTTTTGAACAAGCCGAACTACAAATTCTTCTTCAAGTCTATGGACCAGGACTTCGGGTAAGCAAATGCGGGAAAACACACAAAGATGTGCACGGATAGCCAGAACAAAGGAGTTTTTTCCATGTGTAGGAAATAAATCTGTTTGTATGTTGTGTCCGATGTTGTTTGTGAGGGTTAGGTAAGGGTTTTCTACTAGAAGGACACTGTTGTGGGTGGTCTATAGTTGTATCAAGCCATCATTGTAAAGGAACTGTGTGTCCATGTCTCGACAGTTTATCAGTTTCTGCAGTCTGACTTTACAGGTAACTTATAGGCTAAATGAAAAATACCTTGCCCATAAAATTAGTTGAGTTGAATGACGCTGTTTGATGTGAAATATTGTCATTCTATTAAGGCTGATGTAGGATATACAAGATATCTTAAATAGTTTTTAATATGTACTACCGGTTAAAAGTTTGGAGTCAACTAAAAACAAATGCTGGTATCCAGCAAGGACACATTAAATTGATCAAAAAAATATTTTACAGTGTTACAAAAGATTTAGATTTTATATAAATGTTGTATTTTTGAACTTTCTATTAGCGGAAAAAAAAGAAAGAAAAAGGAAAAAAGTGTAACAGTTTCCACAAACACAACTGTTTTCAACATTAGTAATACGCACCAAATCAGCATATTAGCATAATTTATGTGAAGTATCACGTGACAATGATAGACTAGGGTAATGGCTATAAAAAAATTCAACTTTGCCATAACAGGGATAACATTGACATGTTAAACTATATTAAAAGGGAAAACAGGTATTTTAAATGATGATAATTTTCACAATGTTCCTGTTTTTACTGTATTATATTAACTAAATGCAATATTGGTGAGCATAAGAGACCTCTTCAAAAACATTTAAAAAATCTTACCAACCTCAAACTTTTGTTAGTGTGTAATTTGTAGCTATTCTGTTTTCTACCTACACATTAAATCTCATATCCCTCGTGTAGTGAAATTCTCATCTTTTCCCTCACTTCTTTGCATACGGGCCAAGTTTTTAGTGTCCCACTGTTCTGCCAGTCCTTTTTTATTAATAAAGAGTGGAGTTCTTTGTCTCTGACCGCATATTTGGCCTGAATCGTCCTGCTATGGACAGAATACCAGCCAATAAATCTCAGCCACGTACTTGTCAGTTATGCATTCTCCAGATGCTACTGGAATGTCTGTGGAAATCTTAGCAAATTAGGATGTTATCATCTGACTGTAAATAGTCCATCAGTTTGACAGCTTCTATACTTAGTTCATGTTGATATGAATCAGAGACATTCTCCTGAAGCACTGTAAATGTAGAGCCATAATAAAACATATACACATTAATCAGTTGACAGGCAGTATAAAATAAATACAACTATTTTACATGCTGCTGGACTGTGACGGTGTTTGTTTGTAATATTTGTTTTATTTGATTTCTGTCACAATACACTATGGAAGCTTGTTTCCGCCACGGGATAAAAAGAAAATTAAAAGGTAATTGTGTTTTTAAAATCTCACAATTCTGTCTTTTTTTTTTTCTTCACAATTGCAAAAAGAAAGTCAGAATTGTGAGAGAAAAACTCACAATTGAGAAAACAAAATTGAAAAAAAAAATTGCAAGATGCATGAGGAAAAAAGTCAGAATTGCAAGATATGGAAAAAATCAGAGGAAGAAAAAACTCAGAATTCTGACCCCCCCCCCCTTGTAATTCCGAGTTTATATCTTGCATTTCTGAGTTTATATCTCGCAATTCCCTTTACAATTCCCTTTTTTTTACATTTTTATTCCGTGGCGGAAACGGCTTCCATAATATCCATCTATAGACCATAGTATAAAACAGTAGAGTAACAGAGGGTCTGTTGTGTCTTTCTCATTAACAATGACAAATTTTCATCATAGTGGAGCCAGCATAGTTTTACAGGTAAAAGGATTTGCAAATTAGCTTTCTTTTTTTTACACTGGAGCCAAAATGTCAGCCAGCTGTGTCTTATTCTAGTAAAATCGTGCTAAATTAGTGTAACTACATTACTGAGATCTGATTTTACCGGGAAAGCGAAATCTGAAGACTTGAGCGTTTCTTCTTTCCTGCCATGGAAGAAAGGCTGTGAATGTCTCGCCAATTTTTGTTATTGTGGAAAGGGTGGACGTGTGTGTATTATTGTTGAACGGCGTTGGATGTGGATGTAAGCTGATACGCTAGTGGAGTGGGACAGAGAGCAGGCGGCGGCGCTGTGATGCTGCAGTGTGTAGAGCCAGCTGTCAGTCTCACTGTGTGTGGCAGGGGCTGGGGTTGCTCCGTGTTTGGGGAGGGATATGGTTGGAGGTTGGAGACAGGCCATTTGCTTAGTGTCTGGGATAGAATCAACAGAAAGAGATTGAGTGAGAGAGAGAAAGGAGCAGAAGACCCCTTGGTTTCTCCAGGCCCCCTCTACATTTTCTCTGCTGTTTTTTTTTAAACATCCCCTTAAGATTACAGACCAGATTGCAGTGCAGTTTCCTTATTTCTCAGACTGTATTAAGTGCAAATAGTCCAAATTAAAATACATATCCAAAGGGCCAAAATGTAACAAACCTAAAGCAGATTTAACAATCCCAGAACTCATTCTGTTGTAAGAGCTTTTGTTAAAATCAGGTTGTGCTTTGAGTGTGTGTGTTATTGTGTTAGAGGTCAAGGGTTGTTTTTCAAGTACAAATGCTGGGCTTAATTAGCGTCATTACAGGGTTTGGGGGTGGGATTGTTTCACAAGCCTTAAAATGCAGGAGAGCTTTGCTTTCAGGAAGTGCTTTGTGAAATTGTTGTAGAGTTACATCATCTAGTCTAATGTTTGTTTGGTTGCAGAGAAGAACTAGCAATGGTTTGTGCACTCAGATTGAGATTGAAAAATAATAATAAAAAAGTCACTTAATATTTATTTAAAATTAATATAACTATTAGTGGTGTTTCCTAAGGTAAGCATTACTGTTATATTGCTGATACATATTCAAATGCATAACTCTGATTAAACTTTGACATCATGTACTGCCAGACAGTGCTGCATTGCTACTAAAAATATAATTGATCTTGTACATCCACTTTTATGCCTTGCAAACTTAAGCATTTGTTTTTCAGTGCTGTATTCTACTTTGTTATGGCAACAACAGTTCTGCTGAATTGTCAACAAGATGATGTTATCTAGCTGGCTTACATAGATGTGATTTTGTTTTGTGTTGAGTCTTGGAAGCATCAGTAAGAATGTATATATACTACTGTACAAATATTTGGGGCCATTTTTTATGTTTTTGAAAGAAGTCTCTTATGCTCACCAAGATTGAATTTATTCGATCAAAAATACAGTAGAAATTGTAATATCGTGAAATATTATTACAGTTTAAATTAACTGTTTTCTGTTTTAATTTTTGTAATTCATTTCTGAAATGGCAAAAAGCTGAATTTTAGCAGTCTTCAGTGTCTCATGATCCTTCTGAAAATGCTCTAATATGCTGACTTAAGAAACTTTTCTTATTAATATTGAAAACAGTTGTGCTGCTTAATATTTTATAAAAAACTCAAATGTAGTGTTTTTTCAGGATTCTTTGAATTAAAAGTTCAAAAGAACAACATTTATTTGAAATAGAAATGTTTTATAATATTATAAATGTCTGTACTGTCACTTTTGATAAATTTAATGCGTATTTGTGGAATAAAAGGAATAATTTATTTATTGATTTATTTAACTTCAGAACAGTAGTGTAAATTTTCTGAGTGAATGTTTATGAACTTGCTTATTTACTTTTTGTAATATAAATATTTCAAGCAAAAATGCAATGATTAAAAATTGAGCAGTCTTTTAGGCAAGTAAAAAAAAATTAGGCTACTACTGGTCCAATTAGTCAACAGAAAAAAATCATTTTTGTTGAGCCCTGTTACTGTTCTACAGAAATGAATTCACCTCAGATTGTATGGCTTGTAGATGATATGTGTGACTATTACATTAGTGTTCAAAAGTGCAAATATTTCCATAGTCATATTTAGGAGGGAGCAGAGCGAGGGACCAGATTATGATATAAAATTGGAGTATTAACAATAAATATCAAACAGCATTGTCATAATAGGTTTTGTATGTGTGTGCAAGCACTCATATTTTCTTAATATATTGTAAAAATCTATTATAAATATTTAGTCCATAAGTAAAGTCAAAGTAGCTTAGATGCATGCATTTATGTATAAATACATAAATCTGTCAAAATGTGTTCCTTCATTTTAATTCTGTCTCTCTTTGGTAATTGTGTCTGCTCAGGGTGGTGAAGGAGGAGATCTCAGACGACAGTGCCAAGCTGCCATGCTTCAACGGAAGAGTTGTCTCCTGGGTAAGAACTGTTCCTGTTCCAGTTCTCTCTGTCAGTCAGCAGTAGCTTCCCCCCCAAAATGTTTTTTTTTTTTTTAACTGTACTGTCATATGATGCTTAATGGTGTCATAACAGTTCTCAGTTTTATAAGTGCAAACTGCACCATTTCACTAAACCTCACTGAAGCTCCTTATCCCTGTAGCGACACGTAACAGGGCTGTTTTGATTTATGTCACAGTGAATCTTTAAAGAGCACCAGGAGTTTGTGTCAGGCCCTTCACACAGAGACTGAAATCCAGTCTCGTCTAAAAGTCCTCAAAGAAAAGCAGGTGCTTAAGTCAAAAGGCTTGGACGAAATCAGACCCACTGGGATGGAAATAGTAGACTACCGTCAGGATAGCTCAAGGTCCTTTGAGAAGGAGTGTACAATAAACTAGCATCCATTAGCATGAAGAAAGGAGAAGGCCATACAATGTTACTGTATGTGGCCTCTTATAACGCATCTGATGTGTCTTTCTTTTCTCAAGTACATGACTTTGACTGCTTTAATGCAGTGTTTTGTCACAGATTGTGAAGATCGTTGATGTTTTTGTTTATTGTTAACTAACATTTTCTATTGCAATTCTATTCAAGCTTTTTAAAAAGCTTGATCTCGCAGACAGAGCTGAATAGAATTTCCTGTCTGCTTGCAGCTATTTACCTCTCCAACTTGGTCCTCGTTTAAATTGTAGTTACGTAAAACCCAGACACTGGATATGTTTGACCTGAAGCATTGTGTGATTAGTCTTACACTTTTGAATGAGCACCACGAGTATGTGTTGGGTAAAAAATAATGTGTTATTATTGTCATTAGATCTTTTCCCAGTCCTTTTTGCTTCCTTGTTTCTTTATGGATCACATTCACTCTTACACCAATCTTCTCTCTTTCTGTTAGCTGGTGTCCTCAGATACCCCAGCAGCCGAACCCCCAGCCCCTCCAGTAGAGGTCCAGCCTCAGCCCTCACCTCCTCCTCCTCCCCTGCCTCCACCTCCTGCCGAGAGGACAGGGGGCATTGGAGACTCCAGACCTCCTTCCTTCCAGTATGTTAATCTGCATCTCTGTTTCTCGCCATGAATGTCATTTTGTGGATGCTGTCTGCAGCAGTACTCTCTCAGTCCCTTAAAATACACTTTCTTATAAGTTGTCGGAATGGGAGTCAGTGGCTTAGTGTACAGCTTTACTTGAAGGAAAACTCACTTTTTTGCTTTTCAAAACATACACCCTGTATCATGGATTAGTCAAAATATGTCAAACATTTGCTTTGGAAGATAAAACAGGACATCCTAATGAAATATTACAAAGACATGCTTTTAATATGGTGCAAAAACGTTTTTCTAATTTATAAAGCACGTTATAAAGTTCAGATTATTTAAAAGTGCTTCGCAGTAATAAAACAGTTAATGTTGCAAAATTCATCAGTTATGAAACATTCATTTTCAGGTGTCAGACAATATGTTTATCAGTTATGAAACAATTCATACAAAGCTGTACAAAGTTTAACAACATTTTTAGAAAAATCAGCTTTGCCCTCACAGGAATGAATTTTGATCAAATAAATGCATAAATGGATTAAAGTTTTAAAAATATTAAAAACTTTTGAACAGTAGTGTAAAACATGATACATGATAGGGTAATCCAATATTTTTTTTGTGTATAAAGTACCCACAACCATGAAATGTCTGAAATGTTGTCTTGAAATGTAAGCTGGTAAATGATAATAGCTGTTAAAAAAGTAAGACATAAAATGTATTTTAGTGAAATTGTTTATTCCTAAAACTAGTGAAAAAATGCTAATGAAACATGACATATTACTTATATTCAAGAAAACAATGCTAATGAAACATGACAAGATACTTATATTCAAGATAAATTGTATGAAAATCTAAAAGCAGTTTGGCTTTTCAGGTAAAATTATCTTGATCTAAGGATTTAAGGATTTTTTTTTTACTGGAAATGAAGTCAAAAATACAGATTAATAACGTGATTCCCCCTCCCCAGTGTTCGTCCTTTGCTCTCAATTTCTTATCAGAGATTGGTTTGCTAGAGACAGCATGCTTTTAAAAATTTAAGGTTCACTCAGCATGCAGAGATGTTCAGATGTGTCGTGAATGTAAATCATTGCATGATGTGTGTGTGTGTGTGCACAGTCCCAACACTGCAGGCAGCCTTGAGTCCTTAGATGATCAGACAGAGACGGAGTCAGTCGTGTCTTTCAGGAGAGAGAGACCTCGACCCAGAGAGAGCTTGGACCAACATGGTCTGTTCTGTCTTCTATGTTGCTAATAATTTTAGTCAATTATCTCAATAGTCTTTCATTACATTGACAAAGCAGTCCATGTTAATTTTGCTGTACTCTTTCTGTTTTTGTTTCAGGGCCGCGTATGAATGGGCAGTCCCGTATGGACAGACACCTGGCTGGCTATGAGAGTGCTACTACAGTGATGAGCAGTGAACTGGACACCACAAGCTTCTGTGATTCAGATGACGATGATACGATGAGCAGGTCAGAGCAAGTGTACTTGATTAAAGATTGGATTGGGGTTGGAAATATTTTGTAGTTTCAAGAAAATTACACGCATCACCTTTAAAGAAGTCCACTTCAATCAGATCTCTGGTTTTGAGCTATACATATAATTTTTTTTTTTCTTTTAAATGTCAGAAGGTTATATTTCCGTTATCTGAATCAAATGATTGAACTTTACAAGAGCGTATCAGCATCTGTGCACGCTTTTAGTCCAGTGGTTCTCAACTGGTGGATCACGATCCAAAAATGGGTTTTGATCTATTCTGATAGGTTTGCATGGGGAACAATGTTAAATGCAAATTCTGTAATGTGCATAACAATATATTCGCACATAGTTAGGATAGCAAAACCAATAGACTTATCTTTTGTTTTTGATGTCAAAAACCACGCTTCCAATCAAACTCTACAATATTTTGATGCAAATTCATCTGTCACTTGGTATAAGACAAAAGGCAGGTGCCACCATGACCTAGATTAGATTAAATAGACACTCATTTGTGATATGTATAAACATGGTTTTTAGGTAGTGAATTATTGGCTGCTGACAGCATGAAACCATTGAAATTCAATCTAAAAAACTAATAAATTACTTATTTTTATGTTTGTATTATGTTAGGTTTCCATTTGATGTTGTGTATATAATAAAATATGTATCCTGAAGCATAACCAGTTGAGAAGCACTGATTAGTCAGTATTGCAATTTATGCCTTGATTATGAATGTTTATTTGACTGAATGTTTGTGATCAGGTTCAGCAGCTCCACCGAACAGAGCACAGCGTCTAGATTGCTGAAACGCCACCGCAGACGCAGGAAACAGCGCCCACGTCTGGAAAGAGTATGAAACACCCATATGATTCAATTTAAGGGAGTCCATCAATAATGACAAATCTTTCATTTAGTCACACTTCAAACCTCTGACTTTTTTTTTATACAGAACAGAAATAATGATGTAGAATGTTGGTAACCAAACAATTTTGGTTCCTATTTACATCCATTGAATTTTCCATATAATGTCCATAAAATGGAAGTCGGTGGGAACTGAAACGGTTTGGTTGCCAACATTCTTCAAAATATCATATTTTATGTTCAACAGAAGAAAGTCATACTGGTTTGGAACCATAAAGGGAGTAAATGATGAAAGAATTTGAATGATTGGATGGACTGTCCCTTTAAGTATTTGATACAGTTAAACAAATTGTTTTATTTAACTGAGTTTTAATGAGTTCTTGTTTGTTTTGTTATAGGCTTCCTCTTTCAGCAGTGTGACAGATTCAACAATGTCCCTAAACATTATTACAGTCACCCTTAACATGGGTCAGTGCCATTTCTTACTTGTTCCACCTACTATTTATTAAATATGAATTGTATTTAATTCATAACATGCTCCATTCTGTTTGTTGTGTCCTACAGAGAAGTATAATTTCTTGGGCATCAGTATAGTGGGTCAGAGTAATGAGAGAGGTGATGGAGGCATCTACATTGGCTCCATCATGAAGGGAGGAGCTGTAGCTGCAGACGGACGCATTGAACCTGGAGACATGCTGCTGCAGGTGTGTGTGTGTGTGTTTATGTGTACACATTGATAGGAAAGAAGTGGTTAGTACTGGGAGATCAGGAACAAAGTGAAACCTGCACATCATGTTATCTATTTAATAGAGGACCAGCTTGTCAGATGAGTGACGTGATAGTTATTTTAATTCCTGTCAAATTTAAATGCTCAACATTACAATCTGAAACACTATTCTCTGGCCACACCCAGCTTTAAGACACAAACATTGCGGCCGTTTCAGTAGTAATTAGCTCTAAACAAAGGATCGGTACTTTCACTGCTGCAGGGTTAATGCAGTTCTGTTCTAATTAGTGCTTCTGATGTTTGTTAGACGGGTTGTTTCACTGTTGTCTTTTTTTCTGTGCAGGTGAATGACATCAACTTTGAGAACATGAGTAATGATGATGCAGTCAGGGTGCTCCGTGAGATTGTCCATAAACCTGGGTGAGTCTGTGAGAGCTGCTCATAGGAATGCCCCATTTTTGAAATATGCAATTTCATAATTTCTCTATTTCTGATAAAAAACAGAATCTTTTTATGGCTAGTACAACAAAATGAAGAGTAAAAGATACACTTTAGTGGTGAAATTGGAGGTTTAGCAGTGTATTTTATCCTTTGTTGGCCTGCCACAGAAGATGATTGATTTATCTATTTTTACATCCTTTCAAATCAAGACTCAAAAAAATCCCATTGGTTTCCCCTGGTCAATACAACATTGTGGTGCTGTTCATGTGCACTTTTCTTATAAATGTATTGCTATCTTAATCCAATTATTCTGACATGACTCGAAGGGAGAATCACAGTAGGAGGATGATGTATTGCACTCTATGCGAGTTATTATTAGTAAAAATATATTAGTAAACAGTAATATATAACCTGCAATGTTATAATATCACTTTTATTCTCTTAGACCCATCACCCTGACTGTGGCAAAATGTTGGGACCCCTCTCCACAAGGTTATTTCACCCTGCCACGCAGTGAGTATCATTTTAATTCCGGTTTCATTTATGAATTAGATATAAAAATATTATAAAGAATTATAATTTTACATTTACTTCATATGGCCCAATATATTACTGTTCAAAAGTTTGGGATCAGGACTTTTTTTTTTTTTTTTTAAAGGAAATTAATTTTATTCAGCAGGGATGCATTAAATTGGTCAAAAAGGACAGTAAAGATATTTATAATGTTTTCTCTTCATCAAAGAATCCTGAGAAAAATGTATCAAGGACACCCAAATATTAAGCAACACAACTGTTTTCAACATTGATAATAATAAGACATGTTTCTTGAGTACCAAATCAGCATATAAGAGTGATTTTTGAAGGATCGCGTGACACTGAAGACTGGAGTAATGATGCTGAAAATTCAGCTTTGCCATCACAGGGCTATATTACGTTTTTAAAATGTATTAAATTAGAAAACATTTTGAAATAAAACATATTTTGAATTGTAATAAAAGTTCACAATATTCCAGTTTTCACAGTACTTTTGGTCAAATAAATGCAGCCTTGGTGAGCAGAAGTGACTTCTTTCAAAAACATTTAAAAGTCCTACTGACCTTAAACTTTTGAGTAGTATTGTAAATGTATAATGTATAGTTTTTATCATGTTATTTGAGATTTGTTTATCTAACATCCTTCCCCATATTGTGTCTTAGATGAGCCAATCCATCCCATAGATCCAGCAGCATGGATCAATCATTCAGTGGCTCTCACAGGGGTGTTTCCGTCCTACCCGAGCAGCACAATCACCTCCAGCTCATCTGTCACTGAAACTGAACGTGAGTGTTGTGCTTATGTCGTCTTTACTTTTTCTAGACCTTTGTTTTACAAGCACACTCTCTCTAGCCCTATTATTTAATCTCTCTTTCTCTGTCTGTAGGCATTGATGAGTTCAACCTGTCTCTTCGCTCTGACATGGCATCGGTTGCTAAGGCCATGGCATCTCCTGAGTCCGGTCTGGAGGTCAGAGACCGAATGTGGCTGAAGATCACCATTCCCAATGCTTTCCTAGGTCAGAGACTTTTACCTGAGACTGTATTTACACACTGTTCCTAAATGATCGTTGTGACTATGAGACAAATGGACCTTCAATCTAATCCTGTGTTTGTTTTTCTCTGACTTTATGATATAGGTTCAGATGTGGTTGAGTGGTTGTATCATCACATTGAGGGGTTTCAGGACAGACGGGAAGCCCGTAAATATGCCAGTAACCTACTAAAGGCTGGTTTCATCAGACACACTGTTAACAAGATCACTTTCTCTGAACAGTGTTATTACATATTTGGAGACTTCAGTAACTGTGAAAATTGTAAGTAAAATCAGCTTTTATTATAGATAAGATAAGAAAAAAATACACATACAGAAAAATAATACATTATTTTTGGTTAAATGCATACATATTATTTAATCTCTTAATTTTTTTCCTCTCAGACATGGCCAACCTTTCTCTTAATGATAACGATGGTTCCAGCGGTGCTTCAGACCAGGACACTCTGGCGCCTCTTCCATTACCAGGGGCAACACCGTGGCCTCTGCTCCACTCTTTCACGTACCAGTACCCTCACCCCTATTCCACCCAGCCACCTCCTTATCATGAGCTCTCCAACTACAGCTACGGCCCAGGCAGTGCAGGCAGCCAGCACAGTGAAGGTAACGCACTACACTGACCCTCAGGCACAAAATGCATGGAAATGTGTGATTTTTTTTTTTTAAAGATTTCATGAATCAGAGCTTAATAAAATCCACATACACTACCGTTCAAATGTTTGGGGTCAGTAAAATCATTATTATTTTTTTCTTTTTCATTTATTCTTTATTATTAAATTATTATTTTATTCAGCAAGATTGCATTCAATTGAATGAAAGTGACAGAAATAACTTTTACATTGCTATAAAAAAAAAATCATGTTTAAAAAAATACTGTGCTTTTCAACTTTCTATTCATCAAAGAATCCTGAAAAAAATGCATTACGCTTTTCAGAAAAATATTAAGCAGCACAAATGTTCAACATCGATAATAATGAGAAATGTTTATCTTAAACGCCAAATCAGCATATCAGAATGATTTCTGAAGTATCATGTGACACTGAAGACTGGAGTAATGATGCTGAAAATTCATAAATTAAGTTTTAAATATAATAAATAGAAAACCGCTATTTTAAATTGTAATATTTTTACAGTTACTGTTTTTAATGTTTTCTTTTTAAATGCAGCCTCACAATGAGACATTTTTCCAAAACCATAAAAAAAAGTGTACTTTTGAATGGTAGTGTATATCCATTGATTGTCATTATGGAACTAAAACATTATGGAGAAAACGCTGGACAAATATGCTGCACTTATTAATTCATTTTGATCAGTATTTATTAAGTTTTGTTGTTTTTATATTAAACTTTAATGTTGCCACGAAAATCAGCATGCATCTTGTATTCTAGTCACCATGTGAAAATAAGTTTTTATGCCCCTGTTAACCCCTGTTGTGTTCTCGTCTCTTTCTCTCAGGGAGTCACAGCAGTGGCTCCACACGCAGTGACGGAGAGAAGAGAAGGGGCAGTAAAAGCGTATCTGGCAGTACGGCGGGCGGTAGTGTACGTGACGATAAATCTCCCAGTGGGGGTGGGGCTGACTCGCGTTCTGGCAGCGGTAGCGAATCAGATTACTCTGTTCGCAGCAGCCTGAGACGAGACCACGGCTCAGCCACGCCCAGCGAACACAGTCGCTCCAGTCAGCGCTCGAGCCAGCGCTCGCATCATCGCATTCCTCCACCTGCTCATCTCACCCCATATCCGCCTGGAATCCCCATCCCCTACAACCCAATGATGGTGATGATGGTGCCCCAACATGCACACCCACACCTAGCACTTGGAGCCCCGCACCCACAAACGCCTACTTTACCACCCCACCCTGGCTTGCTGCCCTCCGGCATCCCTGGTGGGCCCCCAGGAGCTCCACCGATCCGAGACCTGGGCTCCGTCCCGCCTGAGCTGACAGCCTCTAGGCAGTCTTTCCACTTGGCTATGGGCAACCCCAGTGAGTTTTTTGTAGATGTGATGTAATGAAGGATGTAGCCGTCGATGTACAGGTGAAGGAGTGAATGCAGAGAGGTTTGTAGTCACATGATAACTGTGAGTTCCACTCTGTGACTGACAGAGATGTAGTTTACTGTATCAGTGCAGCTCTTTAGAGTTAGTGTTTGTCCTTGACGGTAGTAACAGGGTTTACGGAAGGGTAGGGAGTCTTGCGTAGCACAGACTTCAGCATCTATTTTGTCTTTGTGGTATTAACCACAACAGGGTCTGGCTTTCTTAAATGACTGAATTTTTTTTTGTATTTTTCAGAGTCCTGTTATTTTCCTTAAATGTTTCCACAAATTTCTCGAAGGCCTTTGATAAGGATCTCGTGATTTTCTAGAAATAATTTCTAAAAGCAAATTCAATTTGCTTTACACACCTTTTAAATGACCAACATCATATTCACTAGAATTATAACTTTAATTTTAAGTAAACCATTCTGTTCTAAAAATAAAAAAATAAAGTATTGTTTCAGACACGGGATAAAAACATAAAAAGGCAATTGCAACTTTTATCTAAAAATTTAGAATTTTTTCTTGCAGTTCTGAGAAAAAAGTCAGAATTGTGAGATATCAACTCAGAATTGAGAGATAGAAACTTGCAATTCTGAGAAGAAAAGTTTGAATCGTGAGCTATAAACTCCCAATTGCGATGGGGAAAAAGTTGAAATTGTGCGATTTAAAAATGACCTTTTTTATTTTTTTAATAAATAGGACTTTAAAAAAAAAACTAACTGTGAGATGCAACCTCAGAATTCGGAGAAAGAAATCTGAATTACAGGATATAACCTCGGAATTGCGAGTCAGTCAGAATTCTGTTTTTATTTCACAACTCTGATATTTTTTTTTTCTTAGAATTGCAAAGGGGGAAAAATATGAATTGTGAGATGAAAAAGTCCAAATTAGCTTCAGGCTTCCATAATAAAATGCATGCCTTCAAAACCCTTTAAAAGGATTCAAATGTTTGCAACAATCGATCTGGTGTATTATGTCTCTAAGTATTGCTTTAAAGTGTACCAAGGAATTCTGAAAGTTTTTCTCTCATGTACAATATACTGTACACTTTAAAAATTGCCTTTGTAAACTGTCTTTGTACAGCTGAATGGAGCCAGGGTTCATGGAAACAAATATTTGATTGTCAATTTCTGAGGTTAAGAACTCTTCTGATTCCTGGAGTTAGAAAGCAATCCCTTTTAAAGACTTGCTGGTACCCTTCTAAATAGGCAGACTATAAATTGATTGTACTAAAACGGTACATGCAGAGGAAGTTTTAACCCATAAAGGTACTTTCTGGGTAGAATGGGTTGTTTATTCTATTTTCTATTCCAGAGCTTTTTGTTTGACTCTTTGTATGACTGATAATCATAGCGCCTTTTTATATGAGTTTATAGATATACAGGTACAAGTATGCAGGTGCTACATAAAGACTGAGTCTCAATGGAATGCTATGTTGAAGTGTTACATTTTGAAAACCATCAGATTCTGTCACTTTTGCATGTCTTCACTCCAAATAAATTTGATAGAATTAACTCTGAAACTAGTCATTTATTTTCTCTGTTAATTGTTTGATGTCTTGTCTTTGTGTTTTAGTTTCAATCTTTATCTTGTGTACAAGGAATAGTATTTATATGTATCACTACTGTTTTATAGCATTACACCCTAGGTTGTTGAAATTTAATGTAAAACAGAACAAAATTTAGGTTTTTATTTCTGCAAAATGTTTTCTTCCAGTGCAGCTCTTAAATCTCTTTCTCTATCCCACATAATCAAACTGTTGCTTTGGGATCACCTACAGCACATGCCAGAATCAATGGCATTGTGAGTCAGATGTGGTGTGATTCATTAACGTGCATATTTTACATTTATTGCAAATTAAACTTAAGAATTTATTTTTTTAAGTGTTGTTATAGTGTGATTTTCACTTTTGCAGTTTGACAGGCTTTGTCACAAAAAATATTTTTGTTCTCACTTTGCTCTCAGCTTGAAAAAAACCCCCCTACATTTTAATTTTGTTTTTAACCTAAAAAAATTAAGCAGCATGCAGATTTGGAACAACATGAGGGTAAGTAAATAATCTTTTGAATTTGCACTTTTGATTTCTCTGTTGTCTTGCTGTTGGGTCATTGTTTTCAACCGTGGAAATGTTTAATAGCCTTTTTGTAATCAAGACTTTGTATAGGCATGTGTCTGTACAGAAAATAATCTACCCAAAAAAAAAAAAAATTCATAAAAAAATAAATAAAAATAAAATCACTCGAAGTGACGTTTTTAAATAAAAAGTTAAACTTTTTTTTTCTTAAAAAGTAACCTTACCTTAAGTATTAATAATAAGTATTACTACCGGTATCAATTATTTTAAACTATTGTGTATTAGGTATTTTAATTTATTTTATATAAGTTTTAAATTTAAGATTTTTTACTACATATACAAATGTTTCAATAATTTTATATTATTATGACATGATGTCAATACAGCGAAAATGTATATGCAGTTTAACTAATATACATGGAACGGTATATTATTATACATAATTGAATGCAAAATCTTATAACTAAAAATTAAGCTCCATATCGTTTCACTGTGACACACAAAGGAACCTCAGCCGTAGCACCTCCCCCGAAGTGTCTGTAAAAGCTGATCTGAGATCAGCAGCTTTAACGTTATATATATCTATGGTTACATGACTCTTCCCTTGGCACTAAAGTAAAGGATATGTACTTCCGGTAGTCAGTAAGAGCTGTTCAGTGGATCAGAGCATCTCATTTAACGGTAGTTTTCGTGTTTTGAGCGTGTTTTGTAACAGAAGAGGAGGGACTCTGGTCTGCAGTGGGAAGAGCCACGAACTGGAAGAGTCGGTCAAGGGCGAAATAAAACCGGTCCTGCTGCATTCTAGGACACTCAGTCCAGAGCTCGTTTACCTCTAGCTGGACATTGTTGTCCCGTTGTCTATCGGCATTTGGTGACTTTTTAATTTGTCCTCGATCCACAGGCAAGCTTGACACTTCCGCTTCACGGGAGATAAACAACGCTCGGCAAGAAAGACAAGAATCTCGGCCTAATCGTAATCATGCTGTTGCGTAAAGTTACCCAAAGTCCTGCGATCTGCAACTCTGTCCTCCGTCTACAACCAGCGATTACAGGGTGAGACTCGTTGTTTTCATTCAGGTCGAGCTTATTATCGTTGACTAAAAAAATCGTTAACTGAAGGAAAAATCAATAACTTGAAATTGACCCCCGAATGAACATAATTTTCTCTATGATGTTCTCTATTGTAGTTTAATGAGCAACGGTCAGTTTGACCGCAGGATGACAACATTGACCAATCTGAATGAAGTATACCGAAAAATAATTGTAAAATTCACACGTGTCAGTTAGCCTATGCGTCTCTAAAAATACTATAACTACAACTGAAACTAAAAATAATTTGAATATTTATCTGTCTGTCTGTCTCTATCTATCTGTCTATTGTTTTGCCAATCTATCTATCTATCTATCTATCGTCTGTCTGTAATATTTATGATAGATAGACAGATAGTTAGAAACATGCAGAAGAGGTTAAGACAATATATGACTGTTATATCACTATATAATATGTTTTTTTTTCTGTCTTTCTCTCCTTTATCAGAGGGCAGTGCCAAACTGGAGCTATTGTGGCAGTGAAAAATGCTCGTTTTTACGCGAGCCAGGCCGCAGAGGTAAGACCTATCACTATAATGTATTCATTTCCATATTTTCAATCCTAGGTTATGTCACAGAGTCAGTTCAAGTACTTTGTGATCAGAACTGACATAACAGATCATGCTGTAGTCAATCCGGTCCTGTGGAAAAAAAGCAGGTGCTTGTCCATCAGACACCCATTAATATACATCTGGAGTAAAGTTCACATCCAGTTCACATGACACACAGGAGCTTGGCTGTAGGTGTTTTCCAACGTGGTCTTACGTGTTACGTAAATATTGTGGTTGACCTACACAAAATCAGATGCTCTGATGACAGTGAAAATATAAAATGTTATGGTTGATTCACACTGTCTTGTGGGTTATGTATGAGGATGTTATTTGTTTGTGTGTGGGAGGGAAGGTTTATAAGGGAGGGTTACATGATCCATGTCATTGCTCTTTGCTCTACTTGGCAGCCTTTTTTGTCGCAATGTCAAGCTATGGAAATCTTTACAGTATGTCACATTGTACTTGAACCCACCAAACTGAAAAGGGTTTTCAGCAGAAGAGCTTAGAAAGCACTGGCTATACCAAATGCAAAAGTGAAAACATTCATTCAACATTCATCTAGTTAATTATTTTAGAATCACTTTCATTTAAACCAACAAAATAAGTCATAAGCAATATTAGCCTAATGGACATTCAGTACTCAGAAAATGAGAATACTGTAGATTTCTGTGTAGTTTTGTTGCATGCATATAAACAAACCAATAACTTTCTGTTGTTATTTTTACCAAGGCTGTTCTGGACAAGAATGTAGTTGGCAGGGATGCCACCGTGACAGTTGAGAAGGTTGATAAGGCAGCCAATGTGGTACGTGAGTTTATGTGCTGGATTCAAACGCATTGTGCATTCATTTGAGAGGCAAATCTTTTAACTACAAATGCTACTTTTCATTCTGAGATATTTTAAGAAGAGTTTTGAGACAAATAAGATGCAACACGCTTTTGTGATCTTTTGAAATGGAGAGACAGTATTGTTATTTTACTATAAGAGACTCAACTTTTTCCCCTCAGGAGTCAAAATCATTTGCTGTGAACATGTTCAAAGGGCAAATCAGCACTTCTCAGGTGTTCCCCTTTCCCTCAGGTGACTCCAAAAAATGTTTTCCCCCCTGTGCTAAAGTATGTTTAGATGCATTGCTTTGATATGGTCCAGTGTTATTTTGTGGTCACCAGATATTATATTTTAAAAACTGGAAAATGTTGATTTTTGTTTTTAAATGTCAAAGTATTGCTTTGAGGTTTTGCTGTAGTGTTGTTGCTCATTATACTCTCACTTCAGTGTTGCTCAGTGTGTGTTTATTGTATTTATTCCCTGAATATTTTTATATTCATCGATGTAGTGCTCAATGAAGAGCAGTCACAGTTCCTCAAGGAGTTGGTTGGGCCATGCAGTAAGTTTTTTGAGGTAAGATTAATGCACCTACATTTCTATTTTAGAAAAAATAATTTTCTTTTATATACTAATTTCCTTAAATATTTGAAAATTTAAACAATGGACAAATGTGAGAAAATCAAGCTCAAAATTAAATCTTGAGGAAGTGTCCCATAAGAGGACAAACAATATTGATACAATCTACATTTACGCTAAATATATTTAAGTTAAATGTTAAAACTGTAGCTTGTATGATACTGAGAAATGCATAGGCAGTTGACATGTCTTTTTCATTTTCTTTGCAATGTGCCTATGTGTGTTTCCAGGAAGTGAATGACCCCATGAAGAACGATGCTCTGGAGAAGGTGGAGGAGCACACGATGGAAGGCCTGAAGGAGATGGGAGCTTTTGGTCTTCAGGTGCCTGCAGATCTTGGTGGCGTTGGCCTCACCAACACACAGGTAAAATCACTGCTCCATTCCCATTTTTCTTTCATTTGGGTAGGAGGTAGAGATATAAACAAATGGAAATCTATGTACCTGCTCTGTTTACAGTACGCCAGGCTGGTGGAGATTGTCGGGATGCATGATCTGGGTGTGGGCATCACTCTTGGTGCCCATCAGTCCATTGGCTTCAAAGGCATCCTGCTTTTTGGTAACCCCCAGCAGAAAGAGAAGTACCTTCCAAAGCTGGCCACTGGTGAGCGAGTGAAGAGTACACACAACAACTGCTGCAATGTTTAGCTATGACTTAAACTTAACATATAATTTAGAAATAACCATAATATGTGCGCGTATTTTTAATGCATTCTTGTACTGTCAGTTGCCTACTTTAATAAGTTTGTGAATTTATTTATGAGTGTTTCAACCTGTATTATAAAAAAATACATTTACTTATTCACACACAAAGTCGGCCACAGATATTCCAAATGGAATGGCTAAACATGATTGTGAAAAATTGGCTAACGATTAATTATTGTACACATAACTGCAAACTATGATTTAAAAATGAATTTGAATACACTTCATAAAATGCATTTATGTTTTAAGGCATTATAAACAAATAATGCACAATAGTATGACAAATAATATTTTTTAATGTTAAAATATTTACAAATGTTTAAAATGTCTGATTATCTTTTGTCTTAGTTCACTGTCAATTCACGCCAAATCGACTATTATATTAATATGAAAATGAATGCAAACTAGACTAAACTTAATGAAGTGCACAGTAACTACACTTTTCACAAATATTCAAATATTGTGACCAAACATTTGAGATTACTAGACCAAATCTAAAAATTGTAAGAATCTGTCATTGAAAACCCCATAATAGGTGACAACTCATAAAGGGGTAGTTCAGGATGTTTCACCCCAAAATGAAAATTCTGTCATCATTTACTCACCCTCGGTTTGTTCTAAATCATGTGATATATGAGTTTCTTCTGTTGAACATGAAAGAAGATATTTTTAAGACTGTGGGTAACCAAACAGTTGCTGGTTCCCATTGACTTATGTAGTGTGGTTTAAAAAAAAAAAATACCATGAAAGTCATTGGGGACCAGAAACTGTTTACCCACATTTTTTAAAATATCTTCTTTTGTGTTCAGCAGAAGAAATAAATTCATACAGGTTTGGAACAATTTGAGGATAAGTAGATGATGCCAGAATTTTCATTCTTTGGTAAACTATCCCTTTAATATTGTCTGTGTTTGTTAAATAATAACTCTGTCTTGTGTGTTTCTGGTAGGAGAGAACGTTGCTGCCTTCTGTCTTACTGAACCAGCGAGCGGTTCTGATGCAGCCTCCATTAAAACCAGTGCAGTTCATTCTCCCTGTGGCCAGTACTACACCCTGAATGGAAGCAAGATCTGGATCAGGTGTGTGTGATCTTACTCTTAACAAATACACACAAACACCCACACTTTGGGTGGCAAGGATGTTCACCTATTTTCCGGCCACTAGGGGGCATCATGTATAAACCTATCACTGGCTGGACCATGTCCCCTTGGATGAGGTCATATTACTATTAATTGCCTCTCTCAGCTGTACAGTCATTCAAAACAGTGTTTCTGATCAGTGAGCCGATGTGTGCTTGTGGGGGGTTTTCTTACCTTGGTATGACAATGCGATTTCTGTATCAAAGATATCTGTTTCTTTCATGTGTGTTGCTCATTGAAGTCTAGTAACAACCTTACACATTGCATTTTGGCAACTCCATAAATTCATATGAGTAACTAAATATACTAAGTTTAGTAGTGTGAAGAACTGTTGTATTTACTGGAGCTTAGCATTTTGTTTTTTATTGCTCATACTGAAGGCTAGGGGGAGTTTCTAAACCCCTGACATTAAGTATTAAACTTTGCCACACTTGCCTGATACAATCAAACTGTGCAGCTTGATGAGGGTGAGGTGTTGCCCCCTTTTAGTTTGTTATTATAGAAAATTAAGAATTTAATGAAAATAAGTTTATCATGCAAGAAGTGTGTTTTCATGGCAGCTGTTTAGTGATTCTTTAGTGATTGTAAAACAAGACTGAATGAAAGGTGCACTTTGTAATTATACAAAATGTTTTGGGTTTCTTCTCACGATATTCTTAGCACCGTATGGCATAGCCTCGAGGACCTTTGCAAAAATAACCAATATACAGACTTTTATGTGTGCACGAGAAACCATTAAACTTAGCATATAGGACAGTGCACACTTAGCCACCTATTGTGGCATCAGCCCATTTCGCAGTGTGGTTTCATGGCCGCCACGGAATATGCGTTAAAGAGACCTAAGGCCTTGAAATATGACATACTGCCCTAACGAAAGCCACATTTTGAACACTTTTTTTTTTTTTTTACAATACCAGTCTTTTTTTATAGACCCTTGAATTTGGCAAATAGGACAATGCACAAAGCTGTTATGCCATCAGCCCATTTTGTGTCATGGTTTTTCTGCTGCTACACAGGATGTGCTAAATTGGACATTAGGCCTTGATATTAGAGGTACTACCATAAGCCTCTTTTTGAGCAAATAGATCTCTTTTAATAAATGTGCATCCATGCTCCCACTTTATTCATAGTAAGATGGCAGTGATGCACAAAGGAAATAGGTTATATAAAACTAGAAATTGTAATGCGTAAGCATGCGAAAAATTCCCATGCGCATGTGAATAGTTTCTCGAGGACACAAAAAAGTTTCTTGTGTGCATGCAAAAGTCTCTTAGAGAAAATCAATGTAAAAAACCCTGAAAAAATAAATGTATTTACAGGCTATTATATACCAAATATAAAGCTGAACATAGTGCTGTATAAACCATTTATGTTAAATATGGTCTGAAAATCTACTGAGAGGTTTAGAAATTTGAGTCTGGAAAAGTAAGGAATTCTGAAATGGAAAATGTGTAGGAACCCTGGCTACTTTTCTAATTAATATGAAATATAATTTTTGCCTCATGGATGTTAAAATGAGCAAAAAAAATCTCATAGATTTATAATGGAGTTGGAGACCAGAATATTATAGAGACTTGGGATATAGCTGTCAAGAAACTTCCAGAACACTTTAGAAAAACACTATAAACAACTGAGAATACCTTAGCAACTGCATGACAACAAATTTAAATGAGGAAGCGTCACTCACATTTTCTTTAGACAATTTAAAAATCTAGTAAATTGTTATATTGCATGGGTTTGCAACGGGTTCAATTATTATATGATCTCAAAGTAATTAAAAAAAAAAAGAAATGGAAAATAAATATTAATGTGTTTTGCAAAAACAAAAATACAGTATTATGGTAACTTCAACCAAAGATAAAGTCCAAACCAAAGCTAAAGGAGTTGAAGTTCAGTTAAATGTTTCACTGAGCCTCTCACAAGTAAAATTAAAATGTACATGTACAATTAATAATAAGTCATCATTATTTATGTAAGTGTAATAATCAAGTAAATAAATTAAAATAGTAGGTCTACTGCATGTTATTATAGTCCAGGCTTAAGGCCTGTTCACACCAAGACTGACTGATAACTATGAAGATAACTATAATGATAATTATATTAGCATCTTAACCAACACACAATATGGTTCTTTTTATTATAACCACGCACTGCCATTTTGTCATCTACTGCTTTAAAAGCTCAAGCTGTTTAAAGTTCTGTGTATTCTGTCATTCATCAGCTGGAAAAATCCTGAAAGTGATTCTAGTGAAATCATTCCTCTGTGTTGTTATTGCTATAGCTGTGAATGTGGACTTTCCCATTGTCATAGAATTAAAAAGATAATTAACTTTATAGGTATTGTTTTAGTTTTTGTCCTAGGTGTGAACGGACCTTTAGAATGCAGCACTTTCTAGCAATATGTAACAGGTGGCTCCTTCTCTGCCTTTCTATCTATAAACGGGTCCTTGGCCTGAAAAAGGTTGAAGACTCCATCGTAATGGATTATTAATAATAATGAGGTTCTTTGCCTCCTCTCTCTTAGTAATGGAGGGATTGCTGAGATCTTCACTGTGTTTGCAAAGACTCCCATGAAGGATGAAAAGACCGGAGAGATGAAGGACAAAATTACAGCATTTATTGTGGAGAGGAGCTTCGGAGGAGTCACACAGTTAGTGCTTGTTTTGCCTTCTTTCTGTTCAGTAATCTTTTGAGTTGACTTTTTCGCTGACCATTTCCCCTCTCTGTCATCATCTTTCTTGTCTCTTTATCTGTTGTTGTTTTTAAATTCACTTTTTCTTTTTCCGTCTCTCAGTGGTCCTCCAGAGAAAAAGATGGGCATTAAAGCGTCCAACACGGCAGAGGTGTATTTTGAGAACGTGCGTGTCCCTGCGGAGTGTGTGCTGGGAGAGGTTGGAGGTGGATTCAAAGTGGCCATGAACATCCTCAACAATGGCCGCTTCGGCATGGCCGCTGCCCTCTCTGGGACCATGAAGGGTGTCATCGCCAAAGCGGTGCGTATGTGTGCTAAAGTGCACGTTATCAGATGTTCGTTCTGTTTGTAAGCTGTATGCCTCTTTGAGCATGTAATGCTGAACAGACTTTTTCTCGCTTTCTTTTTCGATTCCTCTTCTCGTACTTAGTTTGTCTAGCATGCTGTTTTGTTAGGCCACATCCTCCCACCCGCCGACACCCCTATCATCCTCACTTCCTCTGCTAAATATGCAGGGAAATTCCTCAGCATGCATTGCACTGTCCCCGTGCTGCGTGGCATCTGAGCTCGTATTGGCACATGCCTCACCATAATTTTCCCGCGTGTTTTTCTCTCGCTGCTCATCATAGTTGGCTGATTTCTTTAAAGCTGTGAAAGTTACGAGTTCTTGCGCAAATAATAAAATAGCGTCTTCCAAATACAGAAAAACTATTAAAATTTCTGCTGAAATGAAAGCAATTGTTAAATATGCAAATTTTTGGTTGCTAAAAATAAATCAAAATGTGCAGAAACAGGATGCTTGTGCACGTACAGCAATATGCTCATGAAATGTGCAGTTTGCTGTGTGATTGTGGGCTACAGCAGAGGGAGGAGGCGATTTCTCAACAGCCTCGGTGCTTGCTCTTACCACAGGCATCTATGTTTGTCTCTGTGTTTGTGTATCCGTCTCAGACAAGGAACTTTTGAAAGCGGAAACTAAGCGTAGACCTTATTCATTGCAGTACACTTGCCCTGTGGGTCTTCAGTTACTAGTTTGTTTTAAGGTTAGATTCAACGTGTGTCAAGTCATAAAAAAAGCATGCATTCGGGCATGCATATGCTGAAAACCGTACCGTGATGTAATTTGATATATACTGATTGTCCTTTCACATATTTGCATACAGAATTTTTAAAACTGCCCAATGAAAATTCTAGTCAGGTTTGTCTCATCAGTGCATTTAGGTGTATTTCATTACTGCAATAATTCCAGCTAATTTTAGGATGAAATTGAATATATGAGCATTTTTTGCACACGCTGTTTCATCAAAAAAAAAAATTTTTTAAGCTATTATTTTTCCAAAATAACCTCACTTTTTTTATTTTGAGAACTCGGAGTTCACCAGTTAGCTATATAGTCTCTATATTTCCTCTTTCTTATTTTTATTTTTTTTCTCTCACACAGGTTGACCATGCTGCTAACCGGACTCAGTTTGGCAACAAGATTCACAACTATGGTGCCATTCAGGAAAAGATGGCCAGAATGGCAATGCTTCATTATGTGACAGAGGTGAGCTTACCTACTGCTTTGCCACATCTTGACTTTCCCCTCAGGGAACAAGGAAATTTGAGAGTCAAACACTGCCTACTAACTGTATGTCATCTATTTATAGAGTCAAGTAAATACTGCTTTTGTTTGATCCCATACATAAAGCAAATTTACACAGTTCAAATGCAAAGCATCTCTAATGGACAGTGTGCTTTTTATGGACTTTGCAGATATCAGCGTTTTAGCTGTGCACACTTGCAGAGCTCAGTCCATGAATTTCTTACTTCCACATGACTTAGAGGAAGTGGAAGCTTCCCCCTAATTTCTGAGTGATTTGAGTGGGTCACGTGTGGTTAAAGTCTAAAAATACAGTCTATTTATCATCTGTTGTGTTTCCATGTCTGTTTTCCATTTCATTAAGCAGTTTGTTTGTTCTGAGCATTTTTATTAGTGTGTTGTTTTTTTTCTCCTTCTTTCATCTTTTCTCTATGGACTTAGTCCATGGCTTACATGGTTAGTGGGAACATGGACAGCGGAGCCACAGAGTTCCAGATTGAAGCGGCCATTAGTAAAATCTTTGCTTCTGTAAGTGTTTAACATATTGATCAACCCAGTTGTATTAGTTTTTAAGCCCACATTTATATTTGGAAATTTCTTCGAAATTTTTATGAAATGAATGAATGAGGCATCTATATAGTATAGTAATTTGTGTATTTCTGTACACCCAAAGCGCTTTACAATCATATGGGGGGGGGGATCTCTCCTGATGTGATGTTTAAAGAATATATTGTAAATTCACCTTATCACTGGATTTTCCTTTAGGAAGCAGCTTGGTTGGTGACAGATGAATGCATTCAAGTTATGGGTGGAATGGGATTCATGAAGGTCAGTGTGTGTGTGTGTGTTGATTGTATGTTGATTGTGATGTTTATTTGTATTGCCCATTCACAATACACATTGTTTCAAAGCATCTTTACAGAAAGTCATACTGTTATATCATAATGTCTTAAAGGAATAATTCATCCCAAAATGACAATTTTCTGAAAATTAATCACCCTCAGGCTGTCTAAGATGTAGATGTGTTTTTTGTTTATCGGAACAGATTTGGATAAATTTAGCATTACATAATTTGCTCACCAATGGATCCACTGCAGTGAATGGGTGCCGTCAGAATGAGACGGCACCCAAAACAGTGGATAAAAACATAATAATCCACATTACTTCAGTTCAATTAATGTCTGGTGAGGTAATAAACAAATCCATCATTAAAAAGTTTTGAACTTGAAACTTTTCAACTATCCATAAGTCCACTATCCATAAAATTGCTTTTTCTGGTGAAAAAGTTGTTTTGTCTGAATCGGGAGAGAAATATGCACAGATCAAGCACCATTTATAAGCTAAAGCAGTCCAAAACATTTCTAAACAAATATGTCAGTGGGTATCTCAGTTTGATGTGAGAGGACAACAGGGTTATGGATTATTTACTACTATTTTGGCCAGAAGTGATGGTTTTAAGAGAAACATTTTAATGAAGGATTTGTTTCTTACAAACACGCAGCTGTTACTTCACAAAACATTAATTGATGGACTGAAGTTGTGTGGATTATTGTGACGTTTTTATCAGCACTCATTCTGACGCCATTCACTGCTGAGGATCCATTGGTAAGCAAGTGTTAAAATGTCTCCAAATCTGTTCTGATGAACAAACAAACTCTTCAACTTCTTACGAATAAGTAAACTTTCAACAATTCAGACATTTTTAGGTGAACTATTCCTTTAATGCTTTAACATAGAGCAAGTTTTAGGAATAGTTTGCATGATTCTCTGGTTTTAGATCGAGGTATATTGCATTTATTATATTGTGTATTGAATATATCAGTGCCAAAAATAAAGATGAGAGATAAATATTAGTTGGTTTGTTCAAAGCTTTTTGTTGTCAGCTTTTTCAGAAACCAGACTCTGTCAGAGTGGAAGTCTAATTTTGGCGCAATAGCATTGCAGCATTATAGTTTCTGCATTGTAACTCGAAGTGTGAACATTCATAAACGCCTACTTTGTGGGCAATCACCCACTCAAGGCCTAAATGTTTTGTGCCAGGGTGGTGGAAATACTGGAGGTGTCTTGCAAAGGAATACCTCTGCAACAATGTGATTGGTTATCGAGGGAGGGGAGGGGGGTATGGGGGTTGCACGGCTGTGCTAACCTTTCACGCCGCAACACAAAACCGATAAAATTGCTGAATGTAGGTCACGTCTGCATGTTGACTGTGTGGCTGCATTGTGTTGTATTGTTGTTGTTTTTTTCTCATGTCAGTTGGGATGCCACACATGTGCTGCTGTAAAACTGAAGTAGTTTTCCCAGTTTGAACATGTTGCGTATGCAAAATGTGCAGATGCAGCCTCTAGCCACTGATCAAGATGAGCTGTTGTGCTAATTTCCTGAGAAGAGTTTCATCAGTTCCTCTTAATCTGTCTCTTTTGTGGGCTACTGATCAGTTAGATTAAAACCACGAGTCTCTATCCACTTGTTTGTATGCTATATACAGGGTGCACATACGTTTTTCAGCCTGGTTCTCATAAGAGAACCTGGAGATTTGGTTTGGTCCTCACACTGCACATATTGTGACCCATTAAATATAACGATAAAAAATAATTAATAATAGTGATGATAATATTATTGCACTTATTTTAGTTTTTTTAAATAAAATAATAAACAAAATTATAAGTGTGATAATACTGTTATGTTTTAAAATAAAGAGGGGAGTATTAATTAATAATTAATTATTTTATAGTAAACTTGAAAAAAAGCTAATATTTACTCCTCCTTTATATATGCTTTGAAAATGGCAGCAGATAGCCTAGAGATTTATGCTTCCAATTCGAATAGAAATCTTATACAGTATTACAGTTTGTTGATCTAAAATGGTAATTGTGCATTAACAGCTGTCAACCATGTCGGTATGCAAAGCAAATGAAGCAAATTAACTTATTTAAGCTCTCCATTGATGTATGGTTTGTTGGGACAATATTTGGCTGAGATACAATTATTTGAAAATCTGGAATCTGAGTGTGCAAAAAAAAATCTAAATAATGAGATCATCACCTTTAAAGTTGTCCAAATGAAATCCTTAGCAATGCATATTACTAGTCAAAAATTAAGTTTTGATATATTTCCAGTAGGAAATTTACAAAATATCTTCATGGAATATGATCTTTACTTAATATCCTACTGTTTTTTGGCATAAAAGAAAAATTTATCATTTTGACCCATACAATGTACATTGGCTATTGCTATAAATATACCCAAGTGACTTGTGACTGGTTTTGTGGTCCAGGGTCACACACACACACACACACCTCTATTTAAATACATTTTAAAATGAAATGTAATTTAATTCCTACTTCAGTAATCAGTGTCACATGATCCTTCAGAAATCATTCTAACATCCTGATTATTATTATCATGACTATTTGTGCTCATTTATTAATAATGGTTCTAATTAAAGCTGAAAACTATTTTGCTGCACTATTATTGTGGAAGCCATGATACATTTTTTTAAATTATTTGGTAAATAGAAAGTTCAAAAGAACACCGTTTATTTGAAATATAAATAATTTGTAATAGTATAAATGTCTTTACTGTTGCTTTTAAACAATTTAATGTGTCCTTGCTGTATAAAAGTTTTAGTTTTCGTACTTAACCAAATTTAAGACTGGTAGTATATCATGGTTCCCACAAGAATTGGAAAAAAAATATTTTCAACTTTGATTTAATAATAATAATAATTGATCTAAATCAGCATATTAGAATGATTTCTAAAGGATCATTTGACAATGAAGCCTGGAGTAGTGGCTGCTGAAAATTTACATTTGTCATCACAGGCATAAATACATTTTTAAAATATATATAATATATAAAAATACTGATTTATTGATTGGTATTGTATATATACAGTGTGTGTGTCGTGTGCCGTAACATTATTACCATCATGAGGATTTTTGAAAATGACTTCCATCATGTTCTCATGTGCTGTACTAAAAGAATGAATTGATTATTTTTGTGGCACTTTGACATCACTCTCTGTACAACATGTTATTGATGCAGGATGCTGGTGTGGAAAGAGTATTGAGGGACCTGCGAATCTTCCGAATCTTTGAGGGTACCAATGACATCCTGCGACTCTTTGTAGCACTCAACGGCTTCCAGGTAAAAGAGAAAAGAAAACACTGCTGAAAACATAACGGCCTGCCTTACAGCTTCCTGTTCTGCAAAACCGCCTAAAGCTCACATCACGTGTGGTTATTGACATCTGGCACTGCTAAAAATTGCTATTGGAGTTTGCCAATGCATGTTTTTTTAATGCAAACACAGTATGTAAATTACGTTTTCAAATGTGTGTTCTGTTCGGTAGAATGCAGGCAATCAGCTGAAGAGTTTGCAGAAAGCTCTAAAGAACCCTATTGGTAACGCTGGGGTGTTGGCGAGTGAAATCACAAAGCGAGCCAAGAGGTTAGACATTCATATCTCTAAAAAAAACTCTTGCAAGACATTTTATGTGTTTTGCAGTGTCATGATCTTTGCATCAACTTGATAAACCTGCAATATGTCTGTCCTTATCTCTCCGTCTCTGACAGGAAGGCAGGCTTGGGGACAGGACTAACATTGCAAGGAATGGTCCATCCAGAGCTTAACCATAGTGGAGAATTGGTAAATTATAGCAAAGCCATGGTGCTTGGACAACACTGAAACGATGTTCAGCCAATGCTGAATGATATTTACTCAAAAATATTACTAAGAAAGGAAACCACCAATAATACCAAAGCCTAAATAACACACAGAGATTACAGGCCTAAAGTAGTATTGTTTTTTGTTAAAGACTGTTAAAGCCATCGAGCAATTTGGAGCTGTTATTGAAGAGCTTCTTCTGAAACATGGAAAGAGAATCATTGGTGAGTGATGTGTTTGCCTTGTGCTGCTACTGATTATATTATTTGCTTCAGCCTGCATTGGCAATTTGCCATGGACTTTTTTGTATTGTGCATGTTAATTCTTCCTGGTTTCAACTTTCTTTCACTTTACATATTTACAGCTAAATACTGTGACTGACGCTTTTGTCAGGCGTCCATTTGAGCGTGTGGCTTGAACTTTTCTCATAGTGATCGAGTGATTCTGTACATGTGGCTTTTCAGATGAACAATTTGTTCTGAAGCGAGTTGCAGACTGTGCCATTGATCTGTACGCCATGGTCGTGGTCTTGTCCAGGTAAGTTATATAAATGTATTAATTTGTATGCAACCTTTACAACTGCTCATGCTAAGGCTTTGTTTAAAATCCCTAACCCATAATGTTAAACTTTGACACAGTTTGTGCTGCAGACACAAAGGTTGCCTCAAATCGTGCAGCTTGTAATGGAAAGGTGTGCTATTACTAAAAATGCAATTGAGTTACAGTGAATGAGAGATTCAAGTAGAACAGAATCAGACACTTTTTGATAGACGCTGCTGACTTGGGACAGTAAGCTCAGATTTCCTTATGAAAACATACAAATCTGGTTTGTTATTGTTTATGTATTAATGAATGTATTTCCTGTATGCCCATGCATTACTGGAAATAGAGTTGATAATTGGCTAATTAAAGGAGAGATCATTCAGCTCTATTTATGATACAACATTTGTGCTTGTTTATGTGTGTTTACTCATTTTCCTTTTTCAGAGCGTCCAGGTCTCTCAGTCAAGGTCACCCTTCTGCTCAGCATGAGAAGATGCTGTGTGAAACCTGGTGTACTGAGGTCAGTGTTTAATGTCCATGTTTTTTTTGTTTTTTTTTTACTTCTCCCCATCTCATTTTTAAGCATTAATCCCTGATTTATTTTCTTTAGGCCCATGAGAGGGTCATGCAGGACATCAAGTTCCTCAGATCAGGGACGTCCAAGCAGATCTTCAAGAACTTGCGTGCCATTTCTGCTGCTGTGGTAGAAAACGGAGGAGTGGTATCTCCTCATCCTCTGGGCTTTTAAAGCTCTGCTCTTCCTTCATCACCCAACCATTTATTTTCTAACCAGTCAGTCAAACCTGCCCATATTTCTTTACCCAGACTGTTCAATGCTGCAATCCTTTATGAGTGGAGTCTGTCACATTATGTACTCCGACCACAGGAGTGCTTTAATATTTCATAATAAAGTATGTAAATGAATAAATAGGACATGTAGATTTAGGCGTACATTGAAGGATTGGATTTGTGTTCGTTTATAAATGTAGTTCTTTTGTATCTAATCAAGCCTAAATTAAAAAAAATGTTGATTAATATTAACCAGTGATGAAAACTAGTCTGCTTTGAAGAGTAATAAAAGCTCTGACTGAAGCATTTAAGACTTGTCAACAAACCTCAGGCCAATATCCGGTCCAGCTGCTAGCATTTTGCAAATGTTTTCAATTTGTCATTGTTATTTAGCGGTTTTACACATTGAACCTAAACTTGAGCTTTTCCCATGGTTTTAATGTGAAATGTCTTATCCAGAGTTACCCAAAAGTTTGTTCTCATAACTAAAATAGAAACACTCTTTTGAGTTTCATATCATGAACAAGTTGTTTGTCTCGGTTACCAATTTTGTGAACTAAATAACATTATGCTCTTAATATAAATACAAAAGATCTTTATTATAAATGGGCAATACCACATCAACGTCTGCAATTTAGAAATTACACACATCTATGATGCCTGCAAAAGAAGATGCTACATTTGGTCCTCCCATTGGATGTTTTTGTAAAACCGTTTATCTTAAATGATTTATTCTTCCTTCATTATCTGGGGCATCTCCCATTAGGCATGTAATTACTTCTAAAGCAAACATACAAAAAACTTGTGTTAACAGTATACAGCTGCACCAGCCTGACATAATTATAAATACTCACTTTATGTTGCAGTGCTTAACAATATTTGAAATCTCCCAGTATCATACGTTTTGTCCTTTCACCAGTGCATTAGTTTTTGAATGCAGTATATTGTAAAGAGGCAGTTAACAGGAAATTGTAAAAGAACGTTAGTGACCTTAAGCCAGTGTGTAATGACAACTCAGGATGCTGTGGTTACAAACATAGTATATCAAATACTACAAATCTTTCAGTGTCACCAGTTTAACTAGACATAAATTACAATTTCATTAAACCTGTTTCACAGTTTTAGTTGGTTTACTTGGATTATTAGCTTATATATATATGACTGCAAAATACTGTTAAGTTTTGCCAAGAAAAAAGGATACTAGAGTAGAGATTTGTACAGCTTTTAGAAAAATAAGAATTCGGATCCTAATTGTTACTTGTTCGTATGACAATAAGTCACCGGTACTATTTACAGTTAATATTGTTAATATAAAAATCACAGTTGGTTATGTCTTCAGCAAAAATAATCCTGAACACTGTAGCTGCTGTATTTTACTCCAGCATAATGAAGTAATGGCTTGCGGAACAAAAATCACAGTTTTCTAAAAGTCCCAACTTTTTCTCAGTGAAAAATGTGTTGAACTTAAGATATGCAACACATCGGATGGATTGCATAGCTTTGATTCGATATTAATCTCAGTCTCGGTAAGTAAATATTCCTTTTGAAATCATCATCAGGTCTGTCTCTTAATCCAAAGATGTCACACAGTCGTTTGTGAGATCTCTCTTGATAATAACGTCTCTGAAGTCATTCTCCTCTCCCTGAAATAAACACAGTATGTTAGATTATTTAGAATTCCAGCATGGATTTTATATCATGTACGATTTGGCTGTCAATATTTTTTTTCAGTATGATCTTTCTGCTGAAAGAAACCTGCCTAAAATGGTTTTTGCTGATTTAAGATGGCCTCCCTTACATCTGGTTTAGTTGAGCAAAACCCCCTGATCAGCCTGGTAGATTAGCGAACCAGCATAGAGAAGACCTTTTTAATTTTGTTGTTGCTCAAGTTTGAAAATGTGACAGATGAGAGTCTGTGGTCTTAGGTGTGAAATGTGGCTTTAGCCTCTGATTAAAACCACCAAATATTTGACAGTAGGCACCAGATCCCTTGAATAAATATTGACACCTTTCTAAATCTTTATCATAGGTCTACACTACTGTTCAAAACTTTAGGGTCAGTAAGATTTATTATATACAAAAAAAAAGACAGTAAAGCAATGATCCTATTCATCAAAGAATCCTAGCTTTGCCATCAAAGGAATAAATGTATAAAATGTTCAAATAGAAAACTCTTTATTTCCAATTTTTTTACTGCTTTTTTTAATCACTGAATGCAACCTTGGTGAGACTTTAAAAACATTAAAAATCTTACCAACCCTAAACTTTAGAACTGTAGTTTAGATGGAGTAGGCCAAATGAACGATGACTGATGTTTTATACTTTATTTTCACTTTGATGTGGGAATATATTTGGCTCCCACACAGACATTTATCACAAAATGTATCTCGTCAACCACAGTATGTTCTCCTGAGACCAAGCAAAATAAACAGTATTTAGAATCCAAATATATATATTTTACTTCTGCATTATATTGTCTTTTAATATCCAGTCAGAAAATGATTAATATTATTATAGATCCATATTACTATTATATATATATATATATATATATATTATAATATTAATATATCGCATTAGGCCACACCCCCAAACATTTGAAATGACAGAAAATATCCTATTTAAGATACTTTAATGCAGTAGTATATTAACCAAAAATAGCTGAAATAATGTCATTTGTTCAGGACATATGAATTTTTACATCTCATAATATTTAAGTTCGAACAATACTGTTCCTGAAGAGGCCTGTCGTTAGGCTGCTTGTTTTGACTGAGTTGTGGGGGATCTTTGGATGAGTCATACAAACACAGGGGCAAACGTGTGAAACATGCTTTTCATTTTTAGTTTAGGGGTATAAACTCTTTTTTGAAAATAAAGGTTCTTAAATGGGTCTCTTTTTATGAAGAACCATTACAGGGTTCTTCAGTTGTCTGTATGTCGTGTTTTTTTAAGTAAAAAGGAATGTTTATTTTTAAGAGTGTATGAAATCCATTCAACAGAACTAATTCTTCTCCAGATCACAGTCCACGTAAAACCATAAGCACAAGCCAAACGTTTTTGTCTTGAACAAATTTAAAGTCTTAACACAAGTTTGAACTTTTTGCCTGGCAAGTGCATGTTACCAAATGCACCTGCGGTGCGTAATGCGCCTTCGTAAGGACAAGTAGGCGGTAAACAATTATTCTAGGCTACTGTATTCACCTACCTTTGCTGGCGAGGCCGATTGGGATGTGTGATGTTGACAGTCCACTCCAAAATGCGCTTCAACCGGCCGGATAAACACGGGAACCGGTGATTAAGATGTTCCAGCAGTTCCTCTTTACGCAGTCCGTACACTATCGGCGCGATGCACTGCGCCAGGCTGAAGAAGGCAAAACTTATGACCGCAAAAAGCTCTTTTGTGGACCTCTGGAGTAAAGTTTTGCTTTCAAGGATATACAGCAAAAACAGTATGAAATTGGGGAGGATGTAGACGGCGAGCTGCGTGCCGTGGAGAGCGATAGTCCTACACGCAGCTCGGTTGCGCCGGTTCAACACACCCAGACGACGTCCCTCATATAAGATCCGTACATAGCTGTACACGATAAGAGCAGTGCAAATTGATATTAGAACGATTTTGTGCATTTCTCCGCCTCGCAGTGCTTTCATTCCACAGGGAACAGTGCCATTTATTTTGGCCAACAGGGTAAGAGGAATAATCGACGCGAGTCCCCAGGTTAGGATCCCGATGAGCCACGGCCAGGGTTTGAAACAAACTTTGCCATAGTGGAGCGGGTAACATATGGCAAAGTAACGGTCCAGCGCCATCGCCGTGATGGTGAGGATGATATTGGAGCCGCTTGTCATCAGACCTGTGATTAGCGCCATGCATATGGGTGGCGTGGTCGCTGCATTCAGGTAGCTTTGTAAGTTGAAGCTAAAGCTTACTGCGAAGTAAACCAGCGCGGAGAACAACAAGTGGAACACGAGGACGAAGCGCGCGTGGCTCCGCAGGCGCTCCTCGCGCACTATGGTCCAGTTGATGATCAAGTTGAAAAAGGCCAAAATGATCAAAGAAAATCCCGCTGCCCAAACACGTATGTGTGGATACGAGTTTACATCATCTGTAGTAGCATTTGTCATCCTAACGCTTCTTCAGGCCTCGCTCGTACAGCAGTAGAACCAAAACGTTCCAGAACAAAACGCTTTTAACAGGTGCGCACGGTTCATTTGGCTCGGCGTTGGTCAGTGTTTCTCCAAAAATCCGAATGTTCATGTGAATTCGTTAGGTGGATCTGTTCGGTCAAAAACACCTGCGGTCCTCGCGTAAAAGTTAGCCTAGTGATGGAAAGAGTCAACTTCACGTTTACTTCCCTCTCTAGAGCAGCAGAGAGAGAGAGAGAGAGAGAGAGAGAGAGAGAGAGAGAGAGAGAGAGAGAGAGACAGAGAGCGAGAGAGAGAGAGAGAGAGAGAGAGAGAGAGAGAGAGAGCGAGAGCGTGTTTGAGTGTTCATGCGGCGCCTTTTGTGTGTGCAGCATATTTTCATGAGAAATGTGACAGGTGTCTTATAAGATAATGGAAGCCAGAATCATATCGTGGTATTGAATGTGTTTTATGAATATTTGTTTGAAACCATTTTAACTTAAAACTTTGATATAGTGCGGTTATATTGAGCAATCATACTTTGTTCTGTATGGGACATGACACCTGGAAGTGTTGAAACTTCTTTTGTTGCAATATTTGTAGGTTTTTGTTTTTTTTAACGCTTTTTTTTTGTATCAAACCTTCATACATTCTTAAAAATAAAGGTGCTTCATGATGCCATAGAAGAACCTTTTTTGTCTAAATGGTTCCATAAAGAACCTTTAACATCTGAAGAACATTTCTGTTTCACAAAAGGTTCTTTGTGGCGAAAGAAGGTTCTTCAGATTATAAAAAGGTAAGAATCTTTGACTGAATGGTTCTTTGTGGAATCAAAAATGGTTCTTCTGTGGCATCGCTGTGAAGAACCTTTTAAACGTCTTTATTTTTAAGAGTGTAAAATGTTATTACAGTGGTGGCCAAAATTATTAGAACACTATATTTTCACCAGCTAAAAATGGTTTTAAGTCAGTTATTTCTATCTTTTTGATGTAGTGTGTTAGGAAATGTAAACTGATATTTCCTACTGACACACTACAACAAAAGATAGAAATAACTGACTTAAAACCTTTTTTTAGCTGGTGAAAATATAGTGTTCTAATAATTTTGGCCACCACTTTATCTGCTACAAATTAGTTTCCAAAACAGCAATTTATGGCTAAACCATGTAAATTAATGTCAATGATAGCCTACAAAGAGTGCATGAACATGCCCTGCTTGTTTAAAATCTAATTTAAAACTGCAGGCATATAGAAAACCATTTTAATACAAACAAATTTACATTTATTCATATATTGTTAGCAGGCGCTTTTATCCAAAATAAACATGCACTGTGAGAAAATGTAGTCACAAAGATGTGTTTTTGAAATTATTGACCCAATCAAAATGCTTTTTTTTTTCTGACACTGTGGAAATACTGAAATACATTAAACATAAGTTAAAATTCTTTAAACCAGAAAATAAAAAAAGACAAAACAAAACAGTATTCCCTATGTTATGGGGACCAAATGTCCCGGCAAGGATAGAAATACCACTAAATTTTGACCTTGTGGGGTTACATAGGCCTATATAAAATATCATACAAAATTATGTTTTTGTAAGGGGTAGGATTAGGGTAAGAGGAGAGAAAATGTAGGTTATAGGCTACAGTAGGCCTATAAAAACCATTGTCTATGGAGAGTCCCCATAAAACATGGAAACCCAGCATGTGTGTCATTCAATAGTTTTGAATATAGTCTTTACCATCTGTGCAGTCTTTAGATATAAATCATCAAGCAATGTGTTTATTGTGAAACTGTCACATCTTACAGCAGAACCTGCTGATGTTATCAGCTGATATTTCAGTATTTTTTCACAAGCTCAGAAGGGTGGTTGTGTGATTTCACCCCTGTAGTTCATTGGTCCAACTGCGGACGTGCAACTCACCGTGTGTTAAAGCTTGATCCCTCGTCTTATCTAATTGTTAGAAAGTTTATACATTTTAATTTTTATTATTTTATTTTTTGCCACCACAGGCACGTCTCCCCTTTCTTCTTTGTAAATTCCCCGTAAGTACATGGGTAGGATATTCTGTGTGGCCCTTTATCCTGTGAGTGTCAGAAATTCACAGTAAAGGTTAAAGCACAGCGTCACCCAGTGTTTGAAGAACCACATCATTTATTTATTTGATATTAAACAGACTGTTAACTGTATGTTTATACATTTGGGATCAGCTACACTACCGTTCAAATTTCGGGGTCAGTGAGTTTTTTTTGGGGGGGAGGGGTTTTATATATATATATATATATATATATATATATATATATACATATACATATATATAAACATTGTATAATAGATTTCTATTTCAAATAAATGCTGTTCTTTTAAACGTTTTAAACACTAAAGAATCCTGGAAAAATTGTATCACGATTTCCTCAAAATGATCAAGCACAACAGTATATGTATTGTTCACAACAGTATTGTGAACAGTATATGTTGTTAAGAAATGCTTCTTGATCAGAAAATCAGCATATTAGAATGATTTCTGAAGGATCATGTGACACTGAAGACTGAAGTAATGATGCTGAAAACTCAGCTTTGCCATCACATGAATAAATTACATTTAAAAATATTTTAAAACATAAATCAGCTATTTTAAATGGTAATAATATTTCCCAATAGTTACTGTTTTACTGTATTTTGATCAAATAAATGTAGCCTTGGTGAGCATAAGAGAGTTCAAAACCTAAATATAAAAATGAAGCTTATAGCTCAACTAAAAGCTTACATGTGAAGTTCTTTTTAAATTCAATTCCAGGTTGAAAGCAGAGGCATGTTTTCCTGACTGTAGCAGTGAGAAGAGACTGTTCATTTCAGCATTTCCAGTTCCCCATGCTGACAGGTTTGATGAAGTTTATGTGCCTGTAGTAGATTCACTGAAAGAGAGTGGAGTGTTTAGACCTTGGTAATGAACTACAAAAATGATTGTTTTTGAATACAGAACTCTAATCAATGAGTGGCACCTAAACAACATACTTCTTTTCTAACAGGGCAATAGTCAACAAGACAGGCTGGTGCTGCCATAGAATGAAAAAGGGGCATTTACAAATGCAAAATAGAAAAGATGTGACATGAATCATAATACATATTTGTTTTTTAGGTCGTTCTATCAGTCCACCATTTCAAGATTCTTCATTACTGCTAAAGATTCATGATCTCTTAGCCACATGCCAGTCTCTAATGTATAATTGCAATCCCTGCAGTTGACCACCAGAGGTCATCCTCATCACAGTATTCATTAGGACTATTAGTTCTTGTCTTGTTTGTCTGTATGACACTACTTTTAATGTATTGGATACTGAATTCCTCCAGTACGTCCATGATGCTAATTTCCCATTCATATTTGTAAATTTGTTGTTGTTTTTTTAATTCATTTAACAGATGCTTTTATTTTATGCACCTGTTTTTGCTCCTGTCTGGATTGGTCTTTATTGGCATTTGATTCAGCTTTGGGATATTGGAAAATGCTTCTTATCTTATCAATATGTTATGTTTGCTTATTTATGCTTATTTGTTTTTGCTTGTATTTTGCAGGTGGTAAATATAACCTCAACATACACACATGGTACATACCACACAGAATGGCACAGTTGTGGTTAAACTCTTCGCAAAGTGTTGAAGAACTTAAAAAGAAAAAAACGAGTAAGAGGAAAACGAATGATATTTTGCTTTTGTGATCATTCTTGTGAAAAAGAATAAAAGCAACTATGCATTCACCTCAGTATCACTTGATTCTATTCATTGTTCCACTTCTGATGAAGTGGTGTATAAGCTTCAGCACATAATCAGAGATATTCATGAATAAGGAAATGGTAGAAGGAAAGTGTGTCCCTCCTGTGGTTTTTCATGTATTTTGTATGTAAGTTTTCACTGTGACTGCTGTTATGTGATTTTTAGGACAGGGAATCCATTAGACAGAGATTAATTGGATTCATGGTGCCCAAACTTACACCTTTTTTTGTCTTATGTGCTATATTGTCCAACTCTAATTCAGAAGAGAGAAAAAACAAAACAAGGAACACCTAAATGCCTTGAGATTGACTGGCTCACCTCGCCTTTAAATGTTTAGCCCTTCATTCTGTGATTTTCTGAAACTTGTGACAGTTGATCAGTTGATTATTTAATCTTATTTATTTTAGTAAAACCACGAGGCAGGCAAAGCTTTTGTTGCTATGCAGTGTTGCCAAGTCTGCAGTTGAGGCGACCCCAATAATGTGATATTTATTCACTGGAATGCGACTTTTACCAGGGGAATCCTGCCAAAAAATGTGTATTTTACCAAGAGGAATACGATTTGAACAGGGGATCCCCCCTGAAAAACAATCGGGCTACTTTTGGGCTAGTTTTGAGTAGCAATTGTGCGGGTTTTGCTGAGAAAACCTGGCAACCTGTTGCTATGTGTGACGCAGGCGTCAAGATTTCATTCAGTCAGTCATTTACAGTAACGTTAGCAATAACAAATTAAGATCTTAGACTGTTTAACTTCAATATTACACCTTTAGATGCTCTCCCATTTGAATGATTCGATTAAATTTAGTATAACAAGAATTGTAAACAAAACTGTTTTGCACAATTAAATGGTTCATTTGTTAAATTGTTGAAGTTAATTCCTCAATCAATTTTCTATTCCACAGAACTACCGATTTTTATTAAAATGGTTTTATGTTTACTGAAAATTAGACACGCCTTCTCTTTGTGTTGACCAGAAAACAAAAAAAGAAAAGAAAAGAAAAGCACTTAAAGACTGTGATGCTCTTTTTTTGCGGCAATAAAGCGGTTTCCTTTTGAGATAGGTTTCATTTTCCACTGTAGACCACCTCTGCAACACTTCCCCAGAATCCGGACTCAAATCAAGGTAGATTATTCGTTTATTTAGCCTACTAATGTCGAAATGTTTCATTCTAGTTTATATTTGTCTTAAGAAAGAAAGAAAAAACTATAAAAGTTAACTAAATAATCGCAGAATAAGGATTTATTTATTTAAATGATCGAGTGCTAAATGTGAAATGCTCACATAACAGTTTCGGTTGTTTAATTATCATATTTTACGTTCACAATAACCATACAATCCGAAATATGATCGCATTATACTTGTAATATAAGACTAGCCTACATTTTCATGAAGTTTTGTAGCCTATGTTATCTCTTAAATTGTCCAACCAACTATTTTCCACTTCATTAATCTCATAATGGAATTAGGCACTGTATAGTTAATGATCACGTTCAAAACTGTATAACCTTTTAAGGGAGTTTATAAGCTCGGAATTCAGTATACATTTCAACGGGATATAGAATGTGTGGAAGAAATGAGTTAAAAACCTTTGCAAAGATGTGTTTCTTACTAAGTTGGCAGCTCTAAATTTAGCTATAGCTCTTTATTCTAACATATAAAGCGTGATTCGTTACTTTAAACTTCACAGTCATTCACCTCCTTTTCTTTCTTCTTATCTCCCTCTCTCTAACCACCCCCTCCCCTCCACCATTTCTTCCTTGCAGTCATGGCACATTCACAAACTACAATTGTGACAACCCAGCGTGTCTCCTCTGGAACCTGGACTACAGGCATCTGTGACTGCTGTTCTGATATGAGCACATGTAAGTCACCCACTGACCCATGACCTCTCGGTTCCCTTTTCTTTATTCCAACTTGTTTGAATGTGAAATCCTACCTGATGCAAAACCTGTTTTGATGTTACGAAATCAGAGTTTCAGTGAAACGCTGTAAATTACTGCGAAAAGTAGGCACAGCCTTCCTGTTAAACTACAATGAAAAAAGCATTGATGTAGGACTTTATGAGATCATCTAACTGACTTTAGTGCAGCATTTATTTCTCAGTCACAGTTTTTTATGGCTTTATAATGCTTAGAAGGCAAATGTCAGGACATATCACCAGTGATGGGAATAACGGCGTTATAAATAAACGGCGTTACTAACGGCGTTATTGTTTTCAGTAACGAGTAATCAAACTAATTTACCCCGTTACAACGCCGTTACCCTTACTGACAATAAAATGCGGCGTTACTATATAATTTATTATAATATTATTATCATTTTATTTTTCAGTTCATCTGAATGGATGCGCAGTGTAGCTGTATTTGACGTACCGTACACACACTCGCGCGCGCAAAGAAAGATACAGAGCGAGAGAGTCTTTCATAGCATGCACCATGTGGGGCCCATAGGGGTTGCAACTGGGCCGATATCTGGGGCCCACCTGGGCTTCCCAACTGGGACCCAGCTAATTTTGTCCTCAGTTTCCATGGTGGCCCTACATGTGTTAGCCCAGATGGGCTGATGATGGGCTCCATATAGGGCCCATATGGGTTAACAAGGTAGCTCCCATTTGGTGCCTACATGAGTCTGCCTACATGGGTTAGTGATGGGACCCAGCTAGGTTTTATGTAGGTCTCTTATGGGCCACAACAGGTATTCACATGGGCTAATATATTTGTCTGTTTGGGTTACCTTATTTTACAGTAAACCCCTAAACACAAACATTACATTAAATCCACTAAAATGCTAAAGGTATTCAATAAACAGAAACCAGTAGTTCAAGCTTTTAAGCAAAGTTTATTTGGAATAATTTAAACATGACTATCATAACTTGTACATTTATAACTTTATAAAACACAAGACTAAAAAAAGTTAATTTTACAAGCTAAAACCTGAAAAACTTTCTTGTAAAAACTTCATAACTTTTATTCTGAATGCTTTAAGCAAGGTTTCGTTGGGATAATTTGAACATGACCATTACAACTTGTATATTTACAACTTTATAAAACAAGTATCTTAAAAGTTGTGTGAATCCTGTACATTTTGACTAACTATATCTGCAAATCTGAAAACTTCTTTCATTTCACAAAAAGTGCAGTGCACTCACTCACTCCTCTCTCTCCTTTTTTGAAAGACAACAATTAATCAACCACTGTGCCACATTTTTTCAGTTAAAACAGATCATTCTTGTCTTTTTAAAGACTGTATTTCCTTTTAAAAATTAAGAATATCATCTAAGACTTACCCATCTTGCTCTCCACTACGTGACCTTGCAGAACAGTTTCCTCCCGTCACCGATTAGCCACTTTGACACTGACTTTTCTGCCTTTTTTCTGGTAATTTGGTTTGTAAGAATTTTTTTTCAAGCTTCCTGTAAAACACAAAAGAGCAAAGTTAGATTAAATTCCTTATTTAAGCCCTTGCAATAAATAAGCAGTCATCTCCATTTTTAATTTTTTTCAGGAAATACAATAATGGTATCGGATATAATATTCTATAATAAACAAATGATTTCTGTGTAAACAAGGGCACAGGGCAACATTTAAAGGCATCGTTCAGACAAAAATTAAATCTCATCATTTAATCACAAATGTCAAAATCTGTCCATCTGGAATTTTTTTAAACAATTATAATTTTGAATCAGGCAAACATAGGTCCTTTTCATTGCCATTACAGTGAAATAACTAAACATAAGATAAAAATGATTTTAGAAAATTTCAGACGGTTTTTGCATCTGATGTCTTCGTTTGTTCTTATTTTAGTATCACTTCACTTGTATTAGTGTACACTCCAAAAAAAAATGCTGGGTTAAATACAACTCAGCGCTGGGTAAATATTGGACAGAACCGATGCTGGGTTGTTTTCAACCAACAGTTGGGTTAAATGTTTAACCCAACCTTCTGGGCAGTAACCCAACCGCTGGGTCTAAACAACTCAATCGCTGGGTTCCTCCATATTTTACTCAGCGCTGGGTTGTATTTAACCCATCATTTTTTAGAGTGTACTTGTCATTAATAAAGTCTGAATTTTATTATTTATTATAAACTGAGTTTTGTGATCGCTACACCACAAATGAACAGTTACTTATCACTAAAATAAGCAGTACACCTGGTCCATATTCTCATAATTTGGGGTATTGTTTGTCCAAGTATGGACAATTATTTGCATACAATCAAACTGATTTGATTCCACTGATTTACGAAGAACAATCTCAACTCTACCGAATAACCTCTGTTTGCACATGAATATTAATAATCGAACAGTAAGTAAACATACCTTATACAACCTCAAGCAGTTTGAGCCCCCGAAACTCTCACTTTCCATGCCGGCCAACAAAATTGAACTCTCTTGATAAAGGGTGGTCGAAAAGGAAGGCCATCATTCTTCTCGTGGCTTCAACCACAGTACTCCCTCCAATTTCTGCCACCACAGCAACCTAACGGAAAACAAGATTATCATTATTGGGGAGACAACACAAAATAATTAACCCGAATAATTGCTATTACATTTCCCCCCAAATTGTGCAGCCATAGGTTAATCGATGGTACACTGCTATTTTACACTGGAAGTTGTAATGTACTGTGTGCAGAGTCCATACATACAAGTCTATTACTCACAATTCATATGGAACACTCCTATAATTCATATGCAGTTACCTCTGTAACAGATGTTTTATACTTGTACTACAATTGTGTTGCCTGTGGTACAAAAACATTCTGCCTCTATAGCAAAAAAGTTAGAGGACTGTGAAAATATCTAAGGCCACCATTATATTTGTTGTTTTGGATCTCAGAGTTTTTATTAGAATACAACCAAAAAATACAGGAAATTTATAGGTAGTATTAAAAAACAGAAAGAAACAAAATGGTGGCCTAAGACTTCTGCACAGTACTGTAAGTGCAAAAATGTTAATGTTCAGCCTGTGAACCTGATAAATGGTCATGTTAGAACATACCTCTTGTTTCTGGAAGGTGGGGTCTGCCAGTTTCTGCTCAATTGCATCAACATCCGAGACAGTCCAATTACTTTCTGTAAGAAAAATGCTTATTACTTAAAAAAAAATCAAATTCTAATTTAGGCAAAAACATTTGTATAGTCATAATTTGTATGATTTGTAATAACACCCGAATGTAAACTGATGCAGATTTATATAAGGCAGAAACTCCTGTTTGCATGATAATTATTAAATATTGTTGTAAAATTGTATTTTATGTGTTGTTAAACGTACAACAGCCTTATTGTTTACTCTTCAAATCGAGATCTGTCCCATGCTAACATACCATACCTTACTTACATTAGCTTCTCTGCTATTTTAGCCATTTGACCTCATCATTGCAATCTTCCTGTATCGTGAGCACACAGCCAGGTGCCAAACTGCAGTTTACGTATGAGCTTTTTAGTGTCTTTTACTTTTAGAGGGCGTAGGAAACACCAAGACATACAGCATTATCGTTTAACGTTAGGCATTGGCGCCAGAAATAAGAGGAAAGACATGGCGCGATCTGAGTATGTCTAAAATCTAACGAGACACAAATCCAAACTATGTTTCGGTTAACATTAAGGTTTGTAAACAATGTAATTACATTTTCAGTTTTAAAATTGTAATTCTTACCTTGAATACACTGAAGGCAAACGTCTTCTCCCGAAAATAACAGCAAAGCAGTCAGTGAGTAGTAATGGCGTCGGCGCGATACAGCGTGTGCCGCGTGGGGAATGGGAAATGCTGAAATCTCGCGGGATCCACCCTGCATGCAGATCGAGGCAGGGCTGCATCTCGCGGTAGTTTGATGTCGTGGGGGATGGGATCTCGCGAGAAAGTTGTCAGCACAATTAAAGTGGCTGCATTTTTTTTTTTCTTGCTACATGTCAGTGGAAAATTGGGTAGAAATTCATGAGTGAACTTTTAGATTTTGATTAAATTAAGTAATCCAAGTGTTAAAACAACAACAACATTTTTTTTAAAGACACATATGTGCACTATATATCCATATAATCACCCTATATGGGATTAATTATGCTTGCACTTGTATATTTGATAAAACAAATAGGATCCCATGTGTAGCCCATTTTGAGCCCATGCACACATTTCCCATTAATTACCCAAGTGGGAACCACATGGGGAGCCCACCTGGGTTCACCCATGTGGGTCCTAGCTGGGTCACCCAAGCGGGCCCCAGATAAGATGCCCACCTGGGTACACCCATGTGGGTCCTGGCTGGGTCACCCAAGTGGGCCCCAGATAAGATACCCACGCCCCAGATAAGATGCCCACCTGGGTTCACCCATGTGGGTCCTGGCTGGGTCACCCAAGTGGGCCCCAGGGCCCACCTTCACCCATGTGGGTCCTGGCTGGGTCACCCAAGTGGGCCCCAGATAAGATACCCATATTGAGCCCATGCCCACGCTGTACCCCTGTTGCCCATGTGAAACCCATGTGGGCCCCACATTGACGTGTTTGCTGGGATGTAAACAATATTCTTTGTTGTGTTTTCGTGTCAAAATAATGGAGTTCCTTTGGAATTCTTCAGCTTTTAAGAACTGCCGTGTTCTCTGCTAGTGGGCGGAGCTAATGCGTAAACGACAATCTCATTGGCCGGCGCTCACCTATTATCATCCCTGTTTTGATTTCAGCAAATCATTTCGAGCGAACCCATACAACGTGATTAATATTCATGAACCCAGCAGCTCCTTTATCCTTAGTGCGTTTTATATTGTTATTAGTGGTATAATTCGTAGTAGTTTTATTATCTTATCAATTTTCCCCCCTTTTTTTATAGAAACACTAAATGACAAACAATATCTTAAGCACCACCACCAGTCCTAAGTTCAGTCAACATGACAAATATGAATTCATACTTGGTTATTCTAATTACTAAAGTTCTATCATCATATAATGCTAAATTATCATTATATCATATTATAATGCTTGATTGAATGTTGCTAAGTGTCAGTAGATAAATAGGTAAGGAATAATTGACGACGGGCCGTTGAATTATTAGAAAAATAATGTGCATTATTTTTCTAATAATTCAACGGACCGAAGTCAATTACTCCGCTTATACTACGGTTGCCACACCTCAAGACGTTGATCAAATTATATATTTCAAGGCATTCGTCCGGTTTTTCTACTTAAATCGCTATTGTGAGTAGGATTATTTCTTCCGCGTCTCATCCAAGGACTCCCTTGCTAATTCCAAAACGTAATTTTAAACCGTAACGGAGGCTTGAGCCGTTCATAGTAGACTAATACAGTTAATAACTAAGTTATGAGAGAGAGAGAGGTTACCTCTGTGAGTCTGTGCGTCTCTCAAAAGTGTTCGGCAGATATGTCTCTAGTTATAGTGAAACTTAAAGTTCATTTTCTTCACGAACAGCGCCGTTATTGTCACCTCGCTTGTGAGAAGTCATGTAGTTTTTAAGTTGTTAAACTGTTACTGATAAAATCGTCAGAGTAGCTCTAACAACATTAGCGCTTATGTTAACGTGTGCAAACAGTCTGTGAGAGAGAGAGAGCGGGAGAGAGAGTATGTGCTTTCCGTACATAATAAAACGTAATTTTGTGGCAAAATCATGGATATGATTTGTCGTTTGTATCATTTGCTTACTATATTTATTTGTTTGGCCAGTGTGTTGTGGGTTTTGGTTATTTTGCTGTTTTAGGCTGTAAGGACCTTTGAAATAACACAAATCATTTGGCGAAGTGATATGGTCATGTAATGCGGTGCCTGGAACTACGTTCGCCGTGCGTTTCCCTGAAAATAATTGCACACCTTAGAACGTTCGACAGCCAATCAGATTCAAGCATTCAACGGCCCCGTAGTATAATGTCGATTAATGTACAATGTTTTATAATAATAATTTATTCTATTTAGTGTCCATTTCATTCATTTAACATTTAATATTGGGGCATCCAAGTTATTTGACATTTGAATAAAAAAAAAAAAAAGTAATGCAATAGTTACTTTCCCTGGTAATTAGTTACTTTTATAATGATGTAACTCAGTTACTATTTGTGAGAAGTAACTAGTAACTATAACTAATTACTTTTTTAAAGTAACATGCCCAACACTGCATCACACATGTGCAGGGCCGTCGAAGAGACGTGGCAGTTGTTTCAAAATCAGTAAAATCTTACATTTTTAAGTTTTAAAAACTGCTTGTGACTGTGAAAAACATTTGGACCACTGGTGCGAGTAACACATAAATTGTTGTGTAATACAATAGAAATAAAAATGACAACTTCCAAAATGCATCTACACTGCAAAACTGTGAATGGCTGCTTTTCTCAACTTCAGTCTCACAGAAAGCAAGACCGAACCGAGCTCTCCTTCACGTCCTCCTGCACCTGAACAAACAAATACAAATCGCAGTTTAAACATGCAAACAGAAAAAGATGTGAAAGAGCCCAATTCAGCACCAGCACGCGGTGTTCTGTGCGCACAGGGCGCACGCAGAGAGACGCGGCTCAAAGCACTTGAACACAGAATTTCTTGCTCTTGTACCAACAAATACATACAAAATTATGTCAAAATACACGTCTTGGAGATTATCCTCGAAAAAACTGTCGGTTATGTCTTAAGTGAAAGTAAACAATTGAGAAAGAAATCGGATGTGTATCATTATAATGGACGCATTGTCTCTTAAAGTGACCGCGCCTAATTTACTAGAGCTGTCAGTGTCCTTAATGTTAATCCAAGAAAATGAAAGAAAGAAAATCACTCACTGCTCTTGACTGAATTACTTTGTGGTTTTATCAATAATTAATCCACAGTCAAACCAAAAATGTATATTTTACTAGTGGGTGCAGGACACTATAGTTCATTTATGTAAGTAAGCATAGCAAAATAAAGTAAACTGTGACATATTCTACCCAAAAATTCTTCATACAATGGACTACCAGTAAAATTGATAAAAAATTTGGGACCAAAAATTATTCAGACACTTTGACCTGAACATGTTTTGCTTAAGTGTTTTTTCTTTAATTGCTAATGCAAACTTTTTACACTACAGACTGAACAAAATTAAGCATTGCTAGGTAATTGGTCAACAAAGTATTGATAGTTGTGTAAATATTGTCATACTAACAGTTGTCTGAATTTTTGGTTGATTGTAATCCATTAATTAAATAACTTTCTATCAAAGCTATCTGACATTATCAAGATTAATTTGTTCTGACACAGTTTAACTCTGAGTTCTTGTCATATTTTATTACCATTTTCTTAACTATAGCAAATAAACTGGGGTTATTCGGTTTCTGTACCTGGACACCTACAAACTTGAAAAAACTTTGTGTAAATAGCACAAATAAATAAATAGAACGAACATGCAAATTAAACTATTTCAAACAGGGCCCACTGGTACAACCTGCACCGGGGCCCCGCAAACCCCAGCTACGGCCCTGCACATGTGTGTAAGTATACTTACCAAAAAGTAGTATACTTCAAGTTTATTTTATTAAGTATACTTAAGTAAAGTTCAAGTATATTTTTAAGTATACTTTATGTAGTAAGTATACAAATATCAGTGTACTAGTAGTATACTTGTAAGTACAATACTCAATACTTTCAATACTCCTTGGGACTAAATTGGCCCACTTTCTAGTATATAAATGTATTCTTTTAAGTATACTTTTAGTATAACAGTAGTAAACTTTGAGTACACAACTAGTTTACATCAATGTTTTTAGCTTGTACTGCAACTATACTAAAAGTGAACTTAAAGGTATACTGATAGTTTAGTCATTAAATACTTGTAGGAGCAGTTTTAGTACACTCTGAAGTCTTAGTAAACTACTAGTTTAGTAGTTTTATACTGAAAGTATACTTGTACGTTTTTTTTAAGTGAACTTAAAAAGACTTGTTCTAAGTATAAGAACAAAATATAAAAAATATAAAAAAATGTTTTAAGTATATTTCTGAGAAGTACATAAAGCCCATTTCTGAGAAGTACATACAAAGTAGACTAAAAGTACTTTCCTATTTTTAGTTTAAAAGAAGTATACTAATAGCACACTTGAATAAACTTCTTTTTCGTAAGGGTATATACATAGATAGATACAGTAGATAGATAGATATCATTGGTAATACTTTAGATAGTGCTAAAATGCAGCACCTACATTTTGATATCTGTTCAACCTCAACTTTAGACAAAGTTGTAGAAGGACTCCTCTTTAAATTTACCACAGGCCCAGAGCTAAAACATCCCTCATGTGTGTTTCAGGTTGCTGTGCCCTTTGGTGTTTCCCCTGTTTGCAGTGTCAGACTGTGTCTCAGTTTGGCTGGTGTTTCTGCATGCCGTTGCTGGACTGCTGCATGGTGGTGTCTTGCTGTCTCCGCCAGAAGATGAGAGATCAATATAACATTCATGTGAGTTCATACACACACACACACACACACACACACACACACACACACACACACACACACACACACACACACACACACACTTGCAATTAGGAAAATGGTGATGTGTAGAGGAAAGACTAATAGCTAATGTGCTAGAGTGCACACAGAGGGGATCAAATGATAGGTTAACCGCATGTTGCTTCCTGTTTTTTGTTGTCTTGAGCGTTTCTGATGTTTTGTATTCACATGTTCCTGACACAAAACAAGCAAAATCCGTAAAACTTTGTGTAAGTAAAAGTAGCCATGGATTTTGAAAGTACTCACCATAAACCACTCATATTTCATTATATTAAAGTGATTTTTTGGGAGGGTTCTTAAATGCATGACTGTGTTTGCTCTTTAAACAGCATTGCCATGACGTCATTAGTCATATTGCATTTATGGCTCAGGTGTTTGGCTGCATGTGTACAATCTTAAAGTAATAGTTCACCAGTAAATGAAAATTCTGTCACAATTTACTCACCCTCACGTTGTTCCAAACCTGTATGACAATTTGTCATTTTGTGAAACACAAACTGAAGAATATTTCAACTGTTTTTGTCCATTTAATGTGGGTCCAGAACAACATTGGACCAAAACATTCATTGTATGGTCGAAAGAACACATTTGTAATGTTCTGCTCAAGAAAACAAATCATGTTTGGAACAACATGAGGGTGAGTAAATGATAACAGAACTTTAATATTTTGGTGAACTGTCCTTTTGAGACTGATGTTATGCCAATCTCTAAAGTTTTCTTGAATACATCTGCCAGTTAAAATGAACAAACAATTGCTTATTTATGTCTGTTTCTGTACTAAGTACTTTAACTACTACTACTTTTAGTTCACTATGATAACCACAGGCAAGATTTAATTTCCCCATTTGCCAATGATGCAATTCACCACTTTCCAACTGAAGAATTTGTTCATGAAGTTGCTTCTCAGTGAAAGTCGTAAAGACGTGGCAGTTGTTTCAAAATCAGTAAAATCTTACATTTTTAAGTTTTAAAAACTGCTTGTGACTGTGAAAAACATTTGGGCCACTGGTGCGAGTAACACATAAATTGTTGTGTAATACAATAGAAATAAAAATGACAACTTCCAAAATGCATCTACACTGCAAAACTGTGAATGGCTGCTTTTCTCAACTTCAGTCAACAGAGCAAATGCGAAAAAGTTGTGTATGACGAGCTACACTTCAAATATTGAACATTATGTTATTGTGTGTTTATGTTTACAAGCTTGAAGAGGTCAACACGAGCTGCTGTTGTTTCTTTGCAGCCTGTGAATATTTTCTTATCATAAAAATGGCATTAAATGCCCCCAAAATTAAATATATGGGGGCAAAAAAAATGCCCCTTCTTGTTTTTAATATTTATAAAATATGATATATTTGACAAAGAATGTGACCTCCTACCAGCAGTAGGTGCTCATAAAAAATGTAAGTGTAGAGCCCTGCCTTTATGGATGTGCGGCATAGCCACATTAAAGTCTGAGTGCATACAATAAACACACTAAAGTATCTCATCTCTGTCAGAGGCACTATAAACCTTCATTAATGATTGAAGTGTAGTAGCCTATGACTTCAGTCATTTAGCCTCCATCAGCCAATTCATCAGAACTTTAACTGATTTCACAATGCATGGCTACTTTGAATGTCGCTTCATGTGAATGCTTTAATGCATCTGAATAACTCTTAAATAAGTTTTTAGTTAAGAAAATCGTGTCAGGTATCAAAGATGCAAGTAATCCCCTCACATTAGCCGATAACAGACAATTGTCTTTTTTATTATTTTTTACTCATCAAGTTAAAGTGAGAGGTTGACTAATTAAAGGGTTACTCCCTTTTACTTACCACCTACTGTGGCCGAGAGCTCAATGCGCTGCAAATAGAAAAAAACACCTGCAAATTAAGAAAACAACTTCATAAATTTTACAACATACAAATGCTCACAACACAAACAAATAAAGAAACGGACTGCGAATAGAAAAAAACACCTGCAAATTAAGAAAACTTTGTCAATTTTACAACACATGCGCTGCAAATGCTCACAACACAACCAAACAAAGAAACGTGCTGCAAATAAAATTATTTTGGTTGTGTTGTGAGCATTTGCAGCTCCTTCTGTCAAATTGATGAAGATATTTTCTTGATTTGCTGGTGCTTTTTCTATTTGCATGTGTTTTCTGAAGTTGCAGCGCGTTGAGCTCTCTCGGCCACCGTACTTACCCCCAGGGGCGGACTGGCCATCGGGAGAACCGGGAGAATTCCCGGTGGCCTGGCAGCCAATTTGGCCCGCAACCCTACATTTTTTTGTTGTTGTTGTTGCCTGCCGAATGTATACTAAAGTGATTATTTCCGAATTCGCCATTCAATAATAAAACTCCAATAAATCATGAATCGGCTAGTCTTCTTGGCTGGCAAAGCGATTCGCCTCGCGTACGCGCCGCTCATCCGCGCGTCTGCCAAAAGGACGATTAACACGATCATCAGACATAAAACAGCATCAAAACTGTGTAAAGTTTTGGAATAAAATGTCGACCAATGAAGAGGTAATAATGACTGTCAAGCTCAGGGTTTTGATTATCATTCTGAATCCAATTCATAAGCTAGTCTTTTTTCAGCTTTTTATTCAAAATGTTGTTTATTTCTTTAATTTTTATTTATGAAACTTACTCACATTCAAGTGTTTAAAAAAGAATGTATGAAGCTAGAATAAAATGTTTTTGTTTACAAGCAGATACCCTGTTCTTTCTTTTGATGATTTGTATGTTCAGATATTATATAACAGAATATATGCAAATTAATACCTAATAGGGACATAGTAGTACTTAAAGTATGATGTAAAGTTAACTTATTTTTTTTTTACAAGTATACTTTCATGATAAAAATACTAAACTAAACTAGTTTACTGAGACTATACTTCAAAGTGTACTAAAAATACTACAACAAGTATTTAATTAGTAAAATATCAGTATATCTATAAGTTCACTTTTAGTATAATTGCAGTACAAGCTAAAAACTTTGATGTAAACTAGTTGTGTACTCAAAGTTTACTACTGTTAAACTTAAAGTATACTTAAAAGTATACTTTTATATACTAGAAAGTGAGCCAATTTAGTCCCAAGGAGTATTGAAATAGTACACTTACAAGTATACGGCATATAGACAGCAGCACGACGAGCAAAACAGCAGCAAACAATCACGGCATAGAACGAGAGGGAGAACGGAGAACCCTACAGCGAACACAAAAGGAGACGTTACTAAACATCATGTTGTCCCCACTCCCAATTATAGTTGTGTTTAAAACACTTACCGTCAGGATATCACGCCAGATAGAACACTTTACAGGCACGGGTTTGTCACAGTCATGCCCACCAATAGCACAATGGGATACAGGAAATCATGCCTATTTAGTGAAAAAATGTTAACCTCACATAAACATACTAGCCCAATACTACGAGCACATAGAAATATGCTAGCATCATGCTAATCATTCTAGAAACATGCATTCAATTTGCTAATCATGTTACCAATATGCTAGCAACATAGTTATCTAATCTGCGTATCTAAAATTTCAAGCTTTTATAACTGCTTCAAACTTTCAGGCTTTCTCGAGCTACCTCAAAGTTTGTTAACAAAATTTATTCATCTAGTTATCTTTTAAAGTTATTGTTCTTGGTGTGAACAGGCCTTAAATCAGCTCTATCTCCAATACCGCTTCAGTGCGTAGTAAGCGTGTCCATCTTCCATCATGTTCAGGAACTCACATGCCCCAAAATTATGCAATATCAACGAAAACTTACAGTATAAGTTCAATTATTACAAATTATTTGGTAGTAAAACATAAAGTGCTGCGTATTTTATTGGTGCAGAGGATTGTGTATTTTCTAAAACATTTGCAACTGATTTTTCTCACTTAATTAGAAGCACCACAATTAAATTGTGTCATCTGTTACTAAGAGACTTAACAGACATTTAGAAAATTATTTAAAAGTGCAAAGTGTTGCGGTCTTCACCCCCCTCTTGAACACTTGGACCAAATACAGGAAATACATCATGCGTCAAGTGGTCAAAACCGCAAGTGTGGGTATTGGAACAAGAACCTGTTTGTTAAGCCAGTTTAAACTAATAAGTAATAATACTTATAACTATGATTATATATTTTACATATATAAATTCAGTGGTTTTATTGAAACTCTTTCTTCCTCAGGGTTCCTGCTGCGATGATCTTTGCACTCTCTGCTGCTGTTATCCTTGCGCCTGGTGTCAGATGTCTCGTGAAATCAAGATTCGTGCTCATTCTGGGGCTGTGGTCACCCAACAAATTACACATAGTTAGAGATCTGTTTTGCTGTGAGTTATGGTAGTATGGGGAAAAATTCATGCAGGTGATGAAAACTGATGCCATCTACCTAGTGGTGATTCGTAAACAGCAAAGTCCTTTATATTGCATGCTTCACTGTGTTTTTCACAAAGATTACCTGTTATTGTGCTGTTTATATAATGCACAAATATTTGTAACTCACTTTTCATACTTTTACAAGTTACAAAAATAAAAAAAAAAAATTAAATAGGCATAGCGTAAAACAAACATCCTTATTGCTTCACTATGTTATGGTAAAAATAAAACCTCTGTTTTAAATTTTGTATTAGCTGAAATTCATTCCAGTAATAAAATGATGAGATAATAGAAAACCTGTTCTGGCATGTTTATATTTTTTTGTATTTGTGCATTTGCTATGCTTTGCTATGTGTGAAATCAAGTTTTTGTTTCCCTCCACTACCCACAGAAAAACTTTTGAAATGCATGGATGTGTTTGTGACACCATTTGTATAAAAATGTTGTCATATTCCTTTCTGAAAAGTGTTATTTTTTATAAAGGCGGTGTTCACAAAATGCAAATAAAAGAAGAATTTTGAGTATGGTGTTTCACCGATGCAAAATACTTTGCATATTTGCAAAAGTTGTAGTATATAGTTACAAACATTAATCTTTGTATTTGCTGAGGATTACATGCATTACGTTGCCCTGGCAACAGTTCACCAATTGTGCACATCATGTTTGACTAACTCTAATGGAAATGCTGTTCCATAACTGCAAAATTCATAAAATGTTCATGAATATGTAGTTTGTTCCAATAGCAATGCTTTGCCCCAGAGACCTACTGTACTTTTACTAGTATTATGAAAACGTTTACTTTCTCTTGGTGATGTTTGATTTTGGATTATTCTCAGGTTTCAAGCTCTGTTTCTTCTCTGTTTTCTGTTTTTGAGCACTGTGTACTGATGTTTTCAACTCCCAATGGGTTTAGCAAGGTCTTTTGTCAAGCTCCAGTTTGATTTTGGCTGCAGACAAACCTTTGTTTTTAAAGTCTTTAAAGTCTCTCTTTTTTTGTCTGACCTTTTCAGGACATTGTTTAGACTGAAAAGGACTTAAAAAATACACACATGCTCTGTAAACAGTACCGCCACTCCCTATATGTGCACAGGATGTAGTTTGCGTAGGGCACCAACTCCAGTGGGGGGCACCAGAGCCAGGTCTAGGGGAGGTGATGCCCCCCCAGATTGTCCTTGTGCCCCCTACATGCAGAATACTTCGTTTTTTGTGATAGCGTACAATATTTAAAAAAATCTAACATTAAATTGGCTGCATGTGGCAATTATAGAGATGTAGAATGGTGTGTTTCTCTTGCAACTCTACCTTTACAGATGCGCTCAGTACTTTTTATGATTCTCTGTCCAACTCTCATTAACACTTTTTCTGAGCAGTTTTCTGAGGACTCCGAATCCCCTTGTGTCTGATCCCTTTTGATCTGAGGATGGCAACTGATTGTCACATGAGCAGGGTCAGGTATGTTTACTTGCAAGTATGTGTAAAAAAAAAAAAAAAAAAGCAGGGTAGGTGATTTGGTTCAAAAACATTTTTTGTTATGCTGGTTGAAAGTCTCTTCATATCCCAATAGCAATCACTAACTTAAGTGATCTAAATGTATATGTATTTATGTCATCTGTGGAAGGCATAGGACCATAAAATGTTTGTCCAATCATATCCCTCGGTCCGTGGACTATGATAGACTGTCCTGCCTTCCTGTCAACGTATGTATTTGCATACCTCCATGCAACCTATTTGCGCAGACATGAAACTTCATCTGCACATTCCATTACGCTATTATGGACTGAGCGAGAATGGCATTATTATTGAAATATTATGCGCTTCGTACAGTAATCTTTTCTCATCGGTGAATGAAACATGAGGTAATCTGACAGCGTTGCATTCAACCCTCATCGTGTCTCTAGTTAGCCTCTGGTCTGCTTGTGCACATTCATGTGTTTTGGAGGAGGTGTGGCTTTGGAGAGTGATTTGCAGGAAGGGTGGAATCTTGCTTTCAAAGCTACATTGCTATTGCTATCCTCTCCAAATTTGTCTACCCAAACTTAAGGTGATATAATCTAAATATACCAATCTTCTTAAACTATCAAAATCTGTTTTTACCATAAATGTACTAATAACCTGTCAATAAAACAACCAGTACTTATATTGGTCATACACACAAAGACAAAACACCGTTGTAACACAAGACACTAAAATTATGAAACAAAACTATTTAAATAAAATATAATCACATTTGCTGTGTCATGCAGCGACTGTCTTTTTACTGTTTTTTAACCATAAATTAATATGGTAATTCATAGTTTTACCTGCAGAAAAACAAATTTTACAGTAACATGACATATAATGCGTTGTTCAAACATTTACAGTTCAACCATTTACAGTAAATGTTCAGTTTTACCATTTACCATTTTAACCATTAACAGTTTTTCTGGTAACTTAGTTACATTTTTTTTTTTACAGTGTGAAATTAATTTGATGTGACTGCAGGAATGTATCTGAAACTTAATATGTATATTTTCCCAAAATATTGGCCCACTTGGAATGTCAAAAAATCTCATGCATGAAATAGTCTGAGGAATGTACATTGATAGCAGTGTCAAGGTAAGCACACACACACACACACTCGTTTGGTTATGGTTGAGAGATTTGGCCATGTGAGCCGATTGGGTTACTTGATCAAACACTACAACACTGAGAAATCTAAAATCTAATGATCTAAAATGACTCAGTTAAATTCATCAGAAATTACTAAAATGGCTTTTACAAACTGACAGAGGCCAATTAAGAACAATCACTGTGCTACATTTAAATCCTTTAAGCAGTTTGAACAGTTAAACCACTTATACAGGAAATAGTTTCATTTCATGTGAAACAGAAGTTATTCTTCTGCACTCTGACTTGCTGGACAGCTTCCTATCTGTCAACTGACCTTGAGGCAGTGCGTGGGAGAAGTTGCTGTAACCCAAGACACAGTAGTTTTATATATTCCCTCTATTTGACCTACAATTTATTTTTGTCTGACTACTTTTCAGATTAGCACTGGCACAGCACCATCATTGTGCATTTTACCTCTAAACACACACACTTACACGGTTGGTGTTCGCAGGCTAATAATGGACTACTGTTTGTGGCTCTTCTTTTCTCTTTTTTGTTTGGAGATACGCCATCAGACCATCCATTATTCTCAAAGAACTGACTAATCATGTCACTCCTACGGCTTCTTACGCAAGCTCTCCACCACAGCTATGGAATGCAAGTAGGGCTCGCTGCAGCCCACAAGATCCAGGGAGCGTGGTTGGATCCACATCCAGGGGGTGGAGATTGGTAGGTTTAGGGGTGGAGATTGGGGGGGTTAGGAATCAGGGGGGTGGAGATGGGTAGGTTTAGGTATATGTAAGGTAGGAGGAGTTGGATCTGGATCCAACCACGCCCCCTGGATCTTATGGGCTGCAGGGAGACGCGTGGGAGAGAGGAACAGGGGGATAGGCAGGAAATGTGTGCAGTGAGGTACTGGCCGAGATGAATCAAGATAAGCTTTGCAAAATTGCTTGTTTTCAGAAAACAAGCTGCCTTTCAAGCCTGGGCAAACAGAGGAAACGGAAGAAACAAGACATTTTTCTTCTAAAACACATTCTCTAAATGTACTCTCCTAAAACACATTCAGCAACTGAATCCACTATGTAGTACAGTTATTTCCCGTAGGTTAAATTCTAATTACTACCAGCGTTATTTTCATTTAAAGGGATAGTTCACACAAAAATAAATCTGTCATCTACTCACCTGCATGTCATTTCAAACCTGTATGACTTAGTTTTTTTTCTGCGTAACATAAAATAGAAAAATAAACTTACTTTAAGACATTTTTCAAAATATCCTCAAAAAAAAATACATCACACAGGCTGTAATCGACATGAAGGTGAGTAACTGATAACAATTTCAATTGTGCATGAACAGTCATTATGCATAAAAGCATTCTAGCATTATGTACACAATACGGTGACTTTGAAGCATGCCCACAGGACAGCATCATTCAGATTGTTTGAAATAGATGATTAACTGTTTATTTGGTCCGTTATTTGCAAGTAATTAGTTCAAACACTTTGGTGCATGATTCCAGGAATGTCAACAAATAGTATGTTGGCTGGCTGCCTCAGAGATTTGGCTGACCGGTATTCATGTTATAACATGTTGTAAAAGAATTTGCATTCCGTTCTGCTTCATTTGTCAGCGTAGGTCTCACATAAACATCGCAACAATGAAACAATGAAATCTTATGTAAATTACACGTAGTACTTGTGACTTGCTTGAGACTTGAGATTAATCATATACAGTCTGTGGCCACAACAAAACGAAGTGATCAGCTTTTGAAAAAAGAATATATATTTACATGAGGCATGGACTCCACAAGCTGTACAGAAACTATATGAAAGTAAAAAATTTGCCACAGACAGAATATTTTGAAGTATTTTAATGATTTATTCAGATAAAATGCTAAAGAATCTAATAGTTGAATGGTGCACTGATGGTGTTTAAAGCAGGCACTAGGCAGTGTGCCGGATGTGCAGATGCTCATCACAGGTTTCAGAGGCAGCAGAAAAGCACACGTGGCTGAGGCTGTTGGTAATGGTGGAAGGGTGGGTCTGTGGATTTATGAGAAGAGGTGTGAGTGTGTGTGTGTGTGTGTATGTGTAAGAGATTGCAACATTTGTCTTGTTGTTCGGATAGACAAGGCAGAATAAAAGCATTCTTAGAGTCTCCTTAGGGTAGCCTACCGACAGGGCAAAAATACAAATACAAGCACCAAAAGTATACAAGATGTGTCTTTTTTAGCTGGTGGAAATGACAAATAAAACCCTCTTGAACAGTATATTGACTGGTATAAAGCATGTTTTGGGTGATTTCATGCTAGTTTTGGATGTGTCCACAGAGTTGTACTAGTCTTTAAATACATTTTAAAGTGCTCCACAGATCAAAATAGAAAATAGAAAAATACATACAGTACATAGCTAGCACTTTTCATACATAATATGCAGTTCATAGAAAAATATTAGTAATAAACACGAAAATTTAAATAAAAGTGAAAAAATTAAAAAGAAAAACAAAATGAGGAAATAATATTTATAATAATGACTTGAGAAACTTAAAATATCTTACTCAAAAATGTACTTAACGTTTTCTCTATCAACTCTCATAATTTATTTCTCCATCATCATTCTCATCATTATGCCGTCATTCAAATCTCTGTATTGTCCTGCTGTATTCCCCCCCCCCCCAGCTAATTTAATGGTACACTATTGCTCTCCCTCTCCATTCCTGCAAAAACCAAAAATATTCATCAATCTCTTCGCTCACAATTCTCCATACATTTTCCTTTGTCCATTTTTCGTATCCCTATCAGATGTAACTTACAGGATATAATTGAATTTGGTGGTGTAAGTGGTACTTAGGAAGCTGCTCCACTGTTAGAAATGGAAATGGCATCCTCCATTTGAAATTGAAGCAGGAAAACCAGCCAGACCCTGCGGTTACATGATGTTAGAAACACTGTTTTGAATTTGATCCTATCCGACATCATGCGGGAGAGTATGAAAATCAAATTAATATTCCACATACAAAGGCATTCAATTACTTTTGGTTCAAACTACAAACCACAGCTAGAATCAGTTGAGTGTGAAGTATCAGTTCCCCAATGCCCTCTTTGAATTACAAATAAATAGAGGAAACACTGCATAGTTTTGTGCACATCTTTTCCGTGTGACATGAAAATAACATATCAACCATTAAAAATGTAGATATGAGCACTTGGTAAAGGCACAATACTGGTGCAAAGAGAGGCCTTTTGGATCTTTCATTGAAAGGCCACACTTTTGTTACTTGAGTAAATAAATTTATTTCCTTTTTTATCATTGTTTTATCTCATTAGTTATTAATTATTAATTTCATTGTCAAATGGCCCCTTTTTTAATTCTATCATTTTGTTTAAAATGTTTTTGGTTCATACAATTGAAAACAATGGAAACCAAAAGTGTTTGGTTACCAACATTCTTTAAAATATCTTCTTATGTTCCACAGAAAAAACTAAACCGCACAGATTTGGAACACCATGAGTGAATAAACTATGAATTAATTTTCATTTTGTATGATTTATTACTTATATAGGCCTATTTGAATTAAAACAGGTACTTAAACTCAGACCAGTTAGACTACAAGACTGAAACTGCAAGGCCAATGGGTTGAGGAAGTCCAGTATTTTAAGCATCACCATTCCTGGGTCGAAAAGCTCTATCTGATCCCAAAAAACAAACAACAAATTGTGATAATATGTTCACTATGTGCTGTAGTACTGTTGAAAAAAAAAATCATGATCCTAACCTTCTATATACAGTATCTTCTTGCTATAGTATTCTCAACTGAAACATATAGGCTTGGACCCAGAAACAATATTCGATACTTCACAACGCAGGACTTTTTTATGTGATGTTTTGTTGTATTCTGTATTATCACTGTATGCTCATGTTTATCTTCTCTGTGCAGAATATCATACTACTATACTAATCATATTTTACTATTGCTGCAGGCCTACAGCTGTAAAAGCATACTAAGTGTACTAGACTTTCAAACTAACCATGCAGCATGACGAGATCATCTGAAAAACGAAGTGAAGTCATGTGGCAAAAACTACTGTTTAAAATGTTTAATAAGAATAATGACTTATTATTTTAAAACATCGTTGAAATGTTATTTATTTATTAGTACCTATTTTAATGCCAATGTGTGACAGAGGAAGTACTGTGGATGATATTTTCCATTTCGAGAATGGGAGTCAGATCTGAGTGGGATGTCAGCGCCTCCTCCGGGACTTTACTGAGAAACACAGCTGTGTGTTCTGAGGGGAACTGTTGCAACAAACCATTACAATGCTACAACGTTCAACCAAGGATTTTCTTGTTACAACTGGGCACAGAGGCTTTACGGTGTGCAGATTATGAAGAATCTCGGTAGGTGAGTTGACACACATGAACATTTCAATATATAGGGCCTTCTGGTTTCTGATTGACTGATTTCTTAAATGGGCTTCAAACTGGTGTTTTGTGGGATGGTCCTGTCAGTATTTCTCGATCAGTAGGTGGCAGTGTTAAACTGTGAGTGAACTCCACACTTTTTGGGAACAAGAATTATGGACGTGTCCTGGGGCCTGTTTCATAAAACAAGTTTACCAAATAAGCCAGGTTTATTTCAGTTAGTCTTACTTATTGTCAGTTGATTAATTTGGTTCAAAATAAGTCAGACTAACTGAAATAAGCCTGTCTTATTTGGTAAACTTGTTTTATGAAACAGGCCCCTGCTAGTGAGATTGAAATATAAACCTTCCTCTCTTTGCTTTCTTATAATAATTAATATAATACCTTTGATTTACATAGTTGTTGTTGCTTGTAAACGGACACACTATATTTTCAGAATTTTAGTAAGATTTATTTATTTAGAAATGAATACCTTTATTCAGCAAAATGCTTTTCTGTTCTTTTCTTCCTATTCATCAAAAAACCCTGAAAAATCAAAATTTTACAAATATATTAAGTATTATAAAAATAGTTACATTAAATATTATTTGTCAACATTGACAATAATAATAAATGTTTATTGAGCACCAAATCAGCACATTAAAATGTTTTCTGAAGGATCGTGTGACACTGAAGACTGAGAGTGATTGTTGCTGAAAATTAGCTTTGTCATCACAGGAATAAATTACATACACACAACCTTTGAACTGTAGTGTAGCCTATATATAAACTACCTCTTTGTCTAATAAGTATATTTAAAAGTATTATGTTTGTATATAATATATTTAAATTCTGATTGTTGTCATGATGATTGTTTCATCATTTGCCCAGGAATGCTTGGATATTAGATTACCATTGTTCCCTTTTTTAAAGCAGGTGAGCAGACATTACTTCTTCCTGTCTTAACTGTCATTGTGAATGTGACTTTTTTTCTTTTTTAATGAACATCTTACTTCCCCCGCCTACTGTATATCTTATTGCACTGTCTGAGAACTGAGAAGCAGGAAGAACATGGGCTTGGTAACCACAAACAACAGTCAGTGTGAAAGCGAGAGGATTCACTTCACAGACACTTCACAACTGTAGAGCTGCACGCCGTGACTCTGTACAGCTATCGGCTGCTGATGGAGATCTACACAGAAGCAGTGGACTATCTGAAGGCCTATGACATCTCGCCCGGTGAGACCGTTCAACCCAAATTCACATTTCCTTAAAATATTTGTCTGGTTTGTTTACTTCTTCAAAGTAATTCAATTAAAAATGAATAACCAATAATTAGTTTTGAACGGCCATTGGTCATCTAATACTCTCTTATGCAGTTCTATATATTGTGTTATGTTTTTCTGACAGTGACTGAAGATGAGACTATGGATTCTGACTTACTACAGGATGTGTTCACTGAGGAGACAGAGTGGGGTTCACTGAGGAGACACAGCTCTTTGCAAACTGATCCATGTTTGCCATCCACTCCTGTAAGACTGCAGTGCACAGAATGTTTACAGAAAATTAATATTTAATACAAATCTGATCTGAATGACATGCAGTGAGTTCTTGCCTGTATGCTGTTATTGCTACTGTCGCTGGGGTATATCAGCATTATAAGATTAATAACGATTCACATGTTATCTCCAAGTTAGTTGCTCAGATTTTATTCTCAGTGCTGGATTATTTGTGTGGTGTGAATCTTCAGCACGGTCACCATTCAGTTATATTCAGACAATGTTGTAATGTTTTTTTACAGACAGCCGAGAGCCCAGATGACCTGCTTCAGAAGAGAACAGTGGTTCTGAACGGTGTTCTGATCAGTGAGGAGATCTACCTGACAGAGCTTGAGACGCTTCTCACGGTATTATGACTTTCAAACAGGACTTTCTCAGCGGACATTTATTAATAATATTTCCTGACCTAAGCACTTCCTCAGCAGAGTATCAGAAGGCTCTTAACATCAGAAGTTATGAAGTAAATACCACTGTGGTTAAACAAAAGATATCAGAGAAAGATAAATGTTATGACTGAGCCTGCATATAAACTGCTTCCTTTATTAAAAACCAAAAGCCTCACTACGATGCCATTTATGGCGTTGGTTGCAATTTATTACTTTGTTTGCAAACACCTGTTTTTCTGGTCCATACTTAATTAGGGTTTCGTCTCAAGCTCAAAACATCCTTCAGCACTTCTTTTTTATGATTCTCGACCAGTTTCCGATACACGTTATTTAAATCGAACCTTCTTCGCATTTGTCACTTCCTGTAGGTCAACTTCTGTTTTTCTTAGTGAAGTATTGCTTCCCTTTCTAGTCAGAACATTAGTGGTTATCATTAAACTAGAGAGTTTCCAAAAAGTCCAGGATGACATGCAACATAATGTTGAAGTACAGAATGCATGAAAATTGTCATGTTTCTCAACCACTTCCTCACAGGAATTGTGTCCGGCATTTACCCATGAAGATGCTTTGTGTTCATTCTGTGTTGTATTTATAAAGTGTTTTTCAGTTACATCAGCTATTTTCAGCCTGAGTTTCGTTTCAGTTCCCAATCTTACTTTCATTCTATAATGTCTCCTTCTCTGCAGCCTATGAAAGCTTTGAAGGCAGCAGCAGGAACCTCTCAACCCGTGTTGTCCACTGAGCAGGTTCAGACTGTGTTTTATCAAATCCCTGAGCTCAGAGATCTGCACAAGGACTTTTACACAAGCCTTCGGGCCAAACTGCAACCTGATGAAGTGATGGACCCGGGGTCACAACAAGGCCTGGAGAGGGAGGAGGCCCCAGCGATGCAGCTTTGCCAGAGGGAGCATCATTTATGTGTGGGAGACCTGTTTCATAAGTTTGTGAGTTGTTTTATATGCAGACATGTTGCTGGTAATGCCATAAAACTGATCATCAGCAGACAGCAGTGATGATAATTAAATATGGCTTATTCCTTCTTGACCTAATATTTGGTGTAATATGAAGCAATTGACACAATGTTGCATCAGTTCATTGAAATGTTCACCAAAAAAATACAATATAGCACATATATATTAATTTTCTAGTATATTTTATAATTGCTTGATGTCATTTTGCAGGTCAACCAGTTAGTAGTGTATCGGGGCTTCATTGACAACTATGAGAATGCAGTGGAGATCGTGCAGAAGTGTATGCAGTCAGACCAGCGTTTCAGGACGCTTGCAGAGGTCTTATATTCTTACCTTTTTGTTATCTTTATTATCTTTATTAGGGGGAAACTACACAAAAACCTTTGTCTCTTGTTATCTTTATAGAGTATGATGTCCTCCAAAGGGTCAGACAATGTCAAAACTAAGTACACCTTTGAAGGTAAGCAGTTCATTTTTTGCTTCCCTGTATGGTTTTGAATGAATCTTTAAACACTGCTGTAAGGTCCACGTGCTTGGCCCAAGGAAGGTATCCAATGGTGGCTGAAGGTTCCTTGTGTGTTCGGTCTTTTCGGTGCGCAAAGTTATTAAATTTAAGTTAAATTCTAATCTGACTCCTTTTTATTATCTAATCTGACTCCATTTTATTATGACCCCGAATTTAGATTGAAATGCCTGTTGATTGTTTGTTGATCTCTAATTATTATTATTATGACATTTGATTATTCTAGTTAACTCTTTACTTTATATTTACTCGTTCATTATGATCTATGTCACTCAGGGTGCCTCACATCGGGCCCTGTTTTACATGGGCCCCATGGTCACAAACCCTCCAGTCTGATCAGTAGTCAGAGGTTATGACTAACTATTTAATAGACCGCCCCATGCTTGTCATGTTTTAAATAGTGGTTCTGTTTAGCCCCCTACAGTCACCTATGTAACAACTTAGTTAAAGCTCAAACAATAATCAGAGGTTATGCTAGTACTATTTGTCTAGCCCCCGATAATTATATAACTATGTACAACTTAAATAAAGCTGAGATAATAATCAGCGGTTATGCTAGTACTATGAAATATGGTAATATCTATTAGTAGTATTTTTATCTAGCCCCGATAGTTAAAATAACTACGTACAACTTGAATAAAACTCAGACAATAATCAGAGGTTATGCTAGTATTATTTATCTAGCCCCCGATAATTAATATAACTACGTACAACTTGAATAAAGCTGAGACAATAACCAAAGGTTATGGCTAGTACTATGAAATATGCCCGAACCATGCTAGTACTTAATAGTATTTTATCTAGCCCCCCATAGTTAATGCAACTGCATAACAACTTAACTAAAGTCAAGCAGTTAGTCAGAAATCTAGAAATCTAACCTGAGATCTAGTCTGTACTTAACACTGGACACATATTTGCAGTAACATACGCCTTCACTTAATCTACTTGAAGTCAGAATAAAATCAAATGTAACAATTTATTATCAGTCAGGTAAATATGTATTATGCCAATTATACAGCCAATTCAAAGATATCAAATCAATACAAGACATCAAAATCTCAAAGATGAATCTAAGAGTAAGATGCATACCTGACTTTAGAAAAATACATAGTATGGTGTGAACACACTTCATGCCACGGGCTCATTCCGGCTACAGAAGGCCCTGATCTTCTTGCAAGATTTCCTTAAGTACTCAGCCCAAGACAAAACATCCCCCGAAATGGAGACAGGAGCTAACAATTTGAATTTGTATTGAACAAGCCGAATTAACACATTTTGGGACAGATGGTAATTTGCATGGAATGACACACCCTCTACAGTAATCAAAATATCTCTTAACTCTTAAGATCTGTATTATCTTTTTGTCTACTTTTGTAAGATTGAGACCATTGTACCACTCGCCCTGAGACTGTTCAAATGATACCAAACATGACTGTAAATATTACTTGCATTCATGTAGAACATTATACTATTGACCATTATTGACCCATATACTATTGGGACAGTCGTGGCCTAATGGATAGAGAGTCGGACTTGTAACCCAAAGGTTGCGGGTTTGAGTCTCAGGTCCGGCAGGGATTGTTGGTGGGGGAAGTGAATGTCCAGCGCTCTCTCCACCCTCAATACCTGAGACTGAGGTGAGACCCTTGAGCAAGGCACCGCTCCCCGGGCGCCGCAGCATAAGTGGCTGCCCACTGCTCCGGGTGTGTGTTTATTCTGAGTGAACCAAGTGGAGGGAGGATGGGTGAGGGGAAGGAAGGGGATGTGAGAGAGGCGTTTTCCTGCATTTTCTCTCAGTGGAAACAGATATCTGTATGTTAATGCACTGTGTGTGTATTGTCCGTCTCAGAAGATAAAAGTTTCTGAGGTTCTGTAAATCTTACACTGGGAACATTCAGTAATTCATACATTGGACTCCACAGCTCTCCTGTATAAGCCATTAGACAGAGTGATGAAAACCACACTCGTGTTGCACGTGAGATTCTGTTTAAGATCACATCTTACATTTATTTATAAATATTCATTCATGCCTTTGGATTTATTAACATTCTTCTCTGTCCTCCTCAGGACTTGTGGAAGCACACGCCCCCCGATCACCCTGACAGCATCACGCTGCAGGAAGCGCTTCGTCTCTCCAGCAGCTTCCTGTCTGGGGTCAATGAACGGTCGCAGTGCAAACGTTCCGTCAAGCTCAGCAGAGGAGAGGTACCCCCCACCTCACGTGTCATGGTTCCTCATATGCAGATTTTTGTTCAACTTTATTATTAAACTTTAATATTGAATATTCTTCATAAAAATATATATATGTGTGCATGTCCACAGAGACGTCAGCTGATGCGTGATGGGTTTGTAGTAGATGTGTGTGAGAACGGGCACAACCTGAGACACCTCTTCCTGTACACAGACATGCTGCTATGTGCCAGACTGACAAGTGCAGGGTGAGTCTCCACTGTGATGAAATCATACTTTATATACCAGGGGTATTCAATTAAAGTTCCAAAAGGTCCGGTCTCTATATTTCCTTCCCAGCGGAGGTCCGGACAATACTTTTTTGGGATAGTTATACATTTCCATCTGGGCTGCAGAAGTACTTTGTAAAAGAAAAAATCCTAAACAAAATAAAACAAAAAGAAAATGCAAAATGCAAATATTGGGCAAAATCAGTAATGTCTGAGAATTTTTCTACCAAGACGTTAATGCTAAATGGAATTAATGCTCGTCACAAACCTGGTTTATTTGAACAGTTGGAGTCGTATGACAGTTTAAAATAATTATATTTGCTGCATTCTTGATTTCTGCAGTGTTTTAGAGAAAGTACAGGTGCATCTCAATAAATTAGAATGTCGTGGAAAAGTTCATTTATTTCAGTAATTCAACTCAAATTGTGAAACTCGTGTATTAAATAAATTCAGTGCACACAGACTGAAGTAGTTTAAGTCTTTGGTTCTTTTAATTGTGATGATTTAGGCTCACATTTAACAAAAACCCACCAATTCACTATCTCAACAAATTATAATATGGTGACATGCCAATCAGCTAATCAACTCAAAACACCTGCAAAGGTTTCCTGAGGCTTCAAAATGGTCTCTCAGTTTGGTTCACTAGGCTACACAATCATACAAGGAGGGTAAGCCACAAACATTCATTGCCAAAGAAGCTGGCTGTTCACAGAGAGCTGTATCCAAGCATGTTAACAGAAAGTTGAGTGGAAGGAAAAAGTGTGGAAGAAAAAGATGCACAACCAACCGAGAGAACCGCAGCCTTATGAGGATTGTCAAGCAAAATCGATTCAAGAATTTGGGTGAACTTCACAAGGAATGGACTGAGGCTGGGGTCAAGGCATCAAGAGCCACCACACACAGACGTGTCAAGGAATTTGGCTACAGTTGTCGTATTCCTCTTGTTAAGCCACTCCTGAACCACAGACAACGTCAGAGGCGTCTTACCTGGGCTAAGGAGAAGAAGAACTGGACTGTTGCCCAGTGGTCCAAAGTCCTCTTTTCAGATGAGAGCAAGTTTTGTATTTCATTTGGAAACCAAGGTCCTAGAGTCTGGAGGAAGGGTGGAGAAGCTCATAGCCCAAGTTGCATGAAGTCCAGTGTTAAGTTTCCACAGTCAGTGATGATTTGGGGTGCAATGTCATCTACTGGTGTTGGTCCATTGTGTTTTTTGAAAACCAACGTCACTGCACCCGTTTACCAAGAAATTTTGGAGCACTTCATGCTTCCTTCTGCTGACCAGCTTTTTAAAGATGCTGATTTCATTTTCCAGCAGGATTTGGCACCTGCCCACACTGCCAAAAGCACCAAAAGTTGGTTAAATGACCATGGTGTTGGTGTGCTTGACTGGCCAGCAAACTCACCAGACCTGAACGGTATTGTCAAGAGGAAAATGAGAAACAAGAGACCAAAAAATGCAGATGAGCTGAAGGCCACTGTCAAAGAAACCTGGGCTTCCATACCACCTCAGCAGTGCCACAAACTGATCACGTCCATGCCACGCCGAATTGAGGCAGTAATTAAAGCAAAAGGAGCCCCTACCAAGTATTGAGTACATATACAGTAAATTAACATACTTTCCAGAAGGCCAACAATTCACTAAAAATGTTTTTTTTATTGGTCTTATGAAGTATTCTAATTTGTTGAGATTAGAATTGGTGGTGAATTGGTGGGTTTTTGTTAAATGTGAGCCTAAATCATCACAATTAAAAGAACCAAAGACTTAAACTACTTCAGTCTGTGTGCATTGAATTTTTTTAATACATGAGTTTCACAATTTGAGTTGAATTACTGAAATAAATGAACTTTTCCACGACATTCTAATTTATTGAGATGCACCTGTATCTGTTTTGCTGCTACTGTTGTTAAAATAACTGCAGCTCTTAATGTGCCACTTTAGTGGAGATGAGAAGCAACACGCACAGGGCAGAAAGGGCTGGAATAAAGCGCATTTGGCTCTAGATAAAATTATTAGAGGATATAGCACCGAAAGATCATTACCATAAATGGCCCTTAGTGCTTGTGGAGTTAACAGCTTTGTTGTCTTGAAGCACTGGTCATTTTTAAACTGTAGAAACGTAAAATGGTGCTACCATTGTCATTATGTCTTGCAGTCCAGTTGGAGGTCTGCTATTTGAGGTCCCCTGTTATGTAGTTTATATACTTTCAGAAAAAAAGGTAAAAAGCTGTCACTGAGGCAAAAAAAAAAGCTAAAAGGTACATATTTGTATCCTATTTATCACTAAATGGTATATATTATTACCATAAAGGTACATATTAGTAGTTTAAAAAGTACATATTAGTACCGAAAATATACACTGACCAAAATTATAAACGCAACACTTTTGTTTTTGCCCCCATTTTTCATGAGCTGAACTCAAAGATCTAAGACTTTTTCTATGTACACAAACTGGCCTATTTCTCTCAAATATTGTTCACAAATCTGTCTAAATCTGTGTTAGTGAGCACTTCTCCTTTGCCGAGATAATCCATCCACCTCACAGGTGTGGCATATCAAGACGCTGATTAGACAGCATGATTATTGCACAGGTGTGCCTTAGGCTGGCCACAATAAAAGGCCACTCTAAAATGTGCAGTTTTATCACACAGCACGATGCCACAGATGTCGCAAGTTTTGAGGGAGCGTGCAATTTGCAAGCTGACTGCAGGAATGTCCACCAGAGCTGTTGCCCGTGAATTGAATGTTCATTTCTCTACCATAAGCCGTCTCCAAAGGCGTTTCAGAGAATTTGGCAGTACATCCAACCGGCCTCACAACCGCAGACCACGTGTAACCACACAGGCCCAGGACCTCCACATCCAGCATCTTCACCTCCAAGATCGTCTGAGACCAGCCACCTGGACAGCTGCTGCAACAATCGGTTTGCATAACCAAAGAATTTCTGCACAAACTGTCAGAAACCGTCTCAGGGAAGCTCATCTGCATGCTCGTCGTCCTCATCGGGGTCTCGACCTGCCTGCAGTTCGTCGTCGTAACCGACTTGAGTGGGCAAATGCTCACAATCGATGGCGTCTGGCACTTTGGAGAGGTGTTCTCTTCACGGATGAATCCTGGTTTTCACTGTACAGGGCAGATGGCAGACAGCGTGTATGGCGTTGTGTGGGTGAGCGGTTTGCTGATGTCAACGTTGTGGATCGAGTGGCCCATGGTGGCGGTGGGGTTATGGTATGGGCAAGCGTATGTTATGGACAACGAACACAGGTGCATTATATTCATGGCATTTTGAATGCACAGAGATACCGTGAGTTCAGCTCATGAAAAATGGGGGCAAAAACAAAAGTGTTGCGTTTATAATTTTGGTCAGTGTAGTAGTACCCTTTGAAGGGGTACGGCCACAGTTTTGTACCTCTTTTTCTGAGAGTATACATTATAATTTGTATTTTATTTATTTATGTATTCATTTATTGAACATATTAGCATGAAATGGATGTGTATGTACTGTATAGGCTTATACTGTATGTGTTTTCATATAAAGGAGGCAGGCACAGTACAGGTTTTGCTGGTACTTGCCGTTGGTTGGCCTAAAGCTGCACTGGGCAGCTGAACTTCTGCCCTCATCAGAATACCAAGTGAAAATCAGTAAAACCAGAGCCAAAATGTACCAGCTCAAACAAGAACTCCAGCAACACACGGTAAGTCGGTTTACATGTGACTGAGTGAGATTTCCAGTCCTTAAACTATAGTATTTCTGACAGTAGCCTAGATGTTTGCTAAATCTTTTTCTCTAAAGTTTTCAAGAGAAAAAAAACCTTTCATAAAAAAAAAAAAAAAAATAGATGTCAGTAGGAAGTCACTTTCAGATAGCAACATGTTTGTTTGTGTTTTTTACAGAAAGGAGGCAAGGTGTCAGTTTCTCGTGCTGTTGATCGCTTGAGGCGCAAACTTGAAGAGTGTGAGATCTGGCTCCTAACAAACACGCCATCTTTTACTTTAGACCTACATAGCACCAGTGGAAAGGTAAAACCACAACAGTGTCACACGTGAACACACGAGCACATTCTTTCTATCCAACAAGCATTCATTTTTTTATTTGAATTGTGAAATTTTATATAAAAAAATGTAAAGCAATTTTCACAATATATATTGTTCCAAAGCAGTTAATACAGGTTAACAGAATAAGCTTTAATACCCCAAATTAGTTTAAATGAACTTAAAGGTTACAGTGGCAAGTAAAAAAGACTCCCTAAGTTGTTTAGTTAGATGAGGAAGAAGCCTTGAGAGGAGCCAATGTCTTGTGAACAAAAGACCCTACAGTAAGTATAACTAGATTAAAAACCCTTTCACAAATGTGAATATTCAGAATGCCTATTAAATTCTAATTCAAGTCAATTTCTGATTTGAAATTAGGTAGCAAACATGATGAAGTAGTCAATTAAATTAATTAAATATTAATTAATTTAAAATAAAATAATATAAAATCGTGTAACTGTCATTTTTAACCAGAAAATATTAACGTAGATAAAGCATTGTGTGAACGTTTTGAAAAAAAAAGTAAAAATTGTTGAGGTTTAAAGGTAGAGGCTTGATAGATAGATGTAAATAATATGTTTGCAGTTCATGAAGCCTTTAAACTACACATCTGTCCGGTTACTGGTCAATGATGATTTTTCCTTCCACAGAGTCACACTATCCGACTGTTTTCTTTGTATGACCTGACTGAGTGGAAAGAAGCCATTGAAAAACAGAGTGGAAACTGTGAGTGCATCTTCATCCAACTGTGTACTTTGTCCTGATGATTGATTGCCTAATTATAACACCATGCATTTGTGTGTGTGTGTGTGTTTCACAGGTATCGAGACGGTTCCTCCAGACCTGCTGTCTGTTACTGGTTCCTGTATCAAACTCAGAATGACTCAACAACCTCCCCTTCACTGCGCTCAGTCCAGTAAAGCTCCCTCTGTATCTTTCTTTCAGTAAATAGTGCTCTCACAATCATCTCAATCACACTTGTGCACAATGAACACTCGCTTCTATTGTGTCTTTCACAGATGAAAGTGCACATATATGTGGGAGCTTATATGTGATGGTTCAATCGGCGTGTGGTCTGCAAAACCCGAGCAGTAAGTGTCAAAACACACGTTGTCTGTACAAGAATGGAAGTTTCCGAGCCACACATCAAACCCACAAACTCAACACATACATTCTGCCCTAAATATAAAGCACGTATTGCTTTCATCAAGCACTGTTGCCAAAGTAACACACCACAAAAATACAATGTGTCCAAATAAGCTTTTAAAAAAATTCATAAATATAAAATCCCATCTATTTTTTAATTAAAATACTAAAGTATGTATGCATTAAACAATATCTTCCAATAAGCTTCTTGTCTTTATTTCATTTGACCTTTCAGGTGCATATGTGTGTGTGGAGGTAGATGGCTTTGAGTTTTATGACAGACGAAAACAAACCTGCCTTTCAGCCTTCTGTGTTAAACCACAATGGGATGAGGTGAGTGGGTGAAAGCCATTATGAATTTTTAGAAATTAGATCATGCATTCTGTGATTTGCTTTGTGTTTAATATACTGAATTGATTTGAATGTAACACTATGTGTTATTGTCTATAGGAGCTTGTGTTTCAAGTGGAGGGAGCTCAGCAGCTGTTTCTGGTATTTGTGTCTCAGTATGAGAACGGCACACAGGATGACATTGTGGGCAGGGCGGTGTTAAATGTGAGTTCATATACCTTTTGCTTCATTTTGTGTCCTTTTTAAATTAGTTGTTTATCCAAACATAAACATCTTGTCATCATCTCTCCATCTTCATTTTAAACCGGTATTATTTGTGTGAAAATAACCTGATTTTTAAAATAACTGACTGGATTCACGTAAAACAGTCATAAAATTAAACCACCTTTAGATTAAATTGCACAAATGTGTACAGTTTTAGATCAATCTGTACTTTAGTTATTAATGTGATGCATAAAAGAGCCATATATGTATGTGTTTGCAGCTGGACACTGACAACATGTTTAAGAAGTGGAAGAAAGTCACTTGTTCTTTGGGCCAAGTTGATGTGACCTTGTCAATCAAGTACATGCCCCACCCTCTCGAGCCTCCTAGCACCACCCCTCTTGTACAGGAACCAGTGTTCTGTGTGCCGATTGGACAAGTGGCAATGTGAGTTCACAATCCAAAAATTACTACGATTATTAAGATGTTGCAATGATATTTTGTTAAGATTATAAAGATGTTGCAATATTATGTTGATAATAATTCAATATTTTTTTAATTTAGTCTTTTTATACAGTGGCTCCAAAAAGTCAACACTTACGCCACAATTAAAAAAGGTGCCAATAGCCTCGTTGGTAGCACGCCAACATGTAGCGTTGTTGTGCTTTGGGCGTCCCGAGTTCGATTCCTGCTCTCTCCCACTTTACTTCCTGTCTTATCTAAATAAAGGCATAAAAATGTCAAAAATAAATCTTTAAAAAAATTATGAATGCCATTTGAATACCAAGTATTTATTTATTTAAAAAAAATCTTACTAACCCTAAGCTTTTGAACAGTATTGTGTGTGTGTGTGTGTATATATATATATATATATATATATATATATATAGTAGATTCTGGTTATCAAACATTAATGAAATGTCCATAATATGATGAACTCCATGTGTGGTTATTCTGCTAAGCACCTGTGTGAAGTTTCCAAATAATCTGTCAATTAGGAGGAAAACTGTGTGTTACAATTCTAATAAACTTTCCTTCATCATGAGGTTTTAATGTGCTGGTGTGCACGTTTGTGATTCTTGTGTTTTAAGATGTGTAGAAATAGAGGTGTTTTGTCATCAAAAAAGAAAGAGGAAAATGAAAACGAAATAAGAAGTGTTTAAAGGCTTAATTGTGTCTGTTTGTGTGTTTACAGGCAAGAGAGTGTGCTGGTCCCTCACATTGTCCGTTCCTGTGTGGAGGAGATTGAGAGGAGGGGTCTGAAAGAAGAGGGGATCTACAGAATCTCAGGAGCCAGCACCGAGATACAAGCATTAAAACATGCATTCAACACTAGTGAGTGTGTGTGTGTGTGTGTGTGTGTGTGTGTGAAACTGTCAAGAGATTCTCACAGCACTTATCTCAAAAGTGTGTCTCTCTCTGTAGATTACCGTGAGGCTGTGAGTAAACTGAGGACTGTAGATGTGAATGCTGTATCAGGCACTCTGAAACTGTACTTTAGAGAACTTCCTTTACCTCTTATTCCCTCTGAGCAATTCAAGGAGCTTGCAGATGCACTAGGTGAGGCCTTCACACACCTGAACACACAGTTGCACAGGTCTGTGCATAAACATGCAACGTGAGAACATTATACATGATGATGATGATGAAGCATTTAAAATGATAATAGATATCTCTTTCTCTATCCGGTTATGGCAGACATTGCCGATCCATATCTCAGGGCCGACAGCATGCTGACTCTGCTGCAGGCTCTACCAGATGTAAACCGCAACACTCTCCTCTTCCTCTTACATCACCTGAGACGGTACACAACATCCTTTCAACTCGTAACTGTCAAAACACTGATTTAGTTTCACCCCCGAATGACCTGAATCACTTTCGGCATTGATGGATGTAAATAAGAAAAACGTTTCTCTGTTTTATTTTTTCCTCTCCTTCTCACACCTCTTCTTTCTTTTTGTGTTTCTCAGTGTTGCAGAGAGGAAGAAAGAGAATAAAATGTCTCCGTGTAATCTGGCCACAGTGTTTGGCCCCAGCCTCTTGCGCCCCCCGGTGGCTCGTGTCGACATTTCTCAAGAAGTGGAGGTTCAGGTGAGTTGATTCTTTTTTTTTTTTTTTTTTTACAAAATAAATGTTTGATGTGTCCAGTGTGGTACTGTGTTGTTATAAATAGTCCAGTGATAACATTTCCTTGAATCCTGGCCACTTACACACACGTGCAGTTTTCTCTTCTGGGGTTTGTTTTAGAAGAAGTGAAACAACAATGTTGTGCACTCAATGGATACTTGAGTATCTTCTCTACAATGGTGTGACTTATGAAATGTGTGTTTTTTGTTTGTTTGTTTGTTTAATCCAATGTATGTTCATGTTACAATTCCATTTGTTCTGGGATAATGGACTATTTAACTATTGATCTTAAATCAACAAGAAAATAAAATAATACAATATTTTTATGTTCATATGAACACTTTATTAAAGCCAAGTTACATTAAAATAGCAGCAGGTTAATGCATTTTTCAACTTAATTTTTATCTTTTATAAAAACATATTTCTTCATAAGCTACATCATTTGGGGAAAATGTAAATGCTATTTTTTTTTTCTTTTTGCTGAGCTTGTTTATAGGGCTGCACAATTTGGCTAAAAAAATTGTGATTATATGTCAATTTAACTTGACAGTATTATTGTAAAACCAAAACAAAGAAATATTAAACAAAATAAGACATTGTAAATATAATATTGTAAATATAAAATTGTATTATTTAAGAAAAGTTATATATTAATAATTATTATAAATATATTAAGATATAAATCTTAATTTCTTCATTTTCAGACGTTAAACCGTCAAGCTTTAATTTTGCTTGTCTTTATAATCACTTCTCTTTACATTCACTCTGAAACACTCAGCGCATATATTTATTTTATTAAATCTACACTACATCTACATTAAATCTATGCACTAAACTATATTCTGATTTCAGTTTTATTTAAGTTAATCATGCAGTCCTACTTATAATTGTTGTTTGAATATTATTATTAATGGTCACCTTTTTGCAGTCTCTTAGTTATTTACATTTTTGTCATGATGATCACAGGCAAGTAATTCATTCATACCAGTTTGATTTGTAGACCAGTTGAGAGCATCAGAGGTGAGCATTAACAAATTAACAGATTAATCAGCCAATCAAAGTGAGGAAAAGATAAGAATATGAAAGACGGGTCTTATTGCATTGACAGGGTAATGAGCCAGTCATAGCCTGAAGGAGGCACTGTGTCCTCTCACATTATTTTTCACATGTGTGTTTTTGTTTCTCATCACAGGTTCAGGTGATTTTTCTCTATCTGCAGTGTCCGAACCTTCCAGAAGCTCTTCTCACAAAACATCTGGACATTGATGATCTAGAGACATGAGCCTTCAATAACCAGACTCCTTTTCTGTCCTCATATCCGTGGTCGTTTGTAAATTTGTAAAAAATATTCTGTTTAACTCACTTTATTTTAGAGATGTTTAATACTTTCAGATTTTAAATGTCATTAAAAAATGACATGACCACGAGTTGATTATGTTTTAGAGCTTCAGTTTTAAGGTGCTGTCACATTTTTCTGCAAAATTTTGCATGCGAAATCCAGTCAGTCCAATAGAAAGGAGTTTTACCACACCTTTACAGGTCAGAATGTGGACACCTAAAAAGTATAACTGACTAGTTACTATTAGTGAGAGAGAACTATATAGACATAATAAAAATAAATAAATAAAACTAATTAAACTAAATAAAATGAATTAAAATGAAAAAAGCATACAGTACAATAAAATTAAATAATAAAATTACTAAAATTTTAACATTAAAATGAAAACTGAAAAAAATAAAAACTAATCTAATATATTTATTAAACCTATAATAGTATTTTAATTATACTAAAGTAACACTGGAGAAAACCTGTCACTCCACTGTCCTTTGAGCCAAGACAGAAAAGTATTTTCTTGTATGTAAAGAGCTCTACTGACTAGGACCTCATTGAAACAGAGTCTCTGGGTGGGCTGAGAGGGCAATAGGGGAGAAAGGTGAAGTGAGACACTTGTAATATCCTACCACAGATGGCCAACTCTCTCACACACACACACACACACACTTGTGGGGGTCACCAATAACTCTGCCGCTCTCCCGCCCCCTCACCCCACCTCCATGCAAATCAATCCGCTACGGTTCAGCTCCAACAAGACCAAGTTCATCATGTCATGCACCAGCACTTCAAAGAGATCCATGCTTCCTAACCTCTCCCCCACCGTCGCTGGGTGTTGCTTTTCACCTCAGCTTATGCCCCACCTGGCCGGGGTGGGATTCACTCTCCTTCCCTCCGCCTGATTTTGACTTTGATCCATAATCCAAACTTGGAAAAGCGCTCCCGTTCCCAGCGTTCCAGGCAGGAAACGTGCAGCAATGTCAGATGTGTGCCATAACGCCATCCAGACATGCCCCGGTTACAACACAGCATCAAATGGGTTCTGAAAGAAGTCGGTGCTCCCATGCGAAAATGGCCACCAATAAAACAGGTTCCTGTGGTTAAGTGCTAACGCAGAAGGGACGATCAGAAAAGATCTTGCCATTGGAATAAAAGAACTGAATGATGGATTGCATGGAAAAAGCTCAATGAAAGACAGACGTTATTAGTAACGGCTGTATCTCTGTAGCAGGTCAAACTGAAACTGAGATTTGAGGGCATAGTTTGAAATGTACATCAGATGCTAACAGATGAAATATAGATCATTCTAGTAAGGGTTTTCAAACATTTTGATCCCAAGCACCCCTAAATATGATCCCCTTGCAAGGGAACACCTTCCTAAAATATAAACAGAGCTCTGTATTTTCACATATTATATAGATCAGCTGTATATATTTATGACCCGTTTATACTATGTGATAAATAGTAAAGACAAGTTGTTTTAAGCTTTATATTGTCAGCTTTATATAATATTTATATTTAAAAAAAAACTATTAGAATAAATTCTCTACTTCAATAAGCAGTGGGTAAAAAAGTTCTGTTAATGCAAGATGTATACACATTTTCAGTTCAATATAAAATATATTATAATTCTAATATAAAAATATTTATAGCACTTTTAACAATAAATATTGCTGTAAAGCAGAGGTGCCCAAACTTTTTAATACGAAGGGCAAAAAATCGAATAAGATTGAGAGCTGTGAACAAATGTAAATGTTGCATTATATTCTACTATCCTATATTATATTAAAATGTTTGTTTTTTTTACATTTAAAAAAAATCAACAAATATTTGATTTGTTTAAATATGTTCAAATTATTTTTAAAATTCACTATTCAAAAATAGTTTCTTACATTTCAGTAAGAGATATACAAATTTAACAAATTTAATTTTAATTGCTTAAAAGTTATACAGTTTCTGGGGCTTAACCCATGTGTTCCTGCTCGCTTATACAGAAAAAGCCAAGATCTGCCTCTGGGAATAGCATCTCTGAAAGGCAGGTGTTTTCATTCTTTTTTTAGTTTAACCCCTCATTCAGCCGAATCAAGCTTAATCAGGAAGGTTGAAGTTCATTTTAATTTTAGCAACTAGAAGAGCATCATGATGACATACAGTGCACCGTAAACCTAAAGGTGATTTGATAGATTGAGGTCACTCCTGCCATTCTGTCATTGTTTGGATGTATATTTTACACATTACGTATATGTATGTTGAGGTGCATCAGTGTGGTACAGTGAACCAGTATACTGTATATATGTAACACAGATGGCACCAGTTTTATTAGAGCTAACAGCGAGCAGGAATCTTGTTGCCATGGACGCAGTGTGTTCGTATGAGAGGCATGCATGCAAGGGATTGACCTCTTCACACTCGGGTTAACAGAAGCCGCGTGTGTATCTGGTTCCCTGTGCCCGTCTGTGTATGTGTGCGTGATCTCAACGAGAGCGTGTTAGCAACATGTTCGGGAAGGCTTATTAAACAGTGAGGTTCAATCAGCAGTATCATTACTCACACTGTGAGAAAGAACAGAAGAAAGAGAGCGTGTGAGCGTGAGTGTGGTAGAGCTTGTTGAACTCTAGCTCTGTAATGTACTGTAGGCCTCATGTCTCGTAAAAATTCTTCTTGCCAGCCAGTAAACACACGGGGTCCAGAACTCAGCGTTTATCCCACATGTATTCAGTCTGTCTGTAGTCAGGTTAGACACCACAGTGAAGTTTACGTGAAGGTAAAGGCTGTGAGGGATAGACTTACAGTCTTTACAAGGACACGCACTGTATAAAGGTGCCAGATCAAACAATTGTAATAATTCACAACTTTAAAAGCTGTCTTATGACGTTTTTGTTTACTTTTTTTTTTTTTTTTTTTTTTTTTACCAAAAAGATGGTTTGTAAGCTCAACAATTGATATGTTGTTTTGATCTCGTTTTCATTCCTGTCCAAAAAAGAAAAAAGGCGTCACTCTGAAGATCTGTTCCGGTTGACCACATTTGTAGCATAATATTAATTTGCTCAAAATAAATAAACTAATTAATGAATCAAAATTATTATTAATAATAGCCTAATAATAATACAAGAAATAAATAAAATCGAAACTGATGAGGCACTTACAATGGAAGTGAAGGGAGCTGTTTTTTGGAGAATTTAAGAGCAGAAATGTAAAGCTTACATTCTTTAAGCTTACAATTAATTATTCTATTAAAACCTGTGTATGATATGAGCGGCAAAGCTGTGTAATTGATCATTTTAAGACGTTTCAGCTGTTTACGGCGCTGCGTTGTCATGGCGACGAAGCTGTTAAAATTCTTACGTCACAGACCTGCTACAAATTGGACAAACCTTGTACACAGAGAAGGTTAGTAAATGATTTCTACAGTGGGATATAACTTTACACAGAAATGGTTAGTAAAAATGTCTACAATGGGATATAACTTTACACAAAAAAGATTAGTGAGCGATTTCTTTTTACACTAAAATCGTGTTAACCATAGCTATGGTGTTAACATTGTTTACGTCTTGATTGACTTCCGAAACAGTCTCCTTCACTTCCATTTTAAGATTTTTTTCTTTTTCTTTCTATTTTTTCTTTTCTTTTCTTAAGAAAGGGAGGGGTGAGAGGAAGTTAATTTGGTAATCAACATTATTCCACAAGTGCTGTCGATTATTGAACTTGTACTGAACCCAGAACTTCATGATTAAATGTACAGGTGAGTTTGGAACATTTTTAATGTGACCAAAATGTCACACATGCCATGTATTTAGACATCTCACAACTGTGTGTCCACGGGGGTTCTGATAGTGTTAGGAGTGTGTTATCTGATACACGTACTTGGCTGCTAGACAAAATAGAGGACGTGTGGATTGTAGGGCACGAGAGTTAGCGAGTAGACTTCCTGCAATATTGTTCTCAAAACAAGGCAAGCGCGGGGCAGTTTGGTCCTTCAAGCTGTGGGAGATTTTTTTACACTAAATTAACTGTCGTCAGTCAGCCAGGCAGGAAGGCTGGGAACAGGTGGTTCCTGTGCAAACAAAGCAGGTGCATCATTGGCCGTCTCGCTCGCTTTTACGGTCTCTCTCCATTTGTCTTTCCCCTTTCAGTCTCATGTGCATGAACTTTACTTCATTAGGACTTTTTTTCTATAAATGAATCACATTTATATGATATTTTACTTCTCCTTTTCGTACACTTTTTATTTTATTTTTTACATTTTATTCTTTGAAATGGAAACATTCATTAAATGTATTAACTGAATAAACGACTTTACCAGGCTTGTTAACAATATTTATTATGAGGTAGAGTGTTAAGTTAAACAGAAAAAAAGACGTTTCGTCACATTTTGATACGCAAATATTTATAACATTTACAAATTATATGATAGCTTAAAATATTCACAAGTAATAAGACTTAAAAAGGCACCATATTAAAGATCTGTTGTATACAGTCTGAATTCACTGTCAATGTGATTCATGATTCATATATATATATATATATATATATGTTTTCTAGCCTCAAAAATGTACAAAAAACTATTAAAAAATGAATTACTTACTGACTTACTGTGGGCACAAAATCTTTAGCCACATTTAACATGTCTGTCAGACATGGAGACCAGAATGGATAAGATTTGTCAGCTGCTGATCTGAAAACAATGTGCCTCTTACAATCCAGCAATAAGAGTATTACATGTCTGACTGTCAGACTAAATACTGTGGACTGAACAGGATGCCATTCATGTTGAGTAAAATATGATGATTTTCAGTCTTTTAATATTTGGATTAGACTCATCTCTTCCTGGAGGGAAGGTGCACTTTTTTTTTTCTCAGATCATGTGACATGAAAAATACCTGCATGTTTCATCTGATTTTTTTTAATAATAATACAAATGGCTCTGTAATCTGGTGATGAATATATAGCACAACATACAAAAATACTTAGATACTCACAGCAAAGTGTGTGAATATTCAGTGGATCGAGTGGCTCTATATAGGACACATCCTAGATTAGAGACAACCAAAATATCCCTTGCCATGCCATGTCTAAAGCCCACTGTAGGCATTTCTTAAAGGAATCGTTCACAAAAATGTATTCACCCCCAGGCCATCCAAGATGTAGATGAGTTTGTTTCTTCATCAGAACAGTTTGGAATAATTTAGCATTACATCTCCTGCTCACCAATGGATCCTCTGCAGTGAATGGGTGCCGTCAGAATGAGAGTCCAAACAACTGATTAAAAACACCACAATAATCCACAAATTGTATCATTTAACATCTTGTGAAGTGAAGAGCTGTGTGTTTGTAAGAAATCCATCATTAAGGTGTTGTAACCTAATATGAATCCATAATCCATTTATGGACAAAATCCAAGTCCATAATCCATAATAATGCTTCCTCCAGTGTATATTTCTCTCCTAGTTCAGACGAGACGACTCTTTCACTGTAGAAAGCAATATTATGGATAGAGGACTTTATTTTAGCCAGAAGCAATGGTTATAAATATCTTACTGATTCATTTATTTATTACAAACATGCAGGTTTTCACTTTACAAGACATTAATTGATGGACTGGAGTTGTGTGGATTGCTTGTGGATTATTGTGATGTTTTTATCAGCTGTTTGGACTCTCATTCTGACGTCACCCATTCACTGCAGAGGATCCATTGGTGAGCAAGTGATAGTAATGCTAAATTTCTCCAAATATGTTCTAATATAGAAACAAATTCATTCACATCTTGGATGAGAGTGTGAGTAAATTTTTTAGCAAATTTAATTTTTTTGTTAAACTGCTCCTTCAACTTCCTTTTGTATTGCTGCTCATAATATCTCATTTTGTTAGACAGGTGGCCCAGGTGACCATGTTGGACATGCTGTTGGGTGGTATTGCTCATGCTCATTGGCTTGACTCGTCTTTGAAGTACCTGAGAGAGGATCCTGGGTGTGCTGCAACACATGCTGTGTTTCCTGAGTGACGTTTTCAGCCATACGGTCCTCCTCAAGGTGCGTTTCTGTGTCTTTTCCATGTACGCCCTGAGTTCCTCCTCTTTTGTGTGTGTGCGTGAGGTCTGATCCTCCAGATTGTGTGGTTAAATGATGCTGCTTATGTGTCGTGTGTGTATGTTTATGTGGTCTGTGTGGCTCAGACTGCAGTTTGTTAAGATGTGGGGGGGTGTATTCTTCGTACAAGTTTGGGTGAGAGTGTTTCTGCATAGTGGTATTTCCCTGTAGGCACTTTCCCCGGGTGTCCTGCCCGCGGAAGCCTCTTAATTTGGGGCTCCAGTGTTCCCTCCACTGCAAAGCCATTGTGGTGCGGTCTGCGACTAATCGCCTCTCCTCGGGGACCCAACTCCGGCTGCTTTCCTCCGCTCCAATCAGGAGGAATGTCCGGCCCATCTGAAGTGCAGGGCAACCACAGCTCAGGTCCCGATCTGGAACCCAGAGGGCCTGAATGCCTCGCTTTACGTGCGAAGAGCCCATACGAAAAACTGTCTGCACCCATATGGAAAACTGCCACCAGGGACCAGAACGTTCCTTACTTTTGACCTGCACCTTCAGCACTGGGACAAAAGTATGACAGAAAACAGACAAGGATGTTAGGCAATAAGAATAAAGACTGGAATACATTACATGACTTTTGCCTCACTTTGTAAGTCAACTATAGTTGCCAAAAGTCAAAGCATGTCTGCGGATTTTCAGCAGAGTTGACAGATTTCACAGAACATTGCATACTGTAGTGTGTGATGGGCTAAGACTCTTGACTTTTTTAGCTGCGGACTATGACTCTATCCAGTCAGAGGATATCAAACATGTTTGATATGTTGAGCCGATTCTTGAACACATATTGTTTTAATTTGTCATGTAGCTTCTAGCAACAAGGCGCAGGTTTCTGTGAGATTGTTGCGTTCGGAATTAATTGAAAGTCTGGCAATGTGTGATCATTAGTTGTTTTGTCTATGATGCCCAGTGTTTTTTGTGTGTGTGTCTGTGCTGTGTAACCATTTACAAAGTTGTCAGGTGCATGATGCATAGTGTTTTAAAATATGTTCAGATTTTAAGAGGGTAGTAGTGTGTTTTCCAGCCTTAAGGTTCTTCATCATGCTTCACATACTGTACTTCAGTGATTTTCAAAAGAAATGTAATTCTATGCATAGTACAGTACAGGTTTAAAATAATTAAGATTTTTTTTAATGTTCTTAAAATAACTACCTTATTCTCATGAAGGCTACATTTATTTAATCAAAAATACAGAAAAACAGCAATATTTTGAAATATCATTACAATTTAAAATACTGTAAAATAACTAAATAAATTTTGTATTTTCTATTCATCAAAGAATCCTGAAGAAAAAATGTATCATGGTTTCCACAACAATTTTAAGCAGCAAAAACTATTTTCAACACTGATTACAATAAGAACCATTATTAATAAATTAGCAACAACAATAATTGAGCACCAGAACAGAATGATTGATTTCTGAAGGATCATGTGGCACTGAAGACTGGAGTAATGGCTGCTGGAAATTCAGCTTTACCATCACAGGAATAAATTACTTTTTTTAAAATATTAATCTATAAAACAGCCATATTAAAATTTAATAATATATCACAATATTACTGCTTTATTTTATTTTAGATTAAAAAAAGATGCATTGGTGAGCAAAAGAGACTTCTTTCACAAACTTCATTATTCCAAACTTTTGACTGGCAGTGTATTTCTGCCATATTCCTATTTCTGTCAGGACCACTATCGTCAAGGATGATTGACAATTAGCATACAGTTTGGATTGGCGGTATGGTTCTGTTCTGGGCAAGAACTCCCTGCGCATCCATGCAGACTAGCAAGGATGAGAGCAGGGAGAGCAGCGATAACCCCCAGGGTAAACAGAACAGAACCAACATAAAGGTATTGCGGATATCATTTATGTTCAGTAATTTAATGTACATATTTTAGAAATTAGTCTGATTCATAGGGAAATCAGAAGGCCGAATCCTGACTGGATGAGAGGAGGAGTTGGGGATGGAGGAGGTAGCTATTGATAGCTATTGAGCAATGTGAAAGCTGCTGATAATACTGAAGGACTTTATTTATGGGTTCTGTGATAGGTGTCGTATCCCTATAGGAAGACGTGGATCAGCTGAGAGTCAGCTGACGCGAGCTTGACTAACGTGACCTGCCAGAACTACGCTATGCTTGATTTTCACCTCAGCAAAAAAAAAAAAAAGGTAATTGTGACATTTTATGTCTCTTGTGATTTACATATCCCACAATTGCACCCTTGTTTCTCATAATTGTGACTTTATATCACATGATGTTACTTTATTTCTTAATTTAACTTACACAATTGCCTTTTTATGTTTTATTCTGAGCCATAAACAAAATTCCGTAGTTAAGGACTTACCATAGTCCTTGAGACAATATGTCTCTAAATTCATTTTGACTCTTGCTTGGGAAGGTGGACAGTAAGAAAGACATTCCTCGCCTGGAGTGAGAGAGAGAAACACTTACTGTAATTACACACGTTTAAAAAAACATTTCTATGTAAACTTTTTTTCCCATTACTAAAAGCAACAATGGAAAGGTTAATCACGCACATTCTGTAATCTATTTTAAATGACACTTTCGTACAAACTAGACCTCCAGTATCAAGCTCTCCAAGAAAGGAAAGCGAAGGGCTGTTCTATATCTCTATTCAAGTATTTAATAGAGCACAGGGGTCCAGGAGTGTTTTTTCTATAAGTAAAAGGCAGTTCTTTAGTCTCCAGAGATCTAGAGTTGGCCTGTCTACTCAGTGCAGATCACAGTAATGTGTGTGAAATCAATCAGCAGTAATGGACTGCACTGCACTGCACTTTTTTAGATATTAGCGAAGCAGCTGCGGCAGGTATATATTACCATAATCATGGCAGACTGCACAATATGCTGTTGCTGTCAATGGTACAACACGTTTTATTCAGAAAGAAAATATCTGCTCTGGGTTTTTTACTGTCTGCTGGTCACCAGGCCAGATTTCAAGATAGTATCACCCTGGAAAATACTCCATTTAGTCAACCTGAGACTCATATGTGAGTCTCTTAAGAAAGGGTTATATATTTTTCGGTCTTATCTCTGTTTGGTATCAATACTTGGTTTTTGTAGGGAGTCAGCAGAGGCTTGTGGTCACAGTAGAATCAGAAGACAATAATACAGTTTTAAAATAAAGCTTATAAGTCTGAGCCAGTGTCAATAAATGAACAGCAGGATGGAACTCTTTTGCTATTTCAAAAAATGTGACTGGATATCATTAAAGCAACTTTTAAATAATTGCAGAGACAGTTCTATGTTTTTTAAGCAAGCCTGAAAGTGGACAAAGAGTAATTCTGATGTTGATTTTTAGGACGATTCTAAGGGCCCGACGATGGGAGGGGGCCCCCGAGTGGGAAATGTGATTTCTACCGAGGGGAACGCTAGAGCCCTACATTTCAGCCCATTTTCAGTACATTTTCATTACTTTTTTACGCCTCTAGGGCCGGGCTTCGATTGGGCCAATTTTCATGTTATAGTTCAAACGCGGGCCGGGCCTCAGGCCTGTTTTAGGCTTCTCCTTATTTTTATATTTTAGACATCCATCAATTAGTGATGAAAAAAATTGCCGTGCTGGTGGAAACAACACGAGACCATGCCGCGACTCTCAAGAGCGTCTCGACGGTGTTTAGAGTCCCGCAGCAGCAGAGAGCCGTCAGCGCAGCTGAATAGTTCTGCTTCAAATAAAGCTTGCCGTAAAGCCCCAGCAAAAGTAATTACCATGAATGTGTCAGGGGGAAATAGTAAGGAGATATTTGAATTATTTACTAATTAACTGTGTTTTCTACAGTGCCCTCCACTAATATTGGCACCCTTGATAAATATGACCAAAGGCGGCTGTGAAAATAAATCTGCATTGTTTATCCTTTTGATCTTTCATTCAAAAAATTCACAAAATTCCAACCTATCATTGAAGTAAAACAATTGAAAGTGGGGCGGGGGATCTCATTGTGAAATAAATGCTTTCACTATTTCATGTTGGCCACAATTATTGGCACCCAATTATTGCAACGTCATTTTCCCAGCACAACAGCTCTGAGTTTTCTCCTATAATGCCTGAAGAGTTTGGAGAACACCTGATAAGAGATCAGAGACCATTTTCTTCATACAGAATCTCTCCAGATCCTTCAGATTCACAGCTCCATGACGGTGCTTCTTCTCTTCAGTTCACCTCACTCATCTTCTACAGGGTTCAGGTCAGAGGACAGAGACAGCAATGGTAAAATATTGATTTTGTGCTCAGTGGCCCATTTTTGTGTTTATTTTGATGTTTGTTTTGGATTGTTGTCCTGGTGGAAGATCCAAACACAGCCCATTATAAGATTTCTAACAGAGGCAGTCAGGTTTAGATTTTTTATCTGTTGGTATTTGATAGAATCCATGATGCCATGCATCTGAACAAGATGTTCAGGACCTCTGGCAGAAAAACAGGCCCACAACATTAAAGATCCAGCAGTATATTTAACCGTGGACATGGGGTACTTTTTTATCCCTGTTTGTACTAAACTCATCTGGTGGGGTTGCTGCCAAAAAGCTCTTTTTTTCAGTTTCATCTGACAATAGAAGCCAGTGCCATTTGAAGTTCCAGTCGTGTCTGACAACTGAATTTGCTGGAGTTTGTTTTTGGATGAGTGAGGACAATTTTTCTTGAAACCCTCCCGAACAACATGTGGTGATATAGGGGATGTTTGATTTTTTTTTTTTAGGTTTCTGACCCCAAGACTCAACTAATCTCTGCAATTCTCCAGCTGTGATCCTTGGAGAGTCTTTGTCCACTCAAACTCTCCTCCTCAGCGTGCATTAGGACGATATAGACACACGTCCTCTTTCAGGCAGATTTATAACATCTTTAGTTGATTGGAACCTCTTAATTATTATCCTGATGGTGGAAATGGGGATTTTCAATGTTTTAACTCTTTTTCTTACAGCCACTTTCTATTTTGTGAAGCTCAACAATCTTGTTCTTCACATCAGAAATATATATATTTTTTCTCATTGTGATGGATGATTAAGGGAATTTGACCTTTGTGTTCCTCATATTTATAATCCTGTGGAACAGAAAGTCATGGCTGGACAATTTCATGCTCCTAGTCACCCTGGTGTGCTAAAAAATGTAAATATGAATGGGAATATACTTCAGAGATATTTTACTCATAAGAATTTCTAGGGGTGCCAATAATTGTGGCCAACATTCATTGGCGAAAAACATTTATTTCATCATGAGATTTTCTCCCCACTCTCAATTGTTTTACTTCAATGATAGGTTAGAATTTTGTGAATTTATTGAGTGAAAGATCAAAAGGATAAACAATGCAGATTTATTTTCACAGCTGTCTTTGCTCATATTTATCAAGGGTGCCAATATTAGTGGAGGGCACTGTATGTCAGTGTCGCAAAGATGAAGATGATGATTCTGACTCGCCATCTCCTCATTCATGGGCGGCACTATAGGGAGGGGCTAGCAGGTGCTCCAGCACCCCCAAGAAAAACCAAAGCACCCCCATAGCACCCCCATAAAAAATGAAATAAAATAAAAACATTTGACTCATTAAACACATGCATAAATACTGCAATGCAATAACGTGATTTGCAGTCGCAGTAATGTCAGCATTTTATTTTAGAAATGGATCGGTTCCTTGTGCCAAGTACTATTGGCCTGTCCCGACTAAAGATTTTTCTAGTTAACTAGTCACACGTTTATATTAAATTGATAGTATAATAACCTACTAAATCATCCTTTAATATAGGCATTTAGGCGTATTATTCCACGCTCAAACATGCATAAAGCTTGCCGCAAAGCACCGGCTAAAGTAATGATTATGAACGCATGGGGGAAAAAGAAGACATTTTAATTATTTATTAATAAACTATTGCATTCTCAGACTCGCCATTTCCACAGTGGACGTGCCTTTAATAGAGAAATGCACCTATACGGACTACATAATCAGAGAAGATTTTTTTTTTCTTTTTTAATTGGTTTTCTGCAGATTTATTTATTGTGTCTGTGAGCTGGTTAATTGTTGTGACGCGCTCCATTCATGGAGACTGCATGAGACGACAGAAAGCACATCCAAAAATGATGGGAGTATAAGCTCTTTCCGCAGGAAAAAATAAATAAATAAAAATGATTGCATGCGCGCCCCCATGCAGTAGGCTAAGCGCGATAATAGCCTACTCCCACATTCCTCATAAACATTTGAAATGCGCCTATATAGCGATTTTATTATTCATATAAAATAATAATAACACCCTGTTTTGGTCATATTTACTATTAATTGCCCAGCTCCCCCATCATTGATCTAGCACCCCCTCAGCACCTACATTCAACATTCTCTGTCGCCACCCCTGTCCTCATTAGACGCGCCTTTAGAGAGAAGTGCATCTTCATGGATTATAATGAAAGAGTTTTTGTTTTCGATTTGATTTATTTCGTTAAGTAGTAATTTAAAGATTTCTATAGATATATTTATCATGTCTGTGAGGCATGTATTCGCTGACTTTCGGTTCATTTTTGTGAAGCGCTCCTGTTCAAGACGTGACGGCGCATCATTGTTTTCCTTATTTTATAAAATTATTTTATATATTTTATAAAAACTTTTGTTGATATTGTGAGTGCACACAAATACAAGTAGACCTTTTACAGTTCCGAATGATGCATTACTCTTACCTTTATGAGCAAAAATTATGGCGTAAGTTGTTTCCATTGAAAAAAATGCAATTGATTGCGCTGGTGTCTCCATGTCCTGCACTTTAGCTTCCACTCTCCGCACAAACTAGGATGCAGTGCACATTTATCTAGGTTTAACGTTTAACATTGTTATATGCTTGAACTGTTTTAGTATATCTATAGATTTTATTTTAGGCAAGTCGTGATGATTTGAGAAGGCTAAATTGATCAAACATGGCTATGCCTGCCGCTTGGTCATTACTTAAGAAAGAAAAAACGTATTTAACGAACAAAAAAATGCTCCAAACGTTTTTCTAAATTAACTTTATAAAAAACCGAGACGAAATATTATCACTTTGCCATTACATACAAAACTGAACAATTTTAATAGCTGAAACAGAATAATCTGATTTGGGAGAAGGGGAAAAAAAGACGGACTCTGGTCCGACTCGGGCTGGTAATTCTGTTAAGCTGTCGGACACGGGCCGGGCTAGAGCCTGAGCGTCTCGGGCCAGGGCCTAAATTTGAGGCCCGTGTGCAGGGCTCTGCCGGGAATGCAATCGCGATTTCTACCGAGGGGGATTCTACCGGAACGTGATCTGTACGGAGGGGGACACCAACAACCTCCCCCCCCCCGAGTGAATATGCTGTCCAGGGGGCCCAGAATCCGTAGCGGCGCCCCTGCTTATCCCACACTATTAATTATACGAACAATGAATAATTACAATTGTGCAAGCTTGTTAAAAGACACTATATAATGCAGAACATTTTTATGAGAGAAATTAATGTGACAAGAAAGCAATTGTGTTGCACACCAAAAATGTTACAGCACAAAGTTAAATCCACTAGGGGGCAGTAAATCACATTTAATTGCTTAATTATGTAGAATATGCGTCTTATTTTAATATTATTTCATTGTTATTGTGTTGTTTCTTGTCATTGTTCTTGTTTTGTGTATAAAGCTTTGGCAATGTTATACGTGAACAAAACATAACATTAACAAAAATAAATACTTTACATTGGGAAAAAAATGTAAAGTATTTACATTTTAAATGTAGGGGAAGTCGTGGCCTAGTGGTTAGAGAGTCAGACTTGTAATCCAAAGGTTGCGGGTTCGAATCTCAGGTCCGGCAGGGATTGAAGGTGTGGATTGTGAATGAACAGCACTCTCTCCACCTTCAATACCATGACTGAGGTGCCCTTGAGCAAGGCACCGAACCCCCAATTGCTCCCCGGGCGCTGGAGCAATGGCTGCCCACTGCTCCGGGTGCGTGTTCACAGTGTGTGTGTTCACTACTCACTGCTGTATGAGTGCGCTTGGATGGGTTAAATGCAGAGGACCAATTTCGAGTATGGGTCACCATACTTGACAATACATCACATTATTATTATTATTAAAAGATGACAGTTCACAAATGAACAGTGTATCTAACCAGGAAGCTCAAAATAAAATTATTGTGTGTATGTGTTTATAAGGAAGAACCAATTGCTTACCAATGCTGTACTGAGGCTGGTAAACTGGGGTGGGTGGTGCAACCTCCTGAATACCTGAACGAACAACAGACAGAGAGAAAGGGGGACGAGGGTCTCATTAAATTACAGCAAGCAGTGACAAGTTTATTTGTGTGCCTTTCATTTTGTCCTTCCTCTTTTTCACACCTCCGCTGTGGGTGACTTGTTCTAATCCCTGCGGTGGCTCATTAGGGCATACTTGCCATTTGTGAGTGTGTGAGGGAGAACGGGGACGTGTGTGCTGTGACTGCAGTTTGCCCTGTTGTGTTTTAGTGCATGTGGAATGCTTGTGTTAAAAACAAGCATACTTTTGTCACTGTGAGTGAGCCCAGACAATTTCGTGCATGTGTGTGGTCTTAAAGGTCAATAGGGCCACCTATCAGGACGCCCTCTGTCAAACACGCATACATACGGCCCATGATAGGTCTGCAACACCGGGTCAACCATATATTACCCATGAGTTCTGTACTTCTGCCCATATCTCTGACACAACTGGGGCACTGACACCTTATCCTCCTCCTCCAACCCCCCATACTCGAAAGTCCCTCAGCAATAACTCATATCAAACGTCAAACAGCTTCAAATTCATTTTAGTGTTTTTAGCCCCGGAGGCATTTAGTAGGTCTCTGGGTGTAAGAGCTGGCAAATGTAGACCTGAAGAAATCCATTTGCTTTAAAGGATGTAGCATATAGATAGTGTTTAACATGGATAACCGGAGACTTCCTGGTCCCTGTTATCCAAAATAAAACCCCCACAAATCTTCAAGTGCTAATAATATCTAATGTCTGGGTCACTTTCCCTGTGATAAACGACGGCTGCGTTTCCTGCTCCATGAGAGGTGGCAAATGGTTCGCTGGTGCCGGTCATGTTTTTAGCTGCGGCTCGCCTTTGGTGCAGGAAAGACGGGAGCTCACACTATAAATATCCATGTTGAGACGATCCATGTAGAACAACAAACAAGCTCTTCTATCACTGAGCCGTAGCCCGTGAAGAATTATGTGTCTGTCGTGCTGGGAGGGAAACGGGTCTGCTTGTGCACCACGACAGGTGCTGTTCACCATACCATGTCATCCTTCTCCCTGAGGCTTCCGCTGTTATGTGAACTTTGAGAAATAAAAACGCAGCAATATTCATTGGATTATCACGTAATGAAAATGAAGCACCTAGAAATCCAGGATTAATCCAGGATCCAGGATAGCTGATTGTAATGTTGATGAAAGCCAAGTGGCACCTCCTGAGAAGTTTCAGGACTTTGTAATGAACCAGTTATTCACAGGAATGAGGGGAAGGCGTTAGAATTTCAGAGAGCGGCTTCTACTAAATCTTTCATAAACAAACAGTAGTTTGCCAAGGGACAATAATACTGAGTTTTGAGTTTAAATAAATTAAGCCATTTAATTGGGTCAAGGGCAGTTGAGGTGAAAAATAAAACAGGAAAAAAACACAATAGCATGTCCCCAAAAATGAACATAAACACACTACCATTCAAATGTTTGGTGTCAGTTAAGAGACACTTTTAAGAAGAAGAAGACTCTTAGGCTTATTAAAAATACAGTTAAAACAATAATATTATGAAACATATTACTATGTTTTCTATTTTAATATCTTTTATAAAGTAATTTATTCCATTATTATGATTATCAGTGTTGAACACAGTTGTGCTGCTTAATATTTGTGGAAACTGTGATGCATTTTTTCTCAGGATTCTAGAATTTTTTTGTAGCATAAATATCTTCACTGTCACTTTTGAAAAGTAGTGTATGGGTTGAAATGGCCGTTTCCCCTGACCACTGACCGATATAGCCTATAATTTATACAATTCAGTGATAGCAAGACTATATTAAATGTCTATATTAAATGAATATAAGCTTGTTTTATAAATCATTTACTCAAATTCAGAATAATGAAAACATAAATAGTTTACTATCAACTGAAAGCGGCTAAGAGAATTTAAATTCACTGTAAGAATTCAAAAGTTGTACTAAAGCAGTAAATGAACTTTTTTTTAAAACAATCACATACACACTTTATTCAGAGAGAAGCCGTACTACTCCTGTTTCGAAGTCAGACCTCGACATTGTCTGGTACGTATATGTGTTTATTGGACTGTGTTGTGTGTATGATGCGAAAGAGAGAGACCTTATTTGCAATATGTATTTTATCCATCAAATATTAAACTATGGATTGTGTCATGCACACTTGACAGACAAATTAGGCATGTAACATACAAAAACACACTGTAGGTTAATTAAAGCTGCACATGTAATGACTAAAATTTGAAACTGACTAGGTGGGGAGATGAATATGTCTGTTCATCAAGCGAACATCATCAGCTGATGACAAGATATGGGCCAATTATTAATCCTGCTAATATATCAGTATATCATTACTGTAAACAGTGCTTCTTATAGCCAGCAACTTTAGTTATCATACAGAATCCAATCAAATTATTAATGCAAGGTGTGATACTTACGGATGCATGGCCGGAGGGGGGAATGGCCTTGCTTGTACCCGGGGGCACAACGGTTACACCTCTGTCCTGTGACTCCTTCTCTACACAAGCACTGCCCTGAGGACTGGTTACACCAACGGCCCACTGCACCCATGGAGTGGCACTGGCATGCTGAGGGAACAAAATTAAAAATGAAAGGATGAAAGTGAAGAAAAAGATTAGGAACAAGAGCAATGTAGAAAGAAGAAGCAGGAAAAAATGGAAGGAAGATTTATAGAGATTTATCATGAGACTAACGGTATTAGGGTGAGACTAGCAGGTTTAGACACATGAAGGGAAATGACGAGTAATACTACACAGAACAAGGCAGCTGTGGTTCATGTCTTCAGTTGTAATTCAAGTCTCATTGACCCCTGAGCAAGATTTTCCCCATAAAACATATGTGTGATGGCTGGGAGACCACTGAGAGGAAAGATCTGCTTCTCTGCTTCTGCTCAACCTTTCTTCATCCAAACAAAACTCCAACCATCCTACAAACATTTATACACGCTTAAAAAGTCAGGTCTGTTTTAACATTAACAAGTTCTAAATCTTTCAGGTTCCAAATTTCTAAGATAACTCTATCATCTAATTCAAATATTTAGGTGTTAGTAGAGGTTTTATGGTATTTTCAAGACATAATTTAGATTTTGTATACATTTTACAAACTAAATTACAAATAAACATATGAAATGCATGCACAAGCACGCAGTGTAAACTGATGTTATATTGGGACATTGACTAAAATGCTCTGAGAATGCCATAGATATGAGAGCAGTCAAAGGGCAAATGTCAGTGCGCATTCCATCACTCATAGTGTAGCCATAACATAGACACAGACTATGCTGCCTTTCACACACCTCAGACCCCACAGATGGCAAAGCCAAAAAAAACATGTTTTTCTTTTCACTTGTGGAACGGCAAGAATGATTCACTCACGTATATACCAGGTTAAACATGATTTGCACATAAAACACACAGACAAATCAATTGTTACTGACGCTGGCAGGCCTTGCGATGGCTGAGCGGTTTGCTGTGGTCTCGCGTATATCCGTTCTGGCAGAACTGGCAGTGGCGTCCCGTTGTGTGGTGCCGGCACTTCAAACAAATACCTCCGCTGACTCGACCAGACTGCTGATACACGGCCATACTGAACCTACACTTAGTAGAGTGACCATTACATTCACATGCTGGGAAAGAGAGAAACAGACAAAGATGAGCGCAGATAGAAAAATAGCAGTGAAAGGAGTGAAAAACATTTTAATTTCAGTAAAGAAATGGAACTTCTTAATAAAAAAAAATTCTAGTTAAAATATGAAATAATGCTCAAATTTATTTGCGAATAAACACTGCATAAGATTAAGATTACATTATCTGAGAGTAGTATGTGTAGTATGCGAAAAACAGTATGCCAAAAGAGTAGTCGGCCTATATCCGAAATCATTCATGCTACCCATACCCATATAGAACATACTTTTTTAACGATGAAGTAAGTTCAAATTCAAATGTAGGACCTACTCAGACAGTGCACGATTTCGGATGCACCAAAGTCTTAGCCTGCGTCCCAATGTTCATACTATCCATCCTAAATTCTATGTGATAGTAGTAATTTTCAATACTATTTAGGGCAGATAGGATGGATAGTATGCACATTGGGACGCAGGGTTAATATGTGGCTCTACTGATTACCCAGCATGCTTTGTGGCTTTTGTCAAATGAGAGTGCGTTTGATTTGATTACTCGAATAAAATTATGAAATCAATTCAATCATCCATAAAATAAAAGGTGTTGGAGTCACAAAATTTTATTAAGTATTGCTTATTGCGTAATTTAATTTGAGGATTTTAGTGGTTTAAATTGGTAAATTAAACGAAAATATTCATTAAGAGTAAGTTTTTTTTGTTTTTTTTACAGTGGATTTTACAGTAAATAAAATTTTACTTACAGTAAATAAAAATTTTACGGTAAATTTTTTCTGCAAGTCAGTAGTAGTGAATCCTATTTAAAAATAGACATTTAAGCATAGACAGACCACCAGACACACACAGGCTTAAACTCACGGACACACGGGTGTGGTTGGCTGGGCGTGGCCCGTTGCCACGGTCGATCATAAAAAAATTGCTCACACAGGTCACAGTCCGGCCCAGATGTGTGATGCTCACACTGACACACTGCACGCCCCTGGTTGTCACGACGACAGCGAGAGGCGTGGCCATTGCACTTGCACCTGCCACCGACCTGCAGGTCGGAAAGGGCGAGAGAGGGTTTCAGTGGGACGTAAAGAGATGATGGAACGAGGTTGCGTGAGGCGTTTTTTCTCGATTTAGAATGGGACTTCCCCCTCCCTGCATTGTTTCTTCTTCTCCTCAACTCTCGCCCTTTGGAGCCCTGCTGCGGGATATTTAGGGACCAATCACATGTGCCGTCCTGGCATGGCTTGTAACTGTCTTTCTTACGGCCTCTTCCCACTCTACCTTGAGATCCCATCTCTTTTCGAGTAACATTGAGGCCACTTTGGTGCACAGTGCTTTTGTTTCTAGTTCTCTGTGTTGAAGTCTGTTTTTCTTGACTGTTTCTCATTTCAACGCCAGTGTTTTTCTCGCCAAACCTCAGAGCTTTGTCTCCCCTTTCCCTCCATCTAAATGTGCCTCCCACTTCATTTAGTTTCTCTTCTTGCTTTTTCATTTTATCCAATGATTGATGAAATACTATCTTTATGTCTGTTGCAGTCACCCAATCTTGGAGCCCTGGACTGTAGTCAAAATCTGGTGAGGAAGGACGTCCATCCAAAGTTGAGAAGGCCAACACGACATTTCCACGATGCTTCTGCAGTGGTCTAGGATCTGAACACAGCGGCTCCGTCTCCTGGTGCTTTGTCAGCGCGATGGACTGTGCAGGACGGTCGAATGTGCTCATGCAGTCGCTTGAATAAAACTGTAGGGGGCGCCAGCTCCGGCCAAAGTCCATTGACTTCAAGATGGAGATGGGGTAGGATTCTACAGACTCCACCTGTTGACAGAACTGAAGACTAATGTAAGTGATTTCAAAGCGTCTGCCTAGGGGAACTGTTAAAGTCCAGTCCCCACCGCCTGAGCCTTCGGCAGCCGTCCAGCATGTCAGATTGTGAGGGTTATGAAGGTCTGTTAAAGTGCTGATGTTTGTCTTGGGTCCTTGCTGGAGGTCCTCCATCGTCACAGGCACTCCATAGGCTGTATTGATGAATTCAGATAGACAGTGGCGTGGCCGCCCATCCAGGTGGTAGCAGGGGTCATGAGGAGAGGTCCAGCTGAGAGGAGATTGAGAAAGGAGGGGAGAAAGAAGGGAGAGATGGAAGAGGGTGAAGAGGAAAAGAGGGAGGAAGGATAGTGTCTGGAAAGGAGGGGAGTGATATCTGGACATGATGTCATCAAGCCTGTAACAGTAGGGAAGGAAAAAAAGAAAGATGAAAAAATGTATAAGAGATCATATAACAAAAAGTCAGGATACTGATGGATTTACATGACGGTTGAGTGAAGCTCAAACAGGCGAGAGCATTGCAGTATGGTTTTTCTCAGACCACACCACCTGCGCCACAATTAAAAACATCCCAGCTCACAACTCACAACACTCATTCTAGCTTCCAAGTCGACCATTTAACACACATAATGCGGCCAATCAGAGGCCTATTTGTCAGTAGGAGGCCTCTCTTTATCTGGTCTGTGTCAAAGTGTCTGAAATAATGAGGCTTTTAAATGTATATTCATTTTGACATTTTCAACTCTGTAAAGAAGGAACAGGGGCAATTGAGTGTATAAACATGGAGAGATTGCAAGAGATGACAGAGCATGTGGAACAGCTGGTCCAATATTCCAAGCCCTTTCTCATTTATCATATTTATGGCTTTCCACTCTTTTAATCTAAACCTGTCTATTGCAGATGGGGAATTGTGAGTGGAGATGGGAAGAAGCAGTGTAGGAAGGAATAAGGTGACTTGATTATTGAGAGAAAAAGTGGGATGAAAAGATTCACATGACCCAAATAAACTAGATGTATAGAGAGAGAGAGTTTAAACTATATGTAGCTTTATATAAAGGGGGTTAAAATGAACCGTATTAGATTTTAACATATTTGTTTATAACTATAAATTGTCCGTGAGAAATTGTAATTGCTGGTAGATATTGCAGATTATTTGGCCATGATTTTTGCAGACAGGTCCAGCACATCACACAAACACATTTTCAGTTTTTTACACTGCTTGTTTTTGAGGGAATGAGACCAGCACCTTTCAAAAATTTGGACAGGCCTACTTGTTTTAGAACATGAGAAACATGAATTCAGGTATGGCCAAACTTTCTACAAAATAAAATACTATAAATACATATATGACCACCTTTACAATAATTTGTAGTTGTAATCTTTTCTGTCTAAAAGCAATAAATATGCAAATGGAATTTGTGAGGTTCATTTACAGAAGAGGTTCACATAAGCTATATGAAGAATGCATGGATTATTATAAAGTATTAAATTATATTATTTTTTAAGCAAAGATTCCATAAATCATGCCCTTTATGCATTCCAGGGTTAATAAGGGGCCCGTCTGTTCCAGGACACAGTGCAACATTTGGTTGTCCCCCAGTCTGTACCCTTGAGCCCTGATTCTAAGTTCCAATAAATAACTTGAGGCAAGATGGCAAAAAAAGAGAGAGAGAGAGAGAGAGAGAGAGAGAGATTTTGAGAGAATAGAAGTGAAAGCAAGAAGGACAGGGAAATGTGGGGTACTAAGATTAGAAAATAAAATAGAGTGGCAGATTTATAGATTGAATGTGAGAAATGCATGTTCAAGTTGAGCCACTTCCTTTGGCAAGACAGCGTAAGCCTGTACCCGCCTGTCTGCAGGCCCTCAGTAATGAATCTCTGTCTTCCACTTCTTGGCCTGATAGAGGAGTCTGTTTATTTATCTGATGATAATCTACACCAGAGAAAGTTGCAAAATCTCGCCTGCAGACAAGAGAAACAATGCACTCACTCTTCCTTAGACTGAGTGATATAGAGCCCTGACAACTTGTGGGTTTAAAAAAGGCAGGCAGATGGGTTGCATTTGAGAGCTAACACTCTTCGCTTTTAATGAAATACACTGTAAAATCCTCGGTATTCAGTCAGTGCCTCAAATGATCAGTTGTTAACTGTTGGAAGTGCATCCTAAACTAACAGATGAACACTTACGAACATTTGCTGTTCCCTCAGCTCTTCTCGCCCTCTCTTTTCTCAGTGTATCGCCTGCCTTCAAAGTTCTGAGAATATTCCTAAGTGTTGATGATTGATGATGTCCTAACAAGCGTTTGACATTGACAGCAAAGTCAGCAGGGATGCATAAACGGCCCTGTAGGAGAGTGGAGCACTGAGAGATTCACTAGAGAATTCACTCTGCTCAATTATCTCGTAGGCTGAAATATGAGGACCCCGGAGGGACATGAAGGTCAAAGAAAGCGCACTGAGTGGTAAAACCACCCACTGTCTTACGTATTGTTCTTTGGGTTTCTATACGTTTTAATATTTCTTTCAGATATACGTGTTTGAAGCATTTTTCTCGAAAACATCGCCAGGTGTCTGCCTCTACAACGGGAGGTGATGAGCGGCACAGAGCAGCGTTCTTTCCCGCTGTGGCACATTCCCAGGGTCCGGTGTGCGGCTCGCGATCATTCCACACATGTTGCGACGTGCCCCAGGGGAAAACTGAGAACACTGTGAAAAACCCTTCCGCATTAATTGATCTCCTGATTAATTGAATCTCCGGTTTCGGAGAGGCGGCAGTGTATCTGAGGGCGACGCGTAAGACTGTAAGTTGGGAAAGTGATGAGAGCGTGTAGATATTCACGGCTGTCGTTGAGGCAGAGAGGCATGGGTCTCGAGCAGGGAGGGTTTGATCCGATCTCAGCATGATTTGCGATTGTCCCTGGCTTCATTGCAGTGCTAGCTAATTGAACATAGCTCATTACACACGCTTGATGGATTGAAGCTTAATTAATATGTTGTTTAATAGCCCCTTTCTAAAAGACAACCCTTGCTTAAATTAACCATGGTTTTATTATAGTAAAAGTGTAACCATGGTTTTTGGCGCATTGATTACCATTTGTTTAACCACAGTTTTACTACAATTACCATGGTTAAACTATGGTTAATGTAGCAATGGTTAATTTGTGGTTAACATGGTTTAACTATAGTAACCATTTTTTATTTATTTATTTATTTATATATATATATATATATATATATATATATATTATAGTAAAACCAAGGTTCATTTTCGTAAGGGAAATTCAAACTTGTTTAGTTGCTGGGCCTCAGTCTAGCAGCACATGGAACCTTGGATACAGTTTCCACAATTTGTCTAGCTCTTTCCATAAATTCACACCCGTCATAGTATGAAAGCTACAAAGTGTCCGTTCCTGTTCACCAGAAGTTAGCTTTGAAAACGATCTGGGGTGCTTCTTCATTAGTTATCACAAAGTCAAGAAGAAATGATCGGATCAGCGTTGTTTGTGCTCGAGCCAACAAGATGAGGCACGAGTCTTGACTGATAGCCATTGGAGGACAAGGACAAATATGCCTATGTTTATATGTTTATTTTTTTCATATAGCCTATATATTTAAAAAGTCTTAAGCTAGTTCACTTAATTACATATTACAACACATCTCGAATATTTTGTCAGCGTATGGCTGCTTCTACTGCGTTCCAATCTAAATGGGAATGTGCTGAATTCATTTGTTTTAGGAACACATTGGTTGAATACATGGTTGCGTTGAAGTAGGCTATGTAATTTATGCGCGACCAAACAGCTTTTCGAAAAAGACAAACAAAACATCCAGTCAATCTTCGAGCATATGTTGGAGGATGTTGTAGGACTTTCAAGGTCGTTCAAAACAAATGGAGGGATTTTCGTATCGCCACAGAAATAGAGAAAACAAATTTTTTTTTTCCTTTTTGAGAAAAGAATAAAGTGTTTTATCTGATATAAAATTAGAATAAAAATAGCATGCAAACTGTTGTTATCTACTTGAGAGTTTCACACGTCTATGGAAATCCTTTCAAGTTTTTTTAAGTTAAACAGGGATCAAAGCAAGTTGTCATATAGAGGAATAAAATATACAAATGAAAATACATTTATTTTGTAGGGGAAAAAAACAGCTTTTTTTACAAATATATAGGCCTACAAACCACTATGATTGTAAAAAAGGAAGTGATTTAGAATGTGATAGAACGTTTCCTCGTTTCTCTCTGAAATATGATTTTGCACACATTTGGCACATAACTCAGGTCTCGATACCTGTCAGTTTCCGCGTTCACAGTGCTGCTCTTCACGTCCTAAATCTTAACCCTGGGATATGTTGTCGGACAGATGAGAAAGATTTGGCCTGCTTAACACATCTGAACATTCTTCGTCGTGGACGACAGCCAGCCAAGGTTGTACTGAATCTTTGACAAGCGATCCCCGTGATAGGCCTACACGTGGGATCCATGTTCTTGAAATGAACTGATTTAAAATTGCGTGATTTATTGCGGTTATGTCCCTGTCCATCATACATTAATAAATCACTAACTGTCTGTTCGTTGTCCTCAGGTGAATAGAAACAAGAACGTTTTCTCTTGCGCTTTCAAAAACCTGTCGATTTAAGCGTTGTGCGTAGGACATGCAGTGTTGCTCGCTCGCGCGCTCTCACTCACACACCTGTTTAACCATGTAACAGCTGCCAATAACACCTCGTATCTTCCCGTAGCCTCATTTCAAATGGTCTTAAAATTAAAAGCGAATATCTGCAAAGCATGGATTGGTCTTGAATTGACATTAGATTAGTTGTCATGCACGGCAGAGACTAGTGTTTTCAGTGATAAATGTCGTAAACTGACATCCTTCAGCAGAAGCATAATAGCTATTAATACATTGGTACAAAACACAAATCGGAATGAAAGAAAATGAGGTGTTGAACATATTCCCCTTTGTTTAATATATTTGGTACAGTTCGTTCAGACAGCTGTGACACTGCAAAATAGACAGGACTTATTTTTTTTTTTAGATAATTCTGACTTTGAATCATGCTCTATTCGCGTTTTGTGAAATCTTATTCAAGAAGCCAAGCCAGATGTAACCTTCTGTGCTTTGAAGTTTATACAAGAATATTCATAGTGCGCCCTGTCAGCTTTAACATGTGCCTAATAGGTCCAAGCAAAGATACATGTTTGAATGGGAAAACACATGTAGTACAGTAGACAGCGGAACAGGGAGAGAAAGAAGGAAAAAAGCGAGGTCGATCACTCTCTCTCCCACGCTATGTGCCCTGGCAGTGAAATCATGAAATTTCCCTGCAGGTTTCGTCTCAATGTTGAAAAACAGATGCACATGAAATCGCCGTCCGTGATTCTGTGCTCCAGTTATGCCAAGCACAACATTCCATGATGAACCTAGGGTGGAACAATTAGCAAGGGGGGTTTCATCCCATTTATCGTTAATTAAACGTTTAAAATGAAGGTTAACCATGTGTTTTAGAAGATACAGCGAGATAATGTATCATCCTGTCAAGTATGCTGGCAGCTTGGCAATAGCTTTCCATTCAAATACAGATCATCCTTAAAAAAAAAAAAAAAAGGATAACTGATCATTGCAGGCCTGTCGAGATTCCTTCTCAATTCTATATTTCCACTGTAATCTGAGTTTGTATTGTGCAATGAGATTTAAATCACATGGGATGTGAACTAAGGCGAACCCTATAATGATCATTTAATGAAAAATTCTGTTTTATGGAGCTATAATTACAACCATTCGTGTTTATCAGTTGACCCGACAAATGTCACAGAATAACGAGGCACGAAGTGCGCCCGCAGAACAGGGAACGGAAATTGCATTTTTTACTCAAATAATGGTTTCGCAGCTGGCCACCTACATGGCCTTAAGCTGATATTTTTCGGGCCTTTGTATACCCCGTTGTTGTGTTGCATGGCCTAAACTGATTGTGTCCCATTAATCCGATGGAAAGTATTTAAATTAATTATGGACTTTCTAAATTAGTTTGCATCATGAAATTTGATAATTATGCACCTAATAAGACATAAAACACCATAACATATGAATAACATATCATCTGCGGTTCACTGGCGTATTTACAAAATGCCATATTTGAAGCAACTTCAACAGCGCGCGCTGTTCTGGAAAATATGTAATATGCCCTGCATCTTTATAATTAATCTATGGTTATCATGAAAATGGCATTATTCTTAAAATGCAGTGGGATGTGGACTATTATATTCCTTAACCTAAATAATACTTCAGGATTGTTTGACAAGATTTGCGGTGTGTGCGTATAAAGACGAATGATCTCATTATCCTTAAATTACGCGTAGCCTTCCGGCAGAACAATTTTGTACAATTCACAGATCATCCAGCCCATCCGCCACTGACAGGTACAGGTTCCTGATTATGACAATCAATCACGTATTTTTCCTAGGGCTATGTTTAGGCTACTACAGTTTGTTTATTTTTTTTCTCTAGTCATGGTTCTGATGCAAACCTGATAAGCACAACACAATAATAATAATAACAATATGCATTAATTTACAACTGCTTTATTAAATGTTGCTAGTTGCATTATTAAATGTAAAATATGTATTTCAATTAAGTGAAAGTCTTTTATCCATTTGGCTTTTATATATTAATTTATTTTTTACAGGAGAACAACACTTATGAAGATTCCTGGTATACGGATTATAGCGCTTGGGAAAAATATTCTATGTAAACAGCAGACAATTATTTTTTAAATAAATCACGTTTTGTATTTGACAGTAAAAACAAATGAAAATATAAAATAAATTAATGATGTAAAATAAATGATCTGGTTACAAAATATACTTTGATCTAAAACTAAAAACCTGATTCGTGCAGCAATAAAAAGTGCTATGTATATGCAAGTGTATGTATACAAAAATATATAGGCTATAACAATAATAATCCTACAAAAAAATAACACTTTGATCAAATCACATCTCCATGTGATTTGTTTAAAGAACAACTAGGGTTTCAGTGCGCGGGATACTTTAGCACCATCACTGGTTAAGACTAATCAACAGGTTATTCTAAATTTAAATCCCTTGTCAGCAGTCCTGATCTAACGACAGAAGCGGGCACTGAAAAGGTGCACAAGAGCAAAACTGAGTTTACCTACCATGTGCGCTTCAATGCGGGTTGCCAGTGTAGCCGCGTCCTGGTTGATCAATAACAGCACGACAAGTGGACAGATATTCTCAGGCTGAGCAGCGCAAGTTCCTGCTGCATTCAGTGCGCCGCGGCAGGGTTACGTATCACCCTGACGTCAACTCCTTCACTGGCATAGGACGCACACACACATACACACACACACACACACACACACACACACACACACACACACACACACACACACACTAAATGCCTGTACATGCATTAAGCACATTAGGAATGCATGCGCAAAGAAAGACAGGCGATTTTTTTTTTCGGTTTTCTGACTCTTCAGCTGAGAAAATATCACCCAAGGCAATTTTGGTTACGCACCGTGATCTTGAACTTGTACCCTCGCGGGCGTCAATTCAAAGTTCAATGCGCAATTGAAACAACACTTTGGGTAACCCCAGGAACGAGGCGCTCCCTCTCTGGAGAGGATCTAAAGCTGACACATATGGAAATAGTGAGTAAGGGTGAGGCAAGGGGAGCGAGTGAAAAAAGAACAACTGAATTGAAAGGGAAACAAAAGAAACTCTCCCAGAGCAGTCCTATAAAACTGATTGATGACTTCCCTGGAGGACTGTTTCCCAGGTGTATGCTTGTGTGTACCCATGCTATAGAGCATGTCGCTTTAAGGTTTGATGTTTTTGGATGCTTGTCAAGTACAACAAACTTAATTGAGGGATGAACTACAATTGAGCATATCACATATTCTTGGCATTCTTTCACGACACAGATTAGTTTGACTTGGGTGCTACAACACACGAAAGTGTCTGCTGGATCTATTACACCATGTGATATTGAAAGCAGGCTGGAGAAAGTCCAGACATTGAACCAGACAAGGAGTGTGTTGGAGAGAAGTGAGCGGCAAGAGCGAATGTCACCAAATGGAGGTGAGAGCTACTGTGGTACTGCTGTGACTGCAAATAGTTTAGAAAATACACCTATAGATTCTATAGTGGCACTTAATTTGTCAGTATTATGAAGTTATGGATTTCATTTATTGTTAAAAGAAAAAACCCAGTGCTGGAGTATTAGCTTTTGATTGCAATTACATTCTGTAACCACTTAAATATTAAAACCAGCTTCAGTCATTTATCACCCAGTTTTTTTTTTCTCTTGCTTCTTTTGTTGTCTGAACTCGTCTCATTTCCACTCATTTCATCCTTAATTAGGTTTCAAGTATTTGATGATGCAAACAGTGCAAAACTGTGTTTGATTTTGAAACAGCTGCTCATGAGAGCTTTGTTTTTCCTGGAGACGAAAGGAAGTCAGAATCCTTGGCATAATTTCTGTTTTGATTTCAAATGAAACACGTCATTATTAATTCCATGGATACACATTTCATAACTGTTTGGATCAATTATCACATAGAATAACATTCAACATTTGAGGGGTAATCTTGCCAGAAAAATACATAGTTTGATATGGCAGAAATTCAGGCTCAGGCAAGGACAAAGTTATCTTTATTTTTAAAATTTAAGTAGATGTTACCTACGAAACCACAGTTCACATTTGTATATGTTTCCTCTGTTATTTAGTCATATAAGGAGAACATAAGAAGAGTAAATAATAAAAAAATTGTTCAACCGACTGAAAAAAAGATTTTTTTCTACAAATATTTCTGCTGAAGTCAGATATGCTTTATCCAGTTTGAGAAGTAACATTTTGAGGCCTAAAGATTCAGAATCAGATCAATTCCCACTTTAAACTTCATGGTTCTTCTCAGTTAAAATGCATAGCAGTGTCTGCAGATCTAGTACAAGCACATGTTCCCCAGATGATTACATTCTAAATACTGTGGTCTGCAGAAATATTTTCTTTTCAAAAACTATACTGTAGTATTGAGTGATACACTGCTTTGGTATTCAATGGATGCATTAAAAACAAATGTTCACACTGACAATTCTGTGATATAGATATACTGATCAAGAAAAACAAGGGGGAAGCATATAGAGCACAAATGACCCATACGGACAATAATTAATGACCAAGAACAAAGCACTGCACTGGTAGGAAGTCATACATGTGTGATTAATAATGTTTAAAAGAATGTGTAGTACAGTTAATGACTGTGATTGGTCATAGAAGTCATTAGCAGCTGGCCCTGCGTTTTCTTTCATTTTAAATGTTTGTAAGTGGGAATTTAGGAAGTTTTCAAACAAACACACATTAGGAAAAGAGAGAGTGAGAAATGAATGAAAAAGTGCACTATATGAAAGATTTAAATACACAATCAGTTTGCGTATAATTTTAGATGTAATAAAAACTTGATTCTATTAAAGTAAAAGAACAAAAACAATGTTGCTGAAATGTAATATCACTTTCATAGCGTTCTTTGCCATGAATTATATTCTAGATTCATGTATAGGGAATTGGAGCACTTATCTATAAATTCAAGTCAGACATATTGAACAGGACATATTATTCATTAGTAGTCTAGCCTCCTGTGTATGACAAGATATGTGTATAACTAACGTTAGATCACTGAAATAAAGCTGTCTTGCTTGTGTGTCCCACAAGTAGGCCTACAACAACAAACCCCTGCAAGTGACATATACAATGCCTTGTGTGATTTACCTTGATACAGAAAGGCCCTAAAACTGCTCCAGGTGAGGCTCGAACTCACAACCTCGGCATTGCTCTGCTTTGTACTGCTGTACAAGTACAGCGTGCTAACCGATTGCGCCACTGGAGCTTAGGCTGTACAACAGAACAATCACAATCTGTCCATCTAATAATCATCACAATAGGATGAGACCCATGTTTCCTAAAACTTGAAAAAGGAAACGTAACGCGGATCTCTCGGTTCCTCACTGGTGATAATGTCACATATATCTTTCAACTTAAGTTATCGGTTTATTATCCACAAGGACTGTTTGTCACCCTATCAGTGAACCAGTTTATGAATGGACACAGTTGGTTTTTAGTTTATGTTTTAGGACATTAGGACTGTACTGCCCCCTAGTGGTGTCTAAGATGGTTTAAGTCCCCTTTTGGGCGCCATTGTGGCATTTTTTTCTTAAACCCCCTGGTTAGTAATTAGTATCTGCTAATTAAGGTTCTGTGTTACAGTGAACGCTGTGGGCGTTATTATAAGTGTGTTATAGATACTGTTACTGACAGGCCTATAAGCATGAATTCACTTGTCATGACTCATGTGTTTAACCACTAGGTGACAGTTCATGCACATCATATAGCCCCAGACAACTGGGATCAACAAGAAGAGATTATCTTTCATACATTGATGTGTTGTGATGTGTGTGATGTGTTTTCATCATTTTGTGTTGGAATGTCAAGGTTACAATTTACTAAAACATCCAAAAATACCCTTATGCACAATAAGCAAAAACAAAGACAAAAGAAAGGCGTCCTGCAACTTAATTGCTTACACAATTAAATATGTAGTTAGCATTATTATCTGTTCTGGTGACGGTGAGTTGCCACTTCAAAGCAACTGACACTTAATGCCACCATAAGTACTCAATATCACTTAATTTAAGGATAGCTTTTACTAATAATATCCCTAGACCAGAAGACATAGGCATGTTAAAATTGCTCCAGGTGAGGCTTGAACTCACAACCTCGGCATCGCTTTGCCTTGTACTGCCTTATAAGTACCACGCGCTAACCGACTGCGGCACTGAAGCCTTACGTTGAGGTGGTATAGGCTCATCAACTGACCTTAAATAGTTAATTGGACAGGATCGTTTGTCTTTTGGAAAAGACTGGTGAATGATGAGCGAGACCAAAAGAGCTCCTACTGGCACTTTAGCCACCCACACACACAGACACATTAAAACGCCTCACTTATGATTTATAGCAAGAATTTATTATTTAAAAACATTGCTGTACATGTTACATCAGAATAAAATATATTTAAAGCACCTCGCAATACAAAATCCTAAAAGCATGGTTTGTGCATAGTTGTGCAATAATGATAAATACGTATACAATTCCCTATCAAGTCGATCAGTAAAAAAAACTGTTAGTGTTTGTAGTTGCTCTAACACATCCCTATAAGATAATACACAATAAAAGGCACATTTCAGTGTCTTTCTTCATTATTGATAACACTGAGAAATCCAAGATATGGAAAAAGAGGTAAAACACCAAGGACTGTTCACATACCATGATCTGTCAAAAGTAACAGATTTGGACAATTTTGAACACTGACAATTAGTGTTCGTTACTGTAAAGTTCTGTTCATGTAGATTTGAGGAAAAATATGTTGATGTTTCCTTGGTTCCTGTAGTTTTGTGCAAAGATGTCATACAGATCGTATGCATTCATCAACCATTATGGCTCTGCTTTCACAGTTCTCCTGCGTCATGGGCCTGTCGTCTGTTCTCTCCCTCACTCTCCTCTTTGAATCCCTTTACACCCCTGTCACCTTTCCATACCTCATTCAGGCACTCTGAAAGAGATGAAATAAGGCCTGAGAACAGTGGCTTATTCGTGAAGGAAGGATTATATTACGAGACTGTGTGTTCGTGAATGCTAAGAGACAGTGTATTTCTACCTTGGTCTGAGTCACTGAGGACGTGGGTTGCACAGAAAAATCTGTCAAGTCTCTCTTCTTGATGATGAAAGTACCAGTTCTCCACAATCTCCTCATACTCTTCCAACATGGTCTCACACTGTATTATAAACATGAAAATTAAATTATATACATTTCAATATATAAATTTGACCATACTGTCCCAGGTATATTTTTCATTTAGAAGACAGTATATTGATCTTCTTTTTAACATTCTACAAACCGACAGTCCAGTCCATAAACATTATAAAACATTATTAGTAATCTCAAACAATAACTACATATAATTTATGAAGATGAAGACATGCAACTACACCACCCCACGGCTCTTTCTTTGTTAGTGCAGGAGTATTACCTGTCTCTTTAAGTCTGCCACCTCCACTGATGGTTCATCCCACAGTTCATAAGGGAGACCCAGCTCTACCTTCACTCCCTTATCCACCAGGTTTTTCAGTGTGTTCATGGTTTGACTTGTGCCCTGAGAAGCACAGCAGTCTAAAATTATTTATACTTTTGCAAACATAATAAGTGTCTCTTTAAATGAGAAATGACTGAATTTCATGCAGCTGAGGGCTGGGAAAGAGTGCTAAGGTGAGCTCGATACCTTGGCATAGCGAAGGCTCCCTGGTCTCTCAGCATGGACTTTATACTGCAGAATTCTTTCACAGATGTTGTCCATGGCCTCAGTGAGTCGCATCTCTCTGGAAACAAATAAATCGCAATAGCAAGAGGCGGGAGAACATTAGTACATTTAGGCTTTTTCCTAACCTTAAGGGTTTTGTTTTTTAAGCTTTCTCATAGGGACAGAACTGACATATCAATATGTCATCACTTACGAAGTGTTATATTTGATTTTGCGCTTGCGCTTGCCAGTGTCCAAAACCTCTCCAAGCTCTAGAACTTCCTTCGAGCGGCCAGTTTTTTCCAGGACGTCCTGCAACTCCACTGTCAGTAATTTACACACTATTAAAAGGGGAAAAAACAACAACTTTAGAACCCGACTGAAGTTTCGTTTTGACTGAATAATTTACACATGCAAACAGAAGTAGGCTACAGAGGAAAAACTTTGCACTAGGGGATATTTTATATGAATTACATTATAAGATAGTTTTTACAAAAATATTTACATTCAACACCTAAGGGGAAAACGAAAGGAGGATACTTTGTTTCTTACCCTCGCATTTATTTGGTAATCGCTCCTCTTGGTTTGCCAAGACGAGGCTGGACATGCAAATAAAGAGAACGGCAAACATTTCCTCAGTGACCTCTGTTTACAAACTTGGAATCAATAGGAGTTCACATTAAAGCCACATCGACATTTTTGAGAGTGGTTCAGACTAGTGGAACGGCGCATGCGCATTGCCACAGCTGATGGTAAGAAATGGCAAACAGAAAACGCGTTATCGATTTAGGCATAGCTAATCGATAGCACACATCGTTGAGTTTAGTTCCAGAATCCCCGCAAAGATTAAAGTAGGCTACAATAAACGTTTACTGGTCAAAGTGAAAAAAGGTTCATTTATTAACATAAATTCTTAGGATAGACTGAGAATATGAAATAAGCGCTTCAAGCATCGCATTACAGACATATCAACTGAGCAATATTAAAAATGAAAAATTAAACCTTTTAGAAAATGTTGAACTGCGTGCGTGTGTGTGTGTATGTAGGCCTATATATATATATATATATATATATATATATTTAGTGCTGTCAAATGATTAATAGCATCCAAAATAAAATATTTTGCTTACATAGTATATGCGTGTGCACTGTGTATATTTATTATGTATATATAAATACACACCCATGCATGTATATATTTAAGAAAAATATGTTACATTTATATATTTAATATATTTATATATAATATAATTTATATGAATATAAATATATACATGTAAATACATGCAAATATACTGTATGTGTGTATATTTATATGTAAATAATAAATATACACAGTACACACTATATTATGTAAATAAAAACTATATTATGTAAATAAAAACTTTTATTTTGGATGCAATTAATCACGATTAATCATTTGACAGCATTATATATATATATATGATATTTCTCTTATAATTCTCTGAAAACATTAGGGCCAACCCACACCAATGCTCTAGCCAAAGGCTATTATTGATAACTATAGAGCATTAATCATATGACCTTTTGGCTGTCAAGAAGACAGAAGCAGAATCTGTTTACCCACCTGTACCCACCTGTACCCACCTGACTCTTTGTGTCCTTGAGTGAGTTGAACAGGTTTAAAATTTAGTTGATGTGTATTTATAACAGAGACGTGTAGATTGCATTAACTCAACTGGCTGGCACTCAGTTTACAAGCCATGCTGTCATCTGCAAAAGCCATTTGGAAAAGATGCAAAACAGTGTTTCTTGGCAATAGTTTATTTGTATTAATATGTCTCAAGTAAGAGATTAGCTGTAGGTATTGAAGTTTGTGTGCCTTCAGAGGGGTGTCTGGGTGCGTTACCCAGCTCTGGGCCCTCTTGAGGATTCAGGTGTCAGTGCCACACATTTATTGACAGCTGATATGGTATGATGAACCTTGTGGTGGGTGCCTGAGGGAGGGGGTTGAAAAGCAAAGGAGGGAGAATGATGAGAGGGATAACAAATCCAGACAGAGGACTGAGATAAGTACTACGTGAGAACCTAGGAATACCCAGAGTGAACAAGAAGGCCAGATCGTGAGTGAGACTGTTGGTGATTATGCACGTGTATGCGGGGGGAGCTGCATGCCTAATTACGGGATTTGGAAAGGAGGGATAGCCCATGTGTTAATGTAAGAGTGAGAGACACAGGAAGACAGCGATGAGGGACACAGGTGGCAGTGGGAGAAGAGTTGTGCTCGCCATATTCATCTGAGGTTTCAGGGTCAGAGAGAGGGCATGACCAAATACACTTTTAGAAAAAGAGTGAGAAAAGAGAAACCTTTAAAGAGGAAATATGCATACAATTAGATGGAACAAAAGCAAATGAGATACATGCACGTAATTGCCTTTGTTTTTATTGCACTGTTTACATGTTTTATTGTAAATATTTTATGCAAAAAAGTAGGCAAGTGGCCCTGCCTGGCTGTTGTGTGTCTTAATAGGAACCTTTTGTTTCATTGCAAGCTGATAGCGTGTTGTGTGTGTGTGTGTGTGTATGTGTGCACACACTCTTCTCAGTGTCAGTAATTGTTTGTTATGTCACTGTGTTTTCAGCTAGACTGGCTGCACGGATGGAGTTACATCCCCAAAACAAACGACAGTACTCGTGCAGGTAGACACGAACAGATGTAAAGGCACTTGATATACACAACATTACATGTTATGAGGATTAATTAAACGTTATATTGAAAATGCAAATGAATGCCAGAGTATTTACCTATTTAGAAGACCCAAGGATACCCATACCTGGTATACCCATACCCATACTGCACAAAACCTGGTTGTCACAGCGACGTCAAACAGAAAGAGAACACCTGCTACCCTGATCCTTTTATATTAGACACATGGACACTACTACTGCAAAATGACTGATGACTGAAGTCTTATACGTCTTATCCTGTATAAATACACTGCAAATAACAGCCTTACCTGAAAATACCTTAATCACCGGATACATTGCCACAAGGAACATTTTACGCCAAGGCAAAGCAAAAAAACAAAGGTGAGGTACGGGTAAGTGCTGCATCTATTTGTTAGTGGGATTGAATTTAGACTTCAATATACATTTTTCATTGTTTATACAGTAGTTTGCTTTATTATATAGGCTTACTGGGATAATCAATGAGCATGGGTTGATTTTTTTTTTTGCCACATTAAAATGGTAATTTTTCTTAATAAAAAATTAAAATAATTTAAAATGTTTTATGATATTATTTTTAATTACTTTAATACTTATTATTTATTCCATCAAATTATATTACCATGTAAAATGTAATTTCCAAGTGTTCAACTTATCAACTCAGACAGCACTTCATGGGAATTTTAAATTATATCATGATTTTACATGATAATATGATATGGAGGAAAGGCTTAGATGGTGTTGTGACTTTATACGGCTTCATGGCAACATTGTTTATATGGAGTATATGCTGCACTGCAAAAGTATTCAGACCTTTAAGCGGTTTTCTTACAAATCCCACTGAAATTAGGTTCTTTGTGATATTTTAATATTTGAGAATTGAAACACAACATTTATTTTAATGCAACATTGTTTCAGGTATTGTGAAAGGTATGTGTTTGCAAAAAGATTCAGTCCTGTTGTAGAAGTTCTGGAGTTACACAGATGAAAAACAATTGCTCTAACAAGGATACAATTGCCTTACAATTGGTCTCCATATGTGAAACATTAAAATGACCATTTCCTGACAACTCCACTGTCAAGCATAATTATTCTGGTTCTGAGGTGAAAATGAGTCCAAAGAATTTTCTGGTCAAGTTGCTTTTTAGTCATAATTCAAAGACATATGTGTAAGTCAAGCCTTGCCCACTCCTCAAAAAGAAAGAAAAACACCCATGGTAATGCAGGATAGATGCTGCTGGGGCTAATCACCAGAGATCAGGCATTTTGTTTAATAGAAGTGGGAATGAGTGGTGCAAATTCTACCAGGAGAATGATACCAAATGCAGACTCAAATTTACATCGAAATGGCTTGAGAACAAAAAGCTGAATGTTCAGCTAAGGCCAGTCAAAACCCTGATCTCAGTCCAACTGATGATCTGTGACAGATTTAGAAAATTGCAGTGCATCAGTGTTATCTGACTAACCAGAACAACCTGTGGTGCAAATCTGCATAGACGAATAAGCCAAAATCAATCCTGAACAGTGTGTGCTGAAAGCTGGTCCAAAATATCATAATTGTTAATATTGTTAATAATATAATTGTTTTTATTTGTTATTAATTAAATTAATTTTTACAAATATTTTCGAACAAAACGTGTTGCAATAGTAACAAGAAGCAAAAGTGTCAGTATTTTATATTAATAGTTTCAGATTGTCTAATTAAAATATCAAAGATATATAAAACTGAACATGTTTAGAATGTTCTGTGTTGATGTTTTTTGTTTGCTAAACCCTGATTCATTTCCTCAGTGAGGTAAGTCAAGAGTGCAGTGCTAGTGTTGGCCTGTCCGGTATGTGCACACAACTTGGATCCAGACTACACACACATACACAAGCACTAACGCAAACTTACAAACACTCATAGGTGGCTCATATACCAGCACACTTAGTTGGCCTCTGGCCCCCCCGTGCCCCTTGCCAGAACCCCAATAGCTAACATGTCCCCTAAATCATATCCCTTCCCACATACACACACACTGTCTCTCATGCACACAAAAACACATATACTCTTGACTTTAATATGAGATATCCAATCACTCTTAAACCCTGATCCCAAACCCCTCTAAACACAACTTTCCCTCTAAACGTATTTTATTTTGATGTTTTTACGTGCAAAAGGGACTCCTGACACATTAACCTCTCCAGGGCATGTCTAACCCTTCTCCATTTCCAAGGGAAACTACACCGTCTGCAAATACACCGTTACCCAATCATCCCTGAAACTAAAGCTAAACTCGAGGTTACAGGACGACACTTAACATTGTGGTTTACAGATTCTGCCGGCTGTGACTGCTGTGGAACAAAGATGTCACTTTAACAGAAATAGGATATAAAAAAAATTGTACTTAGGTATTTTTATTTTATTTTATTTTAATATTTTATTTTATTTATTATATACTGGAATAATCACTGAACATGGTTTGATTTTATATTAATCTCATGTCTATTCTGTGAATTGTACCATGTCCATCAGGTATCATTATTTTTATTTTATTATTTTTTATTATTTTAATATTTGTTGTGTGCATATATAAATTATATTATGTTCTCAACTCAGGTTGCACTATATGAAAATTATATTTTATTCTCTCATATTTTATTGCATTCTATTTAACTCTAATACATCCATTTTCCCCAACTTCTCCTTTAGAATATTAATATTTCTCTTCCTTTGTCCACAACTTTTCTTCTTTCTTGTTTATTTTCTTTTTCTCTCATCTTCTCCCCAGCCTCTTTCCGCTTCTCCTCTTTGCAGTATGCCAGAGAAAGTGTGCAAGTTTCAAGGTCAGTGTTATCATAAGCTGAAGAGATCGTGTCTGAGGCGAGGGGCTCTGTTCCAAGATCCATTCTTTCCTCCTTCAGCTGAGTCACTGTTCTACAAAAGGACGCCCCCTCCAGGACTGACGTGGAAGAGACCTAGGGTAAGAGAAACTGACAGCGAACTGTCGCTTTCCATTTTAAATGTGTTTATGTGTTAATAGTTCATTTTGTACATTTTTAGGAGTATATCATCATGTAGATGGGCCTTAAAGATTTTGTTGCTGCTAAAAGTATAACACCACAATAATGGAAAATATATTAAAAGAAAGTATTTCCTTTCTTTAAAAGAGTACAGTACAGTCTGATGTTACTGTACATATGGTCTGGTGGTATGGGCCAGTAGTTTCTGACCCTCTCAGTGAGTGGATCTATCCTGGTGACTCTTGTGATTCTAAATGTGGCTGCACAGTCAGCAGCATAAGAGATATGTTTAATTAAAGGCCTTTCTGACGGCTGCAAGGCGTCAGTAACCTGATTCTTCAAAGAGCGCATGTGTTGTGTGTATGGCTTCAAATGAGGGAGATTACCAACATATTATGCTACATTTACATGTGATATGCTGACAGAACTAATAGACAGTTGAAGCAGCAATATTCTAAAATTTTAAGGAAAATTCAAAAAGCCACATTTTGATTTGGAGTGCTACTTTCCTAGTTTGTGCAAAATCTTTTTAGTCAGGAAAATTGAATTAAAACGATAATTAACATGTTAATTAAATGTTAATTAACATTAGATACATTGTCATTATAGCACTGTGTGTTTTGTATGTTTGTTTGAATTGAAAATATTTATGTTTTTATTACTTATTCTGCTTTTTACTTATCTGCTCCTTCAAAAAAAAAAAAAAAAAGATTTATTATTTTGAAATGTTTCTTTAATGAAATGGGTAGATGTAACCATATACACATACACACTTATTTAAGGGTCTTGTGTCTTACACCCAGGAACTGTGTAAAGATCCTCGACTATTTGTGGATGGAATCAGCACAAGGGATCTGCACCAGGGCAGTCTGGGTAACTGCTGGATGGTGGCAGCCACATCATGTTTGGCAGCAGAATCCTCACTCTGGAAGAAGGTCAGAAAATATATGTATGTGTGTGCGTGTATGAAAAAAAAAGCTTAAAGAAGCAAATTCTTTTATTCACCAAGGATGCATTAAATTGATCAAAAGTGACATTAAAGACATGTAAAAAAAGGTAACACTTTACTTGAAGGAGTGTGCATAAGACTGGCATGACACCTTCATAATCATTATTATTATTTTATTTTTTTATTATTATTATTATGACATGACATGTCATTAATATGAAGGAGATTTTATGACAACTGTCATGAAGTGTCATTCACTCAGTTATGTCATTTTTAATGCAGAGATGACATTGTTTGAGATGTCTTTGTTATGACAACTTGACATAAACCAACACATCATAACCTGTCAGTGTCTTTGTCATGACAACTTCATTACCAAGACAACATAACCTGCCATAAATATGTCATAAACATGACACAGCAGATTAATTATCAAACTTAAGAAACTACTTACTTTATGGGTTAACATTACATTAAACTGTCAATTGGCTGTCATGAGGCCATTATAGTTGTGTCATGAATATTTTTCTGACCACTTTTATTCAGTGGTACACATTGAATTTGTTATTAAAATGTCATTAAGTGTTAATACTCTGTCAAATAATCTTATAACAGTGTCATGAATATTTTTCTTGACCTCAACTACAGTGGTACAAAATGAATTTGTCATTAAGTGTTAATACTCTATCAAATTGTTTTATGAAAGCGAAAGCGACTTATCCAAAGCGACTTACAAATGAGGACAATAGAAGCAATCAAAACCAACAAAAGAGCAACAAAACATGCAAGCAGTATGACAAGCTTTCAGTTGTTTGTCTTAATTTAATGGTTCGCATGCATTTGTAAAAAAATAGAAATAATTTTATATAAATGTATACTTTCATTGGAGCACCTAACCCCACCCCTACCCTAAACCTACCCACTTCTGGACAATATAAAACACGTAACAGGCAAATATAAGTGCAGTACAGGTATTTATTGCAAAAACTCAAAGTCAAAGTCAGCTTTATTGTCAATTCTGCCACATGTACCGTACATACATACAGAGAATTGAAATTGCGTTACTCTCTTACTCCCTGGTGCATACAGATAACACTAAACACAAACAGTAGAACGCAAAAATACAGATAAGTACAAATCAATATATATATATATATACAGTATATATATATACATATATACACATATACACACATATATATATATACTGTATATATATATATATATATATATATATATATATATATATATACATATATATACATACACATACACATACACACACACACACACATACATACATACATACATACATACATATATATATATATATATATATACACATACATACATACATACATACATACATACATGCACACACATACATACACAAAAATGCAACTATTACAAATATACAAATAAGGACATGTAGGAAAAAAATAAAACATTAAATAAAGAAAATAAAAATAATAATATAAAAAAAAAAATGGATAAAGTGGCATAGGGCACATGGCAGATAGTGCAAATCAGTGAGATAAACAAACAAACAAACAGTGCAGAATATAAATGGTGTAGTGCAAAGAGCTTATAAGACTATTTAAAGTGACAAGGAGCAGTCTTTTTTATTCAGACTGCCAGACGAGGTAGTTGAATGAATGAGGTCAGTCCAATGCTGTAAAAGTGACCGGTGCTTGTCTCAGTGTGAGTGTGAGTGTGTGTGAGTGTGAGTGGTGGTGGTGGTGGTGGGGTGGGGTGGGGTGGGGGTCCGAGTTCAGTGATTCGTGGGGTAAGAGAGGGGAGGGGGGGCAAGGACGGGAGGGAGTTCAGCTTCCTGACAGCCTGGTGGATGAAGCTGTCTTTCAGTCTGTTTGTCCTGGCTTGGAGACTCCTCAGTCTCCTCCCTGATGGAAGCAGACTGAAGAAGTTGTGTGTCGGGTGGGTGGGATCACCTGCAATGCTGAGGGCTTTGCGGGTGAGACGGGTGTTGTAAATGTCCTGGAGGGAGGGGAGAGAGACACCAACGATCTTCTCAGCTGCTCTCACTATCCGTTGAAGGGACTTGCGGCAGGACGCGTTGCAGGCGCCATACCACACAGTGATGCAGCTAGTCAGAATGCTCTCGATGGTGCCTCTGTAGAAGGTGCACATGATGGGGGCCGGGGCTCTGGCTCTTCTTAGTTTGCGGAGGAAGTAGAGACGCTGTTGTGCTTTCTTGGCTAGTGCTGCAGTGTTGTTGGTCCAGGAGAGGACCAACAACTGACCGTAAACAAGCAGTATAAAACTGACCGTAAACAAGCAGTATAAAACCATTACAAACAAGTCGTGTTGCATTCCAAGTCCTTCTGAAGCCATACGATGTCTTTATGCGAAGAAGAGAGTAAAACATAAGGTTTTAATCGCTAATAATGATTCTGCTCCGTTAACGCGCTCACATCTCATTCAAAAGCATACTCCCGTCCCGTAGAATGACGCAATCGGTCACGAGACATTCAATAGCCAATAGCCAATAGCTTTTCACAACCAATGCTGACGTAAGGCTTCTTCTGGCGGCATTTTTTGAATTTGCGCACAGACTGCAGCACTAGGGATGGGCGATACCTCTTATTTTATTTTCGATCCGATACCGATATTTTCAAGCCCAGTATCGTCGATACCGATTCCGATTCCTCTAGAGTCTAAACTAAACTGATCTTTTAAATTATTAAAAGAATATAATCAGTCATTATACTCACTTTTAATATTAGATTTTAAATCCATGGGTTTTTTTTACATTTTATAGGCCTTTTTTTGTTTACACTGTCAGAAATAAAATATACTAAAATTGTATTTTAGCCATTTACTGGGGCAGTAATCTCAAAGGTGCACCTATACCACTAAAGGGAGCATATTAGTACCATACAAGTATGCATGTTTTAAGGGTAGATAAGGTTTGAGGGTACCTCAAGAAAAATAAACATGGTGTTACATAAGTACTAAAATGGATTATTATTATTATTATTATTACCATGGTAAATTTGTGGTTACTGCAGTTTTACTACAAATACTGTGGTAAACTGTGGTTACTGTAATAAAACCATGGTTCATTTTTGTAAAATGTTGCCAGGCTGTTGTACCCCTAAAGGTGAAACTTTAGCATATATTTTTTTCTGACAGATTTATTAACAGCAATTGCAGAACATAACACAATCTATTTGAACTTGCAACAACCAGTTTAAATAAATTTACTTGCACAAACCAGCCTATTTAAAATAAATATTACATGTACACAAAAGTTTGGGGTTATTAAGATTTTGTAATATTTTTTAAAAAGGCCTAAGTCTCATGCTCACCAAGGCTGCACTTATTTGAACAAAAATACAGTAAAAACAGCAACATTGTGAAATATAATTAAAAATAACTACTTTCTATTTTAATATATTTTAAAATATAGTTTAAAATGCAGCTGTGATCAAAGCTGAGTTTTCAGCATCATTACTCCAGTCTTCAGTGTCACATCCTTCAGAAATTATTCTAATATTATTTGCTGAAACATTTCTGATTATTGCTGCTTCATATTTGTGTGGAAACCGTGATGCATTTTTCAGAATTAATTTTATATATAACGATGATATGTAGTAATGTAATAATGTGGCGGTTTCTTAAGATCTACTTATGCTTCTGATGCTTTTGGGAAACGCAGCTCTATTTGAACTGTGACTGAGCCAAGCGTAAGCAGCGAACGCTGTCTGTGATTGATTGGTTCTGTCTTTCAGCATTTGCGTGTGTTCTGATGAGCAGGAGAAATAGCTCTATCCAACACAATTATTCGCTAATATAGTCTATTTTTCCACTTAAGTTTCTTGATAAATAAAATTAGTAGTTAAAAAATGCCCTTTAGAATCGATATTTTTATATGAGGATCGATCCTTTCGATACAACACCAGTATCGAAAGTATCGATACTTTAGGATCGATCCGCCCATCCCTATGCAGCACACAGGAAGTGCTTTACAGCGGGAGACGGCGATCGCGTCTATTCCTCTCACAAATCAACCATTTTGCCTTGGAAGACTTGGAATATTAATACTTTTTGTATAAATTATGATGGTAGTTGTATCTGCCTGTTATATCTTGTGTTTTATTGACAAATGGTAGGTTTAGGGGCAGGGGTTGGGTTAAGTGAATGTGTAATAGGTTAGGTGCACGCCTTGATGATGTCTTAGGTAACGTTAGACTTATCCATGATGTAAAAAATCACATCACATCAAATTAAAAAAAAAATTCTTGCATGTCAAGAAAATATAAATGTGCGGGATGCTGTAATTAACTGATTTTGCAGTGATATGGACCAAACGCTGCATAGCTTAAACCAACATTGTACTGTTTTCATTTAATTTTGGGTGAATCGATCTTCAAATGCAATAAAATATAATTTTATCAATTTTAATGATTATTATTATTATTATTGGATGATTGGTTTTATTTCTCTAACACTTGTTCATCTTTTTTTTACAACATTTGAAATAGTGAAAATATATTCATGAATATATGGGGGTACAATGCTGTTTCATACATTCAGAGTTGTTTACACTGTTAAAGAGTTTGATTCTCATGCTAAGCATAAACAAAGTTTAAAAAAAATTTTTTGGGACATATAACAAGAGTATTTCTGTGCCAAGAATCTCACTTCCGGGTTCGTCCAAGTTTCGGAGAGTTTTTTTCGATCGTAGTTCTTGATTACGTAAACGACGGTGGAGCTCCTTATATGGGCATTTCTCCCGGAAGAACGTGCCCGTGCACGCATCGACCAGAGTGAGAAGGAGAGCGCGCCCATCAACACGCTTCAATCGGCAGGCTGGCAGCACGGGACTCGCTCGGGAAGAATGTCTCTAAAGAAGTGTGTTTTTGGTTGTGAGGGAAAGATAACATTGTTCAGCTTCCCAAAAGAACCCACCGTTATGTGAACAGTGGATATAGTTTGTTTTTCCGTCACTCTTTAGCTCCGCCCACACGGCACGCCTCCAGGAGCTCTGCTTTTTTCGGAGAGAATCTAAATCTGTATCTTTCTTTTATAAATATGATGAAACTAAATACTTTTTGGAGATATGAAGGATGCAGTACTACTCTATAGGTACTCAAGATTAACATGAGATTGGGTGAAACTGTGTGTTAGGTCCCCTTTAACACTTAATGACATTTTAATGACAAATTCATTTTGTACCACTGTAGTTGAGGTCAAGAAAAATATTCATGACACTGTTATAAAATTATTTGACAGAGTATTAACACTTAATGACAAATTCATTTTGTACCACTGTAGTTGAGGTCAAGAAAAATATTCATGACACTGTTATAAAATTATTTGACAGAGTATTAACACTTAATGACATTTTAATGACAAATTCAATGTGTACCACTGAATAAAAGTGGTCGGAAAAATATTCATGACACAACTATAATGCCTCATGACAGCCAATGGCAAAACCAACCACATGACAGTTTAATGTAATGTTGACCTATAAAGCTAAGTAATTTCTTAAGTTTGATAATTAATCTCATGTGTCATGTTTATGACCGATTTATGGCAGGTTATGTTGTCTTGGTAATGTCAAGTTGTCATGACAAAGACACTGACAGGTTATGATGTGTTGGTTTATGTCAAGTTGTCATAACAAAGACATCTCAAACAATGTCATCTCTGCATTAAAAATGACATAACTGAGTGAATGACACATAATGACAGTTGTCATAAACATGCATAAAATCTCCTTCATATTCATGACATGTGTCATGTCATGTCATGATTATGAAGGTGTCATGCCAGTCTTATGCACACCCCTTCAAGTAAAGTGTTACTGTAAAAGGTTACAAAAGATTTATTTTTCAAATAAATCCCATCACAGGAATAAATTACATTTTAAAATATATTAAAATGGTAGAAGAGCTCATTTAAATATAAAAAGAGCTATTCACAAATAATATTCTCAATATATCTGGCTTTTACTGTATTTTTGATCAAATAATTGCAGCAACATTAAAAAATCTTACCAACCCCAAACATTTGAATGGTGATGTATATGGGTTTGCTCATTTATCAAGATTTCACTCCTCTTCTCTCTTTCTCCTTACTTTTTCATCGTCTCTTATTCAGGTGATCCCAGACCATGCTGAACAGGAGTGGCACCCAAAGCGCCCGGATCTATATGCTGGAATTTTTCACTTCCGTTTCTGGCGACTGGGCCAGTGGACAGATGTCGTGGTCGATGACCGTTTACCAGTCAGTGAGGATGGAACGCTGCTCTTCTGCCGTTCTGCAACTCCACGGGAATTCTGGAGCGCTTTGCTGGAGAAAGCTTATGCCAAGTGAGATGCTTATCACATAAGAGAGAATTGCTTCAATAAATTAAAGCTCTTTTATTTAAAAAAAATAATAATTGTGCCTCTGTCTCTTTGCCTTTTTAGGCTAAACGGGTGTTATGAGGCTTTAGAGGGAGGTAATACAGCTGAAGCCCTAGTTGATTTTACTGGTGGTGTCTCTGAACCATTGAGTTTGAACCAGGAGGAGCTGATCCAGCATGCTGACCAGAGAAAAATACTGTTCCAGACACTGGCACATGCACACAGCCATAAAGCGCTCATCACCTGTTCCATTCGGGTCAGAAAACATGAGCAAAATCTTCAAATTTTTAACAGTGTAAACTCCCTGCAAATCAACTAACTAAAACAAATACCACATAACTGCTCTGTGTGTCCTGATTGTAATAATGACACATTCAAGTCACACATATATGATTTTTACCTGTTTCTTTTGTACGCATTTTGTCTCTTTTTGTTTTGCAGCCAGCAGAAGGAGAGCAGGTAGAATCAGTTCTGGACTGTGGACTGATAAAGGGTCATGCATATGGTGTGACTGCATTCAAAAAACTTTGTATGTCAGAGACCCTGAATGGCATGTGTAACGCAACTCGTTTGCATATGGTCCGGATGAGGAACCCTTGGGGCACAGCAGACTGGACAGGAGCGTGGAGTCTGGGGTGAGTTAATGGCTACCTATCTCTCTCAGAAGCACAAAATCAATTAATAATCTTGGTTAGCAGACACCACAATTAGACAATTTAATCGAGTTATTGGCACTTCCCATGGTGCTCTGTAAACAGTGCTGCAATCTATTGTTGCACGGTACAGTACAAAGACGAGCAATGCCAAGGTTGTGCGTTTGAGCCTCACCTGGAACATGATTTGTGGAAAATATATTGTTGAATACAGAAAATATATAGTTGGTCTAGTGGGTCTTCTTTCATGTTAGACTCTATAGTAGGATAGAGACATTTACATTTACATTTATGCATTTAGCAGACGCTTTTATCCAAAGCGACTTACATTGCATTCAAGTTACAGTTTTACATTTTATCAGCTCTTGCTTTCCCTGGGAATCGAACCCACGATCTTTGCGCTGCTAGTGCCATGCTCTACCATTTGAGCTACAGGAAAGCACAGAAAGAGCACGGAAAGAGACATTTCAGTAAGAAAGCATGCAAAGAGACATTTCAGTAAGTCAAGGGTTAACATAAAAATCAGGTCTAATATTGGCTGGCCATCTTCAAATGAGGTGGACACTCTGTAGGTGCTGATCTTCCAACAATGTGAAGTTGGAAGTTGAGACTTGTGTATTTAAGCTCAATATTCCATTTCTGTAATGGAACACCTTGAGATCACTTTTCCTATAGTGTTTGGTAATGCATCTTTGCTAATTGCCACCACAGCTCCAATGGTGTAATTGGTTAGTGTGTGGTACTTATAAGGCAGTGCCAAGCAGAGCAATGCTGAGGTTGTGAGTTTGAGCCTCAAGTGGAGCATGGTTTTGCGATTCAAAAGTCATTCCAGTTGGAAAAGAGTTTGAAGTGAAAAGCTAACTTGAAAGAGTTTTAGCACTCCATCTTCAGTTGAGGCTGACACTCTGTAGCAGGGCTGGGCAACTTCGGTCCTGGAGGGCCACTGTCCTGCAGAGTTTAGATCCAACCCTAATCAAATACACCTGAACAAGCTAATCAATGGCTGGTTCTCAGTATGAGCTCTTCAGCGATCTTGCGTCCTTGTGTTCTCGTTCTACATCATCATCAGCCGTTGAAGTTCAGTTCCAATTCTCAAGAACGCAAGTACAGAAGATGCATGAAAGTTCCTGTATGTGTTCTTTATATCGAGGAAGCATTGAGTGCAGACTTGATAGAATCGAGCCTTTTACAAATCCCAGAAGACGTTGCGGGCGGCCAGTGTACGGAAGACTGTAAGCTTTAAATTTGCTCTTGCAAATACTTGATGGCCTTTGAAAGCAAACATTTATCGTTTTGTTTTGCTTAATTTTAATAAAGTGGTAAGACCCGGAGAAAGTCTGCAGTATTTTTATTGGCATATTAATATGAATCTTAACATAGTCATAGTTAAACATATAGGCCTAACGCTGTAAAATAAAACAATATACAATTATATGAAATTAATATCTATAATAAAGGTTTTAATAAGTTATGACATTTGTTTGTAATTTTATGTTATATTTATTGTTCATTGGCCACTGCTTATGCCGAGACTATGCGGTCAGTTAAGCAAGAATGCAGTACATCTCAATTCTGACAAGGATGTGTTCTGTGTTCTTGTGTCTTTCTGAGTTCGCTCTTCCAAGGAAGCCTTGCAAGACAGGTCTCCACGAGAACACAAGTCCGTTCTCTGCGTTCTGCGAATTGAGAAACAGCCAATGTCTTCAAGATCACTAGAAAGCTACCGGAAGGTGTGTTTAATTAGGGTTGCAGCTAAATTCTGGAGGACAGTGGCCCTCCAGGACCAAAGTTGTCCAGCCCTGCTCTGTAGCATAGGTGCTAATCTTCCAAAAATGTGAGATTTGGAAGCTGGAATTTGTGTATTCAAGCTTCATAGCCAATTTCCATAATTTAACATTTGGAGTTGGCTTTCCCTATAGCATTTGCCTCAACCACTCCAGTGGATTAATCAGTTTGCATGCGGTTAAGGCAGTACAAAGCAGAGCAATGCCGAGGTGGTGAGTTCAAGCCTCACCTGGAGCACAGTTTAGCATGCAAGAAACAAGATTGAAAACTAACATAAAGATGTAAACGGCACCATTCCTCTTAGATCCTATACTTAAATAGAGACATTCAATTAAAAAGATATTTCAATGTCTGAAGTTAAAGGTGGACACTTTGTAGTGTATCTGCTAATGTTCCAATGAGGGATATTTGGAAGTTGGGACTTGTGTATTAAAGCATCTTTGGGACAGCAACTCCAATGGCGCAATCGGTTAGAGCAGAGTTCAAGCTTCACCTGGAGCATGGTTTTAGGAAGCAAGAGAACATGCTAATAGAAATTAAATCAGACACATATACGTTAAATTATATCAGACACATTGTTCGCCTTAGATTCTATACTTCAATAGGGAAATTCTAGTAATAAAATAATTCAAGGTCTTGAGTTAAAGACCAGGCTAATATTGGCTGGCAATCTTTAATTGAGGTGGACTCTTCATAGTGTATCTGCTAATGTTCCAATGAGTGAGACTTGGAAGTTGGGGCTTATGTATTCAGTCATCTTTGGAACAACAGCTCCAGTGGTGCAATTGTTCAGTGCGTGGTACTTACTGTATGAAGCACAGAACATGGTTTTAGGAAGATGTTAAAGTGGGAAATATATAGTTTCACAAGTTCACACTTACATATAATAAACAGAATAAAGTTTATGCGTATTTGGCGTGCTGTCCGAGGGGAGGGCTCCGAGCTGGGAATTTTGGCCCGAACCCAGAGCACCCCACCTACAGGATAGGACAGTAATAGTTGTAAGTGCGGAGAAGGGGTGGCGGAGGGATGCTGGAAAACTGCCAATGAACAGAGGTAAGTCTGCTGTGTATATATATACACTACACTCCTCTTATCTTGTTAACTGGGTTGATTACTGATTGTTCTCCTCTCGTGTTAATTAGGTTAATTATCCGAACGTGCTCCTCCCGAAATTTGTTAATAAAACATCATTAAATATAGAAAGTTGAGATGTTGAAAATTGTGTATTTAAGGTCCATATTCCTTTTCTGTAATGGAACACCTTGAGTTGGCTTTTCCTATAGTTTTTAGTAATACATCTTTGTCATTGCAGCTCCGATGGTGCAGTCAGTCAGAGTGTAGTACTTATAAGGCAGTATAAAGCAGAGTGATGCTGTAATGAGGGGTCAGTGACGTTGCGATCCATTTGCAGCTTTTATTAAACAAAGACGAGGTCAGACAGGCAAAGTTCATACAGCAGTATCAAGATCAACGTAGGCAAGGCAGATTCATAAACAGTGTCAAAGCAATAGGTCGGGGCAGGCGGCAGACAGAGAGAATATCCAAAAGGCAGGCGGGGTCAATAAGGCAGGTAGCAAACGATCAGAAGAGAATAAACAGTCCAGGTAATACACAGGTAATCACTCACGGGAAAACGCTCGGAAATGTTAGCAGTAGCAAAACAAGACTTCGCAACTAGGGTGAGGAAAGCACTGGCTAAATAGTCTGTGATAATGACTGACACCTGTGCAGGTGATCAGTCTCTGGCACGGGGTCATGGGAAATGGAGTCCGAAAGAACCGGTTAGTACTCCGGTGATGGTTCCCTCTGGTGGCGATCGGAGGGAGCCACAGAGGCTAGATTTGTGACAGAGCCCCCCTCCTGCGAGCGGCTCCTGACGCGAGGAGGCAAACGACGCCGGGGTCTTCCACGTGGTCTCGGGGCTGGCTTTTCCGGATGGGTCCTATGAAAGTCTGTGGTGAGAGAGGGATCCAGAATGTCCTCTGAACTGACCCAGGACCGCTCCTCCGGGCCGTACCCCTCCCAATCCACTAGGTATTGAATTACCCTGCCCCGGCGACGGGAGTCTAGAATCTCCTGAACTCGGTACACCTCCTCGCCGTCTATGATGATGGGAGGGGCTCCCTGGTCACCAGCCTCCTCCTGGTCCTCCGCTCCTCTCGAACCACCAGCGGGCTTAAGCAGAGAAACATGAAAGGTGGGTGAGATACGATAATTGGAAGGCAAAGCCAAACGAAATGAAACGGGAGTTATTTGTCTAAGGATTTTGAAGGGACCCACGTACCTGGGACTGAGTTTCTTGCAAGGAAGCCGAAGACGAAGATCACGGGTAGATAGCCAGACCCATTGACCGGGCTGGTAGTTGGGATTTGCCCGCCGCCTACGATCAGCCTGTTCCCTGGTTCGTCGAACGGCCCGTTGAAGGTGGACATGAGCCTCATTCCAGGTCTCCTCGCTCCGCTGGAGCCATGAATCGACAGCAGGTAACTCTGAGGGTTCCCCGGACCATGGGAATAAGGGAGGTTGGAAACCCAGCACACATTTGAAAGGGGTGAGGCCTGTGGCCGGTTTGCAGAGGGAGTTCTGGGCATACTCGGCCCATAAGAGGAAGCGGCTCCAGTCGGCCTGATTGCGATGACAGTATGAGCGAAGGAAACGGGTGAGTTCTTGATTTAAGCGTTCCACTTGACCATTGGACTGAGGATGGTAACCGGAGGTGAGGCTGACATTGATATTGAGCTTTTGACAGAAGGCAGACCAGACTCGGGAGGTGAATTGAGGTCCTCGATCGGAGACTATATCCTCGGGGAGGCCATAGAATCTGAATACGTAGTTGCATAAGGCCTCGGCTGTTTCGAGGGCAGTGGGTAGCTTAGGCAGAGGTATAAAGCGACATGCTTTGGAGAAACGATCAACCACTGTGAGGATGGTGGTATGACCCCCTGATAGCGGTAAATCCGTGATAAAGTCTATGGCTATGTGAGACCAGGGGCGTTGTGGAATGGGTAGAGTTTGTAAGAGGCCGGCAGGTAGTTGGTGAGAAGGCTTGGATACATTACAGGTGGGACATTTCCGAATGTGGGTGATCGTATCGGCCTGCAATGTGGACCACCAGAAGCGATTGGTGAGTAACTGAACAGTGGCAGCGATACCTGGATGACCTGAACTGAGGGTAGACTTCAAGCCAATGACGCCACTCCTCAAAAGCTGCCTTCATAGCAAGTAGTTCTCGATTGCCCACATCGTAATTCTGTTCCGTGGGGGTGAGTTTGCGTGAGTGAAAGGCACAAGGGTACAATTTGGGAGGATTACCATGTCGTTGGGAGAGAGTCGCACCAATACCGGTACTAGAAGCATCCACCTCCACGATAAATTCCCGTTCAGGATCTGGGTGATGCAGGATCGGAGCCGTGGTGAATCTTTCCTTAAGTTTCTGGAAGGCGGAAATGGCTGCCGGTGTCCACATGAGATGTTGTCTCCCCTTCTTGAGCATCGATGTCATGGGCGCTGCAACTGTGCTGAAGTTGCGGATGAATCGCCGATAGAAATTGGCAAAGCCCAGGAAGCGTTGTAATTCCTTTAAAGTGACAGGCTGTGGCCAGTCTATTACAGCCTGAACCTTCTTGTCATCCATGGCTACCCCTCCCGAACTGATCACATATCCGAGAAATGATACAGATGTCTGGTGAAACTCACATTTCTCGATCTTGGCATACAATTGATGGGTCAGGAGACGTTGGAGTACTGAACGAACCTGCTTGACATGGTCCTCATAGGAGTCCGAGTAGATCAAGATGTCGTCGATATACACGATGACCCAGCGATTTAGCATGTCTCTAAACACATCATTAATGAATGCCTGGAACACAGAAGGACTATTGACCAGCCCGAACGGCATGACAAGATATTCGTAGTGCCCTGAGGTTGTGGAGAATGCCGTCTTCCACTCATCGCCCTCTCGGATGCGGATGAGGTTGTATGCACTGCGAAGATCGAGTTTTGTAAAATACTTGGCCGTTCGAAGTTGTTCCAAGGCCGCTGGGACTAGTGGTAGGGGGTAACGGAACTTGACAGTCAGATCATTGAGAGCTCGGTAATCTATGCACGGACGGAGTCCTCCATCCTTCTTCTTGACGAAGAAAAACCCGGCTGATGCAGGTGATATGGATGGACGAATGAAGCCTTTTGCCAACTCCTCCTCGATGTATGACTTCATGGCTTCAGACTCAGGTTGTGATAGGGGGAAAACTCGGCCCTTGGGTGGATGTGAATTGGGTTGCAGATCGATGGCACAGTCACTTGAGCGATGAGGAGGTAGTTGTGAGGCTTTGGTCTTGCTGAAAGCCTCGATTAGATCGTGGTACTCAACCGGAAGTCTGTGTGCAGGGAGAGGTGCCGGTCTCTCACTTTCCTTTTGAAGAGTTAGATCTAGACAGCGTTGACGACAGGCTTCAGACCACCGAGTTATCCGTTTATCGGACCAGGAGATGGTCGGGTTGTGTTTCTCCAGCCAGGGGAGTCCCAGGATGATGGGAGTGTGAGGTGATTGAAAGACGAATAGTCGAATGGTCTCTGTGTGAAAGGCTCCGGTGCACAGTGATAGATCCTCGGTGGTGAATTGAATCCGGCCGGTGCCTAGCGGGCGTCCATCTAGCGCTGCCACTGCCAAATGAGATTCACAAGACACAAGGGGAATCTTATGAGTCTTTGAAAACGAAGAGTCAATGAAATTTCCCGCTGCCCCAGAGTCGATCAGAGCCGTGGTCTCAATAACCTCCCCATTAACCCTTAAGGTAACTGGTATCTCTAAGACAGAGGATGTGGTAGAACTCTTACTCACCGATGAAGGGTTGCGAGGCGGACGAGTGGGACAAGAAGCTCTCAGGTGTCCAGGGAGGCCACAGTACAAACATAGATTATGGCGCATCCTTCTCTCTCTCTCCTCCACGCTGAGATGAGTAAAGCCTACTTGCATTGATTCAGGTTCAGGCAGTGATGTCATTCCAGCAGAAGCCGAGAGGAAACGAGGCTGTCGTCGTGAGCGAACGAGGTTATCAATGTGAATTGCCAGGTCAATGAATTGGTCCAGAGATTTACCCTCGTCGCGGCAGGCCAGTTCCGACTGAAGCTCCGCACTGAGACCTTTACGGAAGAGGAGTTTGAGAGGATCATCCGACCACCCGGTCTGCGCAGAGAGTGTGCGGAAGGATAGTGCATAGTCTGCTGCTGTACTTCTTCCTTGACGGAGGGCTAGTAACTGCTCGCCCACCTCCTTACCCCCAGCGGGGTGTTCGAAAACCTCCCTGAAGCGCTGCAGAAAACTGGGAAATGACGGGAAAACAGCGCGTTCCTCACTCCACACAGCTGTGGCCCATTCCAGCGCTCGTCCGGTGAGAAGGGAGCAAACAAAGGCAATCCGACTATCGTCTGTGGAATATAATGTGGGTTGCTGGTTAACAAACAGAGCATTGCAGCAAAAACCCCTTACACCTTGTGGGTGATCCATCAAACTTTTCGGGAAACGCCAAGCGAGGGCTGGCGGTCACCGGAGCTGGAGGTGGTGGATTTGGCATGGGAGGATTCATCGCGGGTGGCGAAAGTTGGAGAGCTTGCAGGGTCTTCACCAACTCCTCCGTGAGAGAGGTAAGTCGACTAAGCTGTTGTTGATGTGAAGCCAGAGCCGATGCTTGAGCAGATACCTCCGTAGTGAAATGATAGAAAACTGCTGGATCGATTTCTGGCGAAGTCTTCTGTAATGAGGGGTCAGTGACGTTGCGATCCATTTGCAGCTTTTATTAAACAAAGACGAGGTCAGACAGGCAAAGTTCATACAGCAGTATCAAGATCAACGTAGGCAAGGCAGATTCATAAACAGTGTCAAAGCAATAGGTCGGGGCAGGCGGCAGACAGAGAGAATATCCAAAAGGCAGGCGGTGTCAATAAGGCAGGCAGCAAACGATCAGAAGAGAATAAACAGTCCAGGTAATACACAGGGAATCACTCACGGGAAAACGCTCGGAAATGTTAGCAGTAGCAAAACAAGACTTCGCAACGAGGGTGAGGAAAGCACTGGCTAAATAGTCTGTGATAATGACTGACACCTGTGCAGGTGATCAGTCTCAGGCACGGGGTCATGGGAAATGGAGTCCGTAAGAACCGGTTAGTACTCCGGTGATGGTTCCCTCTGGTGGCGATCGGAGGGAGCCACAGAGGCTAGATTTGTGACAGATGCCAAGGTTGTGCGTTTGAGCCTCACCTGGAGCATTGTTTCACGATTCAAAAGTCATTGCATTTGCAAAAGAGTTCGAAGTGCAAAGCAGAAAGAAAGGTGTAGTTTTGGCTGTGCATCTTCAGTTGAGGCTGACACTCTGTATTAGCATAGGTGCTAATCTTCCAATAGACATGGAAGTTGGAATTTATGTATTCAAGCTTCATAGACCATTTCTGTAATTGAACATTTGGAGTTGGCTTTCCTTATAGTGTTTACATCTTTGAGTTAACAGCTCCTGTGGCACAATCGGTTAGTGCGCGGTACTTATATGGCAGTACAAAGCAGAGCAATTCTGAGGTTGTGAGTTCGAGCTAGAGGTCTTCACGGAGGACCCGGGACCCGTACGCATTAGGTCATGTCTAATCTCAACCACGTTGCCAAGTTAGTTGGAACTGCCTCTGGTGCCACCTCAAAATAAATAGGTGCGTTACACTTCTGCATACTTGTGTCTGTAATCTGGACTCCTTGCGGTGGTGTGTGTGTGTGTTTGTGTGTGTGTGTGCATGCATTTTTGTGACAAATGAGGACATGAATTTGTATAATGACACAGGTATGACATAGGTATTACAACATGAAGGTGACTTATGAGGACATTGCCCCATGTCCCCACTTTTCAAAACGCTTATAAATCATACAGAGTGAGTTTTTTTGGGGGGAAAGTAGAAATGCACAGTCTCCTGTGAGGGCTAAGTTTAGGTGTAGGGCTGGTGTAGGGCAATAGCACATACAGTTTGTACAGTATAAAAACCATTACGCCTATGGGATGTCTCCACTTTTCACAAAAACAAACGTGTGTGTGTGTGTGTGTGTGTGTATGTGTGTGAGTGTGTGGATTGGGAGTTGGATGGATAATACCCAGATAGCATGTGGATGTGGGCCACTTAAGGCCATGATACAGCACTGATGGCCTTCTTATGGCCCATACAAAATGGATGTAAGCCTGAAGTGGCCCACATGTAAAATAGCAAAAATGGCCCAAATGTATCAAATCACATGTGGACCTCTGTAGGCAAAGATGTGGTATTCACGGCAATGTGTAATCTGAATGTGACCCTAAAGTGGCAAACGTGCTAAATAGTAAATATGGCCGAAATAGTGCCATTGGACTATGGTATACACTGGACTATGGTATAAATAAATTCAACTGTATAACAGTTTCACTGCAATTCATGTTATAATGTTAGAATTAAAGAACAATAAACTCAATACATATTACCGTTGCACTTATCTGTACATAGTAAATGCACTATGCTTATTTTTAATAAAAAAAAAAAAATCTAAAATGTGATTTAGCCAAAAAAAAAAAAAAAATAACAACAATAACGTTACCACAATAACCATGTGTGCAAAGGTTCTGCGCGATCCTCTTGTTCAATATTCTATACCGGAGCAGATGGAACTTGCTGCTTTGGTAAGGAGCGGGGCAGTACTGAAACGTCGTCTAAGCTGTTTGCCAATCACAACGCACTGGGACGGAAGGCGGACCTTCATCAAACCCGGAGCTAATCGAGCCGTTTGTGCCAGGCTCGGGAGAAAGGTATTGTAATAATGTAAATTATGTGAAAAATAATGTGAACCACCAAGCATGTGAACAAAATCAAGACTTTGTAAAAGAGCATTATAGGATCCCTTTAAAGTGGCCCTTATATGATGCCACTAATGTGGCCCAGTTATCCTAAAACATTTTTGGGCCAGTTTTGGCAAAGATATGGCACAGGGAGCACTGGCTAATGTGGCTGTGAGTCTAAAATGGCCCACATATGATGGCACAAATGTGGCCCAGTTATCCTAAACAGTATCTGGGCCAGTTTTGGCAAAGATATGGCACAGTGAGCACTGGCTAATGTGGCTGTGAGCCTAACTTGTCCCACATTTGACATGGCAAATATGCCACATATAGTATAAAGCAGATGAGGGCCACTTCTAGGGGCTTCATTTATAAAATGTTGCACAGAAACCATTCTAAATTTGATCTTACGATCATATCTCGAATATGCGTACGTTTGATTCATAGAATGAACGTACGAACAGAAAACGCACGTACGCGTCTCTTTCAGATGTGAAATCTATGAATTGCAAATTATCTTGAACTTGCACGCAATTGAATGGCTTCAGCTCTCTGCCTTGTAAACGACTCCTAATTAATGTCATTAACATAAAATATCACCAATCATCATAATTTAGAACAGCGAGCTGCAAGAACAGCTTACATTTTAAAAAACCTGCAATACTCCGACAATAAAAAGTGTGTACATCTGCTCAGACACTGACGTGACACTAAGCACTTTTCCACGTCAAAGACCGTCTTTATAAATATGAGCGCTGGCGTGAATTTAAGCATGCCGTGCGCACACTCTAATATCAAATCTGAGCACACTTTATAAATGAGGCCCCTGGTTTGGATGTTGCACTTGACACTGGCTAATTGAAATGGAAGTTTGAAATTGTAAATATGGCTTAATATTCATTGTTCAGTGTGTGTAAATACAGAAGTGTCATATTTGAGCCAAGTGGATTTTAAATGCAACTTCCAATTATATGTATTTAAAATCTAATTATATATTTATGTTTGGTGTTTGTCTAAATTGTGTGTTAGAAGTCACACATTCAAAATGCAAAAATGTGGTCAGTCCAGTCAAGCAGGCACGTGCAGAGGGGGGGGCGGTGGGTGCTTCAGCACCTGCCCCTTTTCCCCTTGATGCCCAAAGTGCCCTTTTGTCAAGGCAATTTTTTTTTTTTTTATATTATTATTATTATTATTTTGTAATTAAACGTCCTTTTGTGAAGGCCTGCCCAATCTAACTATTAGTAAAATGAATTAATAATAGTTTAGCCGTAAATTAAATTATCCACATGATGACCTTTCACCTGACGATCTCATCCAGGAAGATCCCTCACGTTCAGACACGCCTTTAGGATGCCTTCAATAACGTCGGTAGGTGCCAGTAAGTGGAGTTCTCAGCGGAGCGGTGTGCTTGTAAACTTATATTATATTATTGAATTATTATTTAAGATTAAGATTATAAGATTAAGATCATAAGATTATTATTTGACGAGAACGGCGTGAAGAGATCATGCGCAGCTGTGTGTAGCCTGTGGAAGCACTGCAGCAAGGGGCTACAATATTTTTGTTCAATGTTTTCCTAATGACAATTTTATGATTGGTTTATAAAGGCTACTACGAACACCCTTTTCCCATTTTTATCACAGAATAATTCAGGAAATATATTTTATAGTTTCTATACTAAATATGTTAATCAGTACTGCATTTTTCATATAGTTTATTTATTTATTACCTGAAGATAACTTGAAAAACACACACAAACCATATATTTTCGCAATCTTTTATTGTCTTCACGTTTCATCAGTAAAAACGTTTCTGCTTTTTATTCAGCTCAGCTACAGCGATAGCCGCGTGAGTTTGTCCATATGCACGTCAAACGCTTCTGCGCGAGAGCGCCCTCTGGCTTCGAGTATGAAACATGCACTGCACGAGAGTGTTCAGCTCTCCTGATATTCATATCTCCTCATTTTGGATACGAATAATACGTCAGGTCATGTCTCTTTTAATTTAAATCTAGAAACCTCTATGTGAAAACACCTGCTCGAGCTTGAATAAAGTGCCGGGGACGAATTTACATTTTATTAAAATTAATATTAACTAAAAAATGCAGCTAAGGTAGTTCTACACACAGCAATAAAAACAAAGGTGCTTGTTCTCTTTCGTTCTTGCGGTTTAATTGGGAAAAGTTTAAAGCGGGTCGAGGTGTCTTGTCTTTTTTATGTTATCTGACTAAAAACTATTCATACTTTGAACTATTATTACAGTATTTATTTAAAAAACAGAGTGCCTTAAAAATAATTAGCAAAACACTGGGCTTATACTAATTTTCCTCCGAATTATACTTATCAATCCTGTTTTTATAATCATTATCATTCAAAAAATGAATAAATTCAGAACAGGATTATAATAGAATTCTATTTTAAATAAGACAGGAATATTTTTTTCTACAACAACAGCAAAACACCATACCCTGTAAACACAATAACAACAATAATATCATTCCAGAGTAATTAAAAGGTGCAAAAAATGTCTTTAACATATAAACTTAAAATGATCTTTTCTGTTCTGTTTCTTTCTCAAACCTGCGTCATGGCATTTGCTGCTGTATCAATACAGAAGCATCCATGTCGATACACATATCAGCAAGCAGCACAGCCCTATTAAAAGCTGTGTTCCATGTGCCCCTTTTATACTTTGAGCACCTGCCCCTCCAAAGGTGTCTGCACGGCCCTGCAGTCAAGTCACACCTTCCAAACTTCAGTTGAACAAAATGTCAAAATCAATCTTTTCCATACAAAGAAAAAGAGTGATGATCACTGGCTGTCAGGTTTAGTTAGTTTGCTTGGTTAATTAAAAACAGATACGCTATGATCAATAGGCCTTACTGTCTTATAATTACTTGCATAATAAATTACAAAATTGTTAAAAAGTTTTCCACATTAGGTCATGTCTAATCTCAACCATGTTGCCAAGTGAGTTGGAACTGCCTCTGGTGCCACCTCAAAATAAATAGGTGCGTGACACTTCTGCATACTTGTGTCTGTAATCTGGACTCCTTGCGGCGTGTGTGTGTGTGTGTGTGTGTGTGTGTGTGTGTGAGTGAGTGAGTGAGTGAGTGAGTGAGTGTGTGGATTGGGAGTTGGATGGATAATACCCAGATAGCATGCGGATGTGGGCCACTTAAGGCAATGATACGGCACTGATGGCCTTCTTATGGCCCATACAAAATGGATGTATGCCTGAAGTGGCCCACATGTAAAATAGCAAAAATGGCCCAAATGTATCAAATCACATATGGACCTCTGTAGACAAAGATGTGGTATTTACGGCAATGTGTAATGAATGTGACCCTAAAATGGCCCATGTGCTAAATAGTAAATATGGCCCAAATAGTGCCAACCAAATGTGGTCCACCATTGGCAAAAATGTGGCACTATCGACAAAGGCTAATCAGGGTGTAAACCAAATGTGGTTATCCAAAAAACATATCTGGGCCAGTTTTGGCAAAGATATGGCACAGGGAGCACTGGTTAATGTGGTTGCGAGTCTAAAGTGGCCCGCATATGATGGCACAAATGTGGCCCAGTTATCCAAAACATATTTGGGCCAGTTTTGGCAAAGATATGGCACAGGGAGCACTGGCTAATGTTGCTGTGAGTCTAAAGTGGCCCGCATATGATGGCACAAATGTGGCCCAGTTATCCTAAACCGTATCTGGGCCAGTTTTAGAAAAGATATGGCATGGTAAGCACTGGCTAATGTGGTTGTGAGTTTAAAGTGGCCCGCATACGATGTCACAAATGTGGCCCAGTTATCCTAAACGTATCTGGGCCAGTTTTGGCAAAGATATGGCATGGTAAGCACTGGCTAATGTGGTTGTGAGTTTAAAGTGGCCCGCATACGATGTCACAAATGTGGCCCAGTTATCCTAAACCGTATCTGGGCCAGTTTTGGCAAAGATATGGGATGGTGAGCACTGGCTAATGTGGCTATGAGCTTAAAGTGGCCTCCATATGATGGCTCAAATGTGGCCCAGTTATCCTAAAACATATTTGGGCCAGTTTTGGCAAAGATATGGCACAGGGAGCACTGGCTAATGTGGCTGTGAGTCTAAAGTGCCCCGCATATGATGCCACAAATGTGGAAATGCTACTGGAAATTTTATTGGCTGTAAGGGAAATGCATCAGAAAGTCTTTCAGCAATCAAAGATGGAACTTGAATTTATTTACAAATGTAAGTAGGCCTATGCTAGAAATGTTTCACAATGGGATATTTGTATGATTTGTACTGTAACTTTTCTTTCTTTCTTTTTGTTTTAGAATAGCCACAAATGAGGGTTTTTCACTAAGATCAAACAAAGCATTATATGAACTTCATCAACCAGTATTTCTTTTTGTTACATTTATTCACCCAATGAAAAATATGTTCAAGTGTCAAATTAATTATATAGAAAAGAAAAAAAAAGAAAATAAACTCAAATCTCGAAACCTAGTCCTTGACTTTATACCAAAGAAATCGTCTTAAAGTTCTTATCTGAGAAACGATGATCCATCCTGTGGCAAAAATGAGTTATTCTTTCCAAAGAAAAACATTGAGTGCATTGAAATACGGTACTCCGCTTTACAGTTGATCACTCCGACTGATAACGTTAGATGAATGAGTCTCCACAAAGAAACCGAATCAAAAACATTTCCACTCCAAACAGTACTCAATTTAAACAGTCCCAATCAGACATGATTGAATGAAATTAGAGGGAAAAGGAAAAAAGTCCTTCTGTTGAATAGAAAATACCACAAACAAGCATAAGCATTCCTCTCATATTGTAAACAAAAGAAAAACGACAATATTCAAATATACTCACATGTTGAGCTTAAAACCAAAGGTTTCCCAACTAGGACTTTTCAACCAAACAGTTCAAGGTAGCTACAAAGAAACATGCCTTCCTTCTACCCAAACTGAACTACTTCTTCATACAACTGCTCACCTTTTATACAGTCCAGGTGTGTCTAACGAGCGCCCTCTAGTGCCTCGTAGTATTAACACCTAGAATTTCTTAATTGCATTCCTCTAAAGCTATGGAAAAACTGTGACAGACATTTCACTCTGTTACATACCCCCTCCCGTGTTTAAAATTTTGTCACATCCATGGCAAATTTTTAAGTTCTGCACATGATATGTATCAATGACCGTAGGATCAGAAATAAAAGAAACACGGTAGTTCACAGGTCCTAACTTTTTTACTACCTTTGCAGGCCCTTTCCATCTAGGTGACAATTTGGCCATGAAAGCATCATCGGCCTTGGATAATGGATGAGATCGCACCCATACCACATCTCCTTCACAGAACTCTTGGTTCCTTCTGCGCTGGTTGTAATACCGTCTTTGGTGCTGTTGTGCTTTCTCTACGTTAGCTTTAACCAAGTCGATTAGCTGAGAGTGCCGTTCCAATGTACTGTAACTCGGGTGGTCTGGATCAGTTGGATGTTGGAATGCTCGTTCTAATGGTCCTTTCAATTTCCTTCCGAGAGCGATTTCAGCTGGTGTGTATCCAGTGCTTTCTTGCCATGCCGAATTCAGGGCAAAACGAAATTCAGGAATCCACTGATCCCAACTTCTGTGGTTTTCTTGTACATAGGAAGCCAGCATTGTTTTGAGATTTCTATTAATTCGTTCTGTTAAGTTAGTTTGAGGGTGATAAGCCGTGGTTAACTTTTGAATGACTTTCCATTGTTTGCAGATTGTGATCATGAGATTTGACGTGAACTGCTTTCCACGGTCTGACACAAGGTAAGTGGGTGTTCCCCAACGAGTGAAGATTTCTTCAATGAGAATTCGAGCAATGGTAGGAGCTTTTGCGGCTCTTAGTGGAAACAACTCCACCCATTTTGAGAAATAATCCACTATTACTAACAAATACTCGTGTTGCTTGGAACTTCTAGGGAAAGGACCCATTATGTCGATCCCCATCATGTAACCAGGCTCCACTATTGGTATACTCTGCAGCATACCTGCAGTCTTAGTGGTGGATGGTTTGTATTGTTGACATACAGTGCATACCTTGCAGTACTGCCAGACATCAGTTCTTATGGTGGGCCAATACACAAAATCAAGCAGTCGCATTAGTGTCTTAAAACTTCCTAAATGGCCACTCAATGGATTGCCATGAGCATAAGATAAAAATGTCTTTCTAAAAACAGCAGGAATCACTATTTGCAGTTTTTGTCCTTTCTTTCCTTCAGGAACACTCCTAAAAACAACTCCATTCTTGCAAACATAGTGAACACGCATTGCATCGTCACTTTTTCTCTGCTGGTTTTTGGATATCAAATCCTGAATCTCCTTGTCATCATTTTTAGCTTTGCTGATTTGTTCAAGATCAACTGGTAGAGCGTAGTCAGATGAAAATTTCTCTGGGGCTGTATTTAAAAAGAGAAAGCTGGGTTCTGTGTGGTATTGTCTCGACAGGGCATCAGGAACCACATTACACTGTCCCTTACGGTAACGTACAATAAAATGAAACCCCTGGAGCCGTATTGTCCACCTTACTAACCTCGAGGATGGCTTTGGATGTTGGAATGCCCAGACCAATGCAGCATGATCTGTTACCACCTCAAAAAGCTTGCCCTCCAGGTAATGTCGCCATCTTTCCACAGCCCATACGACTACTAAACACTCTTTTTCTGAGGTAGAGTATGCTTTCTCTGCTCCCCTCAAAAGCCGAGATGCATATGCCACCACTCGTTCTTGTCCTTCTTCTTCTTGAGTTAACACTGCCCCTAAACCATACTCACTGGCATCTGTCTGGACTTTAAAAGCATGGTTAAAATCAGGTGAGATTAAAACCGGAGCACTGATGAGATCTTTTTTGATCGTCTCAAAGGCTCTTTGGCACTCTTCAGACCAGATCCATTTTGCACCTTTTTTCTTTAGAGCGTGAAGTGGAGCAGCTTTTTCTGAAAAATTCTTAATAAACCTGTGATACCAGCCTGAAAGACCCAGAAATCTTTGGACCTCCTTGACTGATGTAGGTACTGGAAATGATTGGACAGCCGATATCTTCTCCGGATCCGTCTTGACTCCATCTGCAGAGATGATGTGCCCTAGAAATGTCAGTGATGTCTTGATGAAATTGCATTTCTTCATATTAAGAGACAAACCAGCTTTTTGAAGACAGGCAAACACTTTCTGTAGATGTAGAATGTGGGTTGAAATAGAAGGAGAGTACACCACAATATCATCAATGTAGACCATGCAGAATTTGTTTTTGTGCTCTCTTAGCACGTGTTCCATAAGCCTTTGAAAAGATGCTGCTGAGTTTTTAAGGCCGAAGGGTAGACATAAAAATTCATATAATCCTGAAGCTGTCCAAAACGCTGTCTTTTCAACACTGGACTGTTCCATCTCCATTTGCCAGTACCCACTTTTTAGGTCTAAAGTACTGAAAACCTTGGCTCCTTTCAGTGATTCCAGGATATCTGTAATTTGTGGCATAGGATAGGCATCCAGGTAAGTCTTTGCATTCAGTCCTCTGTAATCTACACATAGTCTCATATTCCCATCCTTCTTGTCTACCACTACTACCGGTGATGCCCACGGAGAAGTAGAAGGCTGGATGATTTTCTTTTCAAGCAATTCTTTCACTTGCCCTTCAATAAAATCATTTCTAAAAACAGAGACTTTGTATGGTTTTTTTCTTACCGGTTGCTGATCAGTTGTAATGATCTGGTGTCGTATAACGTTGGTTCGGCCTATGTTTTGTGTGCATACCGTTGGCCATTTCAACATCAGGTCTTTAAGCTGTGCTTGTATTTCTGGTGTTGTTTCAGCATGCATAGCAGCTTCAACGATGAGGTTATGGTCTGCTCCACTGATGATAGGAGGCTCATCTGTATCCAGGACAGCCATGTAAAAATGGCTGTTGGATGGTCCATCTTGTGAATAAAAAGGGAATGTGCATTTCTTTTGTGCAACATCAGGAAGATGAAAGTGCAATGTGTTAAAATCCAAAACCATTTTAGATTTTTGCAAAAAGTCAAGACCCAGGATTACGGATACTGCCAAATCCTTATCTTCCATCACAAAAAAATCCACTTCAAATTTTTCTTCTTTGATCTCACACATCCATCTCACCTTACCGATAGCTTTTTGCGATTGTCCATTTGCTAAAATAAAGTTCTGTTTACTTGTAGAAAACTGATCATCTCCTTTTTTGGTCAGTTTCTTCCAGATCTTATACTGGACGAGTGAAAAAGTACTACCAGTATCAATAATGGCGTTGATATTCGTGTGCTTGATGGTCACAGGCAGCTGAAGATTTTGGTACCCTTTTTTAGCATTGGGGTGGTCCATCAGCATTAGTTGATTATCTTGAGTTCTTTTTGACACCGCAGGTGATTTCCTGTTTTGTTCTTCAGTGTTAACTAAACTCCAGTGATGTTTAGCTCCCATCCAATCCTTTTCTATCTGTGTTCCCAAACGAACCAATTCATCCACATTTTTAGCAGAGCTCCTCAGCAAACTAGCTAATCTTGGGTTGCAGTTTCTGAGAATTGCATGAACAACCTCTTCTTCAGACATGTCAGGTTTGTTTCTCATACAATGGGCTCTGTAATGATATGCAAAATCCCGAATACTTTCTTTATTTTGCTGTCTTCTATTTACTAATCTCTGTGCAGCTACTTCTTTGAAATCCTCATTTAAAAATGCAAACAAAAACTTCTCCTTAAAGGTTTTCCATGCATCCATGTTCTTCCGCTCTGCCCTCCACCAGTCCTTCGCAGTCCCTTTCAATGCCACAGAAAGTGATGCCATTAATTCTTTGTCAGACAAAGGCCTAAGATTAAAATACTCTTCAACTCTCTCAACAAAAACAACTGGATCATCCAAACTTGCGTTGGTGAAACTGGGGAACTCCAACTTAACCGGTGGATGATATGTTGCTGGCATGGTAGGCAGAGATAGGTATTGTTGACTAGAATGTGTATCTTGAAACTGTTTAATTTCTGTTTGTGCAGTTTTATGATGGCTGACCGTTTTTGCAGACATGGGAGTAGATGAAAGTGGGTTAAGAGCTTGAATCCTTTGATCTAGTTGTTTATCTCTCCTTTTAAGACAATCAACCATGCTCTGACCTAAGTCAGTTAATCTACTGTCCATTTGCACTTTAATTCGATCAAATTCCCTTTGCATTCGGTAGGTAATTTTATCTTCAAGTTGTTTCATCATATCCATTACTGTATCTTGAATCACAAAATCACTCACCCGATGCTCAATGTCGCTGAGGTGCTCTTCAATGTTAGTCAAACGTTGTGTTGTTGCCATTCCATTTGAATACACCTGCTCCTCATCAAAATCTAACGGTGGTGGTGGAGGAAGTGGAGTGAAATCATCTGGATCGCCAGGTTGGCCTGGAAACAACACTTGTACTGCCGATTTCTCTTTTTCTTCTTCTGAGTCGATATAAAGTCCACTAAAAGTGTCAATCATTTCATTCATCGGATCTCTTATCTGAATAAATGCATCACCGGAGAAATCCGCGATGGGCGTGATCTCATCCCTATCCATTTCAGATTGTTTGATTTGATTTATTTCTCAGATTAAACATTTTTTTAAATTTACTTTTGCTGTTAGTTCCTTTATTTGATCCTTGTTAAAATCATCTAGTGAAACACCCTCTAGGTTCAAGTCTAATTTAGTCATTGTCCCTGTTCGGGCGCCATTTTGTAACTTTTCTTTCTTTCTTTTTGTTTTAGAATAGCCACAAATGAGGGTTTTTCACTAAGATCAAACAAAGCATTATATGAACTTCATCAACCAGTATTTCTTTTTTGTTACATTTATTCACCCAATGAAAAATATGTTCAAGTGTCAAATTAATTATATAGAAAAGAAAAAAAAGAAAATAAACTCAAATCTCGAAACCTAGTCCTTGACTTTATACCAAAGAAATCGTCTTAAAGTTCTTATCTGAGAAACGATGATCCATCCTGTGGCAAAAATGAGTTATTCTTTCCAAAGAAAAACATTGAGTGCGTTGAAATACGGTACTCCGCTTTACAGTTGATCACTCCGACTGATAACGTTAGATGAATGAGTCTCCACAAAGAAACCGAATCAAAAACATTTCCACTCCAAACAGTACTCAATTTAAACAGTCCCAATCAGACATGATTGAATGAAATTAGAGGGAAAAGGAAAAAGTCCTTCTGTTGAATAGAAAATACCACAAACAAGCATAAGCATTCCTCTCATATTGTAAACAAAAGAAAAACGACAATATTCAAATATACTCACATGTTGAGCTTAAAACCAAAGGTTTCCCAACTAGGACTTTTCAACCAAACAGTTCAAGGTAGCTACAAAGAAACATGCCTTCCTTCTACCTAAACTGAACTACTTCTTCATACAACTGCTCACCTTTTATACAGTCCAGGTGTGTCTAACGAGCGCCCTCTAGTGCCTCGTAGTATTAACACCTAGAATTTCTTAATTGCATTCCTCTAAAGCTATGGAAAAACTGTGACAGACATTTCACTCTGTTACAGTACATATATATATATATATATATATATATATATATATATATATATATATATATATATATAGTCTGTCTAACTGTATCACTACATTGTACAGACATTACAGGTCAAAGCCATCTGATGAGACAAGTACACAAACATATCGTCTGCATAGAGAGAAATTTTATGTTCAATATCTCCTCTATGTATTCCTATAATGGTACTCCTCTCGTGAAAAAACAACGGCTATCGGTTCAATTACCAATGCAAACAAAAGAGGAGACAAAGGACAACCCTGTCTTGTAGAGAAACCATGTTGTAGAGAAAAAAAAGGAGATAAATTATTATTTGTACGTACTGCTGCTACTGGTGAAGTATAAAGAATTTTAATCCAATGTCTAAATTTTGAACCAAACCCAAATTTTCCCAAAACATAAAAAAGGAAGTCCCACTCCACCCTGTCAAATGCTTTCTCTGCATCGAGTGATAGTAATACCTCAGAAACACTAGATGGAATGGGATCGTAAAGAATATTTAAGAGCCGACGTATATTAAAGTACAATTGTCGATTTTTAATAAATCCAGTTTGGTCATTGGATATTATTGAAGGCAGAACAACCTTCATAAAACATTTTCTAACCTACGAGCTAACATTTTAACCAGGATTTTACTGTCCACATTGAGGAGGGAGATAGGGCGATAAGAGCCACAGTCAAGAGGATCTTTGTCTTTCTTAAAAATAAGTGATATGACTGCTTGTCACATAGTAGGAGGCAGTGTACCAGAAGAAAAAGATTCCTTAAATACGTTTGATAATAGTGGAGATAATTCATTCTTAATTTTTTTATAGAACTCGCTCGCAAACCCATCAGGACCAGGTGACTTTGCATTTTGCATTGACATTATTGAAGCATTTATTTCTTCTACTGAAAAAGGGGTTTCAAGTTCATGGTAATTTTATCAAAAAATGATGAGAACAAATTCTCATCTTTATGAGATTCAGAAGTATATAGTTCTGAGTAGAACTCATAAAAACAATGGTTTATCTTTAAATGTTCCGTACATTTATTGCCTAATTTATCTTTTATTTGAGTTATAGTACAATTTGCTGTCTTTTGCCTCAGTTGGTGAGCTAAAACTCTGCCAGTTTTCTCACTATGTTCATATGTTCTATAATGTGTTTTGTTCATCAAGTTCTCAATGCGTTTAGTACTTAAAAGGTTGTATTCTGTTTGAAGTGATAATCTTTGTTTGTTTAGAGCAGGTGATGGTGTAAGGTCCAGGGTAGCATCTAATTTTAGTGTTAATTCCTCAAGTCTGGCTGTTTGTAATTTTCTAATGTGGGAACTCAAAGATATTATTTCTCCTCTTAAGTATGTTTTCATTGCTTCCCATATAACTGAGAAAGGCATTCCCGGTGTTTGATTATGTTCGAGAAATATTTTTATCTTAGAAGATATAGAGTTAACAAATGTTTCATCTGAAAGCAACAAAGTATTTAAACGCCAGGGACAATATCTGTCGTATGTAACTGGTATACACAGTCATTAATAAAGGGGCATGGTCTGAAATAACAATAGCACAATACTCATAATAACTAACCAAAGGGAGAAGATTCTTATCTAGGAAAAAATAGTCTGAATATGTCTGATGAACGGGTGAGAAAAAAGAATAACTTTTAGATCCAGGATTACGAAATCGCCAGACATCAGATATCCCATATGTGTCTAGAAATAATTTAATGGCATCAGCTGACATGGAGGGAATGGCAGTTTTGACAGAACTATAATCTAAATAAGAAGACATTACATAGTTCATATCTCCTCCTAATATCAAATAATGTGTGTCCATATTTGGTAATCTAGAGAAGATATTTGTGAAAAAAAAGTCTGTCATCATAGTTTGGTGCATACACTTTAGCTAGAATTACTGATATATTACAGAGTTTACCAACTACAATGACAAAACGACCAGCAGGGTATTCTTCAACCATCGAGGCCTCAAATGGGATGTTTTTTTTCAATAAGAATTGCTGTGCCTCTAGATTTAGAATTAAAATTAGAGTGATATAACTGACCTACCCAAATCACATTTTAATCTAGAATGATCTGTTTTGCATAAATGAGTTTGCTGAAGAAAGGCAATCCACACCTTAAGTTGTTTTAAATGCAAAAGTACTTTTTTATGCTTAACCGGGTGATTTAAGGACTTGACATTCCAACTGACAAAATTTATATTGCAGCCTGCTGACCTATTGGTTTTATTAATCATTCTGAAAGTGAAAGTATAATAGTAATCCCTCCTCCAACTTAACAGAAAAAAAGCCAAGTTAAGTAAAATGTAAAATAAAAATTTGGTGCAGTTTAAACCCACCCCCGTCACTTAATGGATCAGAGTGACCCCCTAACCCATTGAAAAGGTATCCACACATTTAAGTGTTTGTTACGGAGAAATCACAGTGTAGCAGGCGCTCCTAAACCAAACAAAGATAAAGAGCGTATAAGCTTTTTTCAATATCTGACTTAAAGGCAATCTGATCATCTTACAATTGTGAAAGAAAAAGAAATGACAAAAACATAAATGTGTATATAGAAACAACTAAATTTGACTTCCTGCAACGTCATGTCATACACCTTTAAATTTTAAACAAAGTCGTCTACTCACCAATTGTAAATAAATAAAAATTCTGTCCTACGTAACACACCTTAAGTGTGTATAATCTTCATATATGCAGCATTGCCTGTCAAACGTAAAGTATGCGTATTCTGTCCTCAGCAACTTTAGTGTCTGCTCTTCAGCCTTTCTCTTCACAAATGCCATGGCTTCCACCGGGTCGCAAAACTCCTTCTCGTTGCCATTGTAAGTGATCCTAAGTTTCGCTGGATGGAAGATACCGTAGCGCACTCCGTCTCGACCTCGAAGCAACTTCTTAACATCATTAAACGTGGATTGTGCGCGAGCCACACTGGGAGATTAGTCTGGAACATATGAGAATTGTGGATCCTTTGAATTGAAGGGGTCCGGCCTCCCTAGCTCTGCGAAGAATCTCGACACAGTCCTTGCAATAATGCAATTTGGCCACAATTACTTTTAATTTAGCACTAGGCTGCCTTGGCTGGAGGCCGCGGTGTGATCTATCCACGAGCACTTCCCTATCCATGCCTAGGACTTCTTTTAGCAGCTTTGAGACCGAGTCTGGAGAGCTTGAACCTGGTCCCTCTGCCACGTTCCGTATACGGATGTTTGACATCCTCATCCTCCCCTCCATATCAGTGCATTTCTCCTGCAAAGCCGCAACAGCAGTTTCGAGTTTGCTCACAGATCCTTGTAATGATGTCATATCATCCAAACACGCAGATAGTCCGTGTTCCATATCGCTTACTGCCTTTTTCATAGATTCCAAATCCGAGCATAACAGTGCGATGTTGCCAACGACCTCCGTTTTGACGGCGTGTAATTCTGACCTCATGTTATTAAATTCGTCCACGAAAACAGTCTTCAGTTCAGCCAATACTCTTCCCTGTGTAGGTGTATTGTCACAGACTTTTAGCCATTTACGTACCGCAGTAAAGAGAAAAGAAGTTGAGATTCCAAAACAGAATGTTTTAATGCCAATTTCAAAACGTAAAATGCCCAAAATTATAATTAACTTAATAAAATTTAGCGGAGCTTGCCCAAAACACAACCTACTCTATGCCTGCTCACTAGCGCCCCCTATGCATTGCTAAGAAGTTCTTAGCAATGCATATTACTAATCAAAAATTAGGTTTTGATATATTTACGGTAGGAAATGTACAAAATATCTTTAGGGAATGTGATCTTTACTTAATATCCTAATTATTTTTGGCATAAAAGAAAAATCGATCGTTTTGACCCATACAATGTATTGTTGGCTATTGCTACAAATATACCCGTGCTAATTATTAGTGTTGCTTTCGTCAACAAAAATTATGACGAAATATCGTCGTCAACGAACCTTTATCATGTGACAAAAACGAGACGAGACGCAACGTAAATGCTGGTCATGTGACGATGACGATAATTAAATGTATAATGCAATATCGTTGACGAATAAAAACGAGACTAAATGTGGTTTACAAAATAAAAACTATGCTAAAATGTCTCTTAATTTTCGTTGACCAAAACGAGACGAAACGAAATGTTATAACGTTATTTCGTCTCGTTTAGTCGCGTTATTATTTTGCAGTATTTCTGTTTCATGTGACTTAACGTTACTTCAGGGGCTGTCAGGGTTGCCAGGTTTTCGCCAACAAAACCCGCCCAATTGCTACTCAAAACTAGCCCAATCGCATTTCGAGGGGGTTCCCCGGTAAAGTTCCAGGGTCTACATATTTGGGGACTTGGCAACACTCTGCGCAGAAGCAGGCAACGTCACTTCCTCAAGCTCCACTCGCGGCATTATTTAGAAGATGACAACAAACAAAGTTAAGTCTGACACAGAGAAAGAGACCGATGGCCGGCTTCATCTGACTTCAGTTTACAATCAATACAAGTAACAGACACACACATTTTATTTGCACTTTTTAGTATGTTATTGTAGCTCGAGCATTCAAGCACCTTGTTTCTCTTTGTTAAACTTGAATGTAACGTTATATATTTTTTTCTGGCATTGTCATGTGATGCTATTTTATTTTATTTATTGTTTTTATTTATTTAGTCTTCAGTTCAGCCAATACTCTTCCCTGTGTAGGTGTATTGTCACAGACTTTTGGCCATTTACGTACCGCAGTAAAGAGAAAAGAAGTTGAGATTCCAAAACAGAATGTTTTAAAACAAAACCCGCCCAATTGCTACTCAAAACTAGCCCAATCGCATTTCGAGGGGGTTCCCCGGTAAAGTTCCAGGGTCTAAATATTTGGGGACTTGGCACCACTCTGCACAGACGCAGGCGACGTCACTTCCTCAAGCTCCACTCGCGGCATTATTTAGAAGATGACAACAAACAAAGTTAAGTCTGACACAGAGAAAGAGACCGATGGCCGGCTTCATCTGACTTCAGTTTACAATCAATACAAGTAACAGACACACACATTTTATTTGCACTTTTTAGTATGTTATTGTAGCTCGAGCATTCAAGCACCTTGTTTCTCTTTGTTAAACTTGAATGTAACGTTATATATTTTTTTCTGGCATTGTCATGTGATGCTATTTTATTTTATTTATTGTTTTTATTTATTTAAATTTATGTGTGTGTACTTCTAATATGTTTGGTTGGTAAAATAAATGTTGTAAATTCAAATCAGAGTGTCTTTGGATGTATTCTTAAGTCTATAAGGTAACAATAATATAATAAGATAACCTTGTTTGAAATGGGTTTGGCTAAAAGAAAATTTTGGTTTCGTCTGTACTACTAGGTACTTATACTATATTGACTGGGTTAAATAGAATTGCATTACTAAAGAGAGACTAAAATACAATTTTCATTGACTAAAACTAGACTAAATGTCATCAGTTTTCGTCGACTAAAACTAGACGAAAATAGTCATCAGTTTTCGTCGACTAAAACTAGACTAAAATAGTCATGGATAATTCTGACTAAAATAAGACTAAAATGCTCAGACTTTTAGTTGACTAAAACTTGACTAGACTAAAAAGAGTATGAACCTGACTAAAACTAATAAAAACTAAAATGACAGCTTCACACAAAGACTAGACTAAAACTAAAATTAAAACAGGCCGCCAAAAACAACACTACTAATTATGACTGGTTGTGTGGTTCAGGGTTACATTTCTCCCTTTGCACTGAACTTTGAGCATCGTAACTTTGCAGATGTTGTTTATGCTCAAAGCCACATTACACACTAAAGTTAAAAATATGAAATTGTAATCTATGACCCCTTTAAGATTCATAAGTCATTCAAGTTGGAAAACAAATTTAGGGCTAACGTAGCCTAATTGATCTTTTATGTGAGATTCTATACTTGAATAGAGACATTACAGTTGGAAAAGAGGTTAGCGCATGGTAGGCCTACTTATAAGACGGTACAAAGCAGAGTAATGCTGAGGTTGTGAGTTCGAGCCTCACCTGGAGCATGGTTTTAGGATCTAAGAAACATGCTAGTAGAAATGAGATCAAAGACTAACATAAAAGACTTAATACAGAGTTCAAACTGCACGATTTTCAAAGTTGTCGGATCACCATTGTCTTCACACTGCCCAGCTATCTAGGATAGCATTCAGTTGCTGCTGTGTTCACATTGCACGGTGGATCGAAGACAGGAGTTTACACACTGCATGACTTTACAATAGGAAGAACCACAGACAACTCTGTCTGTTCCACAAACTACGTTTCATATAACTCCTCCCTGAACTTCCCGCTGCCCTGTATCTTGCTCTCTCGTTAGCTGTAGGTCATCACTGATGTATTTTTCATTCAGACTCAGGACTCATTTCACATAGCAGGATTTTGAATCGATTCTCTCAGATTGCGTCTTTGAAAATTCACACTGCGTGACTATCACTTCGGTGAACAAGCACAGATTTGCCTCCGATTTCGGGGCATTTGTCGGCGATTTCGCAAAACCTGTCACCAAGTGAAAATCAGGGCTAAAATCATGCAGTGTGAACTTAGCATAAGTGTCGCCATTCCCTTAAGATTCTATACTTGAATAGAGATGTTCCAGTAAGAAAATAATTCAAGGACTTGAGCTAAAGACCAGGCTATAAACCAGATTCGGTGTGATCATTGGTCAGATGGCATGTCACTCAAACTCGCTGAAGGGTCAGTTGAGGAAGTCGCTCTGTAGTGTGTATGTTAATGTCCCTATAAACCTGGAGATTTGGATTTATATTTGTATTATTGAGTACTTTGATTCAGGCCTTTTCTCGTGTTGTTCTTTGACACCGGCTCCAGTGGTCAATGTGCAGTACTTAAAAGGCAGGACAATGGTGAGGTTGTGAGTTTGAGCCTCACCCGGGGCACAGTTTTAAGATGTGTTACGATCGTCTAGGGCCAGCCATAACATAAATGAAATGTACGCTCACTCTCAAGATAGCTCTCAAGATAGCAAAAAGTAAATTTATTAACAAATTTATAATGAAAAATAGTAACAAAGGGGACAATTTCAGGAGTGGACAAGGCCAAAATAACAAACAAAAAATAACTAGTTTTAATATACCCTCTAAATTCCCTAACCAAAATAAAACACACAAAAGAAAAGGGAAGGACTTTTATTATGAATGTGTTCCGCTAGTAAGGCAAGGCAAGTTTATTTATATAGCACATTTCATACACAGTGGTAATTCAAAGTGCTTTACATAAAAGAAAGTGAAATAGTCATTCACAGCAATAAAAACAAGGAATTAAAAATAATAAAAACAAGGAATTTTAAAAAGTTATAGAAATTGATTTAAAATGAAATTTAAAACAGTTAAATAGAATATGATTAAACATAAAATACAGTGCAGTCAGTTCGGACGTAGCACAGTGTTCATTCAACAAATGCACAGCTAAACAAATGAGTTTTGAGTCTGCATTTAAATGTGCCTAATGTTTTAGCACATCTGATCTCTTCTGGAAGCTGGTTCCAACTGCGGGCGGCATAATAGCTAAAAGCGGACTCCCCTTGTTTTGTGTGAACCCTTGGTATTTCTAACTGACTCGATCCTAATGATCTGAGTGGTCTGTTAGGTTTATATTCAGTGAGCATATCTGCAATGTATTTAGGTCCTAGGCCATTGAGTGACTTATAAACGAGTAAAAGTACTTTAAAATCAATCCTAAATGTAACTGGAAGCCAGTGTAAGGACCTGAGGACTGGTGTGATATGCTCAGATTTTCTGGTTCTAGTCAGAATCCTGGCAGCAGCGTTCTGGATGAGCTGCAGCTGTCTAATGGTCTTCTTTGGAAGGCCGGTGAGGAGACCATTACAATAATCCACCCTGCTGGTGATAAAGGCATGAACAAGTTTCTCCAAGTCGTGACTGGAAACAAAACATCTAATTCTTGCAATGTTTTTGAGATGATAGTATGCTGATTTAGTTACTGCTTTGACATGACTACTGAAGCTAAGGTCTGTCTCCAGAATCACCCCAAGATTTCTGACTTGATTTTTAGTTGTTTGACCCCTAGAGTCAAGGTATGCATTCACCTTGAGAACTTCATCTTTGTTTCCAAATGCAATGACTTCAGTTTTCTCCTTGTTTAGCTGAAGAAAGTTTTGGCACATCCAACTGTTAATTTCATCAATGCATTGGCAGAGGGAGTCAATGGGGCTATAGTCATTTGGAGATAAGGCCAGGTAGATCTGGGTATCATCAGCATAGCTGTGATAGGCAATTTGGTTTTTCCTCATTATCTGACTTAGTGGGAGCATATACAGGCTAAACAAGAGCGGTGCAAGAATTGAGCCTTGTGGGACTCCGCATGTCATGGACGTCCACTTAGACTTATGCTCTCCTATACTCACATAATAACCTCTCCCTTCTAAGTATGACCTGAACCATTTGAGTGCCAACCCAGAAAGCCCGACCCAGTTTTCCAGTCTCTCTAGAAGTATGTTATGATCGACAGTGTCAAACGCAGCACTAAGATCTAGCAGTACCAGCACTGATATTTTGCCAGAATCAGAATTAAAGCGAATATCATTTATTATCTTAATGAGTGCTGTCTCTGTGCTGTGATGCACACGGAAACCAGATTGAAAATTATCCAGGTATTCATTTGAGTTTAAGTAGTTGTTCAGCTGATTAAAAACTATCTTTTCAATAATCTTACCTATGAAAGGAAGATTTGATATTGGTCTATAGTTGCTCAACATGGTGCTATCAAGATTGCGCTTTTTCAGAAGGGGCTTAACAACTGCAGTTTTCAGGGAGTTTGGAAAAGTTCCAGAAAGAAGTGAGGTGTTCACCACTTCCAAGAGATCTACTTCCAAACTGTTAAGCACACTTTTGAAAAAAGATGTAGGAAGTGTCTCGTGATAGCAGGTTGACGATTTAAGATGCTGTACTATTTCTTCCAAAATTTTGCTATCAATTGTTTCAAAAACAGACATAGTCACTTCTTTTTGAGATTGCGGTCGAATCTGTGTGACCTCTGTATTACAGGAAGATGTGCCAATCTCCTTTCTGATATTACTGATCTTCTCTGAAAAGAAGGAAGCAAACTCATTACATTTGCTGTCGGAGAGCATTTCACTAGGAATCTGACTTGGGGGGTTTGTCAGTCTCTCAACAGTAGCAAAAAGAGTACATAGTAGTGTTGCTTTCGTCAACGAAAATTATGACTAAATATCGTCGTCAACGAACCTTTATCACGTGACGAAAACGAGACGAGACGCAACGTAAATGCTGGTCATGTAACGATGACGATAATTAAATGTATAATGCAATATCGTTGACGAATAAAAACGAGACTAAATGTGGTTTATAAAATAAAAACTATGCTAAAATGTCTTTTCATTTTCGTTGACCAAAACGAGATGAAACGAAATGTTATAACGTTATTTCGTCTCGTTTAGTCGCATTATTAATATTTTGCAGTATTTCGGTTTCATGTGTCTCACTTCAGGGGCTGTCAGGGTTGCCAGGTTTTCGCAACAAAACCCGCCCAATTGCTACTCAAAACTAGCCCAATCGCATTTCGAGGGGGGTTCCCCGGTAAAGTTCGCATTCCAGGGGCTAAATATCACGTTATTGGGGTCGCTTCAACCCGCTGACATGAAAAACAACCCGCGGCAACAGTGTTAAAGTAGCCCAATTCCACGGGAAAACCACGGACTTGGCAACAGTCTGCACAGACGCAGGCGACGTCACTTCCTCAAGCCCCACTCGCGGCATTATTTAGAAGGCGACAACAAACAAAGTTAAGTCTGACACAGAGAAAGGGACCGATGGCCGGCTTCATCTGACTTCAGTTTAACTTACCAGCAATACAAGTAACAGACACACACATTTTATTTGCACTTTTTAGTATGTTATTGTAGCTCGAGCATTCAAGCACCTTGTTTCTCTTTGTTAAACTTGAATGTATATATATTTTTTTCTGGCATTGTCATGTGATGCTATTTTATTTTATTTATTGTTTTTATTTATTTAAATTTATGTGTGTGTACTAATAACATGTTTGTTTGGTAAAATAAATGTTGTAAATTCAAATCAGAGTGTCTTTGGATGTATTCTTGAGTCTATAAGGTAACAATAATATAATAAGATAACCTTGTTTGAAATGGGTTTGGCTAAAATAAAATTTTGGTTTTGTCTATACTACTAGGTACTTATACTATACTGACTAGGTTAAATAGAATTGCATTACTAAAAAGAGACTAAAATACAATTTTCATTGACTAAAACTAGACTAAATGTCATCAGTTTTCGTCGACTAAAACTAGACTAAAATAGTCATGGACAATTCTGACTAAAATAAGACTAAAATGCTCAGACTTTTAGTTGACGAAAACTTGACTAGACTAAAAAGAGTATGAACCTGACTAAAACTAATAAAAACTAAAATGACAGCTTCACACAAAGACTAGACTAAAACTAAAATTAAAGCAGGCTGCCAAAAACAACACTAGCCGCTAGTTGACGTTGGTTTCTGCTATTCCGCTTTACTTGCTCCATCTTTTCTTCAGGTGTTATTGTGCGTGATTGAATGTAAGTTTACTTAATCATTCCTGATTATAAGCCACCAATGTTTATTTCATTGTTGTGTTTAAATATTTGTCTTGTGTAATCAAACCTTACATTGTTTCTACTGTTGTTATATTTAAGATATACAGTGATTCAAATGCGTATGCTCGCTACTGTTAATCCTCTCATCATCATGTTGATTCGTGTATAACGTATCAGTAGCAGGTTGTTACTTACATGTCTGTAATTTACATTTAACAGATGCAAACTGATGTTTACTTTACTCTGTTTATTTCAGAAAGACCACATTTAACACTTTGTGAACATAAGTTGTACAATATCCGATCCAATTGCAGCAATGTTGTGCCATCTGCTGTGAACAGTTAAATACTTCAGAAAAAGAGTTGAATAGTACCCTGTCTCCTGTCGCACGTCTTACACGAGTCCCATGGTGGATTAGCATCAATACCCCTACCGATCTATTAGTCCCGTTCATTTTGGTCCTTCGAGCCGGATGCTTTATTCACTGCGGTGATATGGAGCAACAGAGCCAGCTTCATTCCCCTGATATGACGCACGCTGTTCGCACACAGATGAGAGCACGCCAGCTTTCCACACGTCTGCAAGCTTATGATGTAGCCTTGCCGATGTCTCTCATACCAGACCCCGTGCCTCACGACAGTTCGTACCACCTACCAAGGATGTATTCTCCAGCAGCGCAGTTGAACCTCAGTGGACAGGCCGAGCCAGTCTCGACTGCGGAGCAGCTTCCCATGGATGATCTATCACTGGTGCAGTATGGAGAAGTTTCCGCTATGAGTCATCAGTTGGATATTTCATCTGTCACGCTTCCACATTTAGGCCAGTCATTTCTAGCTCAGATGACCCACATTGATGTTTCTCAGCAGTCAGCTTTGTGGCACGTGACACGAGCTACCCCCCCTGCTGCACATTGTACTATTTCGCCATACCTTGGTGTTCCCCCCTTATCTGTTCCACATGTAACGCCACAGCAGGCAGCTCTGTTCAGCACAGCAGATCCTGCATGTCAGCTTACCTCATCACTGCCACATACTGTTACATCAGTGCAGCTGCCTTTGACCACAACGACGTACAGGCCCCTAGTGCCCCCTGTATATCAGTTACAGGCTCACGCGCCAAGCCAATCCACACGGCAGTCATTTGCTGTGTCTGACCTGTATCACCCTCCACTATCGACTACTGGGTATCATCCTGCTCAGCCTCACGTTCACACTCCTGTGCAGCCCTGGTATCACCCTTTAGTGGTTCACCAGCCACCACCTCCTCTTCCGGTTTACCAGCCTATGCCTGTTACACCCCCGCTACAATCAGTTCCTATGCCAGCCTTGCCTAAGCTCGTGAACGATAGCGAGAGGGAGTTTACAGACCTGAAGATGGCCTTGGATAATCTTCTCAATCCTCACACAGAGCTCACTGAGCACTGTAAGTACAGAGTACTGATGGAGCAGTTGGTTCTGGAGGAAGCTAGATTGATTGCCCAAGCATGCCGGCATCATCCTGCACTCTATACGACAGCGATGATAGCGTTGCAACGACAGTATGGCCAGCCTCATCAACTGGCACAAAGCGAGATCGCAGCCCTGCTGAATTCACCTGATATCAGAGTTGGGGATGCGAAGGCCTTTCAGAGTTTTGTACTCAATGTTGACTTGCTAGTTGGTATGCTGATGTCACTTGAGGGTCCACAGGGGCGAGAGCTCTCCTGTACGGGGCATGTCGACAGATTACTCAGTAAATTGCCCAAACACTACCGAGACAACTTTATAGAGCACTTACAGTTGCGAGGCCGATTGCACACTGACAGCCTTAACCCATATAACCTGCATGACCTTGCTGACTGGTTGAAGTTCAAGGCGGAAGCGCAGTGTTTATCGACCAAGATGGTGCAGCGCTACCAGACTGAGAGAGTACAGATCTCACGTAAGGATCGCCAACCTGTTTTTAAGCCGCAGACTTGATCCACTGCCATCTATCATGGCAGTGATCAGCCCACAGAAGCTAGCACAGGGCAGTCTGTCCGTGTTGATGCAACTCATGCTCAGTCATCAACTGGGAGACTGAAACGTTTGTGTCTGTTCTGTAAGAGTCAGGAGCATTACCTGTCACAGTGTAACAAAATCACTGAGTGCTCAACTGATCAGATTTTAAAGTGGATAAAGGATGGCAAAATATGCTGGAAATGTGGGCGCACAAGTCATAAATGGGAGGAATGTACGTTGAGGAAGCCCTGCAAGGACTGTGGTAACGTACATCTCGGAGTCCTGCATTCCATACCAAGGTGTCTCTCTTAACCAGCAGTTGCTTCCAGGTCCTACCCTCGGTGCCTCACTGCTAGGAGTCCTCCTCCGGTTCCGGCAGTACGCAGTCGCCATTAGTGGGGATATACGTGGTATGTTCCACCAAGTGAGACTCCTACCCGAGGACAGACCCCTTCTGAGGTTCATTTGGAGCAGTGTTACTCATTGCGCGGCTCGCAAGCCTCATGCGGCTCGCCAAGCTTTACATTGTGGCTCGCATGGCAGTAAATAATACGATGATATGATCATGCAGTCAATACAGATATTTAATAAAAACATTAAAAACAAGCAGGGCTATAACATAACCCATTAAAAAACTAACCGGACGCGAGTTGCGTCCAAAAGACAATAGAGCCCATCAGAGTACGTGAGCGGAGCGGAGTGGGAGTGGAGCGGTGTAATTTTGAATGGAGGGAGGAGCGGATTTATTAAGTCGGAGCGTCGTGGTTTTCACTTGCTCCAAGAGCGCTCCACCACCGCTCCATCACGAGTACAATTCATGCCAACGACCCGTAATATAACTGCATATTTAGCAAAAATTCACGTTAAACATATTTAGCTAGCTTGATAGAGAAGGATCACTCAAATAAAAAAGAATGTGAAGGCTATGATGACATGAGCTGATGTTATAGTTCTCAAGGAATTTGTAATTTTGTTCCTTCTGATAGGCTACTGAATATTTCCATGTGAAAACATGATTTTAACAGTTACAACACTTATTCACACGCAATCGCTCTCTCAATAATGCATTCAAACAAATGTAATCTTACAGTGCGACTTCATCTGTATCTGATTTCGAATGAGCAGAAATCTGTAAGAAATGAAGCAATAATAGTAAAATAACTGACGAAAATGTACTGTTCTTTTCATCAGAAACAAAATTGGCACTGCAAAAAGCAGCAATTATACCTTTTAATGCTGATTTTAGCTTGTCATGTGGTAGGAAAAAAAGTTTGCACACTTCCAATAAGCCACTTTGAAACTCTCCTGTTATTTTATTTATTTTATTTTATTATCCTTTCTTCTTTTAATATACGTTATGAACAGAACTGTGATATTTCAAACATACTGAAATACTTTAGACGCGGAGCGGTGTTTCTGAGATCAGTGAGCGAGGAGCGGAGCGGGAGCGGGAAATGGTGAACCCGGAGCGGAGTGATTATTAAATGCTCGGAGCGCGGAGAGGAAATTGTTGGTGCTCCACTCCGCTCACATACTCTGGAACCCATGCTGTCTACACTGGATGCAGCACGGCGCGACACGATCCCCATCAGTAAACTGATGCCTCGTTCCATTTATGATGAACTGTACTGGCACTAAGTTCAAATGATTTGCAACTGTCGCTTTTTCGCGTCAAGTGTAGACAGACTTTTAGCGTAGCGGGGCGCGGCATGACAACTGTCTGGTCTGGTGTAGACACGGTCAGACAGTGTTTGCTCTATTACAAATAATTTACATTTAAAAAAATACCTAAAACAGCTACAAGATGGAAATATAGACTAGAGATATTTACACTTGCTCTGTCCTACGTCCATGACACTGACTCACTGCAGAGTTGCCAGTTTTAATCTTAACAGCTCTTAACGCCGAATGTGCGCCGGATGGTTAGATAGATACATGATGGACTAGTATAGAAAAAAAATAACTTGGTCTTCCCAGCATTAAGGTAATCCTGCTTTTTTTTTTAAATCATCTTGTCCTAGTTACAAATTTGACTGGTAAATGATAAAGAATGATAGCCCATTTTGTATTGCATTGCATATCAGGGATGACAGATTGATAAAAAGACATGCTATTTATGACTGGATGTAACTTTTGATACTTCGCGGTAAAAGTGGCTCTCCGATTGACTTTGCCCTATCAGTGCGGCTCCCATGAAAAAAATAGTGAGGACCTCTGATTTGGAGGAACATGCGCCGCAAGGACTCACCGGACGTCTACAAATGGCAAGTCTTGCCTTTCGGTACGACCTGCAGCCCCTGCTGCGCTACCTTTGCGCTGCAAATGCACGTTCGCTGCCAGCAGGTCGGGAATGAGGATGTGTTGCAGTCCATAGAGCTGGAGCTTCTACGTGGACAACTGCCTACAGAGCCTTCCCACTGTTGAGAAAGCCAAGCAACTAATCGACAAGATGAGGCCTCTCTATCAAGCTAGCATTTAAAGAGCAGCAAAGCACTTTGGATTCGGTTGTGACTTCGGCAGTAAGAGATGCTGTGGACTCTGTGCTGATTCCAGCATTGCGTAAACTGCGTGAGGACATACAAGCGACTAACAATTCTGTTAAAGAGCTAAGAGAGGAGTTTGAGGCCATGGCTGCCGCGGCGAAGCAGACACGTGACCACGTTGATTCTGTTCAGGCAGATGCACGTGAGGATAGGAGTGCAGTCACGGACTTAAGAAATCAGCTAGAGCGACTCACCGAGAAGATGACGGATATGGAGGATAAGAGCAGAAGAAATAACGTACGACTGGTGGGGTTACCAGAGGGGGTGGAGGGCTCCGATGTGGCTGGTTTCCTCAGCGTTAATCTTTCCAAGTGGATTCCTTCCCTGAAAAGTCGTAACATTGAGATTGACCGGGCGCATCGCGTGTATGATGGAAGGAAAAACTCAGATCGGCCGCGTACTCTCATCTTCCATGTGCTAAGATGGCATGACAGATCGGAGATTCTGAAAGGTGCTCGGCAGGCTTATCCGGTGAAATGCACGCAGGACAATGTCACGCTACTATTTTTTCCTGACTTTAGTCCAGTTAAAGCCGCCAAGAGAAAAAGCTTGGTTCCGGTTTTGAGGTCGATGACGGCGCTTGGTCTCCAGCCCTTCCTCGCTTATCCGGTGGTAATTAAGCTACGGCACGGGGGTGAACAGAGAAGCTTCGATTCTCTTCGGAAGGCGGAGGATTTTGTCAGCTCCCTGTCACAGAAGAGGTAATTTGCTGCGGCTCCACAAGGCAGCGGGAAGGCGGCGGCCGCCTTCTCTTCGGCCCGGAGGGAGGGGCTTGATGGCCGGCATAGAGGAGATGCCGGCTGCCCGGAAGAAGATGGTGGCGGGAGGGATATGGATGCTTGCTAGATCTCTTTTTTTTCTTTTTTCTTCTTTCCTCTCTCCTCCTGGGATAGTGTTCATATTTATTCGATACAATTGTCCCTTTGCTGGCAAGACTAACCCCCCTTTTTTCTTTTTTTTTTCTGGAGGGGACTAATGGAGAGTAGGTTTCATTACAATAATGTTTTGGTTATGTGAGCCTTTTGGGAGAATAAATTATTATTATAAAACATTGCTTGTTTTGCGCTGAAGTGGATCATTATATGATGATATAACGGGTGGGATCACTGGTGGTGGTGCTTAAGATATTGTTTGGGATGGGGAATTATACCACTAATAACAATATCACGGACAGTGTTGGGCACGTTACTTTAAAAAAGTAATTAGTTATAGTTACTAGTTACTTCTCACAAATAGTAACTGAGTTAGTAACTGAGTTACATCATTATAAAAGTAACTAATTACCAGGGAAAGTAACTATTGCGTTACTTTTTAAAAAAAAATTCAAATGTCAAATAACTTGGATGCCCCAATATTAAATATGTTAAATGAATGAAATGGACACTAAATAGAATAAATTATTATTATAAAACATTGTACATTAATCGACACTATTTATCTATTGACACTTAGCATCAGTTAGTCAAGCATTATAATATGATATTATGATAATTTAGCATTATATGATGATATAACTTTAGTAATTAGAATAACCAAGTATGAATTCATATTTGTCATGTTGACTGAACTTAGGACTGGTGGTGGTGCTTAAGATATTGTTTGTCATTTAGTGTTTCTATTAAAAAAAAAGGGGGAAAAAATTGATAAGATAAAACTACTACGAATTATACCACTAATAACAATATAAAACGCACTAAGGATAAAGGAGCTGCTTGGTTCATGAATATTAATCACGTTGTATGGGTTCGCTCGAATCGATTCGCTGAAATCAAAACTGGGATGATAATAGGTGAGCGCCGGCCAATGAGATTGTCGTTTGCGCATTAGCTCCGCCCACTACCAGAGATCCCGGCAGTTCTTAAAAGCTGAAGAATTCCAAAGGAACTCCGTTATTTTGACACGAAAACACAACAAAGAATATCGTTTACATGTAGCGCGTCAATTCTGCATGTTATGAAAGGCTCTCTCGCTCTGTGTTTTTCTTTGCGCGCGCGCGTGTGTGTGTGTGTGAGAGAGAGAGACAAAGCTACGGCGAGTCGTGTGCATTCACACTAGAGTTTACGGTACGTCAAATACAGCTACACTGCGCATCCATTTAGGTGAACTGAAAAATAAAATGATAATAATATTATAATAAATTATAGTAACGCCGCATTTTATTGTCAGTAACGGTAACGGCGTTGTAACGGGGGAAACAGTAATTAGTTTGATTACTCGTTACTGAAAAGAATAACGCCATTCCCATCACTGGTCACGGATCATCACAAACTTTTGTTGCTCAATCAGACCTATGTTCTCGGTAACGTGCGGCCTGAGTTCTTTTTTGTCTATAGTTGTTGGTTATCTCTGTCTGTGTTGCTTTTATTTTTTACAACAGATATTCATACTTTTATTTACTTTACCTTATTTCTAAAGGGATTTTTCATATAGGTGGTTTGATATCTAGAACGCACACTAACGTTTACATGTAATTTACAGAATGGGAGTGCTTTTGCTTTTCTTCATTTATTGAATAAAATTTTGGGATTATGAATATTTAATGTATACTCTAAATATTTTATTACTGAATGTGACTGGCTTAAATTCTGCTGTTAAACGAACCTGTGTGTTAGAATATTTACACCGTAAATCTATTTCTGGTGCCTTAATTTGTAACACTGCGTCATCGGGTATTTTTCTTCATGTGTTTTGGGAGTGTCCTGCTGTCATGGATCTATGGACGCATGTAAACCTGGTTTTATCCTCCTCACTACAGACTGATTGCTTTGCTAATACAAGTGTGTGTCTTCTTGATATTGATTCTGGTCTCTCTATAAGCTTAATACAAAGGAGAAGGCTGTTTGCTGGTTTTGCGGGTGCGAGGAGGACAACGATGCAGAACTGGTGTGCGCCGCACGTGTGTGGAGAGGCATATTGGATTGCATATTATTATTACTTTATTTTTTTTATTTTTTTCTAACATATGTGATTATATAAAGGAAGGACCTGTTTTGTTGTTACTTTTTCCCTCCCTCTCTCTCTCCCCTTTAATTGGACCTTTAAAATATGGAGTATGTGTCTGTTGTTTTGTTTTGTTTGTTTTGAGTGGATGTTATGTTGTGATGTTGTGTGTGAAAAGAAATAAAAAAAATGTTGATAACAAAAAAAGATGAGGCCTCTCTTAGCCTCTGAGGGCTTCGAGATCAGGCAGTGGGCCACGAATGTCCCCTCTGTTGTCCAGCACCTACCAACTAAGGCTCGTTCAGAGAATATCGAACTGTGGTTACAGCAAAACCATTCAGACCCGCTGGAGCTGGCTCTTGGCTTAATGTGGCACTGCCTAGAAGACAGCTTAGGCTACAGGCATCGTGCACTAGCAGAGCATCACCCGACCATGAGCAGGGCTCCAGACAAAAAAATAGAGTAAGGAGCCATTGGCTCCTATAAGAAAAGAACTTAGGCGCAAAATTATTTTTTTAGGTGCCACAGAATAAACATGTTTTATTTATTTTATTTATATATATATATATATTTTTTTTTTTACATTTTAACATTTCAATCACGTGTTTATGTCTCACCTTTTCTTGACTTTATCAGCATTTTAATCAATCTTGTAGATGACCTGGGAACTAAGGTTCACTTAAAGTGGGAACTAAATGTCTTTTCCAACTTGAAATGTACAGTCACAAAGAATTGTTCATTACACAGAATCTGTACCAATATCATGGACCATAAGCATCACTTGGCCACTGAGTGTAATTCGGGCTCCTCCTCAATGCATGCTATAAATGTTGTCATATGTCCAAAGACTGAAAGGTACTTTGATATGTCTTTCACACATTCAGTCTGTTTTTCTTCATTAGTAAAATGCAATTTTATAGGAGGAGTTGAATCATGTAGACAACAGGTTAAGTAAAAATATTAATATGCAATAGCGCATAAATATAGCAAAATGCTCCTCTTTATAGTTATTATTCTAGCTGACTGATGAGCTTATGGACGCCGAATGGTTATTCTGAGGTAAATGTATTATTAGTTGCAATGTTTACATGCTTTACACGTTTTCTGCAGTTTGAAACACTGAAGGAGCTTTTACATGAGACATTTCATTAAGTTGTACTATAGGCACTCTTATAAAATAGCCTACCTTTTGATGTTAATTCATGTTCATTATGTACTATAGTAGTAAAGAGAAAGATATAATGTAAAATCACTTGTTGCTTGAACTGAGGCGCTAAAGCGATCGCACCTGCCAAATTAAAGAGCGCCAAAACCGTATTTATTGTTTGAATTTCGTTATGAATTTGGCATAATTTTAAAGGTGATACTTTGTTTATTAAAAAGTAACAAAGCACAAAGATTTTTGCGATTACTGGACGGCAAGTGCGCTAAAAATAATATGAAGTTCACGCATTAACAGAACACAGCATATAGACTAAGATCTTGATAAGAAAAAGCCATATTAGTAATTATTATAATTGCCAATATCCACACAGCTGACAGCTTTACCTGTTGTAGTTTTCAAGTTGTGCACGAAATAGACACTGCTTTTGTGTTTCTTTTACTTGCACATCTCTCTCCTGCTGCTTCGGAGGTTGCTTATGGATCAGTGGCTTATCTCTGCGCCGAGCAGCACGGTAAGATCCACACTGCCTTCGTTATGGCTTGCTCTAGGGTGGCCCCCAAGCGGCAGCTGTCGATGCCACGCCTTGAGCTGTGTGCAGCACTGACCACTCTTGGTGGTACGTTGATTCCTCGAATAACCCGGCGGACGACATTACCAGAGGGAGGACGCTCATGGAGCTGACAAACTCTGAGATGTGGATTCGAGGCCCAGGATTCCTCCGCGACCACCAGACCGATGGCCAGCCAAGCCCCTTGTAGAGGCCCAAGAGGATACCTCAGAGACAAGGAAAGCTGTCTTCTGTGGATTAGTTGCAGATCATCGAAATCCAGACATGCTTGATGCATCTCAGTAATGCTTCTTGGAGTGCCTTGGTTGACGTGACCTACCGGTCTCTCCATGGGGCGGCCGCCCAAGATATGAATAAAGAATCCTTAGATTACAAGCATGCGGAAGCACTCATCTTGAGCCAATGTCAGAAGGATTCCTTCCCAGAGGAGTTCAAGGCTTTAAAGTCAGGGAATCAGGTGCCCGCAGCCAGCCGTCTGAACACGCTTGCACCTGAGTTCGACCCTGAGGTTAATCTAATTCGTGTGGGAGGTAGGCTACGGCAACTGGATAGCTTCAGCGAAGCTGAGATACATCCAGTGGTTCTAGATTCCCACCATCAGGTGACTAGACTCATCATAAAGCACTTCGACGAATGTCTACTCCATCCAGGACCTGATAGGGTCTTCGCTGAGCTACGTCGCCATTTCTGGGTTCTAAGGGGCAGGCAAGCCATCAAACGACATCAGAGAGAGTGCGTAGAGTGCCAGAAGTAGAGAGCTAAGCCAACTCTACCTATTATGGCTGACTTACCCTCAGCTCGTCTGAGATTATATCAACCCCCCTTCTTCTCCACCGGAGTCGATTGCTTCGGGCCCTTCGTGGTCAAGATTGGCCGTCGCCAGGAGAAGCGATGGGGGTCTCATCTTCCAGTGCCTGATGACCAGATGCATTCACCTCGACCTGCTCAACAGCATCGATACCGATTCATTCTTACTGGCATTAAGGCGCTTCATAGCACGTAGAGGAACCCCTTCCGAGATCCTCTCAGATCAGGGGACTAACTTTCAGGGAGCCGAGACTGAACTGAGAGAAGCTTTCAAGGAGATGGAGCACAGACTGCAGGAGCAGCTGGCTAGCTACCATATCACCTTTAAGATGAATCCTCCCGCCACACCCCACTTAGGAGGTGCATGGGAAAGGGAGATCCGATCAGTAAAGTCTGCACTGCGAGTAGTCATCGGGAGCCAGTCTGTGCCTGAGGACGTCCTGCAGACTGTACTGATCGAAGTAGAGGGTATCCTGAACAGCAAGCCCTTAGGATACGTCTCATTCGACGTGGCAGACTTGGATCCGGTTATCCCCAATACACTTCTTATGGGGCGGCGAGACGCCTCACTTCCCCAGGTGATATACACCCCTGAGCCCTTGTCCAAGCGTCGTTGGCGTCATTCCCAGACTATCGTTGATCACTTCTGGTCTTACTTCACAAGACATTACCTCCCGGATCTCCAGACTCGCCAGAAGTGGCAGCGGGTAACTCAAGATCTAGCTGAAAATGCAGTGGTCATGATAATTGACCCGCAGCTTCCCAGAGCCCAATGGCCAGTTGGTCGGGTTGTCAAACTGATCCCCAGCGCTGACAGACACATCAGGTCAGCTCAAGTATAGGTCAATGTTCGCCTATACCTACGACCTGTGGCCAAACTTGTCAGACTTCTGGCACTTCCGGATGGGGGTGACACTGACCACAACGACAACAATCTTGGACACAAGGCAATGGAAATGAATCAGGTTTCATCAAGGCATTTACTTTCCAATAATCGGTGCAAAATCTAGATGTGCCATCGGACTTAGGGACTAACAAACACGGTGAACACCAGGGACTACTACTGGGAACTGCTAAACCATGTTCCAACAAAATTCCCTATGTATCTTTATAGGGAAGGACTTTTATTATGAATGTGTGCCACTAGTTGACGTTGGTTTCCGCTATTCCGCTTTACTTTCACTTTCACTTTCACCAGTCCCTTGCTCCGTCTTTTCTTCAGGTGTTATTGTGCGTGATTGAATGTAAATGTACTTAATCATTCCTGATTATAAGCCACCGATGTTTATTTCATTGTTGTGTTTAAATATTCGTCTTGTGTAATCGAACCTTGCATTGTTTCTACTGTTATATTTAAGATATACGGTGATTCAAATGTGTATGCTCGCTACTGTTAATCCTCTCATCGTCATGTTGATTTGTGTATAACGTATCAGTAGCAGGTTGTTATTTACATGTCTGTAATTTACATTTAACAGATGCAAACTGATGTTTACTTTACTCCGTTTATTTCAGAAAGACCACATTTAACACTTTGTGAACATAAGTTGTACAATATCCGATCCAATTGCAGCAATGTTGTGCCATCTGCTGTGAACAGTTAAATACTTCAGATAAAGAGTTGAATAGTGCCCTGTCTCCTGTCGCACTTCTTACACGAGTCCCGTGGTGGATTAGCATCAATACCCCTACCGATCTATTAGTCCCGTTCAGGAGTCACACTCCCTACTAAATATTTACAAATATAATTAGAAGTTAACTAGAACAAAAGCAGATTTCTCAAAGTGCACACACACAATCACAGAGTAACCCAAATCAAAGCAAAACAAATGGCACACATTCTGCCTCCTAGAATGTTTGGGGAGGTCCTTTTCACTGGAACCGGAACCAGACCAAGGCGGCCAATCAGGATCTCTAGATCTCAGGATCTCCAATCAGGATGAATGCAGACCACACCTTCTCCTGCACAGACACACTCAGAAATACATGCACATACTTCGGCAGACCGGAGATGTAACACCCCCACCCTTAAAATAAAACAGGTTTTTAAGAATGGATACGTAAAAGTGTGTCAGCAATCACGTTTTCAACTCCTTTTTTATGCTGGATGTTCAAATTAAAACCTTGACAAATTAATGCCCAACGCATAAGCCTGTGATTTGCATTTGACATGCGTTGAAGAAAAACCAAGGGATTATGGTCAGTATGCATGGTAATATGTTGTACACTGGACCCAATGTATACTTCAAAATGTTGAATGGCCAATAATAACGCAAGAGCTTCCTTTTCTATGGTACTATAGTTCAGTTGGTGTTTGAAAAATTTCTTGGAAAAAAAACTAATCGGATGTTCGATTCCAGCATCATCCGCCTGAATTAACACTGCACCAGCGCCCGTGCCACTGGCATCAACTTCCAACTTGAATGCACGGTCAAAGCGAGGGGCGGAAAGTACAGGTGTGCTACACAACAGAGTTTTCAAAGCCTCAAAGGCAAACTGGCATGCAGAAGTCCATTCAAAAGAAACCCCTTTTTCGGAGTAACCCTGTAAGAGGATTAGCCACACCTGAAAAGTTTCGACAGAAATTTCTATAGTAGCCGGTCATACCTAAAAAACTCCTAAGCTCTCTCTTTGTCATAGGTACAGGAAAATCCAAAATAACTTGAATTTTGGAGCCAAGTGGTCGAACTTTACAATTCCCAACCTCTTTTCCCAGATAACTCACGGTTGCACAAGCAAATTCACATTTCGCCAAATTCAATGTGAGATTGGCCTCTTTCAAGCATGCAAAAACACAGTTCAAAAGTTGGATATGTTCATCCCAAGAATCAAAATAACAGACAACATCATCAAGATATGCATCACAATTAGGAACATTAAGTAACACTCTCGACATCAAATGTTGAAATGTTGCACCAGCATTCCGTAATCCAAACGCCATCACTCTATACTGAAGGAATGCGTCAGGAGTAGCAAAGGCAGAAACTTCTGAGGCCCTCTCAGTAAGTGGTACTTGCCAGTATCCTTTTAGAAGGTCAAGTTTAGTGACAAATTTCGAATTTCCAACGCGGTCAACACAATCTTGGACACAAGGCAATGGAAATGAATCAGGTTTCATCAAGGCATTTACTTTCCAATAATCGGTGCAAAATCTAGATGTGCCATCGGACTTAGGGACTAACAAACACGGTGAACACCAGGGACTACTACTGGGAACTGCTAAACCATGTTCCAACAAATTTTGGGTTTCATGTTTCATGAGATCCCTTTTGATGGGATTAACTCTGTAAGCATTTTGCTTAACAGGGATATGTGAGCCAACATCAATATGTTCTATGACATGCGTTGTTGAGGGAAAAGCATTGAATAATGTTGGATATTTACTGATCAAACCTCTGAGATCAGCTTGGTCCGAAACAGGTAAATGTGATAACTTGGTGGATAGATCTTTCAAGGTTTCAGAGTTTAACAAACGGGCAGTCAAAAATGAAGCACTTTCCATTTTTAAATCATCACTCTCAGGGGTGTAGTCAGACAGGGACACATTCACAGATTCGGAAAGATCCACAGTCTCCTCAAACTTACGAGATTGAGCACGAGTCACTGCACAAGCACCAAACACATCAGGAAATGTTTCATGTAACACATCGTTACCTTTATTTACCTCGGCGGGGTCATCAGTCATTTCAGGCAAACAAAAAAACTCTCTTACCTGCCAAGTCATTACCAAGAATGAGTGATACTCCCTCCACAGGTAACTCAGCACAAACAGCCAACTTAACAGGCCCTGAACATATGCTAGACTGTAGAAACACATTGTGCAGAGGTACTTTAATCACCATCAAATCAATTCCTTTTACTAGTACATCAGCCCCACAGCTAGAACGGGTAGAAAATGGCAGTATACTTTCCAAGATAAACGATTGGGCTGACCCCGTGTCCCTCAAAATACATACAGGTTTGGCTTCAGACATTGCCTCATCAAATGATACCATGCCATCAGAAGTGAATGGCTCGAATGCGGACCCAACTGTAGACGACAGTTCCGGTACGCGACTGTCAACTAAAGCCACACTCTTTGAAGTGTTAACTCTCCTATTAGCTTTGCGCTTCAAAACAGGACAAACTGCAATGAGGTGCCCAGCCTCATGGCAGTAAAAACATTCATGGCTTTCTATACTGTCACTACCTGAATTATCTTCAACCACGGTCACAACATCTTTAGAATTTCGTGTGCGAACAGTAGAATTACGCTTTGTAGGTGATGAAAATATGACTCGGTGAGTGAGCACAAATTCATCAGAGAAAACAGCTGCCCCTGTAAGAGTGGATGCCTTCTGTTCATTCAAATAAATTACAATTTTCTCTGGCAAACTGTTCTTGAAATCCTCCAGCAAAATTAATTCCTTGAGTTGTTCTAAAGATGTGACCTCATTCGCAGTGCTCCATTTTTCAAACAAGTTTGCCTTGTCACGAGCAAATTCAACGAACGTTTGTCCTGGGGATTTTACAAGATTCCTAAATTTTTGACGGTACGCTTCAGAAACTAATTCGTAGGCACGCAATACAGCATTCTTCATAGCGTCATAATCAAGGCTGAACAAACTTCTTGAGCTTTCCCAACAAGTTTACACTGCAATAGCAGTGGCCAAACATTTCGCGGCCACTGAAGCGTGGCAGCGATGCGTTCAAACACAGTAAAGTATGTATCTACTTCACTTTCACGGAAGAGCGGTACTAATGTAATTTGTCTACTAATGTCAAAACTCTGACTTACTTGCAAATCACGTCGAGGCACAGGGTCAGAAGTCGAACCAGGAGTGGAAGTGCTGATCGAAGAAGGTGACATAGGTGTACTAGCTCCATGTGGACCTGTATTTGGAGACTTGTTAGGAACTTTAGTTTTAATCTCGAGCTCCAGCTCTTTCAAACGAATTGCGCGCTGAGTTTCAAGCTCAACTGTTTTAACCTGCAACAGCTGACTTTGTTACTGCTGCCGGCTTAGTTCCAACTCATGCTCCTTTAATTTAATATTCAACAATGGGTCTTGTGGGGACGGCAGCGCAGCGGGATCTATGCTAATCAGTTCCTGGGGTTTGGTCTGCTCTGCTCCCTCACCCCCGGAACTCGATATAGGATCAACACCCGCTAGCTCGCCCTCCTCTGGCAGGATCCCATTTTCCACCATATATTTCAGCACCACTTCCTTAACCTCCCTCTTTAATGCACTCCGAGACACCCTGATCTGATATAAATCTGATGTGTTCCTGTGGCTCAGTGGTAGAGCATTGCGTTAGCAGCGCAAAACGTTGTGGGTTCGATTCCCAGGGAACACACATAGTGATAAAACATGTATAGCCTGAATGCACTGTAAGTCGCTTTGGATAAAAGCGTCTGCTAAATGCATAAATGTAAATAAATCCGCGACTGCAAATAAGTCATCTTTACGACATTTTTACAATTGTTGCGCCGAAGGCCGAATTGCAAAATCCTCCAAATCAAATTTAGAAGAAATCTCAAATCCTCTGCCAAACTCCCCTCCCCTTAAAGCAAAATCCCCAAGGAAAACGATAAAAAACAAGGCGAACTTAATTAAATTGAATGATCCATTTGTCTAAACTGAATTTAATTGTTCAAACCGAAAAAAGTTTGAACTAGCGGACGAGCCCCCAATTTATGTTACGATCGTCTAGGGCCAACCATAACATAAATTAAATGTGCGCTCACTCTCAATATAGCATCAAGCAAAAAATTAATTTATTAACAAATTTATAATGAAAAATAGTAACAAAGGGGACAATTTCAGGAGTGGACAAGGCCAAAATAATAACTAGTTTTAATATACCCTCTAAATTCCCTAACCAAAATAAAACACACAAAAGAAGAAAATATACAACACAACTTCCCTAACTCCCTTAACTGAAAACATAGAACAAACTATATATATAAAAGAAATGGTGTCACACTCCCTATTTCCCTTAAACTAAATATTTACAAATATAATTAGAAGTTAACTAGAACAAAAGCAGATTTCTCAAAGTGCGCACACACACACAATAACAGAGGAACCCAAATCAAAGCAAAAGAAATGGCACACATTCAAAATGGCAAACCTAGAATGTTTGGGGAGGTCCTTTTCACTGGAACCGGAACCAGACCAATTAGGAGGCAGCCAATCAGGATCTCTAGATCTCAGGATCTCCAATCAGGTTGAATGCAGACCACACCTTCTCCTGCACAGACACACTCAGAAATACATGCACATACTTCGGCAGACCGGAGATGTAACAGATGAAAGAGACATTCTAGTAAGTAAATTGTTCAGGATCTCATCTGAAAAACTAGTGTAACATTGGTTTACCCTCTTCAATTGAGGTAGAAAATCTGTAGTGTGTTCTTTGAGAGAGACTTTTTGCCAAGTTGATAACAGGGACAAATTATGACATGGAAAGTGTTTGAAATTTAATGCTCATAACATTATATTTACACTGGTTCCCTTTTCAGGTCTCCTCAGTGGCAGCAGCTAAGCCGCAGAGAACGCGAGAAGATGGGCCTTGTTGTCCGAGATGTTGGAGAGTTTTGGTAATGCAAATTAATCAAAATTTTCAGTGACACAAATGTGTATTTGGGAAAAAATGGAGTATATGGACATAATTCTTTTGAGAAACATGTTTTAACCCAGTATTGTAAATTGTTAATATTCCTTAGGATGGAGTTGGAGGACTTCTGCCATTACTTCACAGACATGGTGGTTTGCAGGTTGGCGGAAAAATCCCTCCTCTGGCTACAGACCCACTGGAGGGAGGTGTGCTGCCAGGGCGCCTGGACCTATGCATCTGGGATGCAACCTCTTCCCTCATCTTCTTGTCATCTAAACACCAAGAACCAGAGGCCTTCAACTGGGCCCCAATGGTCCAAACAAAGGCCAGCTCAAAGACGAGACAAAAAGGAACAAAGACTGAGTGAAAGGCAGAAGGAGGTACAAATCCAAGGACAAAAACAGAAAAAGAAAGAAGTAAAACCAAAGCAAATTAAGGGGAGAAGGGAGCATGTGAAAAAACAGGCAGAAGGCATGGAGATGAGATGGGAGAGGCAAATTGACAGAAGAAGTCGATGTGGAGGATGTATCAATCACCGAGACACATTTCTATACAACCCACAGGTAAATCACTCTGGGAATTTCCGAACTGAAAATTAAATTGAAGCATAAATGATATGGTTAGGTTCATGTTAAGGTTAGTTCAAAATCCTTTAGAAAAATTCAGCCTGCTAATTTTCTCTCTAGCTCTCTTAAACATATGTTCCCTAATTTTACATTCAGATGTGTGTCCTTAATTTCTCTCTCTATCTCCTTCTTAGTTCCTTTTTGAACTGGTTGGAGACGGGGCAGAGGTGTTGATTTGTTTGCAACAGGAGGACAGGAGGATGAAAAGGAGGGAGGGAAGTGGGGAGAACTTACCAATCGGCTTTGAGGTTCTAAGGGTAAGTGGCTGACTAAATGTCATCTACATTTTTATACATTGTCAGATTTTGACTGAGGCTGTTTAATTTATGTGGGCTGTGGGGGTGGTTTATTTATTTTTTTATTACAAGTTCTATGCAATCTATCCAATATCACGCAAGTAACAGTGGTCTTGCTCCGAAAATCAGCTGATATTTATTTGGCTGTGAATATGATATTGTTTTCATACAAGAGTTAAATAAACCAAATTTAATATTGAGTAATTTACACTTAAATATTTGGTGATCCCGAGTCTGAATGAGTGTTTTGAAATTAATTGCTTGAGTGATTAGTTCATTTACAAAGGCAATCACTTGTCGTCAATGTATCCTGCACAGACTGACAGTCTGTAGCATGGAAACACAAACGGAGTGATACAAACAGTGAAAAGTCACAGTGCTGTTGGACTGTATCAGCATTCTTGGTTAACCCAATCAGATTTGATCAATGTACCTAACTGTTATATAATTTAAACTAAATCACAGTAAATCATTAGATTCTAGTCTACATTTGCATTTATTTGGTCCTCATCAATGATTCTTCTTTCTATCCCTCTATTTATCCTTCCTTTAGGTGGAGGTGAATCGTGTTTTTCGTGTACAGTGTTTATGTGAGCAGGCTGCTAGCTCTGTGTATATGGACTCCCGTAGCATTACTCTGCGCGTGACTCTTGGCCCTGGACGCTACGTCATCGTCCCCACTACTTTCCAGCCAGGTGCCACTGGTCGGTTCCTTCTGCGTTTTTTCTCACACTCGCATGTGCGCCTCAGGTAGGCACAGAACATTAGGCTACTCTGCTCTGCTTTGCATTCAAATAAGCAACAAACTGAACAGTAATCAAAATGTAGATCTAGTTCTAGATACTTACAGTTGAATGCAGTTATATTTTATGTTGAATATTTACTAAGGTGACTGATTTAAACGATTAGGAAGTGTCTTCAAAATTCATCCTGTTTTATTCTTTTCTTTTTTTTCTTTTGGTTTTCTCCTCCTCCTCAATTTATCTACCGTCTTCAGGGAGTTGAAGGAAGAGCTACCTGCTCCTTCATTGTGGCAGTGTTGTTTTCCTGAGCCCAGCGCTGTAACGACAGTCCATCTGCTCAAAGCCTCTGGCCTCAGCCATCCCAAACAAACAGGTTAAAAGTCACCATTAAACATTATTGTAATACTTAAATGACCAACAAGCATGACTATGGTCTTATTAACCTTTACATTCAATTGGTTATATGAATTGAATTATATTCAATAACAGATTCAGTATTTCTCAAAATAAATAAAAACCATAAAATGCAACTCAGAATATGCAATAATTAATGTTAACACAAATATCCTTTATGTATTGAATCCCATTTTATTAACCAATGACTTTGCTACTGACCTTCGATTATCCAATTCAACCATACGAATAAGCAAAAAATTACTCGAGATAAACATTTGTGCTTCTTTAGTTTTTTTTATGTGTGCTGAAGTGTGCTGAACTTTCTTCTTATGCATCCTACTGTACAGACGTGAATTTACTTTTCCTTCAGCCTGAGGCTTATTCATTTCACTTTTGGTGTGAACAGGCTTTTACGCTTGCCAAAAATATAACTTTTTTATTAAAACCAAACAAGCAAGCCCTGCCTAGATTTAAAAAGTATTGCGAAAGTAACGTAAATGTAACGGGGTTTGGGTTTTGTTTCTTGTTCGTTGTTTTCATGTCTTTTATTTTGATATTTTGCCTTGTTTCATGTTCCTGTCATGTGAACCTACCATGTGGTACTCTTGTCTGTGTGTCATGTTCTGATTGGTTGTCCCAGTCATGTGTCTTGGTTTTCATTGGTTAGTTTATAGGTGCGTTCGACTTAACGCAGCGCTGCGCAGATCGATCAAATTCTGACTTGAAGCAGTGCAAATTTTGTCCGACTTGAGACAATGCCGACGCCACATGACTGTCACGTGTGGCATCAAAGTACTGCAATAGCTATTCGAGAGCAGCCAGCTAACTCAGCCGCCGCAGTTTCACCAGAGCGACTGCAGGAGCGCTGATGACGACACCGCTGTTTCACGATTGGCCAGATTCACCGCATGACAACAATCACGCATGTTTCTGGTTTATTCTGACTTTTTCAATTCCAATAATGGCCACAAATCTGTGTTTTTAGAACAGTAAAAGCTTTTTTACTGTAGTCGCAATGTTATATTGAGTCACATTTATCATAAAACACTGATAAAAGCATATATACCCCCACTTTATTAGTATTTAAATAGTATATGGTCATGTTGAACTTTATTCTTGAACAGATGGTACTGAATTAAGCAGTATATAAAAAGTGTTTCTGTTGCACGTTTCTGAAATGTCAGTATATTTGACAAATATTGCATTTTATTCACTTCATCTGTGATAGAGTATGCAAACACCGCGCGACCGTCACTAACGGGAGCAGAAAGTGTCCGGCTTGACGGCTCCATTTTCAACTCTGCCCCCGACTGCAAGCGGCTACTCTCGTTGACCGCCATCTGTAGCCATGGTTCAAGTTGAACTCACCTTATGTCAGGGTTAGTTCAGTCCTGGAGGGCCGGTGTCCTGCAGAGTTTAGCCCCAACCCTAATCAAACACAACTGAAACAGCTAATCAAGGTCTTACTAGGTATATTTGAAACTTCCAGGCAGGTGTGCTGAGGCAAGTTGGAGCTAAACTCTGCAGGACACCAGCCCTCCAGGATCAAGTTTGATGACCCTGGTTTGTGTCATGGTGACCCTTATTGTTTGATATATATAGTCCTCATGTTTCCCTTGTTTTTTGTTGTGAATTGTCCCTGTAATCTGCTGCTGGTGAGTTCATGTTTCTGTCAGGTCAAGTCAAGTCAAGTCTGTTCAGGCCAAATCAAGTCTTTGTTTGTATTTGGGAATAATTTAAAATAAAACTGCACATGGGTTCTTAAACTCGCCTTCAGTGGACTCCATTACAGTAACACATTACTTTCCAAAGTAACTAAGTAATGTAATTAGTTATTTTTTTAGGGAGTAACGCAGAGATGGCAAAAGTACACAATCCTTCACTCAAGTAGAAGTATAGATACTCGTGTTTAAAAATACTCTGGTAAAAGTAGAAGTACTGACTACACTTTCTTACTCAAGTTAAAGTAAAGAAGTATGGGCTCTGACATGTACTTAAGTAAAAAGTACCCATTACTACAACCTGTTTTAGTGTCATGCTGGTAACTGGACATCACGTTGTAATGCATTTTTAGAACCATTACTTTAATTTTAGTTTTCAAAATCGAGTCGTATGGATTCGAAATTAATATGATCAATTGATATTAATTAAAACCAACTTATACCTTATTTAACAATCATCCAGCGAGTCGTTAAGTTTCAGTATATCTGAGAAATTCTGTTTATTTTCTTGGCCACGATATAATAATACAGAATTATTTGAGTAACTTTATGAGCATAGGTAACGCGATCTTGGCAAATATTTTATGACTTGAAAATCACATAGCACCAGACAACAGATTTCTTAATAAATCAACGAGAGTTTATTATGCTATTCTACTCAAGATACATGAAACTATTCTAAATAACACAAAACAAAATACATACATACATACGCACAGGCAATGAATTGTTGCAGTTTGGAGACCGTTAAAATATAGCACTGTTTGCTATTTCCACACGATTTTACCCGTGCAGATCATCGAGAGGAGAACTCTAGTATCTTTACTTTTAGAGATAAATACAACACGATTCAGCCACTTTATAGAGAGCTAGTTGTTTGTTACTTGCTTTAAGTTGAGATGACGCTGATCTGTTGTTTCGTTTCCTTTCCTGGTTTGAAGGGAATCCCGTCGTGTTGCGTGACGTCACGGGGAAAGCCTTTCGTTGGTAGGTTGGCTGGTTCTTTGAGAGAGAGAGAGAGAGCCTTGAAGTTCTTCTCTGAGTTCCTTCCGCGTAGCTTCAGGCTTTCAAGGTTTCTTCAGACGTTTGACTAAGTATTTGTAGTGTTGTTAGATGATCGACCCAGATGTTAAGGTCGTGGTCGCTTATTCAGCGTGGTCAGTGACCCGAAGCCAAAGTCTTTGCAAGTTTTGTGCATGCAAGCAGCCAGAGAAGAGTGAGCTGGGGGTCCGTTTTAGACAGCAGATTTCGGTCCCTCCCACTCGATGCTCTTCCAATTAAATGGTTCTTGTAGGACGGAGCCCCGCCCCACATGGCTTCTTTTTGTGCATACATTATCCGTCTATTTATTTTGTCACATGAAGAAAGTATCTTAACACGTTCTAAATGCGTTGTAATCATACATTATTATACAAAAGGTTAACTTTCCGTGCACACCAACTTATTGCTTACGAAGCCAGCTCTCATTAAAAATCAAACACCCCGTATTTGGTATACACAGAGTCCATATACTAATTCTATCTACTGCACGGTTAAGGCATAGATTAAACTATGCTAAATTCTGAATAATCGCACCACGCATATGAATTAAACACAGGGAAAAGTTATATGTCACATTAAGAAAATATCATTGGTTCCAATACACAGCAAGCTTATACAAGACATAAAATACAACATTAATATATTTTGTCTCTTGAGGATATTGCTTTAATAGCACAGTAGCTATTATTAATTGTCTTTTGGACAACTTTATAAAAGCTTTGAGTCTTTTTCTTGTCCAAGAACAGAAACGAGAAGTGTTTCCTTTGGAATGTTCCGGGGAGGAACGGGAGGTCGAAAGGATAGCTGTCCAGGTCATGAGAATATCACGTTTGTGGAGATCTGGTCTTTCTTAGCTTGGACGTCTGTCGTAAAACAGTCTTTCTTGTTGATACCATCACTGAATTATGCGTTAAACGATCAGGGGATCCAGGTCGTGTCTGTCGCTGTACCATTAGCAGATGTTTCCCTCAAAGCTCTCCTGGTTTTTAGAGGTTTCCTTAAGATGATAAACCGATAGCATGGCAGGAAATCGGCCAGCCAGTTGGGTGAGGTGCTGTTCATTTGTCAATTTTACGACTTGCAGATAGTGAAGAAAGAAGTTCTTTGAGCCTAAGGAATGTGCTCGCAATTATGGTGTGTGTGTGTGTGCGTTCTTGCTCCCCAAAGCATTACACAGTCATATTGACACATCAATACAAAATAACTTACATTTAATATTTTGTTAGCTAATGAATGTATCATGACTGAACAACCACTATGTAGAACAGAGCAGGACTGGGACAACATTTCAGGCAAGGAAATCTCACACTCATCCAGGCCATCCCATACACCCACAACAAATTCTGAAACCACGGCTAACCCTTTTTTTTTTTTTTTTGTATGGCAATCACATTTAAAAAAAGGTTTAAAACCTTAGGCTGGGGCCATTCAAAATAATTAAAGGTTCTCTATTGAACTGCACCTTCACTTCCATTTTCCTTTTCAGTCTCACTTTTTTCACTAATTTTCTTGTACCTGTCACTTTTCCCATCAGCCATCTACTGTTATGAACAGAACTGTCTCCACCTTGTTGCAAAACAACCACCTCATTGTATTCTGTTTGCAATAACAACTTTTATTTTAGTTAAATTTAAAGTATCACATTATGACCATGTGTTGTAGTTCTATCTTATAACGACTTAAATACTATAATTTAACAAAACTTTATTCTTTAAATTGCCTAAATGTCAAAATTAGTACAATAATAATTACATAATGAAAAAAAATATCTTTAAAGAAAAATCATAATACTGTACATGTAATTGCATTATCATGAGTCATATTTTTCTCTTACCAAAATTAACCATGGTTTATTACAGTAGAAGTTCTTTTTTTTTTGTTTAGATTGATTACAATCAGTTTTAATTTACAACCATAGTTTCGCTACACATTTCATGTGAGACTATAGTTAGTGTAGCAAAACCATGGTTAATTTGTGGTTACCGTGGTTTAAGCAGTTGGGGGTTCGGTGCCTTGCTCAAGGACACCTCAGTCGTGGTATTGAAGGAGGATAGTCCCCCCACCAACAATCCCTGCCGGACCTGAGATTCGAACCCACAACCTTCTGCTTACAAGTCCGACTCGCTATCCATTAGGCCACGACTGCCCCCTCATCTTATCTCTTATCTTAACTAGTAACCATGGTTTTTGGTTTGAATTTTTGTAAGGGTTGTGTTGTTATCTGCCCATAAAATTATGTTTTATAACATTTGTCTGCTAAATTACTACTGTAACTATACAGTAGATAATAATAATGTCCTTTATCATACAGTATTTTGAGTGATGATAGTAATTTAGTTTTGTTTAGTTTACAGTAGGCTATTATTAATCATCTGGCTGCTACTGCTAAGAGTTGCTAGCTGTTTAATTCTTAACTAAGTAAACAAACACAAAACTACACCCTATTTACAGATGAAACTGACCTGCACTTGAAGTCATGAACAGGTCAGTACACTGTAAAAAATAAGTGTAATTTTAACTGTAAAATTTTGTAAAAACGCTACGGAAAATAACTGTTGATAGGTTAACAATAAGTTTTATACCGTAAAATTGACAGTTTTTGGCCGTAAATGTGTTTACAGTTTTTCTGTATTTTTTACCAAATTTTTCTGGCAACCTCAGCTGCCAAAAATGTTTTGTAAAAACTACAGAATTTTTTTTACAGTGTAGTTTTGCCTCTCTGATCCACTCCATTCTCGAGTCTCTTGCATTGATTATAGGTTTCTCTGGTAGAAACCTTTTGGCGGAGACGCAGAGCACGCGCGAGCCGAATCACGTTCCCAGTCAAGACTAACCGATTCATGATGTATTATAGATTTGTTATCGAATGGTGATCCACCAAAACTAAAGTAACGAGCCTGGTTTGAAAATGTAAGGGAGTAGGGAGTAAATGTAGGGAGTAAAAGTAAAAAGTAGTCAGAAAAATAAATAGTGAAGTAAAGTACAGATACCAGAAAAATCAACTTAAGTACAGTGACGAAGTATTTTGTTGTAAATATTGTAATGTATTACTTTTAAAAGTAACTTTCCCCAACACTGCCTGTAAGTGACAGCTTTGGATCAGTCAAAAACTGGATCAGTCCTGCTTTCAATCTTAGCAGACAAGTATTTTATTTGTTTCAGCTGATTATGCCTTTCATTTTCATCTTTCCTTCTGTATGTGTATATATCAGCTCCTGATGTATATGCTGTCATCCGTTGCGAGGAAGACTCTGTGAGGACAAACATTTTCAAAAAAGATGGAAGTCCTGAATTCAACATCAAGGCCATCTTTTATAGCAGGAACGCAAAGTCCAAAATATCCATTGAGGTTAGAGGCTACTGCACTGCATTTTGTGAAGGCTGACTTTTGGCACGGTTTCTTTTTTATAAGTGAATTAAGGAAAAAGTTATGCTGATTTTTTTTTATTATTATTTGTGTTTGCGCAGCTGTGGAAAAGAGGTTTGCTGTTGGACACGTTCCTGGGAGGAGCACGAATTCAGACAGGAGGACATGAACGCTGTCAAAACAGAGTGATTGACTTACAGGGTGGCCAATCGCGAGGCTGTGTTTTTATAGAGACTTCTTCCAGCCAGTGCCTGACAGACCTGTGACTGACTCAAGGTAATGTATCATCAATGGACTGAACATCAGAAACAGCTACATTTCTGCCATACTTCAGCATAGAATGACAAACTTCTGGAGCAACCTGGGGTTATGTGCTTTGCTCAAGGGCACAATGGTGATGGATGAATTAATGACATCTGCTATTCATTTTGATGCTTTGACTCAGTGTTAATGGTTGGTACTGATACCTCGGAAAGCCTTTAAAGGGGTCATTGTATGCCCATTTTCCACAAGTTGATATGATTCTTTAGAGTCTTAATTAAAAGTCTATAACATACTTTGGTTAAAATTTCTAAATGGTAGTGTAAAAACACCCTTTTTACCCTGTCAAAATCAGCTCTGTTTTCAGCAAGCTGTTCTAGTCCATGTTGCTTTAAATGCTAATGAGCTCTGCTCACCCCGCCCCTCTCTTCCATGGGGTGATGAGCAGACTGTAAACTTCAGCCACGGAACTTGCTAACTAGCATATATTAGGTCAAGGTCAAGGTAGGTTTATTTGTCACATACACAATCATACAGAGTACAATCAGCAGTGAAATGCAGGGATTTTTTGAAGAAAAATACAGCAAACAAGAGGAGAGAGAGGAGGAAAAAAATAACCCCCAGACTATGCTCCTTGGGGAGTACAGTGTGAGAACAGGAAAAACACCTCAGCAAAAAGCACATAATACACCATAGACACAAGACTTTGCAACAGGGGAGGTAATCCAGCTCCAACAGTAGCCATCCGGTCCAGCAGCTAACCCAGCAGCGCTAGTCACAGACCCGCTTGTCAGGCTGGCGGTTCAAAGCGACGGAGGCGTTGGATCGGGATTGGGGAAGTGAATGCATATGTGTGTGTGTATGTGTAATAGTTTGTAATCAGTATGTGTGTATGTGTGTGTATGTGTAATCAGCAGGTGTCTGAAGAATGGGGGAGGAACGCAGAGAGCGTCTCCCTGCGGTGCTCTTCTCAGGGTTGATTTTCCAACAGCGGCCTTGGCCAAGGCCAGTGCTGGTAGAGGGGAGCCGGAAAAGATAAGATTGTGATTGTTTAGTCTTGGGGCGTGTAACCGCATTCCAATTCCACGGCTACTCTCTTTGTCCATTCTGGTCTCCGATACCGTCGATTTTCCTTTGCAAAGCAGTGAGCTTCTCCATAATAGAATCCATATTGCGGTTAATAGTCTCAGTCTCAATGCTGACCGCTCTTCCCACTGCTTCAAACATGACGGGCAGCCTTGTGAGGCTTTGAACAGCTGTTCCCGTTTTCTGAATTCTTCGATAACCCAGGGCAAAGCCTAATCCAATCAGCAGAAGACCTGTTATCATGGTTCCGAATAGGTAGATATCTTCAATGTCCTCCACGGAAAGAGCCGCTAAACACACGACACGCCACCTGTCCCACGCGTCCATCGTGTAGCCAGCTGCGAACGTTCCGTCAGGGCAGTTAGGTTCCCCCGAACCCGAGCTTCTCGTCGAGAAGATGGTGTCAATTGCGTTGAGAGACCAGTTGATCAAATCCATGATTTTTTTCCAGTTTTGGAGAGCAATGCAGAGAGAGTCTCTCAAGTAGGCTATTACGAGACGAGACAAGAGAGCAGGCAGGGAGGGAAAATAAGGGCGAGGACGGGGAGCGAAAAAAATGCGACCGCCTCCGTTGAGTGCCAAAGAGAAGAGAGATTGAGAAGAGAGGAAAGGTGATTTTCAAAGATTCATAAAAACCCTAATACTCTCTTCTTCTGTGGATGAAGCTGGATCACGAATCAGTCGCATGAACATAAACGCATTTAGGCAGATCGGGATCAGAGCATTCCCTTCAAAAACTAATGTTATTCCACTGTGTCTTCAGCAGCTCAGATGTCAGGAGTAAATGACGACTGTCATGTTCATTATTACATCCAATAAAAAAAACGTAATTTTTTTTGTTTAATTGGTGACATCTTGTCTTCCCCTGCACCGAAGACACAATGGCGGACAGCTCTCAGCTCATTCAGGGCAGGTCTAAGGTAAGACGGTCTTGTCAATCAACTATCGTGGGAGCGGTCTGTACAGAACTACGTCATTTTAACAGGAATCTCAGAACAGCCTGATTTGAGAGAGGGGATTTTAAAATAGGGATTTAAAAAAAAAACACGGGGTGG